>CM042434.1:16581014-17181014 GCA_023631565.1 Gymnocephalus cernua
TTTTTTCTCAAGTGCAATGCGCAATTTTTGACTGAATATTTCATGCCGTTACTTGAAGGTAAGTCTTGTAGATCACGAGTAGAAGCTCTTTAGAGAGAAGGACTATTAGGGAAATGTTCGTCTGTTTTGTAGGATCTCATTCTCCTCACGGGCATCCAATTTATTTATTTTGTATTATTTTGCTTAATCTTTCGTACTAGCATATAGCCTATTTATTATTTAAGTACTTTTGTATTGCACATTATTTATCGTTTATATGCGAGTATTTATAAGTGTGGAGTTTTTTGTAAGATTGGACAGATCAGTGCACTTGGAGGTGTTGGCAAAACAGGGTTTGAAAAATGCGATGAATCGCAGTGTATTGTTAAAAAAAAGAGCATTTCTAATTGTAAATCTGGGATAAATGGGACATTTGATAGTGTATAAACACCACTATATGTCCATGATTAATCTTGTCTCAAACCTAAAGCAAAACGTAGACTATCGAAGTATGAAATATTATACACCAGCATGTCATTTCGTGTAGTCCATTACTATTTTTATTTGTCTTCCATTGTTATTCATTTAGTTGGATATCCATAAATTTATGAAACCTTAATGATATTGAAATGTTATATTTTATTGTGTTCAACATTTTGTAAATAAAGTGCTCAAACTTGTATTTTTTATTGCATTTTGTTGATTTTGTAAAACGCCCTGCAGCAGTGGTCACCCACTGTTTCAGATTATTTTAATTCCTCCCAGTGACACTGTAACAGTAGAGGCGTATTGACTCCACAGCTCTACTGCACAGTCCAAACAGGGAGAGCCAATCAATAATTAGACACCAGGATATCTAAAACTCATCAGACGGCTCTATGCTTCCAATGCAAACTGCATTTCAGCAGGATAAAAGGCTCTGGAGATTATTGATGTTTCATTGGTTTGAGGGAAGTGAGTCTATGGGTTTATTGCATCTTCCACATGTCACTTATTATTTTTTTTTAGACTTAGCCACATGATTACCTTCATATCTGCTGGGACAAGAGTATATGCTCTATATTTAGAGCAAAGCTCACTGGCTGTCTAATTGATTAGTACACATCTTTAAAATAATGATTCATGAACTGGATAAAGTGGAAGTATAGAAATATGTCCATATACTGACGGGTAAGGAAGAAGGGATTGGTGACAACACAAGCAAAAGAAGAGAAAATACTTGAATTTGACATTGGAAATGATGCAACGATGTATGTGCGTGTATTTGTGCACGCGCGCGCGTGCGTGTGCGTGTGTGTGTGTGTGTGTGTGTGTGTGTGAGAGAGAGAAAGAGAGAGAGAGAGAGAGAGAGAGAGAGAGAGCAGTTCATCCTTTATTGCTCCTGGAGAGCCATTTCAAAGCTCATTAATCAAAAACTCGTCGCTTTCAGACTCCTCGCTGATCCCTCCTCCTCCTGAACAAAGCATTTGCATTCCAAATCCAAGTAACACATTTCAAACCGAGCAGCCTCAATCTTTAATGTTGGGGGAGAGTTAAAAAAAAAAAAAAAAAAAAAAAAAAAAATTAACTACTTTGTTCACATATTCTGAGATGATACATTTTTGGATTAAAAGCGCATTAGGGCAAATGAAATCATCATCATGACTTTAAATCCGTGCAGGTCCCACAGTCACAGTGTCCCGAAAAGTTTCAGCCAGTTAACTGAACCTGACTTGGAACCGAAATGATTTAATAACATAGCTTTTATATTGATTTCCTCTTATTTCATAATTAATGTATTCCTGGATTGTGGCTACAAATCACCCCAGTATTCAGTGGATGGCGGCCATTTTAACCCTGGGTGAGTTCTTTCTTCTTTCTTCTCCCCCACTGCAGCTTTCTGCACCGCACTGGTCATTTATTGAGACCCTATGATCTTCCATAAATAACATCTGGAAAACTGCACGACCCACCCCCCAAACAAGCTGAATATTAGGCTAATCAAATCATTGTATGTCATCAAAAATATTTTCTGTTATCTGCATTATTTTACATTAGAAATGAACTGATTCGAATGAAAATGCATTGGAAAACGTTAAAATGTTTCATAGAATAAAACATATTTTTGGTAGGCTATGCCACGATCTACATTACATTTTAAATAGGAAAATATAATATAATTTTTCAATTATAAACTCTTGAACCTAATGGCGAACATATAGGTTCCCATGGAGAATCAAACTAGGAAATATAAAAGTCCAAATATCATTGCTGTAGCACCAAATGGAGCAAATTGAGTTTCAGATGTTATCCCTGCCCTCACGCCCTTTAGGCCTACTCTGTGATTGGACATGGTGATGAGATCAAATTCAACAATGTGGCATGCAAAAAATAAAAAAATAAAAATAAATAATCACGCAATTTAGAAATAGCAGCAGCATAGTTGCTTTGATTAGAGCTGCTCTGCAAGAAAAGACTACTTTGTAAAGTGGGGTCTGGTTAGAAAACTATAGGCTATGAAAACATGCTACTAAACTATAGGCTATGAAAACATGCTACTAAACTATAGGCTATGAAAACATACTAGGCCTACTTTACAGTTTGTTGTTGCTATAAATGAGTCTGAAATGTTTTGCATGTTTAACGGAATAAGATGTGGCTGGCAATGTGCATTTGTTTTAGGTTATGCTTACATTTTGATTTGCAATTTAATAATTGAATCATATAGCCATAAAACAGTGAAGCAACAAAAGCTTTGTTGGAGCAGGCAGTGCAGCTGGGAGCTCATTTTGTGTTCCTGATTGGATAAAAAACAGAGCAGACCACGCCTGCTCAGTGGAGGGTAATATTTACATATGGGGAAGTAGCCCTACAGTAGGCTAACTATTAATGAGAACGAGAGGTGTTAGCAGCCATGGCTCATCTACAGGCTATCTTAACTGGAGACAGACGGTTATTTAAGTAAACCATAGGTAGGCTATGTTTGTGTATGCTTGTAGAACAAAAGAGGTGCAGTGCAGTCACAGCTGTTTCTTATAATTAATGAATTGGGTGCAGGAAGAAATATTCCATCCCACTGCACCTTCTTTAATCAGACCTAGAAGAAACTTGGTGTGCACAGAACATATCGCGATGATTCCTCTGTGCAAGTGAGCAGCGTTCATCTCCATCCCATTTTTTTTTTTACACGCGCAGCCTGGCTCGAGAGACAAGAGGGAGCAGGAGTTGAGAAAACGTCGCAGAAGAAATTAAGACGATTAAGAAAATATGTCGTTCTTTGACTTTTATCAAACGCGTCCTGTCGAACGAAGTTAATGTGGATTATCACCGGACCAAGACTGAATTTCACAACAAAGCAGTTGACGGAAGTGAACAGAGAAAGGATTCTCATCTCAACGTAATCTGCCACAAACTATAAGGACTGGTCCCTAGTTTGTGTCAGACCTAAATAAAGGCGTGGAGAGAAGACGTGAAAGAAAAGGGGCCCTGAAGGTCTGCTTTGGTTTTATCACAGCATCCCTCAACTCATAATTATTTTCTGTAATGGAGCAATAGTTAATAGTATCGGTCACTTCTGCTGCTGTCTCTTAAACTGTGATGAAAAGCTCCAACTGTGATGATTTTAAGAAAGTCACTGTAAAGTGCAGGAGTTATTACATTGTTGTTGACTTTAATGTTATTGTCTCCGGTCAGAACAGCTAATACACAACAAACAGCTTTAAATGCCTTTTTGCAGGATACAGTTCATTTGCTTGAAAAATGTTTTTTATGATGCTGGCAAAGTTAATAGATTATTGCTGTGGACCTGTGTTCCTTTATTTGTTTTTTTATTGGCGTAGCTACTTGTCTCTTCCAGTCCGAACAACACTATTTAAATATAAACTCAATAACTAACTTAATAATAATAATACTAATAATAATAACTATTTTTGTGTTTAATGTAATTGCTACATGTTTCTAAGGATAACATGATTCCTTCTAGTATTATGCCATTGTGTGATGTAAAAGTTGCAACAAATGAAATTGCCAGTGACCTCATTTAATGTATATTGATAAAAGATAATGTATTGATATCTAAATGAACCATTGTTTTCTTCAAATAAAGGACTTAATTTGCCTTGCCATTGTGTGTTTTATCATCTGATGCCCGTTTACTCATTTGAATTATTCATTCATATTACAGGCCTTTTTGTTTTAATTTGTAAAGCAGATGCCATCTTTTCCCTCACAGCAGTCCACACACACAGTGCATATTTTATATAAAGGGTTCTACACCCTCATTTTTGTCTCAGTCCATTAAACTGACAGACAGGAGTTAATTTCTTTCCTTGTTTGTGTTGATGTTTAGTAATTCTTTGGTATTAGACACGAGGAGGTAGGACAACTGATCTATATCTCTATCATGGACCCTGACCCTCTGTAAGTACTGACAGAGGATGTGAATGTTAGAGAACAGCATTGTCAGAAGTCCTTCCTGTCCTCTGGCCTCTGCTGTCATTAAGGATTCACTACACAGTGTGTAGGTGAATGAGCAGAGGAGGCACACATTCTGTTTTGTGTTGTTTGTCAAATCATAAAGCCTACACTGCATTTTCCTTCAGAAAGGAAGCAGACTATACATCAACTGCGGGGCTACCTCACATCCATGTGAATACTCATTATTTGTGTATTGGTTGCGGGAGGCTACATCTGTCCTTCTAAAGAGGGCATGTTGAATGGTAAAAGTCTGTCCACACACACAGAGCAAAGTAAAATCATCACTAAATGTTTAGTTAAATGCTGGACTATATCCACTGAGGAACAACTGACTGATAGGCCTGTGGTAGGGTTGCTTCCCATTTTGCAACATGAACATCTCAAGCACCTACAAAGCTTAAAAATGAATCTTTACCCTGCCAGCTCCCACTCTCCTGTAACTGGCCTCTGCAGCTGACGGAAATGGATTTCCAGTGAAGTGTAGGTGGTCCTTTGTTTTGCACACTCAGTATGCCATAAACAGCAGGGGTATGGGTTTGTGCATGCAAAATATAAGGAGGAACCACAAACAAAGATGAGAATTGAATAGAGACTGAAAACCTGAATCTTATTCCTTAATACATTGAGTTTTGAGTTGAGCATATAGGCTTGCTGATTCATCAAACACTACAATCAAACTGCCTAGAATAACTGTAGCTGAGGAACCTCCCTACATTGATCATGCATGTTGTCCCAGAAACTGATGTTCGTGGATTTATCGCAGCTCTTATGTGTTAGTGATATTGATATAATTGTAACTAAAATAAATGACTCACTCCTCTGGGTATGATTTAGAGGGCTTGGCCAAAAGGCTCTTCTCCTCCTTCCTCGTGTGAAAGATAGCTCACTGATGTGAGGAAACCTGAAGTAACTCATACATTACCCAAGTCTTGACTACAATGCTCTGGTAGTCTATATCAAAAGGTATTAGTGCCTCTACCCTTTTCTGATGCTCATATGGATTTCTTTCACGGCATTTTCTGTATGAAATTATGAGTGAATAAATTGCATCTTCATTTATCTTCGAAAAACCCTTCTGTGCTGACTGCGATACTCAGCTCTCAGCGCTTTACATAATTATATTAGTCTTCTGCTACACCACGAAATTGATTGCCCAGGAAAATGAACCTGGCTTTGCTATAAATTACACCTATGGATCATAAGAAATGTGTTATTTTGTTTAAAATAGTACCTAATATAATTAGAGTTCTAATTCATGGCAAGCTACAAGTGTGCCTATTACAGTAACAGGGTTTGGAATTTAACCTGTCTGCTGGATAAAGAATGATCCTGTGTGGTTTTCATTTGTAATCCCAGACACATTATTTCAGTAAAATAGTCTGTGACTTTTAGATATGAGAGATGGATTGTTGAATGCATAAGTATATTCATAAGTTTTAGTATTAAAGTTAACAATTTATCCAAGAAGTTTCAACATCAATTCGACAGTCTGTCCTAACTTTTCCTTCACAGTGGACAGAAACTGGATCCTGCTTCTTTGGAGGTCTTACCTCTGCTGAGGATGTAAGGTAGATCTCTATCAGTCTGACACACAGGATGGTTAACTGTGTGAAAATGCAATGTAGAGAAGTTATATCTGAAATATTAAGAATGGTTTGGAGTATGTGGCATGAAAATCAATAGAAATGCACATTTAAAGGATGAGACTGGTGATATTTTCTATTTCTGTTCTTATTAACAAATCCCATAAAAAGACCAAAACCAAGTATGTCTCTCAAATATTTCCAACTTTCCCTGTCTGGGGCATTAAGCCCCAAGTCCATTTGTTCCTACTGAAGACGTAAATCTTTAAATACCCATGACAAATATATAGTTTCATTTTCATAAACAGCTAAATCATCTCCTAAAACAGCTGGGCACTGTATGTTTTAGTAAATGTTATTCAAACAGGAGTAAACAGAACATTTGTTGGGGACTATTTGCAGAGGCGGATTAATACACATTTGCTTGAGTAAGTATTAGCAGTAGCACCTATGTGCGATTGACTCAAAATAAACAACAGTGCCTATGGTCACCGCAACAGTGTGCCTCGCTGATGTGTTTTTAATAGTTTTGGACCACAACAGAGGAATAAGATACATCAGGCACAAAGGGACAACTCATTAGTAGATTCAATTAGTGGTTGGTTTTGCTCTTTTTGTTGGATTTGTTGACAATAATAAAAATACAGAATATCACTAGCCGTATCATTTAGCTGGCAGAGCAAAAATTACCAATTTGGCTTTGTTTTGGGTTGAGCACACATTACAAATTAGAAATATGTAGACCGTCTACAAAGTACAACACCGAAAAGAGATACAAAAATATTTATTAATTTAATGATTAAATAAGGTAGTGTCTCCAAACTTACCTCAATCATAACTTGTCTCCAGCTAGATGTACTACAGCACTTACTTTAAAAAAAAATAACCATATGCCTATTTTTGAAAATATTTTTGTATCTCTTTTCGGTGTTGTACTTTGTAGACGGTCCCTAAGCACTCTCAACACCGGAACTAAACAGAGCTGAATTAGTACAAATTGAATGCATTTCTTTCACATCTACTGCAGTCAGATTCACTGTGTTCACTCGGAAGGAATCACTTCACATGGGTAGGCACTTGTAATGACATTTCAAACATGTTAAGTAGCTAAAAGCACGTTTAAAACTTGTCCAGTTTCAGCGTTCTGGGTGCTAACGCTAGCAGGAGGATAACACGGTGTAGGCAACACCGATTGTTTTAGTTTTTCTCGCTACTGACAGCATTCCAAATTTACAAACAACAGAGCTACGTGTTAAAATCAACCGGAATTCTCCTTTAAGTGTGACACAGTATCTAAATCTGAAAAGGTAACTTATACCACAACTCATCTTTGGCTTTAACTTTTTCAGCAGGCCGACTGTGACATTTCATCAAATTTGACATCTTTTGCATAGTTTTACAACTTGATACAAATGTGTTACAAATTTAAACCCACTATCAATATTTACTTACTTTCTCAAACAGTTTTCCTAAATTTCAAATAGTAGACAGTTGAGTAGCATATAGAGAAGATAGAGTTTATTTTCTTTAGAGTATATTGGGTTAGAATTGAGTATATTAGCCACAAATACGTGAAATTATAGGCTATTTTGTTTTAATAAAGTGCACCTTCTCAAGCCTCCCATTGACCCAAGATAATGTGACTTAACAGATGACACTTTTGGTATCAACATGTCTTGCTTTGACAAGATGAAGTGTTCCGTTATGTAAGAATAACATACAGGAACAGTTTCCTCTTGTTCCTATCTCCCTTACCATCCTCATTCTAAGTGTTAAATCTCAGTGTGCTATACGCAACAAGGTGTATCTTACATTTTAAAACTACCAAAATGCAAAGACACATTTCTTCCCTCTATTGTTCTTCTTACCTACAGCCCTCTGCATCACAATCTAAAATACAAGAGCACAGTGGCAGCATGCAGGGTTAAGTAATTCTGCACCGTTGAGAAAGACATTTGATTTCATTTGTAGTGTGTCTTGCAGCGGGCAGAGGTGAGCCCACCTTTGGCTGCGGGAGGAGTGAAGCGGCACACATATCTAGTGTTGGGAGACATAAAATTGACAATGCATTTATCTTTGAATAATGTAAATGTCCTGAGAATACGGTGGCAGTGGTCCTGGAGTGTCCGCCGAGGGCTCAGGGCTGTCAGACACTGAGCTCTCTGGCCCTGCTGCAGCATAATGTGGCCTCCGTCTCCCCTGGAGCATCGCCGCTGCTCGGCTCGGCTCTGCCTCAGGCCCACATTCCTGCTTCGGCACAATGCACTAGCTCCCCTTTTAATTTATACTCTGGTATACACTCTGGTAGGAGAGGGAGTTAATGCAGAAAAAGCCTACCAAGAAGAATCTTATCTGATTTAAAGGTGAGGTAGTTTAGAGCACAATATAGAGGTGTGGAAGGTGATGGTATATTTCCAGCACACCCTGTCTGCTCATTTAAAGATGTAATATTTGTTCATCTTAAATGCATTAAGCGTAACATGGAATCGGTGTCATGAGAGTACACATTTTCAGTGTTTGAATAGCTTCTATTATTTTAAGTAGTTGGCTTAGCTTCAATGGTTCTATGAATGCTGTGAGTTATTGTGTCCAAGAAATGTGCAGCTTGGTGACTAAAACATGTATTGTTTAAAATGGATGGTTCTTGGCAGGCTGACAGTGCTGTTCAGTGAGGCAAAGTGCCAGTAAATTGTTTGTCTTCTGCAGTGCTGCCCTATAATTCTTCTGGGAACCAATGGCATTGTGTTTGCCAAAGAGAATAATGATAGATGGGATAAAATCAAACTAGAGGATTTTGGGATGCACTCTGACCACCAGGCATAATCTGAATACATTTGTGTTCTCAGGAACAACGCTGGCAATTGTTTGTGTTTGTGTCTCCCCTGCCTCTTGTCTGTCCCCAGATAAAATAACTGATTTTATATAGATAATTTTGAATTTGCAGGTAACGTTTAATATCATTGCATTTGTTATACAACCATTCTAATTGTGATTTGTTTAATGTCTGCATTGAAAACCTATATGCACCAACAGCTATGGGTATCTGCTCCCCTAGACTATCTGTTGGATTAAATGATGCATGTTACGCTGTATAAACCGCTGGCTCATAATGTTTTCAGTTCTGAGGCGTAAATGTAAATGTGCAATCTGCCTGTTCAAGTGTCCTGTTGGCCCAACAACAGGAGCAGGTCCCCATCTGTTCTCTCTCTGGAGTGCCCAGACAATACATTCCCCCCGCCAGACCTTCCCATTTGCTAGAGCAGAGGTTTCCCAGCCATTTCTAAGGTTACAGGCAGGGTAAGCACTTCCACTGTGTGCTCACAGTTCTCTGATCGGAACTAGTTGGTCCTTATTTGCAGATAGAGTTGCGCTACATTTTCGGTGCTGATAAATATTTAAATAAGCTGCCCTTGGCTTCCAGGCCTTTTTGTTGCTGTTGCTGCAGTTCCACAGGATGCGAGCAGCGAAAGACGAGCGTGGCTGTCAGTGGAGTGTGATTTGTTGCAAGCCCAGCCTTGCCAACTGTGAGGCACTGAGGTGTGACCATAGAGATGCCTAACATCTCCAGTTGCCTCAGGGCCAGCCAGTCAATTACACAATACTGTCTACCCTGAGCAATGGCATGTGCTCAATAACGGACCAAAGGCAAAGAAAAAAAACACATCTCAGAACATTTTACACCAATGGCCACAACATTACAACAATATTCTCAATCAGATATTGTCATTATGTCATATAACGCTGTGGTCAGTTGTGAAAATGCATGTACGTGTCTGTGTTTTTTTTATTTATTTTTTTTTAACTTGTGGACCTCAACTGTTTATGAGGAACATGTGGGGGAAACTCTGTTCAAAAAACTGTTCAAAGAAACCTGCCTCTCCTTTGTGAGACACTTTATCGTGTGGATGCAGATGTGCTTTTTGTTAGAATCTTGCACCTCATCCATTACTCTCGGCCTGCCAAAGAGATAGTGGAGAGTGAATCCATTCAAAAGGACCAAGACAGAGCCTGCTGCTCAACTGAACTTTCCGTGAACTAGGCTCAACAGCGGGATCCATGCATCAAAAAAATAAGTAATTTCTCAGTGCTGCTCTGGCCTGTGTTTCACACAGATTGGTACTCTCAACACGTCCAGCATCCTCATGTATCAATCTGTCAATCTGATATTTGTTTGAGCACTATATCTGTCTCCAAAGATTTAATAGAGACTAAGACTGAACTACGAATTTTGTAAATATCTTGTCTTGTTGAATCAAGATTTCACTGTTAGGGTATGTTAAGATATATAGTGGGACATAGTGGTTTCAGTGATATGGATATGACTGTAAAAACAGCTGTGCATTCATTCATATCCTGGGCACGAGCAAAACACACATAGTGGTATAAATCCTTTTATCTAACTTTTGTCAAGAAAAGTGAAGAGAAAAAAAAAAGTTTGCTGTATTTACCAAAATACTAAAACTATTTCTTTAACCGAATGGCTTTGGAGTCAGAATTAAAGAACTAAGATTTCTCTGGAGACTCAAGGTTTGCATTCATGTTTACAGGGAGGAGAAAGAGATGCCTGTTTCTGCGCCAAACATCAGATGCCTTCACAAATAAGATTAGCATGTTTTTTGTTAGTTTAGGTGAGCTACCAGTAGATATGTTAACATGCTATTGATGAGGGATTCTGATACATATACATAAACATTCAAATACAGCACTACCTTTGGAAGTTGTTTTCAGTGTTGTAGGCTGGATCTGACTGGTTGTGTTTTACAAAAAAAAGCAGGCAAGTAAAAAAGGATGGGAACAGCATGAGACCAAACTGTGGCTGTACTGAGAGCAATGCAATTGTTCAACAATAGTAATATGACTATTTGCTATTTAGTTTCCAATGTCAGCCTAAATATTTCAGTAGCATAACATCATCAATGGAAATACATGACATGATATATTTCTCACAATTTCTGGTGACTTCATGATAGTCCTTATATTGACACTTAATGTGACAAAACAAAAAATACAGAACACGTACGCAGGCACCTTTATTATTAACTACTCAATGTTGATATTATGGCCGTTAGTTGATTGTACTGAAGTGATGTTTCACAGTAGAATTTGTGATGTTTTTGCTTTATTAGAAATTGCTCATGTGAAAGAGAGATAAAGGAAACTGAAAGGTTGACATTTGGAGTCCAAACAAAAAGGCTTTTTTGCCTGCTCAGTAATGGTACTGAAACTGTGGCACTATTGACATAGACCTTGGGTTGTTATATGAAAAGTCCGTGGACACAATTTAATTTCTGTCAGCAGTCAGGCTCCACAGCCACAATGGATTTCTTTTATGCCCTAGCCTCTGACTCTCAGCGAGCATCTGTGTGAGCTGGAAACACAGTTTCTGCACAGCCCCTTCCTCTCCTCCACCCGCTGCCTCTGCCCTTAAGGTGCATTTCATCCACATAGAAAATGAAGTTATATCTGAACTTCGACCAATAGTCTCGCTAGCCCAGGGGAAAAGCATTGTAAGAAGCTCGCCTTAGTATGACCAGGCAACACAGACTCCACACAAGTCCATCAATCTCTTTCTGTTCTACAGTGTATCTAATGACTGCATACATATACATACATACATAACCATCTTCTCAAGTTTTGCTGATACGAAATTTGCTGGTAGAAATAATGTTAAATTCTCCAATCTTTTCAGAGTTTGGTGTTAAGTTGCTTAACTTATTGCTGTAAATGCTTCTAGCTTTTTATTCCTCCAGCTGCAGTGTCTTGTATAAATCATGAGGATCCCACATGGTGTTGCATGTTGAGGGCTGGATTATATCCAAAAGGCTTGTAATGAAAAATGTGTTGCTGACAACCTTGGTGCAGCAACTCTTGAAAATGTGACTGTTTCCGATCCTAATGGTAGGTAGCAGAGCAGTGTGTTCATGACTCTTTTTCTTATGGTGACTGACAGCACTCCATTCAGGTCGGACTGACAGGAAAATAAATTACATGATTTTCTTCTTGGGAAGTGCTGACATTAGACTTCTTTAGTCGAGGGTTGGAGAGGAATGTGATTTTCTACTAATGTGACTTACGTTTGGAGCTGTTCCCTCGTAGTGAATCTGTGCACAGGGCAACACCACATAATATTTTGTCTCATTGAGCATAACTATATCACGGCCCATGTATTCAGAATCTGACCTTCCTCAAACTCCCCAAGAGGACATGGAAAATTACTTCTTATATATGAAATTGGTGAAAAAGCTGCATCAGCAAAAAGTGATGCAAAAAACGTCATCATCAACTTCATTAGTCTCTTACTTCAAGCTGCTGTAATTAATATTTGTATTAATATTTAACAACGTTAGCAACTACCTGTTGAATGAAGTAGAACATTTTTCAGCTAAAGAGCTAGATATTTCCCTCAGGAGTTGGTAGAAACCAAACAGGAGAGTAATTATTGGACTTTCATCATTTGACATTCATCAGGTGGCCAGAAACATGACTCCAAAGGAATGATAATATTTCAAATAAGCAACTGTATGCCAACAACTTCACCATGTTGTCACGGCACAGATAGTACTAGTAAGATGTTTGGTTGTTAGGTCTAGTGGATTTAATTACCACTATATGCTGTGTGGACTAGCCAGACCCTCCTCCGCAGCGCTGTAGAAGAGGGTCTGGCAAAGCGAGACTACATTACCACTAAACCTTTTATTTGCTGGTAGCAGGCCACAACATTGGCTGCATGTCATGATTGTCAAAATGTTATTGTCACCCATTAGCAGGTCACCATCATTGCCTACTTCTCTCAGTGTCTCCTCTCTTCATCCTCAGCGGTTGTGTCCATCTGGTTGTCACGTGGTGTGAGAGAGCCACCTAAGAGATGTTGTGCCCTCTCAGATCATTTGTCTTTATTAAAATTTAATGAAATGTTGCTCTCTTTACTATTATGTCTTGCAGCTCATACATGAATAATTGTACTTTGCAGCATTACTCACACAGTGCTCCATACATTGTTTATTTAAGCATGCTGCAACAAAATAGTAAAGCCAGTACAATAGTATCTCAACCAGTACCTTTGAAAATACTGCTGGATGCATTTAATATAGGGGTCGTTGTTTTTAGGAGTGCTGCATATTAATTAATTATGTATTTTGAGAAATATTGTACTGTAAATACCAATTGTAAGATATAATTTATCTAGAAAGTAGCCTGGAACAGATTGGTACAGACTTGCTTTTAAATAGTGAGCCAAAGTCGTGACCTCACCTCCAGGCTAGCTACTGTTCCACATGCTTCTGTGACTCAATGAAGTCTCCCATTGAACATTTCTTTTATCTGTCTTTCTGAGAAAATGCATACCAGTTCTTAGGGTTTACTAAGAAAACTAGCGTTTTGGAAATCTAAAAAGTTGTCCATATGGGAAACCTATCCATGATATACTTACTGATCTA
This sequence comes from Gymnocephalus cernua, assembly GCA_023631565.1. Classification (NCBI taxonomy): domain Eukaryota; kingdom Metazoa; phylum Chordata; class Actinopteri; order Perciformes; family Percidae; genus Gymnocephalus; species Gymnocephalus cernua. Next base: position 16,594,468 of record CM042434.1, read on the forward strand.
GAGTGGTTAACTGCTGCGTTCACTTAATCTCCCTCATTCTTACTGTGTTTTTAAATTCATCAGTGTAACCCAAGATGATTAATTCTGAGATAGAAGAACTTTTATGAGGTGCTTTAGTTGTAGGTGACAGACCATCAGTGAATAGCTCTTCATGTTAGCTGCTAGCTGGTTTACGGCACCTTTGTGTGCTTGTGACATGTATGGTAATGACCTCCGGTATGGTCCAGCAAATTTGGATAATCTGTTGTTTTTCATAATTGTTCATTTTGTTTTCTTAAGGCTGTGTTAATTATGACCTGTTAGCCCATAAAGGCTGATGCTTTTATTCTGAAGGAGTGCCGGTAGGAGAAGACGCAGGTGTGTCTTCCAAAATAACCTAGTTTGTTTAGCACCTGGCTGATAACAGTACAAGGTTTGACAATATTTTGTTTCCTATTGTGATTGTTATTGAAAGACATTATAATGGATTTTTGTAGTTTTGCTTTGTTGGGTAATTGTGTGGAAAAGCTAGCAAGGATGCTATGTTGGCTCAATGCATCGTAATTTCAGACACATATTTTTTGGTTAATGACACAAAGGTGAAACCAAAAGGCAGCTTTCACATCTATCCTGTTAAGAGTTTCTTGGCACAAGATGAACTGGGAGGAGATTCTTCTCTTTGAAGTGCATATGTTGTGTCTGAGTGCTTTGTTATGCACAGTGGCTGCAGAAAGGACCTGAGAAGCCAGCCCCTTGGTTCCTTCATTTCATTTACTTTCAGGAAGGGTGAAGGGTAAAGCCACTGGAATGATGAAACACGGTTACCCAACTCTCATTGTTTTTAAGGTGCGCCTGCATGTGTTCACGTTTCTCTTTAACTCTGAGCACGGGGGGAAATTATAATTAATCTGTTAATGACAGTTGGGGCTGTCATAAGCTTGGGGAGTGTATAATAAATTGCTGTAATAAAAATTAAGATTGCATGCATCATTGAGGCCTTCAGAGGGTTTGTTTAATGTAGTTACAAAAATGGTAGCAGCTGATGTGGCGTCCACTGCTCTACCAGGAGAACGCTAATTTCTGAGTGACACTTAACCTGCTGTAGCTCAACCACAGCTGAGGGAGGTGAGGGGAAACCTAATGAGTTTTTCCTGCGTCCCATTTTGAGAACCACCGAACTGGATGGCCTGGTTTGTATCCGAAAGGCAAAAACTTGCATTGTTCATGGGAAATTAATTAGACCATTTGAAAATCTACACAATTCCAAATCCAAGTAAATGTAAAAGAATTCATTATGGCCTGTCGCTCTGGTCAGTGAATGATTGGTCATTGTCTTTGAGGGCTCAAACTTTAGACAAATCACCACATGCTCTGAAAAGTCATGTGAGGGTTAAAGGCTGGGTTGTTCACTTGTCCCTCTTCCCTTTAACTGGAACATGAAAGATGCTGCATCGTCTGTAACATGCTGTCTGAGGGGCACGGCGTAGTTACAGCAGCAGAGGACTTCCTCTTCTTTGATGAGAGACAAAGCTTCCTCTGTGGTGCCATTAGAGGAGAGTCCTCGACTTCTGCCCTGGAGGAACAAAAGAACAAATCTTATGCACATTAGAGGATTATCTTTTTAGATGATGAGCTCCCACTGGTAGCACCGCCTGATAAGGATACCTCTTCAAGTGTCTTATTATGCACCCATGTTCGTGCACGCTCTCCAGTTCAACTGCGATCTGCTGACATACCAAACAGAGGTTGGCTGACCAGTTTCCTGTCTAGTCAGTGTGGCTATGTCACCTCTTATGGACCTTTCAACCAGAAATCTTTGTCAAGGAGGAGGCTTGGAGCCTTATCTTTGGTTGTGTTGTTTGGGACACAAGGGGCCTCGTTTGGGGTTTAGCCTGCGGGCAAGCTGGTATATTGCACTCGTAGCCTGACACCAGTTGACACAGCATAGTTGCCCAGGTCACCCTACAAAAACATCGCTCTCTCTCTGGATGAAGCCACCGAACAATGGCGATATTTTTGTTGACAGACAGCCCATGGTGCTCTAATTGAGACTAAGTTCACTAGTCTCACAGATTTTGTAGTGAACTTTAAAGCAATAGCATCCTTCCTGTCCTGCTGGTTAACTTAGCAAGAGACTTGTTCTGTTAGAGGATGTGCCAGGTCACATTGTCTGGTCTCTGGAGCTCAATTAGAATATATTTGATGAGTAAATTATTTAGAAAAACAACAAACAAAAGTAAATTCTTAATCTTTCACAGAAAAATAATGAACCTACCTTACGTAAAAACTTTCAAAAGCAAGGGATTTTATTTTAAGCCTGAGCTTTTAAAGCTGTAACTATAAGCCTGTGGTTGAAACAAAGCTTGTGAGCCGACTCTAATAGGGCCTCAGTGGACTGCAGCAACAGATCCTCCACTGTGATTCATCTGTATTGTTTTGCTGGTTTGTTACCTTTCTCTCAAAGAGCCTATTGCTCCCGTGGCTCCTACAACAATTATCACTCGCTTGTCTCTCAGCTTATCTAGTGACACCGGGTTGTTGTCTTTTCTCATCCTTTTCTTTGTATTTACCTTTTCGCTTGTGCTGTATATGTTGTACATAAACCTGTTATGCATCACCCACCGGCTATAAAACATAATTATAGACCAAAAGGAGCAATTAATTTTCCAAGTTAAGTGAAATTTAATAATTCTTGCCTGAATCCTGGCAGTTATTAATGGCTGTGAGCGCACAAAGCAAAAATGGCATGTACATGCAGGTCAACTGCTTTTTATGGTAGATAAACAAAGCTTTATTTTTCTGAACAATTCTGGATATAAAAAGAAACATGAACCACCTTTTTCAAAGGAAGAAAACTATAACGAGGAAAAGGAAATAATAATACATTATTATAATATAATAATCCAGATACATTTTATATTTGTTGTAATTCTAGTGTCACTTAAAAGTTTCCATCAAAGAACATAATTGAAACAAATAAGTGTACACTATATATAAGACCAAAGCAGCTAGCAACACCCCGATGGACCATCCACTTTTTCATACATTTAGGAAAAATATAATCATTCTTTTTAATTACTGCACCTAGGCACTCTATTAAAATTCTAATTCACCTCATCCACCTCGATTGATCTGTTCACAGTGGGTGGCTGTGGTGAAATGCACTGTATAATATTCATGCTGGTACGCCTTGGTTGTGCTGTGTGTCAGAAGCCATCTTGCAGCGAATCCCTCACCCACCTTGGAGCGCAGCCTGTGGAACTGATGAGGTGAAGAGCATTGCTCTGCAGCTCCATGCTAGTAATCACGGGACTGAAGAAACACATACATCATCTGCCACACAGGTTGGCATGGCGAGTGAAAAGCCTTCACATCACGTAAGATGTTGGACAAATGATGGCCATACGTGTGTTTGTCTCATCACAGATGGCTGTGCATCTTCAGTCAGGAAAAAGCTGAGCCTGGCACTTATTCCCCTCCCCCAATCCACTCTTCTTGCTCCCTCTTCCTCTCTCCCTCCATCAGTCTTTTGTAGCACATCCCTTTTTTGCCTCTCCTCTGCAGGAGGTTTGATATTGGCAACACAGTTAGTGCCCTCCACGGAAATAACAGTGGAAAAGATGACATAAATTATTTGCCAATTGTTTGACACATGCAGGGCATTGTCCTTGCTATAATCATCAGCACTCTGTCACCTGAAGGTATGAACGGTGCCACTGCTGCTTTGTGTCTCTGCTAAACCTCTTGGGCTGTTCAGGGCTCCTGCTCTCTTCAGTAACAAGTATACGAAGCACCTTTCCTCCAAGCAGCAAGGAGGAATGAATCACAATCATGCTTTTAAATTGTAGGGCTTCTGCATTGTCATTTACACAGGTGCAGAATTAAACAATAATGGTAAATATAGGCCTACTGCACTGACACCTTATTTTCGGCTGACTGACCCACATTTTGCTCATTAGCAGCCAAGTTACACTGCTTTAAGGAACACTTACAAAATGGCATGGTCTTACTGTTGTTGAAGCACTGGTAAATATTTAATATCGAACTCATGAGAAGCAGCAGGGACCGATAGCCACCAGTGATATTGAAATAAATCTGTTTTAATAGCACTGTGGAGGACAAGGAGTCTTCTTTTACTACACAGTGCTTTGTTATAAAATGGCTATAACCATTTTATTTTTTATTTTAGACCAATCATAAAACAGCATTTAAACCTTCTAAGGTCAAGGTAAATTTTGATTTATTTTTGACAACTCTCTTTTTTGTCTTGGTTTGTCTTTGTTTAGCAAAACCTGTATCGGTATCCTTTTCTTCAGCATAAACTTTGCTATAAGTCTGGCTTATCATTTGAAAGTCAATGTATTAAAATACATTTTTAAACCTTCCATTTTTTCAATGAGATAGTTGCACAGGTTTTCTCTGTAGCTTGTCTCTACATAATATATAAATAAAGTTACTATGAATAAAACATGCTCACTGTATTCACAGATCAATAGAGGGACTCCAGAGGGGTTTTAATACTAACACATTGTATGTTATGATCAACTAACTGTGAGAAAGAACATCACAGCTGGTTGGCACTGCATCAGATTCTGTATATTTGAATTATGCCAGCATGTTTTATACACCATCAGACAAAAGCAAATCCCTCAACTGACACTGCTGAATTTGTCCAGGCCTGCGCAGCAATCAGTAACGAATAGCATCAAACATATAAACAGAGTTTTCCAGTCTTATGTCCCCAGGCAAGGAAATTATATTCAGCAGTCTATGCCGTTCCATTAACAGTGGTGGCTGCATGCATGTGAGAGAGAGAGACAGAGAGAGTAAGAGACTGTGAGAGAAAATATTGTTAGTTTATGTGCATGATCGTTTGTTTTATTTTCAAAGAGCTTGCCAACGTCAGTATGAAACACGTTTTAGTTAGCCAGTGTAAAGACTATTAAATTGTGGATGGTGATCCATTGCAATGTATATGTATCATCCACAGTAAAGAAAATCTCCATGTGGTTTGATTTCAAAAAGGCTCTGGCACATTGCATGCACAGTACACAACACATTATAGTGCATGGATATGAGATATAGTGCTGGATCAATACATGATTTAGCCAGATGAAGAATGATGTGCAGCTCAGTGCAGGAAAAATACAGCATGAGACAAAAACGGTCCCTCCTCATGAAAAAATGCTCATTATCAATGGGGGAGGTGTTTTGTCTAGATGTAATGAGATACTGTCATGCTGTGGTACAGTGCAGAACAAGCAGAGCCACCCCTATGCAGCCTGTACCATTCTATAATGTCCTTGCCCTTGATCAGTTCCCGCTGCCTTCAATTGCACTGAAACCCATTATAAATTAATCACCTCGGCTTGCAATTTGCATAAAACACACACAGCACCATTTCCATTCACCTCTATCTATGAACTGGATTAGGAGAAACTGCATTAAATGGCACATTAAAGAAGAAAAAGCCGATCTGTAGCGAAAGGCGGTAATTCGGCGACAATGGCAGCAGAGCAATTCTTGTGAGCGGTATAATTAATGTATGCCTTGCAACCATACAAGGGGAAAAGCTCAGTGCATTTGGGAACAAAAAGAGAGACATTTCTCCCATGAGTTCTTCGGTTCCCTCTTGCTTTCTGTAATTTCTTCAACATGAAACGATATAATTTTGCTGCCATGGTATATATGTTTTGACAAATGTCTGCATATAGAATTCTATTGAGATACCAAAGGATTTATACCTCTTGCATGTTTTTTTTGGCTGCACGAGGCAGTGTGATGTGTCCCTGCTCACTCAAATTATAACAGATTTGCCCGGACGCGATGAGGTAATCAGCTATTTGAAAATGCCTAGCTATTACTCAGACAACGAGGAGCCAGTCAAGACAATAAACTTAACTGAAAGACTGAAGATTGATCACAGAGTTCTTATTTAGACAAACACTACTTGGAGAAAAAGGCAATTCGTCTGATCTGTCCTGGTGTATTTTCCCTATGAATCAGCAAAAATGGAGAGGCCATCCCTGACTTAGATTAGAAAAAAGAGCATAAATCATGTAATTAGGTTGTCTAAACAACATCTGATCTTTGCACACACACTTTTGTTTACGTATAAAAAAGTACTTTCATCTTTATGCTCTGCTTAGGTGTTCCTAATTAATCTAGTTTTAACACTCACCACTTGCTCCCTGAATCATATGCAGAACATGAAGTTTGCATCCAAAACAAATAGTCTGTTGTATTCCTAGATGTTAAAGATTAAATTCATGTGGGATTACAGTTTAATACTCGATATCTGCACAGTGTACCATTTTTTGTTTGTGTTTTACTGCAGTTGCCAATACACATCGCTGACAGTTCTTCAGTCAGTAATTTCTCTGTCATAAAACTGTTCAAATGTTTGAGGACAGTAGGCTGAAAAAAATGATCTGGCTGTGTAATGGACATCAGGCTTGTAAAGCTGCCTGTCCAACAATCTAGTTTAGCAGTGAGGAGCCCACATTAACAACACAACAGTAGTTATTCTCCCAGTGCTTTCCTAAATGTCACAGTTTGCATTTGTCAGATTGCAATGTATCACTTAGAGGGGGGTGATGGGAAACCCTCCAAGAGTAACCTTGAATGGCAGCCAATCGGCACGGGACCAATGGCCTCCCATTCCTCTGCTTCACTGCACTGCACTGGTGCTGCACTCTACAGTATATTTAAACACATGCCGACACCCAAGAGGAGGAAAAATAGCACCTGACCCCTTGAAACTGATACCCTCGCAAGCAAGGGAGAGGGGAAATTGTTTAATGAAGATGGATCACGGTGATGGCTTTACATTTCATTTCTTAACAGCGGGCATACGGCTTTATTACAGCCAGTCCTCACCTTTGTCCTCTCCCTCTCAGACGAGGCACTCAGGAGGCTCTGTGTACTTACTTTAGTTTGGTTTTAGTGGCTTTTTTTGGGAGGTGTGTGTGGTGTCTCTTGCCTCCTGTATGTAAAAATCTGCCTGCGTTGTACAAGTTGCTTAGCTGGCTAGTCAACGGGGAAATGTTGACAATTCAGCCCAGTTCCATCTGGCCACATTCTTCCTGGTCTAGCTGCTCTGTGAGGTCTCCTGTGAAATGATGTCCTCTATCAGCAGTGAATGTCACAAGCCCTACGCCATTATTGCAGAATAGGATCCCCACAGACAGTGAGGAAAGAAAGGGATCCAACATCTCTTTTGTACCTCATTCGACTCGTTTCCTCCCCCTTATACAAGAAGTAATACGATTCAATGCCATGAAATGCACCTTCAGTTGTATCTTGAATGAATGTAAGCTATGCATATTAAGGACAGAGTGCTAAAGAGTAAAACACTGGTTCAGAAAATGTGTTTGTTTTGATTAAGGCAGAGGTATGCTCAACACAAACCAGTTTGTATGAGTGTTGTCTGACCATATCAGAAGGCAAGTGTTTATAATTGTTCTGAACGACCAATATTGAAGGTGACATGAAAAGCCTGTCGTCATAGAGAGGGGAGGGATGCAATATTTGTTTAAATATGGGGATAACGGAGAATACTTTCGGACAGTCTCTCCAGGAAGGCATTCATAGTTTTGCACCCGGTTGTACACACGAAAAGTAACAGAAATAGTTGTGTTAAGACACTGTTCAACCATTTGATGAGCACATCATTTGGAGCATACTGATGCCTTAAGATTCCATTCGATCATATTTGATGTCAGATATCTCTGAAAATGTTCCTATATTTAAAGGCAAACACTGTTTTGTATACATATGACAAAACAAAATACACATGACAAAACGAAAAACATTCAATCAAACTTTTGCTCTACAATCAAAGATATTTTTCCCCTAATTTACCCACTTTAAAGCTATAGTGCGTAGTTTCGGCTATCCCCACTATCTTATTTTGCAAAGGCACCATTTCTGCAAGGAAATAGATAAATACATTAATAAATAAAATAATAATAATAATTAAATAAATAATAAATTCTATCTTCCTTCGCTGCAACGTGGCTTAGCATCGCCAAAGACAATTGTGATTGGTTTAAAGAAATATTAACAACTCAGAGCGTTAAATTCCCCTACCTGAAAGTTAACGAGTGCAGCCAGACCTATCTGACACAGCGCTGCGGAGATAGGTCTGGCAATGCGAGGCTAGATTTTGACCTAAATCAGTAAACAAGTCCTAAAACACAAAGAGGATGCATTTCATCAGAACCTGATAACATTACTCCTAGCCTACTGAGGACCTTTACCTCGGTTTTAACGAATTGACGGACTTAAGAACGAAGGAGTTCAGTATTCTGTTCGTTGTAGTCCGTGGAGCTCTAAATTTACAGTTTTCTTTATCAGGAAAAATTATATTTAATATTAGGTGGAAGTTGTCTTGTGTAAAAGAGACTGAATCACGTTGTGTGCACACTGTTATCTGCTCACTTTGATAAAACAGATTATAGCTGATTGAACTCAAGTCAGAGCGTTGGTAGCTTCTGTGTCATCAAGTTCAACCCTTCTAAAAAAAAGGTAATGTAAAAAGAACCGGCTGTACTGTATTATGCTATAAATAACAGCAGCTTTGCAGAGACTGCTATGTGTTTGGGACTGGCTAAGGCTCATTCCAACCACATGCTGACTGAGTTTTCTTCACAGTAAGTTTTCCACAATCAAACTAGTGCTTTAAACCATATTATAATTTTGGATTTCATTTGAATCTAGACTATAAACCTATAGCCTGCCTACCATTCTGATTATTGTAATAGTATGGCAGACTGAACTCATACCTGTGATCAACTCATTTGCATACAGAGTAATACAATGGATGTCTGAGATGGAGCAGAGTCTGCACCTCTGAACCCTGGACTAAAGGCCAAGGGTTCAAATGGACAACAGGGCCCTTGGGCAAAAAATCTGAACCCTTCTTACCTTAGATGACAAAGCTAAAGTGCATCAGCAGTGCAGTATTTCCCTGAAACTGAGTTGTGTTGAATATTTTTACATCATGGAGAGATTTTAATCCACTTATGGCACCAAACATTGTGAGGATTTGAGGCTGTGCTGCAACAAATTCCATTTAGCCCCATGGGTAATTCATTTTTGTCCGGTATATGGAGATATAGATTGACATGGACGTATGGTAGTTCCTCACACAGTAGCGAGTGAATTTTAAATTAAAGTTAATGGAAGTTTCAAGTCATCAAAAAATCCGAACTTGTTCTGGTTGTGAACCAAAGGGATCATTTGTCTGTTATAACAAAGATATATGAGTCTTGCAGTACACAGCTCGCTGTTCTTATTTGGTGGCTACCATCAAATGGGAATTATATCGCATTGGTAAGTGTACCACAACATGTTTGCCCCTAACCTTATACATTTATGAATTTCAATATTAACGGGGGAATAGAATGCTTAATGCCGGACTAAATTGAGTTTGAAAAGCCTGTGGTTTCCCGTGTCATTGTTGCACACTGTCAGCCAATTGCAGAGGCTGAGAGATTGGGAGGGTCAGTGTGTAATGTCCATGCAATGAGTAGTGCTGCTTTACGACTTCCATTAGCTCCTGTGAGGGCAGCCTTCCCACTGGTCCTCGCTAATGACGCCTCTCTAATACTGCATGGAAGAGCATAGGAGGGTGATGTAAGTGGAGATAGGGGAGCCACTTGGGTAAGAATTAAAACACGATAATTGATAATATTTCAACGTAGCTTAACGGAATTGCTTCATATCATGTGCAACCTCTATGCTACTAGCAGCACACTGTTTTGCATAGGTATGCTGTTTTATGGGAGCACAATAGTGAAGGTAATGGGTTAATGGTTGTCATGGCTCAACTATAGGTGAACTGGAGTGGTCATTAGAGTCAACCCCACAATGTCATGGTTCTATAGTCTCTGGCCGTCTTGTGCTTCGGAAGTACAATAATTGCAGGAAGAGAGCACCCCGGCTAAATCATGCCAGTCTGGGGGAAAGAGGGCAGCAGACAGGAGCTGGACTATTCGGCCGTGATGCCTATAAGTGCATTTCCTCTGCTGTGCCCCCTCTGATCCAGCTGTCCCTAATATCAAAGATGTTCTGTTTACGTTTGGAAATCAATTGATATTGTGCATGATGGATGAGCTGTTGGCAGACATGCCCTCTCTTTGGAGTGGAGTCAGAGGTGGCCCGATTTAATGGATAGCTTGTCGGCTTCGAAACTAAATGTGCAACTATACCGGAGCATAAAATATACAGCTGGTGGAGGCTCACTGATATGTCATGATAGCTACAGTGAACATGAATATGATAAGCAGTACAACATTTCATTGAACGTCTGTGAAAGTGTCTTGTTTAAAATCAGCGGATATTAAATTTAGACAGAGGTAAATATTTGTTTGCAAACACACAGAGGAGCCTCATTTTCCTCACATTATAAAAAATGTCACAAACATGACGCTTCAGAAACATTGCCTGTTTAGACAGTTCAGTTTAAGGCATGTAGTGGGTGGACTATTAGGCGCTGGAGTGCTTTTTTAAAGGGCCCGCTAGTGCTTCTGCTTTCAGATAGTCTGGGAAGTATAAGACAGATAGGTGGTCTAGATTAGATAAAGATGTGTATGTGTGTCTTCCTAGTCTTATACAAATAGGGAGAGCCCAGCAATAGCTGGACGTGCACTTTCATCCTAGTGCTTTTTCTTGCCTCCAGCGATGGGAGTGGATGACCTTTTACTGTCAACTTCTAACATGACAAATTACAGAGGCTGGATGACCGTGTTTTTTAGGAATGCAAGAGTTCATTGCCTGGTCAAGCCGCTAGCAGGGCAGTGGACCCCTACATTGGAGTCAGATGTATTAATTGATAGATAATAGTCATAGATATATTGGTTGGGGGGTTCCATATTTTGAGGCCAGAAATGTGATAGCCAAGGAAGCCTTTAAAGGGTTTCACTATCCTCTCCCCACAGGGACTGCCTGAGCAGTACAGACCTGCACATAAACTAAATCATGTACCCAAAATCAGAGCAGAAGACTTCTGGGATGAACCTCCACTGTGCTTCCAGTGGCTTTGTCTGAATGTAAAGACAGAATTAGGTGCAACCATTTCTTCTGTGCTGCTTGCGTGTGTTTTTTTCCTTCAAGGGCTTGTGGTGAAACCTAAGCGGGTGTGTGTGACATGTCTTGGCTAGCACTGCAGAGGTGGCTCACATGGTCTGCTCTGTTGTGTGATGTCAATGCCCTGTTTAATTGGAGATCAGCTGGGCCAAATACAGCGAGAGCATTGCTTTCTGACCTCATCGGGCTGATCTGTGCCATCCTTTCAGCCCACTCTCTTGCAACCACATCAGTCACGGCCTGTCAGTTTGCACAAACAGCTAGTAAGTATTTATTGTACTGATTACGTGTGATGCACTGACTTGCCAAGGGCCAGTCTCTTAAGATGCACACCTGATGTTTTCCTAATTTACAGCACTTCCTTCCAATAGCTGTATTGAGGTCATTGATATATTTAGTGCTGACCAGAATGACAACTGTGTGATCAGGGTCATTTGTAAGGCACAGTGAGGGCTTTTGTTCCTCTAGTCAGATGTGCAGCCATGTGGAAATCATTACATATTTACTTGCAGTGTTCATTCTGTCCCACACAGATTGGATCATTACATATTCCTCATTTGTTCAACTACACTACTGTATTATGCAAATGCTCATTGTAATGGATTTAGTCCCATGGACCAAATATTACAGGCGTAGTTATCACTTATTGCAGTGTAGCCAACAGTTAGTGAGGTGAGAAAATGAAACAGAAATTGCCAAACATCCCATCCACATTTATGGAATTGAGCATTCTGCGTTGTGGTAAAAATGATTATTTTATCCCTGGGGTTTTGAAACACTCATAAACAATCACACAGCCTTCCATGCAAGCAGAAATTGATGTTGGCTATGATATTAACTCAGGTCCTGTTGGATTTCAGTACAGTTATTCCATAAGAACTATTGCACTCGGTACATACAGCGAGTATTCGCTGTGTTAACCAAAACTGCACATTTTCATGTAACTAATTCCTTCATCATAAACAACTTGGCAACAAATGCCACAAAGGCAGATGCCTGTATTTTTTGTTATAGCACTAAATGTTTGCATTTTACTGTAAATAAAACATAATAAAGAACAGAGTAACATACTGATGTGTAGAGGAGGCTGAAGACCAAACACACATCTGTTTGCTATGTTCACCATTGAATGGCAAAGACATAGTCCTGGGTGCTTTTAATATGAAGGAACAAATGTTTGGCTAATAAAATCTCTCATGCAGGCTGAGGGGCTCAACCACACTGTGGCAATAACACTGAAGGCTACCTAGATTCATGACTAGTCCTCCAATAAAATAAACAGCCAATAAAACATCATGCTGGGACTCCCCTGACAGCACTTTAACATCATTACACTTTCAACAGGCTTTCATTGAAAACTTGAATATATTTTTGACTGTTCCCTATTACTTGTAGTCGACCACATGGGTCCAGACAAGGTTTTATGGCCGTCTACTTAATATCACATATCTCAATCCTCCGTGTGAAGTGCTGTGCGCTCAGTGAGTGTGAGCATCTTGTGGGGAGATCTGGGGCCGATTTGCGCTCACCATTGCTTACATAAACTCCACTTCCACCTAATCACTCTGCCTTGACGTCAGTAGCCAGAGAGCATATGGAGCGTATACATTTGCTATCCACAGAGGAATTCAAAGGGACTTTTACCATCGTAAAGGGAATTATAGTACTGGAATTAAATTATAATAACCGTCATAATGATATGATTATTAAATGATAGCCGATTATGGGAGAAAAACTTTCCCATCAAACAAAAAAGGAAACATTAAAAGCTAATTATGCAAATTGTGCCTAAATAAACTGTATTACTTTTTGCATAATGTTTTGTTTCATGTTGAATCACTTTATTCTTTTCCCATTTAAAGAAGAAACTAAATTTGGAATAGTACCATTTTACACTTGTACATGATATATATGTAATACGATGACAGACAGTAATCTGCAGGGGTAATATTAAATGATTGCTATGAAATCTATACCACTTTTTGAGCAATCAAGCCAAGAATCACCTTTGAAATAGCTCTACTTTTTTCTTTTTGAAAATGCCATCAGATCACTTTCTGTGAGGTTAATCCTTTTGACCTGTGCTGTTGCTACAGTATTTAACCTGGTGTGTATACAAAGATTTTCAAGAGGATTACGAAGGTCCTTAATAGGGGATTAGCCAAATCCTCATGTTGTCTGTCCAAAATTCTATTACACCCAGGGATTAGACTATCAACAATAGCTGAAGGCAGCTGGGTTAAGAGGGTGGTGTTAAAGATGTGTTGCTCTCCTTAAATGGCTCGCAAGCTTTACAACAGTGTAAAATTAAAGGGTTGTGTGTCACGTTCCACTAAAATCAGTGAAAAGTGGGAAAGTGTGAAAGACGTCTCACCGGCAGAAACTCAAGAACATTTTTTTCCCCTCTTTAAAAAAAAATTAAACTGAAGGCTGGATCTTGCTGGTTAAAGTCTATAATTACAAGCTGATGACAGGATTGCACATTCCATCAGTGTGTGGTCTGTTACATGCATGTGTGTGTGTGTGTGTGTGTGTGTGTGTGTGTGTGTGTGTGTGTGTGTGTGTGTGTGTGTGTGTGTGTGTGTGTGTGTGTGTGTGTGTGTGTGTCCTCCTGACACACAGAGGTGATGCCAGACTCCCCCTATAGGACTTCACCAGTACTTCAATGCTTCAGTGAGGGGTGGGAACTATAGCCTCCTCATTGATAGAGAATATCAATAGGGAACATTCATGAATACCCTGATTATTCTAAAAAATGGTCTTCCCCCATCTTTTTATTTATTTATTGGTGATAAACTTTTTGTCTTATTCAATTATAGCAACGTTTAGCACAACATATGTTTTGGTGCTGTTTTGTTTACATGTCCAGCAAATGGTTCATAGTTTGTGGTGCTGTTATTGTGACTATATACTATATTATACTAAGAGGTTTTTTCTAATATTTTGTCCACCTCATTCATATTGATGAAGGTAGATATGAGAGGGGTATTTATAATATTCAATGTACCTTCATTGATATAAATGCGATGGACAAAATATTAGGAACACAGTGTAATGCAATACAGTCCAACACAACAAACTAGTACATCCTTCAAAATGATCATAAAGTTAAATTAACACCTCTAAATTATAACTTATTTTAGGACTGTGGTATTAGACTGCATTTATTTTAGCTAGGTTTACGGTACCTAATAAAGAGGCCAGTCAGTGTACATCCCATATTATGTTATGAACCATAATCATGAAAACAAAACTTGTGACATGAAAAGACAGAATTTACATTTAATTTAAGCATTTGCTGGACCATGTAGACACTACTACACCAAAGCAACACAATATAGTTATTATAATATGCCAACGATGGCTATAACTGAACAAGACAATACATAAGTAAATAAAACTTGTAATTAATGTAGTAGTAGATATGCTTGATCTCATTGGATTGTATTAGGCTGCATGAATTTTAGCCAGGTGTACTGGCAACTCAGTCCATGTTTAGACGACAGTGAAATCTATAATATCAACCAGTAGAGCATACGTAGAGTCAGTCATCACATGTATCATCACACTGAAAAACCCTCCCAACACCATCACCTCCTGTTTGCCCGCCATGAGACACTGTAAGGCCACTTTACTTTACACTCTAGCTCAGGCTGTACTGTGTGTTTGTGTGTGTGTGTGTGTGTGTGTGTGTGTGTGTGTGTTTGCTAACAGGCTGGAGGTGTAACCAAAGGCCAGCACACTCCTCTCTCCAGATCGTGTTCTTCATTGTTTCCTCTTCAAGAAACACAAATAACTCAATTTGTTTGCAACTCACGTTTTAAGGCATCCCGCTTGTCAACTGATATTCATGGAATTTCGGCAAGGGGCTTCACAGTGAGCCTGAGCAGAGATGCAGGGAGGCTGACAGTGCTAATGGCTATAAAGATAAGTGGAAGAATGTTGACGCTTGAGAAAGCCACAGGCAATGGAAGACAATGAAAGAGAGAGTTCACCACTTAGACCGCTCCCTAACAATGGGGGGGGGACTCATACAGTCCTATGAAACAGTACTGTGTTTGATGCCAATATATCATCTTACATCTGTAAATGTTTTTGGCCACTTGCCTGCTGCTGAATGTGGTTTTGCAGCAACATCAAGGCTATGAGCCTGCTATAAGCGCAGAGAAGACAGTGATTGTTGTCTGTTGAGAAATGAGATGTTGAAATTGTTGCAGTCTGTGTGCTCCGCTCTTCCTCTGTCTTGTATCTGTATTTTTCTGCCATCATCTTTCTCTCTCTCTGCATCTCTCTGAGTTGCAGCCAAAGTAAACACCATGTTCAACGCTCTCAATCACAGGATCTCTCAGAGGAAGAGGGGGCAGTGCCCTGGCACAGTGCTGGTGGCCAGGCCTGGGGAGTGGAAGAGGAAGTAGGCCACTGCCTCAGAAATGTTCTATCATTCCAGCGCCAACAGGGATTTCACATCTATCAGAGCATGTGCTCGCACACTCAAGTGCTTCTACTTGACATAAATATTTGCATGACATGGGCTGACATGGGAGATCCTATCATAAGTCATACAAACTCATCATAGCCCATTAAAAGCAGCACTCATAGTGACCACCAAGACAGACAGTGGCTAAGTAGAGAATAATGGCTGACTCCTAGACCTGCAGCAGCTACAGTTACAGAGACATGGGATCATTCTGTCATCAGGTTTTTAAACAAAATGTCATCCCAGCTATTACATTGTCATTTTTAGCTGCTCTGTCACAGCCCTGCAAAACGTCCAGTGACGGATTGTTCTCCTGCTGAATGCCTCTCGGCGGTTATGTGACTGTGCTTTTTCCCACGTACTTCAACCTTTGCCTGACTGCAGCACACATCACTCTCAATTGTGCTTTGTGTGGCAGCACGAGGAAGAGCCTCTCTGTTATTTTTGGTGTATGAATGTGTCCGTGAGGTGTTGTGTGTTTACGACAGCCCTATTCATTTTCACTTTTGTCCTTCATCGCATACTGTATTTGAGAGGAAGCCCCGGCTTTCATGCAGCGCAGGGACCAGTTTGCATCCATGTGAACATTTCCTTCATTTAGGGGCAAAAAAACAATGACAATACCACTAGTTTGTTTTCAGTTTAGCCCACTTCTCTGATTCAAAGTGTGTGTTACAGATAGCTTTGGCTGGGAACCAGCAACGTTTGCCAAGCAGGTTATCCCGCTGTGCTCTTAAACATAAATCTACTGCTAAATAGTAACTCCTCGACATGCAGACACGTTTGTCTAAGAAGCCTGAATAAAAAAAAACACTTATGGGATGTTGGATTAGTGTTGGGTTAACCATAAGGGATTAAATAGATAGTTAAAACAGGTTGAAAATGTTTCTAACATGAATGTAAATCTGAAATGTGTCTCAATCTCAGTGTGACCCTCTTCACTTTCCGTCACGAGTAATGAAGGATTGTTTTACTGTCTAGATTCACATCTAAAGCCTGCAAGTACTTAAATCTTAGATACAGGATTACAGGACCTCATAAAATAATAGATGTCAGTGTGGTCAATGCAAGCGACTGTGATCAAGATAAGGATTATTTGCATGCATTCATGCTGCGACTCTGTAGCGAATGATCACTGTCATCCCGAAACAATGGAGCTGATTTATGAAATATGGCAATACTGAGACATTCATGATTATTGATTGGTATTGTTAGCAGCTTTAAAAGAGCCATATGTCTTCATCTTCAGCAATGACACACGTATAACAAATAAGTTTACCATGCTGTGTGAAACCCAAAGGCAACATTTTAGGGTTCTGATACACATCACAGGGTTACTTCATTACATCTTGTGTCATTATAGTGAGATTCTTGCATGAATTAGCAAAATAAATGAATACAAACCTTTTTCTTGACAAGCACATCCATAAAAAACAGAAGGGAAAAGTTTGTTATTGAAATACAAATGAGTTCCTTATTAGACAGGTGTGCACTTATTGTACTGTAATAAATACAATATCATAATACACTTATAACTTTCACAGTGCAGCTTGGGGAAGAGAAACCCATTATGTGGTTTCAGGGCCCATGCATCTTATTCAAGCATGATTCCTCTTTGAAATGGGTTTATAAAAATAATCTATTCTGTATTTGTTTTGAATTGTCACAGACAGGAGGATGTTGCCTCCTCTCAAGGTTAGCGAAGTTGCTCAGATGAATGGTTGTTTGAGACTGCGCTCGAATGTCAATGTTTACCCCATTACTGACAGCTCCGAGGCAGTAGGCCACTTAATATTGTCTGTGTAGCCCCGACTGTCCCTGCACGCCAGTTCAAAAGTTCAGCCACTTCCTCAAGGGTCTCATCACATTCTCGCCACATCTTGATTTTTAAAGCTACACGGAGAGACTCGACCTGTCAGGAGAGATACCACAAAAAAACCATGATGGAACACAGGTTTGGAGGCAGGGCCCGTCAGGCCAACAAAGCTGCCTCCTGGCTCTCTGGTTAGGGGGCCTGGACGATGGAGCTCATATTAAAGGCTGTGTAGTGGTCCAGGGCATGGCTGCCTGCATCAAGCTAGAGGAGGAATTGATTGTTCTGGAAACTGATGAAGCTCGGGCACAATTAGATTGCAAGGCAGCACTGTGAGGTGAGAGAGCACCCTGCCCGCCTTGCTGTTGATTGATGGTAAAATAATAACCGCTGCGTATTAACTATAGAGTTCACCACCAGGTTAAGGTGGGCCAAAAATTGTTGCTCTTATTAAATTCCGATATGACTTGCGATGTAAAAAGATTATTTTCATTGTGGCAGTGGACAGTCATTCTGCATGCAGAGAAGTGGTTTTATACAGTATGTTGCTGTCAAACACTACAAGAGGGTTTTGAGTCAGGAGGGCATTGGGTCAGGAGTCACACCAGGACATTAGTGAATGTTATTCTGACATTCCAGCCAACAAAAACAGATATGAGGCTTATTCAAATACAATCACTCACACTGAAGGTCACATAGGGTCCCTTTATGTTTCACTGTTTCCTCATATCTCCCGCACTGCATCAATGTCCGCTCAAATATGTAGCTCCTTAACAAGCTGGGGGAACATCAGTTCAATTATTATCAATTACTGGACTTCAAGATGAATATCCTCTTTCATATACATGTCATGGAGCCAAAATACTTACGTGCACAACCACATTATAATATATGAGTAAGGAAATGTGCTGCTGATTGACAGGGGTAGTTTCATTGAGCAATCTATTCATGGTTTAGATATAGATTAAGAAAGGCCAAATAGTCAAACAGCAAATGTATTATTTCTTGAAGAGTGTTTCCTCAATGTGTGGTTACAAAACAATTTTCCCTCCTGCTCAAAGTGTGTAATCCTGCTGGTCATTTGTTAGCTGGTGCATCTCCGATGTGAAGGCGAGGCCGCTGGCAGAGTGTTGGGGTATACAGGAGGTGAAATCTTATAGTAACATATCAGAGCTCGGGGATTCACACACTCATTTATCTCCATTTCTCGCACACGGTGTCTAGTAATAAAAGCTCAAGTGAAAAGGGTGTTTATCATTGGAATGACAACATCTCCCAGATGCTGCAAGAAGAAATCAAGAGAATAGATAACGCATTACAATAACAAGTCCTTACTCTGCGGAGAATCCAATTAGGAGAGCCTTACATCATGATAATCTAGCAGAGGTGGACTGGTTCATTTAGACCGGTGGATAACAGAGCAGAGGGAGGTCTGGTCCTGGAGATCAGGGTTAGTTGCAGTTAGACCTGCTGCATACATCAGCAGCCATCTATTGTGGAGAGGTTTACCCCCTAGTGGTTTAGAGGAGGAATACAAGCCTGATCTGCTTTTAATACACATTATGGAAAATGTATCAAAATGCCGATTACTGCAATAGAGTGAAAACACCCACAAATAACTGGAAGCATCTTAGTGGGTTTCAGTTTCTTTTTTGACAAATAGTCAATAGTTTCTTTTTTGACAAATACAGTTGAGTTCATTTACAGCTAAATAATATGAAGTGTGGGGTTTAACTGCAGCAACCAGCCGAGAAGTTTTTCTATGCGCAGATGTTCATATGTGCATAGTGCCAGGAATGGCTGTGATGGTGGGGTATCTTGTTGTGTTGTTGTGGAGTGGGTGCACCGCTGGGCCTGTCTGTTCTGGTGTGCTGGTTTCCTGCTGCTCAGCATTTCGCAGGACCTCGGGGGGGACACAGGGGGGACATATGACTGGGCCACGCAAAGCTGAGCTAGTCACTCCTATCGTTCCGCAACAGACACATCCCTTTGGCGTCCTTCTGTCTCTTCATTGTCATCCCACTCCTCAGCACGGCAGCAGACATGGCGACGAGCCTGATGTTCCTCTCCATGTTAGTTAGCGGCTCCAGATCCCTCACATTTCAGAGTCGGTGACTGCAGAGCAGGTGCACATGTTGCCACAAGGGCAAAATGGACATTTCTGCACTCCTTTCTCAGCAAAGCTCTGTGCTGACGTAACAATTTACTACCCGCCGACCCATACTGTGTTTTGATCACTCTTACATTTACCTGACCATGCAGTGATTTATTGGTGCTGTGATCATTCTTCGTACAGGGATGCAAAGTATGCTCTAACATGTAAAAGATGGAGAACACATATGCTGACATGTTAGATTTCTGGCTCTTTGAAGAATTAGTAATATTTTTTGTATTTTTTACAATCGTGCCAGTGCACACACAAACAGGCAAGATAAAAGTGCTGTTTCATAAATGTTATACAGAAGTAGATATATTAAACCTGATTTTAATTACAAAGGCTTTTTAGTAGTTCAAAGTAGGAGTTAAACACATCTGATGCTCCAGTCCATCTAGTTTAAATAAAGTTGAGATTTACTGTAATTGATCCTCAGAGGGAAAATCTGCCCATTACAGCTACACAAGAAACAGTCTTAAGAAGTACATAAGGGATAAAGAACTATTGAAAATGATATGAATATAGTAAAAAAAAATCAGAAATTAGAAAATAACATTCCAAAGCTATATATATATATATATATATATATATATATATATATATATATATATATATATATATATATATATATATATATATATATATATGTATTACAATATGTCATTTTGAGTATGGCTTTGTTCATTTGTTCATATTACAGTTACATCCCATCCTAACTACCCCATCTGTTTATTGGTTATTATGTACATTTGTATTATGCACAACAATAAAGTTGAATCCAATCTAATTTACATTACTTGTGCAAATATGTACAGACAGTCAGTCTTGCGGTTTAACTCTGCAGGCCTTATCAAACTCATTTATTGTTAAGTCATACTGAAGTTGGGATTGTTATCTATGCGTGTCGTAAACATTTTCTAAATATAGTTACTACGGTATTTATATTTATACCATGTCTACTACATACACTGTGAAATACTAATCCCAACTTCTGTATGAACCCTAAATAAATAAATAAAATGTACATTAGTTTCTTTTTAAGGGAAAAGCAAAAGCATAGGGAGAAATCCATTATTACTAGAAGCATAAAAAACAAATTCCATGAAAGCTTGCTTTGCGTAATTATATTCTGGCTCATGTGAGCAGCCTGTCTTCTCTCTGTGCTGGGGGCAAAGCTGTGCATTGTTTGTGATGAGCATGAATGCTGACCTTTGGCCCCTCCGGTGGCCTCTGCAACCCCCCCGAAAGTTCACAGGAGGGTCATAGAGTCCTTGTGCCTCTACAGACACTGTGTTGATGGAAACTCCACCCCCCTCTGTAAAGCTGCCTGTCTGTCTGTCTCAGTCAGGCACAAACACACACACAAACCAAACAAACAAAACCTGGTCACGATGTGAGCATGAGGTTTAGAAAATATTTCAGCTCTGACAGTGTTTGGACATCAGTTTCTTACGGGACACTAAGCTGGAAATATTGAGTCAACACATAAACAAACACATTAGGCAAGTATTGCAACAGCTAATCTCAATTAAAAGAAATGATCAGATTCAATTTTAATATATTGTCAAATAAATAAAATAGTATGAAATTTAAGAAATGAGGCCTGTTGTGTTTTACACAGTAACCAATGATGTCTGCTTGTAGTGATTGTCACGGTGTGGCTTTCAGGATCTTTGCTGGGGCAGATTCATGCATTTTCCTCATGCATTTTCCTCATGCATTTTCCTATGCTCTGTGGCTTCAGGCACGACCACAGGCAAATGGCATTGATGCTTATCACATGAGATATCACATGCTGCTAGGCAGAACATCTACCATGTCCTGTACGTAAGATATGCTGCCGTAACATGGAGATCATTTTCGTTTGGGGAAGCCATTAATACTGAAGATCTCACAGTCCCACTGATTTCCATATGTAAATTATTTTCTGTGAGCCCAGAGCATGGCAGAGTGCTCTGGGTTTGCAGCGATAGGTTGTTTAGGGATCAGATTAGACCCTGTGTCATTTCATGCTAGAGATGATAATAATGGCTGCCACTGCCGAGATGACTGTTGACATCATTACTCATGTGTTCTGCCACACGCATCAATCTTCACATGCTGTACAGACGCTCCTGAGGTGAATGAATTTTTCACTATGGAGTTCAGAGCGGGGTCACACAGACACATACCCTCACATATGAGAGAAGCACAGCAGGTAAACCTAAAGACTTACACCACTCATTTTTCTTTCCTTTCTTTTTTCTCTCCGCGGTATTAGATTACTTAGGCTTTGTTTAATTTGTTCCACTCAGCAGACTGATATGTTACTGTACATGATCTGGGGGGGGTTGTTTCTGATCCAGATCCAGATGTATGATGCTATCAAGTTCAATGACATGTTGGGCAGCAGATGTGGCTTTAACATAATATGCATACACATTGTCAGCTGGTTTGAAGTTTTGGTATAGTTCAACACTACATTTTATCCAAAGCCCCTCATGATTGCACGTATGTGTCCTTTATAAGATCATAGAGGTGCTTCCTTAACCAAGGGTGATACAGTGGTAATACAATCTGTAACCCTGCAGTGTTAATGCCATGCTCTACCCACTGGGCTTTAGAGGATAAACAGAGCTAATCCCCAATGAAAGATCAGGCCTCCACATTGCTGCAGATCAGTTTAGAAGATCTTTCCCCCTCCCCCTTTGGGGTCTCTGGAATCTAGAAGGACAATACAGATGTAGATGTGATGGTGCATCATGTTTTAACAGAGGTGTTCTCCATTGACAGGTGTAGTGAAGGTGTAAGAAAGGCAGGATTTACCCTCCTAAACTGTGTGCTGTCATTTTTACAAAGTATGTTCAGGGGGTGTGAAAGGGATCATTAGTTGTGTGGCAGCAGAAGCAGCCGTGTTGTCAGCTACCTGCTATTTACTTCCCCTCATTACTGTACGCTGGCTGGCGCTGGTGGGAGTGTCAACATCATTAACATGACTGTCATTAGTCCTGTCCCACTCTGCATGGAGAAGTTAGTCCTGGGGAGAAAAATGAAGCATCTTTCACCACCAACCTCTCTGTTGCAGCAGCTACTGCGCTGTGAACGCCTCCATTCAGTTGGACTTGATAGATACTGTAATAGGCAGTCTAAGAAGAAGAAGCAGCAGCTCTGCACAGTGAATTGAAATAACTCCATCAGTGATGTAGTTTATGCCATCTAAGAGACAAATTCATAACATAAATATGCATGAAAATATAGGATAATAGTAATACAGTAATACAACGTAACTGACACACTTTACTGAATATAAAAGTTGATGCATGTGCAAGAGCTGAAATGATTAATACATATTTTCTGTATACTCACAGTTGCTGCAGATGCGCAACTCAAAGGCTCCTGATTTTGAATGAAAACTTTTATGAGAACATGGACTCATCCATCGACTGATAAAACCGCTATTATCTTGAATCACTAACTATTATATCTCTGTTGTGGTATTTACCCGCAGCATCTCACTTTTGAATTGGCACCTACAACAGGATTAAAACAAACAAGCTCCCTCACACCTTGTCATCTGCTTGACTTGGCTGGATGTTATTATAGCCAACTTCAAGGCCTCAGCAGCAGCTGCAATCACTTATGGCAGTCTGCCTCAGTGCTCAGCCTCTCCGTGCCCCCAACTAGTTTCCCATCAGCCTTGAGGGGGTAGAGCTCCTCGCACTCAGTTTAAACCCTCCTGCTCTCAGTCTTGCCTTGCTTAGACTTCCTCGACCTCTGCAGAGCTGACTGGAGAAGTAGAACAACCGAGAGCGTAGCAGTGCAGAACACATCCCCATGAAAACTGATTGTGAGTGGATCCACATACTCTGAGACCACATGCTTTATTTTTTACAGGACTCGAGTTCAAAATGGGCTGGGCTTTCAGAGGAAGAGTGCCGTCCAATGGCAGCGCTGGGATTGCTGTGTGGCTTGTCTGATTTACGGTACATCGTTAAGTCAGCGCATTCCTTCTCCCTGTGGCCCAGGTGGCTGTGGGGCCTAAGGCCCAGACTCACAGGAGCAGAGCATTGCTCTCTGTGGAGCACAGCACAGCCAAGGGGAGCAGCACATAACACAGAGGAGCAGCTGCACACCAGTGCATCCAGCTCCGTACTACAGCCATGCCACATCCCTCCATGACATGAAGCACTCAATACAATACATCTCAGCACCTTCTGTGTCTATGAAGGATATATGTTGTCTAATTTATAGGCCCACAATCCTGTTTTCATTCAACTTCAACTGTGCTTTGACTGCAACAAAGATTAAGAACTAGAAAGAAAGAGGGTGCGCTGATCTATGACCTACGCAATAGCAGGATGTGTTACAAACAGGCATATACAATTGAAAATGAAAAGAGATTACTTCTCCCCAAAAATTAACGATCAGGCTAGTTTGATGTACAGGTCTCATTGAAGAAAATGCATTGGCTTGTTCCTGTAACAAACAAATTCATTATATTGAGGATTTATGTGGTATATATTACATGTTGTAATTAGTAATTTACACCCTCGTGAATGAATGATCTGCCAAACAGTCTTTTTTCATATTCAATATCTCAGCAGTCACAAACAACTGATGGTGGCAAGTCTTGAGAGATTTTTGGAGCTGCTTTGCCCTCTAGTGGTAACTCACAGTGTCAGAGTCCACACAGACATGAACCCCCACCTCCTCTGACTCACCAGCAGGCACCCAGTCCAGGAACCACAGCCTTCAGTTAAACTCTTTGAACATTCTAATAAGATGACTTGTCAATCTGCAGAGGATTTCACATCGACAGCTTTGTAATTTTTTTGCAGACTGACAGTAAAAAAGAAATGAGCTGTTAGAGATTTCAGCACTTTATGAAACTTTACAAGCAGACTTTAATATTTACAAGGCTACTAAAAACCCTGGCAGTCCCTTCAGCTCTGACCTACGCATTAGTGACATACTGTGGTTTATGTTGGGGAAAGAGGTGGCTTACAGAAACTGGCAGTACAGTTTGGATATCAGTTTAATAGAAACTTTACAGCAGACAGGACTTCAGTGTGTCTGACACAATCAAAAAACTGCTATATGTTGGTGTAATGTTTTTATACTGCAATCAATTTATTTCTGTGTGTGTGTGGTTAAGAGAAACAGAGATTGTATTCAGTATAAATGATAAGTTCATTCAGGATGGGAAAACGTTGTGGTCGTTCCAGCTTTTGGCTGCAGCTCTGGGAAATAGAAACAGTGTGGTGATGAGGTACTTCCTGCACGTGTGTGTGTGTGTGTGTGTGTGTGTGTGTGTGTGTGTGTGTGTGTGTGTGTGTGTGTGTGTGTGTGTGTGTGTGTGTGTGTGTGTGTGTGTGTTCATGGAGCCCCACAGAAATTGGCATCGGTGTCGGTGAAAAGCTCCTCGGCCTCCTCGCTGACAGTGGTAACGTGAGACAGACAGTGTGCCATTTGCTACGTGTCTGACTCAGATGTCTTGACCTGACCAACTGGACAGGCCTGACATCCAGCTCTGGCTTATCTCTCTAGCACAGCATTGGTCACTTCACACCCAGCTGCTTGATTGGCCACATTTGCATGGAATTGGTGAGACAGAAGCGGGTCAGTTTGCAGCATTTTGTTATGATTTGGATAAAACAGTGGAACATAAACCTAAAGTAAGCCACTGACATTTATTTTCTATCATTGGCTTTAAAGCCAAATTGAAAAGTCTGCTGAAAACTAACCACTGACTCTGCATGTTATTATGTGTCCTGTAGGTCTAGTTTGTGTAGTGGTGTTCTGTCACTTTGTGTATATTTTAATTGTGACCTGCCAAGAGACTGCAGATCAAAATTAGCTTTAAGCTAACTCTGGTACAATACAGTACATCAAATGGTAACATTCATGTTTATATTGTACATAGTCCCTCATAAATATAATAAATGAATAAGTATGTATATCAGTCCTAACAACAAGTCAAGAATGGAGAAAATAAAGTACTAGGCTGAACTATTTTTAAATAAACTCAATTCAATATTTATGCTTAATTATCATGTAATGTAATAATATACCTCAAATGTATGGGTGTTTTGCCAAACATTCCTACATACCTCTTATTTATTTAACATATTTACCTACATATTAAACAGTTTTAAATACCTTACTGTCAATGTGGCCTATTATATTCTATGTTACACACATTATTGTACCAGTTACTCATTACCAAACAGTGTAACAAGAACAAGTATTTTTAAATCACAGTCTTGTAGTAATTGCAACATGATTATGCATACTACGCAGTAGCTAACTATTTGGTTGTCAAGCTAATGGCCACTGAACTGAACTCCTGTTCTGATTCTGAAGTATCTGACTCCTGATCCTCGAGATCAGTTGCTTGAAGCACATTTTCTTAGTTATTTCATGTAAACATAAGCTAACATAAACACACCTCTTCCTCCTTGTGTGTGCATAAATTAATCAGTGACATGTAATGAGGTTAAACATGAAAACACATAATCTGCTATTAGCTGCATACTTGAATAAAAACACCATTCAAGGGCTTACTGAATAACGTGAATGAAGTAAATGTGGTGTAATATGGTCCCAGGTCTTTGTAGACTCAATATATGTGTCTTTTATGCCATGTGTGGACAAATGATGAAGCTCAAGCCACTTCACTAGTCAGAAATGAACAACCATTAAAATTTTCAGCAAGAAAAATACCTTGTAATACAGGTAACACCTACACACAAAGCCCAAGCCTGTTTGCTGACACAGTAAGCCTACACCCATCACACAAAATAAATGTTCTGCCCAATAGGAAAGCAATTTTGCAATGCATCACTTTAAGTGAGTGGACCTCTGTGCTGCAACCAGTGTCTCTTAACCTTTCCTTAATTTGTCTTGTCTTGTTATGAGCTCGCAGGAACAACTCTGTCCTTTCACTTCCAAGATCTGAGTGCTCAGCCTTGCACAGAGCTCGGTTCAATTTGAAAGGATGAAAATATGAGTTGAAGTCAGAGTTTTATTGCATGGCTCCTTGCTAAAGTCGATGCAGCTGTTTCCTCTCTCATTCGTTCTT
The DNA here is from genome assembly GCA_023631565.1 of Gymnocephalus cernua. Lineage (NCBI taxonomy): Eukaryota > Metazoa > Chordata > Actinopteri > Perciformes > Percidae > Gymnocephalus > Gymnocephalus cernua. The sequence continues at coordinate 16,621,043 of CM042434.1, forward strand.
TGAAAACGCGCAGAAATACTGCATCGCAACATGAATCTGACACCCTGTGCTTTGCTTCCTGTTGTCAAAGCGCCATCATTAGTGTGTTCAAATGAGAGGTTAATAAAGAATAAGTTACTGCAACTTTCACTGCACACTTGATTAACTGCCACCACCTTTCTACAGCACACAAACATCCAGCACTTTATTTCAACATAGAGCTGATAAGGAAATGTTATCTCAATGTGAAGGAGGCAGTGACCTCCCCTCTGGCTTGTAAGAGGTTGCATGAAAATATTGACAACAGTAGTTACTTACTTATAGCAACATTGTCTGGGATTACCATCCTCTGAGAGCCAAGTATAACAATAAATAGCTTTAGTAAACGAGCACATGGAGAGCGCTGTGTGGTTTTAATTAAGCTGGCGCTGAGAGCAGGATCACAGTACATGATTTGGTTTCATCTTAGTATTATAAAAAAAAAAAATGAAGTGTCTCAGGAGTTCAGCTTTTCCACTCGTAGCCTATAGGACATCATCACTCTTGTTCAACAACCTGACACATATTTTGGTAGGATTGTCGCCACAAGAAGGAAGTTGTAAACCAGAGAGGCTCCCAGTGCAGGAAGCCTCCTTTCATTGTGGATAATGTCACCTTGAAAACACGGTGGTCCTTAGTACACCCTACACAGAGCTTACACTAAGACTTGAAACAATGGACCTACCAGGATACTTTATAGGCCAGAACGTAACATGTTAATAATGATATAAACTGATCCTAAAGTTCATGTAAAAAAATAAATCTCAATCCATCTAGTCTGGAACGGTTGCAAGCAACATGTTTCAGATTGGCAAGTTAAATTTTTAGGACTTGTTTATGTTGTGTTTATTCCCTCTCATTCCCTGGACACTTTGGTAACTCCAACCCTTCATTAGGCCTTATTACACACACCACTCACCCAACATCTGGCTTGGGGCTCCCAGAATGGCTCATTTGCCGTGCTTTTTATTGCAGTCATATAGTTGGAGTTGTAAACGACTGTGTGGCTCTGTATTGTTTTCTGTTGTGGGGAGCACACAGTATTCTCACCAGCAACATGGAGTGTTAGTGTAAAGTGCACATCACAGTTTTCCTCTAAACAAGTTCAAGCTTTTTTTTTGCAGGTTTTTGGGGATAGAAAAGCTTTTAAAAAACAAGAGTCATTTTTAATTATAGTTTTATTAGAAACTGCCATTAGAAGTGACAGTATTTAGACTTTAGTGGAAGTGAGTTGTTCAATTTAGCCCCTGGCCTGTGATTGGACAAATGTCAGTTAAGTAAGTGACACGTAGTGAAGGGATTGGCAGCTCTATAACTCCCTCAGACAGGTTTGTCATCTGTGTCAATGACCCACCAGGGAGCCGGCCCTAATATCAAACCCAATGCTGATGGATGACCACAGTTCCAGCTGTTAAGGCACTGTCACAAACAGGTTCCTCCATAGCCTATCACTGTGCATGTGTGTGTGTGTGTGTGTGTGTGTGTGTGTGTGTGTGTGTGTGTGTGTGTGTGTGTGTGTGTGTGTGTGTGTGTGTGTGTGTGTTGTAAGTAAAGCCATGGTCAACTTGTGTGACCACAAGAGCAGCTGCTGTCATCATTATCTCACAGGGCCAAATCTGATGTTTTGATGATTCTCAGATCGTTTTCTGTGGCATTAAAGAAACATTCAAATCAAATATGGAAGATGAAGACATGCCTATAAATATGTTTTTCATAAACCTTGATGCTGCATTTTCATAACTTTCCTTTTCTTTTGACAACTTTTTCTTTTAAACAGTGAAAGACATTTTTAAAAATGGCTCACACAAGAATACATCCATAATATCTTCCCATTGTTTCCATCTATGTTTTCATGTATTTGTGACAGAGGTTGAGGTTGTCTGCCAAGGAGTCAAAACTAGAAACCCCAACAAAAAATGCTTGTTTCTAAATAAATCAAATCTGCATTACCCTTATGTTTTATTAAGCTAATTCTGGATACATCCATGTTTCAGTCCTACATGTAGACGTTGAACTGAGGCAGAAACAGAAAAATGGAAGCATGTGACACAAGACTTTTATTCTCAAATTGGTTTAGTTATGTTCTTTTTTTATGTTTTAGTGTGAAATGGAGCCACTTCATGAATCACACCCTTGAGTTTAAGGAATTATGAGGTTTTAAATAAGTGTATCTATTTAAAATATGACATAAATATCACAAATACCTCACACAGAGAGGGAGTATGGTTTGAATTAATGCTGAAGGTGAGAGAAGGTGCTTTACGCTGGCACCTCTCTCTACACTACACGCTCTCATTGTTTCATTGTTCTGCCTCGCTTCTTTCAGCAAACGTGGTTCATAGTGGCTCAAGTGTAAACTACAGTACATCGCAGGAAGGAAGAGGGACCTGGTGGTGGGGGTTGGGAGCAGGATCCCAGACCATAAAACCTGGCAGCCTCCCTCCTGCATTGTTCACCACCACTGTTCCAGCCCAGTTTCACTGTTTTCTCTTGTGCTGTGTGTATCCTGTCCTTTAAGCGGCAGTAAATGTTGTTGTTGTTGTTCATCAGACAAACATGAATCCTGACCAGGCTGCTCGTCTGCCTTTGTTCTTACCATGAAGACTCTTGATGGCAGGAAGAAGGTTGTGCTAAAGAAGCAAATTAATAACCTGGTTATAACGTTTGACACAGGCCTCATATGGGTCCAATCAGACACACATTAGGTTGCATGCAGCATGCATTACACTGTATAGAAAGCACAACAAATATATACAATTCCAGCCTTTCAGCTTGATGCTAACACATCCAAATCTCCTCTTATAGCACCACCTTCTGGTGGACTGGGTTGCCTTCTTTACATCTTTTAAAGCATTGACTGCTGCAGTGTCATATATCACCAGAAACAGTGAATCAAAGTGTACATAATAAGAAATATGCACATTTTACAACATTTCATTTGTGTCTTTTTACTCTGCTAATATGTAATATGTATAGCAGTACATTTTAATTCACATAATATGAATAAAAATGTATGTATAACAAACATAAAATGAAATGTGACCACATAATGAATATCCCTGCGTCCGCAAAGTAGGTAGTGCAAATTCACAATCACAACCTACTTTTTAAATGATACTGCCACAAGTTATATCCATGAAACTGTGTAAAAACTGTTCACTTAACTTTCTCTCATAAATGATTTCCCTGTTCTTATGCGTGCGATGAAACGTTCAACATGACCGCAGCGGGAGAGTACAGCATTTTTGCAGATGCTTCTCTCTCAGTCTATTTATGTGATTTAAGGCTGTCAGGGGAGCCAAGCAGCAGGCTCCAGACAGGAGGCTGGACATGACAATGAAGCTGAAGTCCTGCAGAAACTGCTCCCTCTGCTGGCCGGGCACAGAGGGATCTGAAAACACTGCAAGACAACCAGAGGAAGAAATGTGGTCACTGAAACTCTCCATCTAGTTCCTTGCAAGTGTGTTTCTACCATGTAACTATATAAAGGTGGTATTTCCAAAGCAAGAAAGAAAAACAGAAAATGGATATAAAATGCTTTCCCTAAACATGTTCTTTTTTTCCACAATTTTTTGTGATAATTTAACCTTGATATCTTCACATATGATGTCCCATCTTTCCCACAAACACAAATGTGTATTCCCAGTTAATGTGATAACCACAAGGCCACTTGCTCTCCTATAACTTCTTCTGCTTGTCTACCTCTTCTTGCCAGGACCAGAACTGAAAACAGAGGGCAGAAAACGCCTCTGCGATCTGCAAATAGAAAGCTGGAGACGCGGGAACATTTTTTTGCAAACCACTCTACACTCCACACTAAATACTGTCTTTCTCTGAGATCAGAAGGACTGATGAAGCCTGTCATAAGTATTTATATGCTACATTAACAGAAGTAACACTGCAGTTTGCCTTGGCGCGGGTAAGTGTTGCTCCACGGCCTCAAGTATTTAAAAACTCCAACCTCCACTCCTGCTGAAGTGAAGGGTCAATGTCTGTCTGAGTTTAAGAAGTTTCACATCACGAGCACTTAGAGCTGCTTTTTAAAAATTCTCCCTGTGTTTTTGCTCAGTGGAAAATATTCACAATATGTTGTAATGTGAATCCAGTTCTAATTGGCCCATCAAATGCAAAATATCATAACCTAAAGCTATAAGCCTGAGTCTATATTTTGTATCCAAGATGTTTTGTTATTTGTGATAACTACATTTTATCGTCCTTTATCAGATCAGAGCTCCTGGGAAACACACAACAGTTTCCAGGCACATGGTCTATTTTCAAAATCAATTTCTGTCTCACAGTTGGTTGCAGTGCCACTGAAGTAATCAGGGTCACGCACCTCCCTCCATAGTCGTTTGCCAGCCGCTTCCAGCTGAAAAATGGAGCTTTCTGGACTAGAGAGGTATATGAACAGAGATAGCTTGACACAACCATTTGTTTGGCTCAGGTGAATACAGTCAGACAGCAACACAGTCTCTGCTCTGCAGCAGGGCTTGCACTATGGCCAGATCCTACTGGACACTCATTCCTCAAAAAAAGCTCTGCTCAGATACTCTGCTACTGTAATGTAGTACATGGAAAAAGTCGAAGATGGTCTTGATAATTTTCAATTTTTTACTCTATATATTTCAAGAGTTTAGCTGAGTGAGTATGTTTGGTAAGGAGGGAGGGTACATTTAATAAGGAGCTTTTAATGCATTAGAGTCAAAAGAAGTGATGGTATTTCGCATATGATATTGCAGGTATGTAAAGTACATAAGTAGTATTAGCAAAATGTACTTGAATATCAAAAATAAAAGTACTTATTATGCAGCAGGATGGTCATATACAGTATTACTAGGTGATTTTACCAATGCATTAACATGTAGGGAGCATTTTAATGTTGTAGTGGAGATACTTTTAGCTACTTTATATTGTATTGTGCAGTTTAATATGTAACAATATATCATATCTTATAAATTGATTGTTTTTTGTTTGTAAAATCTTACTCTGCAAAGTAACTACTGTTGACAAATCAATGTAGTGGAGTAAAACTATGATATTTGCCTTTGGAATGTTCTTTAGTAGAAGTATAAAGTAAAGTAGCTTCAAATGGAAATAGTCAAGTACAAGTACCTCAACGTTCTACATAGTTATTTTCCACAGGGATTTATTATCATTATTATTATTATTATTATTATTATTATTATTATTATTATTATTATTATTTTTATTACTTTACTTATTATTATTCTGAAATATAAGACAGCCCATTACTGCATGCAAACACGCGAGTACAGAAATAATGTCTTTGATGACACTTGTATTAATATCATCTCACTACACTATTTCTTTTTTGTGTTTTTAAAAGTATTGTCCATCTCTGTTATTCAATTCATCTCAACACAAAAGGTTCCACTATCACAGTGAAAAGTGTTTACAATCACCAAGTATACCTATGAATTTTAGAGACAAAAATACAGCAGTAATAAAAAGAATCAGTTGTAAATAATAACACAAACGCCAGACTCTGTTGACAGATGTTATCTTGCACACATTCATTTCTCTGCTTTTTTATTGACTGTTTCCTGTGACTTTATATAACGAGTTTTGCTGTAACTCTTCTTTTGCTGTAACACATCTTCTCAGACTGCTGTAATATTCATGGCTGCGTACAGATACGAACAGAAACAACCCGGCACCTTGAGTGTAATGAATTTGAATCTGTGGCTGATTCAGTATTAGTCTGGGTTACTGCTCAGCCCTGCAGGAAATGAATTGCCCTTTATTTAACATTACAAATTACAGGTGACCCACAGTGAGGAGAGCTGTGAGTTTGAAAGGTGCGACAAATAGATTTAGAGGGGCAATGATTCCCTCCTAGCTTCCTGTTGTGTAAATGCAAGAGATTAAATGACAGAGGATATTAAGAAATAATTTGTGATTCCCGCTGTGATAACCGTAATGTGGTTAGGAGGCAATGAATATGTCTGCTTTTGTCACAATTAAATCAAATTAGGTATTAGATTGCATTACATTGATTTGTTGTATTGCAAATTGTCATGTTGACGGTGCTGGCAGAAGGCAAATGAGAATATAAGGTTAGCATTGCTGCAGGGGTGGATTTGTTTGATGCTATGTGCTTCAGGTGTGGACTGAATAACACCCATATTAGACGTCCAGGACCCCACGGTAAGGCTTAAATCTTCACTTTTGAGTCATTATTGTCTTCTGCCAATGTTGGTGCCAGCGAGTAAAATCCGAGCTAAACGCAACATGCTGGCTGAGTCATGCAGCGGCCACTTTAGACCTTGCTCTCTCAGAGATCATATAGCCAGAGAAAACCGCATCAGTCGAATGTTAAGATCTTATTACCTTGGAAATAAATCCATCAGTCCCCTTGTGGACATATCGAGGCAAATGTGTTCAAACCACGCATTACACCATTTTAGGCTCCCTCTCCAGCCAGTGACTTGGCCTGTTGAGTAATGAAGTGTTGGAGTTTAGTAATGAGACTGTTTACAGGGCGTGCTTGTTTCACATGAATCAAGCCCAGTGTGTGGTTAGATAAATACCAGCTTGGCCCTGCACGAAGCCAGTCAAACCTTCTCCTCTGCTCAGGAAATGGCAGCCAAATTCCTGTGGAATGAATGAAGAGGAAATCTGCGAGTGGCAGCCGTACCACGAGATCGCTCTGAAAGGAGAGGGTGGAAAAGCTGTGGCCCTTCCTCTGGTGTGGACTTGGGCCAGGGCTCACTAGGTGAGACTGATGGAATAATAATACACATCCTGAGTGTTCTTTTCATTAGCAGCACGGTTTCATGTTTTTCATCATCCTGCTGAGAGAAATGGAGAGACCCTTATTTCTGAGCTGGACAAATTACATTTTCCCCTCTGGGAGATGCAGCTGCATTCAATATTGTGTGTCTCTATGTGTGTGTGTGTGTGTGTGTGTGTGTGTGTGTGTGTGTGTGTGTGTGTGTGTGTGTGTGTGTGTGTGTAAGTGTGTGTGTGCATGTGTGAGTGTGTGCGTGCGTGCGTGTGTGTGTGTGTGTGTGTGTGTGTGTGTGTGTGTGTGTGTGTGTGTGTGTGTGTGTGTGTGTGTGTGTGTGTGTGTGCACGTGCGTCAGTGTGTTTCAGTTGGGGCTCGTGGCTGGATGCAGGGATTTCCTGTGGAAATAATAATTAACCACAACATGCACACAGGGCCAGCGATAAACGCTTGGCCTTCTCACTAAATATCGTCTTTTACAAGCAACCAGGTAACTGGATTCATCTCATTTCCTGCATGAGATTTAGATGTGAACCAAACTTCCATAAGGATATAGGGAGTATTGGTTTAAAGCCATGACCTCAATCAGTCAGTTATGTAAACCTATCAGTCCAGGTTGTCTGAACTGAAGTGACAGCATGGCTGTCTGTATTTCAAACACATTATCAGTGATTCATATTAGCCCTTAGCCAAAGCAATCCCTCCATTAAGTTCACCTGCAAACACCTCATATCCCAGGTGACCTATTTTCCCAATTACCAATGCCATTACTCAGCACTACTCTTCCACACCAGCCGTCACCAGACGTCCAGATTAAGGCAGATTTCATAGAAACTCCTCTGACGGTTACAATAGTGTACATTTTTCTGCACTCTTATTACAGAGCACAGAGACAAAGAGTTACAGCGCCTCTCAAATGAAACGAGCTTGAGTGATAAATCTCTCGCACTAATGCACACGCTTAAGAGTTTTTGACTGTAAATAAAGTCATGGGAGACATGCTGTACTTACATCGGGAAAGCCTTGAGGAAATGGCTTCCCCCTTGAAAGAACATATGAGTGTGTATGTCTGCAGCCAATCAGGATGCAAGTTGAAAATGCCTTTATTCCATTGGAGACTTCCCCAAGGCCTCATTGCTGTTTTTGTCCTCTTGTGTGTGACCTAATATTTTATAAATTATGACCTAACCATACTTGACTCATATTGATAACAATATACACCTGTACCAACATATGTTGTTTACTTCAATTTCTCCCCCAAAAAAAGATAATTGTTTCGACAATAAAACAGGCAGAACAGCCGTGTAAATATTTCTCAGATAACTGGGATGACAGTTCATTCCGGGTCAATATATAGCTTTTCATCAAGATCATCAAAGCATCATCCATCTTTCTGTGCAAACACTGGTGACACCTTAATTGCCTTTGATAATACATTCATCCTGTCAAAACGAGGTGATAATCAAGTCGTTTCCACAGCAGCCATCGATGTCTGCGCTAAATCAGTGTTCATGCACTGTTAAAAAAAAACAGTAGACACGTCTGAGGATAATCAGGGCACAGTAAACCTCATATAATGTTTGTGCAAGATGCTCATTCATTCATTCATTCTTTTTCTCAATCACAAAATTTTACACAAAATACAAGCCTCAGTCTGTACAAAATAATACACAATTGATGATTGAAAAGAAGCTGAGAAGAGAAATCTTGCATTACCTGCCCCCTTTTCAAAGTAACATAAATTTGCTATTGATGTTCTGCCAGTACTTTCCACAATCTTTGAGACCGATACTGATAAAAATCCAATATGCATATATGGTAACTGATAGTAATATTTTTTAACATAAACAAATATTACAATTGAAAAATCAACTTGTCAGTGCTCTCTGTGGTGGTGACACTGTTTCTAAATTACCTAAAACCCAATTCTTTTTCCCAATTCTGTACTGCAATTTTGTGTTACATATGGGGCAACATATACACAGATACCCATGTATCAGTATTGATATAAGTTATATATATATATAAGTTATAAGTTCATATTGGCTGGCCATTAGTCCAACCCTGTGTACACATCAAAACACACACACATGTACAACCAATGACATAAGACTAAACATAAACATTAGCTAAGTTTATATTATCCAGTTATTTTGTCTGTATGTATTTTCTTAAAGGATAGGTTCACACCTTTTCAAGTCTGTCTTAAAACAGGATGCGCACATATTAAAGGTGTCGTAGGTACGATTGTGAAGATCTAGCCAAACAATTTGAACATCAACAACTTCTCAGTCCCTCCCCCCTTTCTGCTAAAGCTCAAAACTGTCCCCTAAGCCCCTCCCCCAACAAGGGAGAATGAATGTGTGTGCATGAGCAGTGATTGACACGCAGTTAGACACCCCCCTGGCCCTGATTGGTGCATCTGAACATGTAGTTCTACTCGAACATAGGGTCAGTTTCAACATATATGACAGAAAGTTTGTTTTATAAGTCTTACCTACTGCACCTTTAACACTGAAACAGGTTTTGCTGTAATCATTCAAGGACCTCGGGAATGCAGGAGCTAATGAGTATCCTAAATAAACAAACAAACAAACAAACATTCCTCTTTTTCATACTGGCCATTTACAGATCAATGTAAGAGATTGTGGACAAAATCTACAGTCCTCATTCTGTGCAAAACTATATTAAAAACATTTTTCTTTTGAGTATCAAATCCCTCTTTGCAGTACTACTCCTCTGCTGCAGACACTGGGAAACAAAAAGAGGGGGTTCTATACTAAAGAGGCTGTAACTGAGATATTCACTTGATTTGACTGACTCAGACTGGAAGCCTCATGTTAGGTTCATACAAATGTTTCTTTTTGCACAAAATTAGGACTGTGGATTTTGTCCCCCATCATTTAAGTGCTTTTGGAAGTTCATACAGCCAGTATAAACACGAAGAATGATTACTGCAAGCAAAACCTGTTTCAATGCACAAATGGGCATGTGAGTATTGTTTTAAGACAGACTTGAAAAAATGTGAACCTATCCTTTAAAGTCAATAATAGTTGAATTACTAAAAATGTGAAATGCTTTAATGTATATATGTAATATTGTGTTTTTTAAATGGCATTTCCGTCTGTAATCATCATCAGCTGACCGTAACACAAAGTTTTAGGCAACAATCTTTTTTTTTGTTTTCCGGCTCTATACATAACTAAGTTACAGTATATTACTTTTGACCTGATAAGCAGTCTGTTGGTATGTTCCCTTGAATCCCTTATTTTTCAATCATGTATATGGTGGCTTTATATAAGTTGTATATGATTTGCTCCACACCTCTACACAGTAACGAAAATATAGTGAATTGAGCAGTACATGTATATATATATATATATATATATATATATATATATATATATATATATATATATATGCACTGTGTATAGCTCTCTAAGTGATAAATGATTGTGTTATTTAGAAAGTTTACACAATAAACAACGTATAATACAAACTATTTAACATGTGCTGCTACTCATGTTAGAGTTTCAGTTTCCTGGCACTAAACCTCAAAGATCTGCTGGCTGGCGACACATTGACTATTTACATTAGCTCTCACTGGAGTGGAAACGAACTTCACGCAGACCATCAAGTGCTAATTGGTTTGGAATGGAGCAAAGATATCAAGAAACAGATTCCAAATGACACACCAGTGATGGAAACATCCTTTAAGTAAATGTAGCAGTCGGCTCCAGCACACGGCACCATGCTTCATCTGCTCAGGATGTTTGATTACACAAGCAGTGACTGCCAGCTAAAGTACAGGATTACTCTGTAGTGTACTCTTTGCTTTGCAGTAATGAAGTGCACTGCTGCAGTTGCAGTTCTTGTTCTGGGTCTGTGTGAAAGTTATCTGCTCGGCCTATACTGTATGTGGGAAAGCATCTGAGGCAGCGACGTCCCTGATGGGATACGCTACAGATGGAGCAATTAAAGGCAGGCCACAACAATTGACTTTTGTGAGGCAGACATATTGGAGAATGAGTAGAAACAATGCATCCCGTTCAGAATATTTTACTGAAGTTCACAGAAAACAACATAACTAGCCACTGGAGGACGGAAAAATGTGAGGCTGCAACTAAAATAGCCAGCAAGTCTGTGTTGCTCAGGGAATCTATGTTTTGCTGTGCATTGTGAAAGTGAAGCTGAGTGTTCATATGCAGTGTGTCTCCCCTGTTAGTTTTATTTCAAATATGTACTGGTTGTGCCCTAATAAGATGATTTATGCAGAAAAGAAGATATCCCTGCTCTCATGTCTATCCAAGATCATTTTGAAGAGCAGACTGTCCTGGTACATCTCCCTCTAATAGACCGTCTCCTCAGCTCAGTGGGTGAGGGACAACAGCAGGAGGGAGTTGGTGGGAATTGTATTTTGTGTCTCATCATGGGGTCTTCTCCCAGCTCGCTGTGCTCTGGAGGTGTCAGGACGCTGTGCCGAGGTTGATGATATCAGGTTATAATTAATACAGAAATCAAATTCCACCCACTTTGCATCCTCTCTGATTTGATTATTTTTGTGTGGGTTAACATCATGCAGCACCATTTTCTCCATATGAAATGTGTTAACCAGTTTACTGTCTGTGCTTCACCCATTAAAAATAGATACAGCTTGTTTAAGGATGCAGTCTTATACCCTTTCCAAATCACCCTTGCAAGAGCTTAGTCTTTGATTTAAATACCTCTTTTTATAAAGCCACTTTTTTCTCAAATATGTATTTATAACTCTGTTTTTGTAATACACATGCTCCCAACTTGCTAATAGTTTACTTTACAACAGTTACTTTTCTGACATTTGTACTTGAGGCGTGTTGCTCCAGCAAAAACACAGATGGCTCACACATCAGACACTCAGCACATCATTCCATTATGGCAATTAAATAAAGGAGAGGACCTGGAGTGCAGAAATGGAGAGTAAGCTGCTTGGCTTACAGTATGGCTCAGGGCCATTTGGTCAGCAAGTCCTAATCAAGGACTCCAAGTTGTAACTGAACCAGCATAGCACTCCGGTGTTGGGGCTACTGTTTTGATAAGCAGCCAAACTGATATATGTTACTGCATGATTTAGTCACATACTGTAACTCAAACCTTAGAGTTATTTTATTTTTTACCTGTTATCCGCAGTGAGTTGTATCTTCAAGGTATTTTCATTATCACACAGATGTATTCTGTCTGCCCAGAAAGTTGCAATAACACAGACTAGACCGGAAATATTTAGGAATAGTTTGCAGAAATACACTTACTCACGTTTTTTGCCAAGAGTAAGATGAGAAGATTGATACCCCTCATCTCTGTGTCTGTTTAAATATGAAGCTACAGCCAGCAGCCTGTTAGCGTAGCATAAAGACTGGTAACAGCTAGCATTGCTCTGTTTAGAAATGACCAAATCTGCCAACCAGCACCTATGTGGCTCACTAATTTCCATATTATTACCTTTGTTTTCCTTTTAACAAACAGGAAAACAACATAAAACAAAATGTAAACACATGGTTTTAAAAGGCTAAGCATTAGCTTTATATTTACTGTACAGAGTTGACAGTGGAAATAATTGGATTGGATTTTTATGCTGTTTTCACGTATCATCATTTAGACATATCATCGCTACAGACAGAAAGTAGACAGTGTGAGATCACAAAAATACCTTTGAGGGCGCAAAATGCACGTAACAAATTAAGTTTTGACTTTTCCCCTTATTTTTGAGTCATGTAGTAACATAGAAGATGCTGCAGTTACAGATGCGGTTACTAAACTCGATGCATGTGAACATTTCACAGTCATTTGCATGCTCTTATGCACATCATTCCCCTCATACCAAGTGCTTTACGCCTGCAAATGCTGCATACAATTCCTGATTATATTATGAAGAATGTTACTGCATGCAAAGCATAAGAGTAGACTATTACACTAAACATTTGGTTGTGTACTACATGACTCTTACATAATGGTCTGTTTTTACTAATGTCTATTAATGACAAAGTATTCTTTGGTTCAATGTAATAATCAATTTGCATGATAACAATAAGAGAAAGGAGAATAAGTTACTTTTCAGCTTTTATCTGGTTCAAACTGTAATGAGTGCGGCAGCAGATTGACACAAAGGATTGCTTAATAAACAGGATTGTGTCTTTGGAAAGATGCAGACAAAGAACATAATGTAAAAAGTTCTAAAAAACAATGAGTAGTTGCAACTGATATACAATCTGAGCTGTAGTGAAGATATAGATCACGGTTTGACAAATGATTATGATGATTTTGATATTTCCCGCAGACAATTCTACTTTTTCATTTCCTGGTAAATTGTCTCAGCTCCAGTCCTGTCCTGGTGGGCTTCCCTCCCGGTCCCGTCTTCGCTCTGTGGTTTTATTAAAGCTAACATTTGTCAGCAGGAAGATGGTTGATATGCAAAATGTGGAGCAGCTCACACCTCACGCTTTAGTTATTCTGGCTGTTTGAGAAATGAGATATGAAGAAATGCCCTGCTACGACACAACAGATAAGAGACATGAGTAATGTTCAGAAGATTTTGGTGTTATTACTCTTTATTATATATTTTTTTATTTGTACCTGAGTATTTTTTACAGAATGATGTAACTGGAGAGAAAACATTGCACTCTAACCATTTCAGAGTGATTCTTATGCTTAAATAAGGATCAGTGGGAATTACAGTAGATTCGTATGTAGTATGCATTGAGATTTTTTATGTACTTGATAACAGATCTACTGTATGCATCTACCGTATTTTGGTAAAAGTAATATAATTATCTAAATAATTATTATATAATATATATAATTAAAAGTATCTAAAAAAACAGATATAGTTTACTGCATTGCTCAGTGGAGTGTGAATTAATTTGCAGCATTCAGCCACAATATCACAAATCTGCACCATTCATACTTTTGCTGTCTGACACACAATGTAATGGCAGCAGCTTCAAATGTCAATATATTTTCTGTGTCATGTGATGCCACGAAAATTAAATTAATCTAACTCCTTCATACACAGGATGAGATGAATTCTACACGACTCATTGTTTCTAGATTTCAAAAGCTATAACTTTGCAATTGTATGTTTTTACTTGTTTAATAGAAACATTTAAACATTCAGGCTTTGTGATGTGATTTTGATTAGATTGGAGCATATTTTAAGTCAAATAAAAGTGTTTAGATTTTTAATAAATGTGTATTAAATTGTGACTCAGTATGTAAGATAATGTTAGTCTACAGCAACAGTTTGCACAGTGAATTCTGATGTATCATAAGATTTATCAACTCAAAGGGACAGATCTTTTCTTCTCCCCTGATTGTGTTGTCAAACTAGATCTCTGATACAATAAGGCACAATACAGTATAGACTGAAAGCAAGGCTATTTCTCTGAATATAATTTCTGTTGGCAAGATGAAGCGAAAGGACCATGCTGTGTGAGGAAATTGTTCTGCTAAGTGACTCTTCCCCTCACATTGCCAAGCAGCATCTCTCCATATAAATGGCCGTCCAGGCTATTTGTCAGGAACACACATCAATCTTGGTTCGTATCGCCACAGAGCCAGGAGGCAAGTCGCTGTAGTGCTGCTGTTACCAGTCAGAAATGTGTTGAGCTTGTCTCCTCAGGCCGTCCTCTCTCTGTACAGTAGAGGAACAAAAGCTGCAGCCACTGTTCTGAAGACTGGTCACTTTCATTAGAGAAGTCATTAAAGGAATTACAAGAGCACGGCCATAGATTTTCTTGGATTATTGTTCTTGGATTTTGCTTAATTCATCAAGAATATAAGATATTTGACTTTGTGTGGAAAAAGGAGAGCGAAAAAATGCAATTCTTCTTATATATGTGTGAGTCTTGTTTTTTCTACCACTCCTCTTAGCATGTGTGACTTGCTGATTTCCTTGTGGACTCCCTAATTACACCAAAGGTAATTATGAGGCCAGAATCCAGTTTGGAGCAGAGTAACTAAACATGATTTTACAATTAGTCTGCACTTAGTTAGGTCCTTTCTTTGCCTTCAGAACAGACTGAATTCTTCAAAGAAAACATTCATCAAGCTGGTTGAAGCCTTTGTCAGAGATTTTAGTTAATTCTGACTCAGTCATTCACTCATGTTCTTATACATCTGGCAATGTTCTATATTGTTCTTAAATCCAAAAACACCAAAAACCTTAATTATTCCTACTAACAAGTATTGTATGTGTAGTTAAAGCCTGGAGAAACCCTGAAATGAGTGTGTCATCAGAAACATAATTTATAGAAAATCATTTTCCCTCCAATAGAGAGCTTCATGAGGGAGTTTACGAATTGTTGGATGAAATGTACAATCTAAAATTAAAGTAAAATGTCTCAATAAGGCCAGGGAAATCTCATCAACTCTTGGGAGATCTCCCCCAAAATAACTGATGAAGTACAACAATTCCCCAAAAATCTTTTGAGTTTTTAGAAAAGTCTTTTATCATCTGACTCTTGTTTTATTACAGTGGAGAAACACCAAAGGAGCTTTTGAAATGAAAGGCTACAATTTTACTAGAGACTCTTGAAATAAAGAAATATTCACGTCTTTCTTTTTTCTGACGGTTTAGTTGTGTGATAACAATCAGTTATCATAAATTCAGCGTATCTATATGTGGTTTTCCACCAGTTTCCCCCCTCCACTCATTTTTTATGCAAGAAGAGTGTATTCAAGGGAATGTTTCTGATCTCGTGTCCTGAGCTGTGGAATAATGTAAGAGCACTGGTGTGTTGCTGCTGCAGCTGGGGGAGCGTGTTGCCATAAAATATTAACGACTTAGAAGCCCAGCCACCTGACAAGATGAATGTAATTGGCCCTCGCAGCTCTATCTGTGCATGTTAATGAGATGGGATGGTATTTAAATCAGTCGCGCCCCAGACACTGTGGCTGCAGTCTACAAAAGCACAAACAAAGACGCAGTGAAAGAGCACGGATGCAGCGAGATAGATACAGAAAATGTCACTTATTATTCTGTTTTCATGGACCTGCTGCTTGCATATCTTTCTATTATTAGTGGTTGTTTAAGCAGAACACATTTATATCAAAGCCTTTGAAATTCTTTTGATCAAAATAATGGAAACTACTGAGATAAATTTGGTTTTCAGATTTTTTAAAGCTAACAGTAAAGAGATACTAAGGGTTAACAGAAGCTGTGGACAAAAGCCAGATATAAAGCTGAGGTAAAGGTGTGCACCTGCACAGCACCTGTCCTGCCATGGCGCTGGGGTCAAGCCCTGCCTGTCACCAATGGTCTGGAACAAAGCTGTCGTCTCTAAAACAAAATGTGGCCACCTCAGGAGAAAACATAGGGCTGTGGTAACCACAAACAACAGCTTGAGTCAGCTCTCCCAGGGGTAAGGACTGCTTGTAGCAGGTAGCAAATATTATAACCTAAATCTTTAAAGGGAAAGAAGGCCAGCATGTGTTCAGCAATGAAGTCCTGTGTGTGTGTGTGTGTGTGTGTGTGTGTGTGTGTGTGTGTGTGTGTGTGTGTGTGTGTGTGTGTGTGTGTGTGTGTGTGTGTGTGTGTGTATGTGTGTGTGTGAGGGCGTGTTTGAGGGTAAAGCCTCTCAGATTTCTGGAAAACTGAAAGAATAACACAAGTCAGCAGATGGGAAACTGTGTCACATTACTTTCATTATTCTGACAACTTTTAGCTTTTATGTGACAGAGCTGTGGTCATCCTCAATGGCACCTCATAAAACCACTCATGTCCTCTGCTGCAGTCGTGTGATGCTGGCTGAGCGAAGGTGTGATGTATCAAAGCCCTGGTGTCTCAGACAGAAATCTTGGCATGCTGTGTTTGTATCTGTGTGTGTGTGTGTGTGTGTGTGTGTGTGTGTGTGTGTGTGTGTGTGTGTGTGTGTGTGTGTGTGTGTGTGTGTGTGTGTGTGTGTGTGTGTGTGTGTGTGTGTGTGTTGTGTGCGTGTGTGTGTGTGTGTGTTTGTGTGTGTGTGTGTGTGTGTTTGTGTAGACTGGGAAAGACCGGACGCCCAAAGGGTGGGGGAAGTGCAGGCAGGAGGACAGATGGTCTCCCTCATGGTGGCTGAAATAAAAGAGGGAATTAGAGGACTCCAAGGTGTACACTCTGACGGCAATTACAGCAAATAGATTGGAAGTGGACCTCCAGGCACCCAGGGAGGCAGCTCCATGGGGGAGAGCTCCACCTCACCGCATCTGGTTCGTACACCCCCGAACAAGTCAAGATAAAACCACACACCCTGTTTCTCCTTTAGCTCAGACCCTACTGACCATTAGCATACTACTGTATATCAGAATAAGTATCAGAACTTAAAAAAAAAAATGAAAATAAACTTTATGTGCGCTGTAGAGTTTGAGATGGATTTCTATATTACCATTTTTCTTGGTTTAGATATGTAGCTGAAGGATTTGCAAAACCAATTTCAGACATCCCTGGGAGCTGTTTTGGTTAGTTATTCTGCTGCCTGCAGGAGTTTGAAAACAGTCAATTATTTTTGTCTTGCTTGCTTCCGCCCATTGATTCTCAAACGATTTTCACTGCCCCTCCAAGTAAGGATAGGCAGCAATTGAATTAAATAAGCCCACCCAATCAATATAAAATACGTAACACATTCACACTTTTCTTTCATAGCCTGTGGAAACTAAGAATTCATTGCAGATGAAAATGCAAACAAACTGAAAGACACTTTTATAGATCTATGAAAGCTGTTATGAAGTTTATGGATAGCCATTAAATATTTTGAATATAAAATATTTAATGCATTACTTCTGGCAATATTTGTGTGCAGAATTTCAAACAGAATTTGGGCTGCTGTCTTTCTTTTTACAAAGCCATTTAGAACAGTAGGGATGAGCAGATTCCATTAGTCTTGCCCTGTGGCTCAATGAGTGAGATACCATTTAGAGAATGTGTCTCTAACCCCAAAACCTTTCGTTCCCATCAATGCATAAACGATAAAGACACAGTCTAATGAAACAAAAGGCTCCCTGCCAAAGTCGGCCATAAAAATAACATTTGGGTGAGAGAGACCTTAAGCTTATACATTAACCTCAGAAAAGTGTCTTTACTGTTACTCCCACACTGTACAATGTGCGGTGCCGATGCCACTGAAAGACACACAAGACAACAGCAATAAAAACTTAGGTGATTCAACTGCATCACATAATACTTCAGTGATACAACAATACAATACATGTCGAAGATCTGGTGGTCCAACTGGAAACATACACAGCCAAAATCGGCATTCAAAGTAATATATTTTATAGAAAATCTCATGATGATTATAAATTTAATGACATTTGACCAATAACCAATATGCATCATGCCTTAGCAGAGGCACAGAAAACAGAAAGCGTAGCTGTAGGCTAACTTGTTGGCTAGTACAAAGCAAGGTTGTGTACTATTTTAAGCCTCACATATTCACATGAAGATTTACACACCAGGCTTAAAACAAAATGAGAAATCAGGTTTGTATTGTATACAATGTAAATAAGGCCGACTTTTGGCCCGTGAGTTATGGCCTCAGGAACTGGCTGCTTTCCCTTGTTGCATAAATTCATGAACAGTAAATCACTGGCTTCTGAAAAAACAAAGACCAAAAAAAAGAAGAAAAAAAAAGAAACCGATGCATAAAAGATAATTAGGCAGTGAACACATGTAACCAATCAAAATGTTTGCATGAGTTTAGTTTTTTTTACCCATATTATAAGAAGATGCAGAGTGAAAAACCCACAACAACAAATACAACAACACATGTTTCATATCTTAAAAAAAGTTCTTGCTTGCAAAAGTTAATGGTTGAATTGATGCTTGAGTGAAAAGAAGCACATAATTAACAGCTGCAGATGTGCAACATATTTCAAGCTCAGTGCTCTTACTGGCTGGAGGAGAAATTAGAGAAACTGAAGAAAAGGTGGGAGGTGATGTGGGCTCACTGGAAGCATACAGAATAATATCTTATTCATGTTAAAAAGCTCTTCATTAAATACAGTTAGTTTACGTGGAATCATCAGGGAACAAAGCACAGAGCAAAAATAAGAAAAGCTCCCAAAGAACCATGAAAATGTTTAGCAAGTTAAAATCCCACCTGTTGATGGTGCTCTTGTGGTCAGTGATGCTGGTCCAAACATACCTAGTGTCTGAATAATAGTGGTGAGGGATTTCAATTTTTAACATCTTACTTAGATTAAGTAAGTCCTTAAGCCTGAAGAGGGTGAAAACGCAAGACTTAAGTTTATGTTTTTGAAAGATGACAATGGGCCTTTCTCTGAAAACATTTAATGTGTCCCACACTGTAAACCCAGATTTAGTTGTAATTAAACTTTTTAGTGGCCACTACTTATTATTTCATGTTTTGTTGGACTTTTGGTCTTTATTATGTTCATAATAATATTGGAGGGAAAGTAAAACACAGCTTGGACGGGGATGTTGTTCAGCTTTTCATAAGTTTAGACAGCTAGCTAACACTACGCCGACATTTGCTAACGTTAGCACAACAGCGTTAGCCTAGCCTGCTAGGTAAATATTACGACTGCCTTCGGAGTTTCCTATGTCTGTGTCCATGTTGTCAACATAAGACCTGTGGCGTTAATGCTCCTGAAATATTAGGCCTAAGCTTCGCTCCTACGAGATGGGTGGGTTTTTGTTACATTACACACAAAGCTAACTGGCTATGCTAGCGTACATTAGAAAGGTAAACACTGCTCAGAGACTTATTGGGTGACTGGTCACTCACTCCAATGGGCATTTTTTAGAGGACCATTTACAATATAGAAGGTAAATATACAGTGGAATATTTCCGTAAGGGCCTTCGTATTGGCAAACGTTGATAATAACATGTATGTGTATGGCGAAAATAACCTTTTTATTTCAAGATAGCATATTCGCCCCATAGGGTTACACTGTAGAGTCATCTGACATTGGTATCCAATATGGCGCCCATGATTTGGCTGCTGGGTGTCCATACATCACTTTTTTATGGACACCCAGCAGCCAATCAGAATCGAGTATTCACCCAGACCATGGTATAAGTGAAGATAATTACCTCTTCTGAAAAGTGATGTAGGACACCTACTAAAGGAGTTCCGGTGAAACTGTCTGTTTACTGTTAAATCAATAACTAAATCAATGCGCTACATTAAATCAAAAAGGAAATGTGGATCTGTTATTTCCAACTCTTCCTCTGAACACCACAGGATGGCGCTAACACACACGCTGCAAGAAGTAAGTTATACTTCCCCTCTGGACTGACTTTGTTTCACAGAGAATAACGTTACATTGTTTTGGGGACAATGACATGGCTGGATAGCTAACTTGTCTTGTTGTTTAACATACTGTCAAATTATTTTTACTGATTGACAACTGTACACAATGTTATTGACTTTGGATCTTGCTAGCATAGCGTTAGTTTTCTGGCTCGTAGCTGAACTGATTCTATCAGCTGAGCGTACTATAAATATCTCCGGTTGCTAAGGGTGGCAATGTCGTATCTAAGGTCTTTCCAATTTCCTGGAGGAGTGAACAACGTTTGCACTGCATAAGAACCTGATGGATGGGAATGATTGTTCCAGGTATTAGTCAAACCGTCAGGCGTAACCAGGGAAACAGAGTTATTGTTTGTAAAAACTTTAGATTTCGATTGTAAAACTAATTAAAATGTGAAATAAAGTTTTAAAAATATGTTATTTGGCAAGTGACCATGGTATAAGCGGGTTAATGCCCTTCGAGGTGTCCATTGTCAGGTATTAATGGACTTCGGCTGCGCGTCGGACGGTTCACGCCTCACCGTCGGCCATTAATACCTGACAATGGACACCTCGTCGGGCATTAAAGGCTCAGATATACTAGCGCTTTCAACAGTGCGTGCGGAAATCGTGACGTCACGGGACTGCCGTGAGTATTTATACTCGCGCGTGGTGGTTGCGGCACTAGTTGCAGTCTTCTCCTGAACAGAGGTGGCGCTAAGGAGCAAAGGCTACCGATGTTTCTCTTTCTAAGGATTAGAAGAAGAAGAAAAAGATAAACAACGGCAGAACAGGCAGCAACAGTGCCGTCAATGCTTCGATTTGATTCATTGAGCTACTTGGTCAGATCAAGCCTTTCATTCACAAAAAAAGAACTCATCTTAACCCGGTAAGTTTACCAGAGAGACTTGCAGTCAGTTGGCGAGTCCTGGCATCCGGTTTCCCAGGAGCTCGTTCAGGCTTTCTGCTTCTGGTTTGTCGGGCGCCGCTGAAAAAAATAGACTGGTGCGCTCCCTGTGCTCGCGCGCTGAAAATCAGACGCGCCGGCCGGAAATTACGTCATTTTGATGTCACGCATGCGCACGCCACCTCCAACGCGTCAAGCATAAAACGGCCTTAACCCTTACTCGATTTACTGCGCGCGGAAGTCGGCAGACACCAGTTTCTTAACATAGCCATACTGAGAAATACAGAGAGAGTTTTGTGGAGCTGATAGTCTTCATTAGCTTCGTATCTCATTTGGCAGTGGCTTGAATGTAACAGACGTTCCTTAATTTAAAAAAGTTACGCACTAAAGCTTTAACTTAACATGCTTATTTTAGACAACATGACTCTAGAAAAAACTAATTTATGTTTACTAATGATTTTTAGTAATGGCTACTAATGTAAACTTGATTTATCTGCTGCATCAACTTACCGCTTTGTGTTAATACAACTTGATCTGTTAAGTTTTACCTTGTGTAAAAACTAAGACGGTTGAAGGCAACAGTTTTCCATGCAAATTTCTAGTAAAGTCAACTAATTCGGGAAAACAGTGCAGTTGAGTTCATGTCAATTTGCTCCTGTTTTCTCTCCTTTTTTGTTACTTCATAAGTTTTCTTTCACCTTCAGTGCAACCTGAGGAAAAGCGCTGAGCTGAAAGTACAGCAGATATGCATGTTGCATTAGTTTTCTGATGCTCTTCATGTGCTTCTAAACCACCAATATAAATTAGCACTTTTTCCAGCAAGGAGCCTTTTTTTAAACTTTAGATTACACTTTCATTTTACGCTTCCTACCTAACACATGACAATTTATAGTACACACAATGTGTTTTTGAAATTGGAACAATCTTGGGAGTATTTGCAGCAGCTTTTTAACATGCAGAGAATGAAAACATTTGACCTTCACCGTGCATGACTGCTGTGTTTGTGTTGGATTGGAAAGTCAAGAATCAAAGTCTGTTGAACTCGTATGTGGTCATAAATCACGGACAATATTTCTCCAAATAAGCAAATCTGTAGATGTGAAATGTTTAAATTCTTTATAATAAAAACATACAAAACTGTAAAATCGCAAAAGCTTATTTCTCTTTTGCAATTCTATTTGGAGGCATTACATGATTCAAAAGGATTGAAAAATAAACGATTGTATGGTAATATTGTGGCAATAAAAAGTAATTCAGCAGTAGCTCTGTTTTTCTAATAAGAGAACAGAGTGCTATTGCCATGATGACATGCCGAATATAGTTAAAGTTTGAAACAAAGAAAAAACACCAGTGTTAAACCCCAGCACACTATGATGATTCAGTACAATTCAACATTAGATGTATGCTCATCACTCCACACAGTCTGTTTTATCTGCACACTACCTTTTCCTGTCTGAACTGTCTGCAGGTCACCTTGGATCCCACTGCTGCTGTGGACAAACAGCAGCTGCAGGAAACTCCCCGCCTGGAAGAGCAAACATGTTCTGGTAATTACTGAAACAAAAACATACTTTTGCAATGACCCAAACAACTTCATATATTTCGTTTCATGGTATTTTATAAATAGCATTAATAACATGTTAAGCTGAATGTTACTATTTAAGTTAGAGTTATATTAAGCTCAGGAAGCAAAGCAAACAATGTATTGTCCATTTCAGTGGTTGAAGAAGCATTCAGATCGTTTACTTACGTACGTAAACGTAGTAACACCACAGTGTCTGTTACAAGTAAAAGCCATGCATTCAAAATTTTACTTAAGTAAAAGTACAAGTTTTAGCATCAATATATATATATATATATATATATATATATATATATATGTGTATATATATATATATATATATATATATAGTACCAAAAGTAAAAGTACACATTATGCAGAATTACACATTTCAGAATTACTGTATATATATATTATATTGTTGGATTTTAATTATTGATGCATTAATTTGTAATGTTGCAGATGGTAAAGGTGGCGTTTATTTTTAATATTTTATATACTGCTGGGTAGCTTAATCTATAATAATAATTCATACTTTATTAGTTGATTTATACTTTGTATCATTAATCAGAATCTGCAAAGTAATAGTATCTAAAGCTGTCACATAAATGTAAAAAGTATACAATATTTACCTCTGAATTGGAGAGGAGTAGAAGTATTAAGGAGAAAGTAAAGTGCAAGTACCTCAAAATTGCATAGTAATTGAGTAAATGTATTTAGTCCCACATTCCACAGCTGATGTAATTATATGTCAAGTCGGATCTCATACATTTTTCATCAAAACATTTAATTGTGTGCAACACAGAGTGATGACAGAATATGTCATTGAACTGATCATTTGGCTGCAGCATAGACTGAGAATTTCAGTATGTGATCCCAGAGAGAGATTTGTTTTCCCACAAACACACAAGATGCCAAATTAATACTGGAACTAAGTGCAGCTGCAATAAGCATAAGTCTGTGATTTTGTCTTAAATGTAATCATCTTAAAAACATTTAATCAAATGAAAATAAATCTTATCAGATATTTGAAGTCTTTAACAAACTATTCAATATCCTCCATGAATGATTTTAATAGAGTGAGTCATATTTCAGGTGGCCTGCTTTTCAGATTGTATCACTGCTCAACATTTGTCACCTGTCAAATTATTTTCCCCCAGCATGTCATGTTCATTTGTCAAAACAGCATTGTTCAAAGTTGCCTACTGCTTCACATCCAACTAAATCTGATTGGGGGTGGGGTGTGTGGGGGGGGGGGGGGGGGGTATTTGGATGCCATATTTATGGTAATGTTAGAATAATAAAATTGTGCAGATTTTTTACATGTCATGTATTTAAGTCTCAGTGTATTTAAGCAAATATCAACTAATGACTGGACCATAATGTGAGAATGAGCAGTTCAATTTTTTCAGGGAGAACATATTTAATCAGTCCCCAAAATACATACAGAAACAGCTGCTGCATCCATCACTTAAATATGAGTCGCTTGCCAAAAGGAAACAATTGCAGTCCTGTTCAATGTGAAGGTAAAAAATAAAAATCATTGATTGAAAACTATGTTGCCTGCATTTTGAAAAGTATTTAACCTTCTAATATTAATGAGAGCTGGACTTGGCCGGAGTCCACACCACCAGAGGCCACAACTGTTCCCAGGCTAGAGACTTATGCTGCCTCTTTCTGCAGTGTCTGATCAATGCCAGAGAAAACCATTTCTTATCATTCTTCCAGCTACTTAGAGCCACGTCTGAATTACGGTTGGTGTATCCGATGCACATTTATTTTTCCCTCCTGACAGTTTTATGGAACTCATTATCCGCTTTGTGGCCATGGCTGTGAATGGAGAACCTGTGGGGGTTTTTATGTGTAGCCAGTAGCTCCTCCACTGACCACATTTAATGTCCTCTCAGAAACAAAAAAACAGGCGGGTCGAGGGGGGCCATCCAAGCCCTCTTTGACAACAGCAGCTAGTTCTGCTCACATACAGAGTGCCAGTGTTGGGTCTGCTGATGTGAGGGTGAGGGAGCAGACCGAGAGCCACGCCAGAGTTTTATTTACCTCAGGTGCAACGGCTCATTATAATGGTGTTAATGAGGAGCAGATGCAGCTGAGTGAAGAAGGAGGAGGAGGGGGGTGGCTAGAGGAGCGAGGTGTGGCCTGTCCAGGGCAAGCCTACATGGAGGTCCTGTCCAGGGATTCCTAAATCCCCCCTCTCACTACAACCAATACACACGCTCTTCACGTGTTTTCTACTCAGCAAGTGCTATTAGCAAGCACTGAAAACTGCCTACCACAGTGATTTAGTGAGCCCCTCTCGACATTGGCTATGCTGAAAGGTTATTGGGATATTACTGTAGTCATGAATGATTTAGACCTGTGAGGCACCATCTTGTTTAAGTTATTTGAATAAGGTTGTTGGGGCTTTTGGTTAGTCTGTACACACAGGATAAGTCTGGTGGTATTCTATTTTGTGCTTATTGTCAACAAATCTTATTGAAATACCCACACTATTGCCTGTGGTTTCAAAGTCTGACATAGCTTATAACTCAACATTGTACTGGGTAACATATTTCTTCATTACACTGTAGATTCTTTTAAGTCAATGAAATACACTGTCCTTCAGCAGAATACTCACTGGAGCACCAAATGTGTATTAATCTTAATCTTAATTAATTGAAAATAGTTCCCAACAAATGCACTCCTGTTTGAGTAACGTTTCCTAAAAACTACAGTGTCCTGCTGTTTTAGGAAACTATTTAACCTTTTGTAAAAATGATATATGATATATGTGTGACCCCTTTTACATCTTCAATAGGAACCAGTAACACCTTGTTGGTTTTGGTATTTTAGCTGGATTTCCTGATAAAAATATAAATAGAGAATATATATGTATATATCTTTCAAAACAAACCATTAGCATATTTCCTCTTGTATTTGACCTGTGCTTCACTTACCAGTTGAGGTTAAATCGTAAGGCTAGCACATATAAAGGCTAAGATCAATCTGTTGTCTTCAAAGAATTAAGAGTCAAACCATTATTGCATGATGAAAGAACAATGTTGATATAGAGCAACATTCCAAAAATCAAAGTCATTTTTCAGCACCATAAAAAACATCTTTTCATAAATCTATGATTTAGCTGTTTATCAGTCCCTTAATGCCCCCTCTGAATCCCTCAGCAAAGAGAATTGCAACCCTCTGTTAGTGATGAGCCCCTTTTCGCTGCTGACAATGGAGTGGCTTCAGCTTTGAGTTTGCCATTGTGACTTCTTCACTGACTGAGCCCTGGCAGTAATGATCTCCATGAGCCCTCTGTGCATGCCAATAGTGGGCCATAACAGTCTTTATTCACCATGAAACCTCCACTGGGAGCATCTCATGGTCCCCAGGACAACAACACTGGCAGCCAAGCCCACAGTCGGCCGGCTCGTCTTTTACGTTTTTATGGGCTTGGCCTTCCCCCTGCTATTGAGGCAAATGTAGGCCATCAAACAAAACAATTTATGACTCAGTCTAAATTTGACCTTGGGCCTCCTGAAATGCCATTGCCCTCAGAAAATGTAGAAACTCTATGAATATAAGAAGATAGATGTATATATATAAAGACATAAACTGATTTCTCTATTTTTCAGTGTGCTTGGCATTACATAAAAACATTTCACTCAGAAGTAGCATGGGAGTTTTGTTCCAAGTTGCTGCACATGGCAGATCCTGCTCGGCATGTTCATATCTAATGGGGAAGTTTAGGATCAAAGCGTCCGTATTAGAGATCATAGTGTTGTCCTTCATGCTTGGAGCAAAGAGCAGCTGCATTTTTACTGCCTGACCTCAAATATTTCTCTATTAGTTTGTTTTTCCGTTACTGACGCAACACAGTGACCTGGTGGACTTTTGCCTTCTGGTTTGTGAGCAGAGCTGCAGGAAATTCCTTATTTACTGCAGGGGTGTGCCTTGCCTTGTCTTCATTCACCAGCACATGTTAGATTTCTGTCTCTCTCGCCCGCTGCAAAGCTCCTGTTGTTTATGGCTTTAGTTGTTTATGACTCATCCTTTCTAGGAAGTGGAAAACCCCAAGCTGCTGATTGTGTTGCTCCAGATTTTTCAAATTTGCTTTCTACTTTACCAGCTCCCAATGGTTTTGATTTTGTTTTATTTGTCATAAAACAACCTACACATAACACACTTAACACACAACACAAGTAAGATACATAGTAATACTAAAGTTTGCTGCGCCTCTGTTACGGTACAGACTTATGTGAGAGTTGTGACATGCAGATTTACTTATAAGGCATATCATATTAATAATAATACTACTAATAATAATAGTATATAAGACTTATATAGCGCTTTTCAAAGTCCTCAAGGATACTTTACATACAAATAAAAACAAAACAAGCACTAGTCATTTAATAAAGACAATAGAAATAAAAAATACAGAAATAAAATAGTAAGATTAGAATATAAACATGGGAGGGTTAGTTGGGGAAGGTAGGTCTGAAAAGGTGGGTTTTGAAGGCCTTTTTGAATGATGACAGTGTGAGGTGTCAGTGTCAGTTTTCTAATGTGGTTTGGTAGTAAGTTGTAGAGAGTGGGGGCGACGACTTAAAACACCCTGTCACCCCAGGTTCTGTGCTTGGTCCTGGTGGTTTTCAGGAGGTTGGCATCTGCAGACTGGAGGCTTCTGGAGGGGGTGTGCTGATGGAGGGGATCAGAGAGGTACATTACATTACATTACATGTCATTTAGCTGACGCTTTTATCCAAAGCGACTTACAATTGCTATATATCAGAGGTCGCACGCCTCTGGAGCAACTAGGGGTTAAGTGTCTTGCTCAGGGACACATTGGTTGATGGATCATGGTGGGAATCGAACCCAGGTCTCCCACACCAAAGGCATGTGTTCTAACCACTGCGCCATCACCACCCCGGGGCGAGAGGGGCCCAGGCTTTTCAGGTCCTTCTAGGTGTTTAGTAGAACCTTGAGGTTTATCCTGTGTTCAACCGGAAGCCAGTAGAGGTCATAAAGGAATGGGGTGATGTAGTCACATGAGCGGGTACTGGTAAGTAGACGGGTAGCAGTGTTCTGCAAATACTGGAGTTTATTGATGACTCTGTTTGTGGTACCATATTGTTACAATAGACTAAGCTAACCTGGGCTCATAGAACAAAGGAGCACAGCTACTAAAAGCTAACCTAGCTCGTAACATTAATGGTATTGGTCTCCTCTCCCAGCGTGATGCATTTAACGTGAAAATGAGACCTGTGCTTGCCTGGATGAGTGTATACTTATAAGAGGGGTTGTGCTGTGTTAAACTGACTCACCCAGCCGCTGTTTCAATTCGCCCTCCGGAGTGGTGCCTGCTTGCTTCGGTGACCACGCCGTGAGGAGAGACCTCTCCGGGTCTGCTTTCCGACGTCCTTAGTACGCGTCGGGACTCCGCAAGAGCGCTCTCCATCTTGTAGTTCACGAATAAAAGGTATATTTACAAAAGTATTTTCAATAAGAATCAGTCTTCCAAAATGTTTGTCTCCAGGCAGCGTGTGTGGCCTTTAGCATCCGTCCGCTTGAGGCTCTCCGCTTCCTGAATCAATTCTCCGCACACCTGCAATGGCTGGGTTGAATCATATCAACAACACCACAGCCTCTCATGTGACGTGTCAGTCTGACCCTGTCCATCAGCTAACCATGCCCACTTCTCTAAAGAAACTAGACTGATATCATATTATTTTAAACACCAAACACCAAATTAGATAAAGGAACATTCATGCACATACATGTAAATAAAACATGTACATGTAAACATGTAAATTAGATTACATTATTGCAGATTTAAATGCAAGAAAACATCCTCTTTCCTCTGAATATGTGTACACATGTTTGCTGGATTCTTGCGTTTGCTGTAGAGAGTGACCAAGAAGCATGAATGATACAAGATGAAAGAAGGGCTCTCCATCTCTGTATGTTATATGGATTCTTCTCACGCATTTCCCTCTGAGACAAGGGGTTCAGTAATCTGTATCCTTTAGTGAGAGAACCCCATGGAGATGCATTAAAGAGATAAATTGGTATCATCCCCAGTGTGACAGACTCCTCATCTGTCTCTGCTCGCCTCCATTGATCACAATTTATTTTATTTGTGTTGTTTCATTATTAGGCAGAAGAAAAGCATTGCATTAATAAAGCCCTGATTATAAAGTTAAACAGAAATGCTATACTGTTACACAGGAAACCGGGGTTAAAGCACGAGGCTCTGGCACACCTGCCCTTGTATCTTCTTACAGAATAAACTGAGATCACAGGCGGCACTGATCATTCACTGTAGATCTAATTCATTTTTTAACGATTATCAGGCTTTCCTGCACAGGACACACTTCTTCTAAGTAGATCAGTAAAATCTTGCATTTCCCAGTAGTCTCGACATATCTGAGACAAATCACTGAGATTAATTGTGTTACGTTAGTAATTGTACTGATACACAGTCACAAGAAAGAGTCTGGTTCTATAAGTCAGGCTTTTATGTGTTTTTTTATCAATAAAGAAACAGATAAGCTTTAAAAAGATCCTTAATAATAACATCATATCAATGTATAAAGCAGTAATTATAATTATTATAAACGTTGTGATCTTGTGACTGACAAGAATCAGTTAAGATGAAATAAAGGAACAATTGCTAAAAAAGTAATGTATTATTACGCATGTTATTTGCAACTAATAACAATTGTTTGATAATGTACATGATCTCTGAGTAAATGATGAGCAAATGATTGTATTGAAAACACAAATATCCTGTTGGGTGTTTTAATTTAAATTGATGTATCATATTAAAAAAAACATATTTGTTGAGTTCCATAACATGGGAAGAAATAACATAAGTACATGTATCTCAACATTGTACTCAAACAAATATACTTTCTACCACTGGGTACATTAAATCTAAAAGAACAAAATATGAAGATCACAGTGTAAAGATCAAGTCAGTGTATGTTTGATTCCAGACTGTGTGCATATTCAGAGAAAATCATATTCCTACAGTAGAAGTTGTAAAGTTTTCCTAAAACAATATAAAGTGTTCACCGTTTACTGAACATTAAATACAAACAGGCTAATCACTGTGTTGATCCTGGCGTTTCAGGTGAGCTTTAACTGTTTTACTGCTACATAGCACAATATTTTATTTTCCAACCCACAGTAATCCAGCTGCCATGTTAAAGTAAGTGTTGAATCACTTCTCCTACTGGAGAACTGTAAACCAAAGCAGTCACACAATTCAAACACAATATGTAATGGCATATTTCTCTCCAAACAAAAAAGAGAGGGTGTGCCAAGATTCCCCACGTGAAAATCTAAAAGTTTGTAAAATTGGACCAAGCTGGTCCCCATATCCTTTGATAAATAGATTGATGTATATGTTTAATAATAACAAGGAATGTATTTATTAGCCATCTTGCAAAATGACTGCAGTTAAAAGGGTTGCAATAAAGCTTGAACCCTTGGATGTTAATTCCTGGCTCAGGTCACAGTGAGGAGGCAGCCAGCAACAACACTGTGGTAAAGGGCAGGAGCCTTGTGCTGTGTGCCCTAACTGTATGTCATGAGGTGATGTGGTAATGTGCTGACAGCACAATATTTCAACACCATTTTAATGTGACCTGGCTTAATATTTTTTCTCATGAGCCCATACGATTCACCATAAACACATTCAAACACGCAACAACCTGGATTTGCACTTATGTCTGAGCAGTTTGACTGCTGATCTGGGATCAGTGAGCAGGTTGTGGTGTACTTCACTGAGAAACATTTTCCTTTAAAGTAGTCAAGTCAAACAACCAAGTGCTTTATTTGGAATACCAGTAAAAGTTTTGGGGGTGAAAACAAAAATAAATGTGTAAATGACTGTAACAAACACACTTAAAGCTATAAGAGATTTATAAGAGCCTTCAAATGCTAGAAAAATAAGATTAGAGAGCTAAAAAGCGTAATAAAAGTATTTATAAATATATAAATACATCACACAATAATATACAAATACACAAATATATAAAATATACATATACAACTACATTTGGAAGGGAAGTTTATGTTCTTTGTGATGGGCATATATTGTACAAAGATACCAGCGATGTTGCCCGATACGTCCAGTGCTATCAGCACTTAAGAGAAATGCACAGGGCAAATGAATTGCTCAACTGGAAACTGTAAAGCTATGATAAAACAGACGCAGAGACAATAGCAGGCCAGCATTCTTACTATTATAGGATATTTGATAGTAAAGAGGCAGACAGGAAATAAGGGGAGAGAGAGGAGTATGACATTCTCTGACACACCTGAAACTGCCAATTTTTTTAAATAAAAATGTGAGAGATTTATTCAGCCAAAATCCTCTTTTGTAATGTAAAAAAGATTTGAAATCTAAACACAATCATGTTTTCATGTTTCCTCAGTGAACATAGAAAATAATACTGGTTTAGCGTCTCTAGATGCTCACTTGCTCTTTTTAATGATCATATATGTTCAGAAAATGTTCAGGGTGAAAAGACAGTGCTGCACAGGTATTTGTGCTCACTATAAAAATAACCCAGACTGGAAATAATTTATATTCCTTCTAACTGCGCATGACAAACCTTTTTCACATTCTCAAATCTCTAGAAACAAGCCAATAGGAGTCTTTTGAACCAAATAAAAGAAGTTGTGAAACGTGAAATAATGGTAACATGCCCTGTGAGATTTAGTTGTGAATGTGTGGCAGCCTCAGTGTGACAGAACTAGAATGGGGCGCTCTGGATGCCCACATGTCATGTGCTACACACCCTCATACAGCAGGAGCTCCTGTTAAGGTTATTTTTACTCCAACACCTGGAGGTGTTACAGACTTGCTCTGGCCGGCACTTTTTTCCCCTCAGCACAATCAGGTGTGAGAGCAAGTGATCTTCATTCACTGCAATTAAGATTCTGCCTTCATCTTCTCCTGGTACACAATTACTGCTCTGCTGCTGTTTGCTCTAATTGCTCTTTCTACAGGGATTGGTGGGAAGCCAGTGATTGTGATAGGTAGGGGATTATCTCCTTTCCTTTACTCTGCCCCCTTAAAAAAATCATTTGTAAACTCCCCGGTGTAATTACTGAGCCTCATGATTAATTGTCTATTGAAATTAGCACGGGCCTAGCTTTCATTTTTACGGCATCGAATATTAATTAATGTTAACTCACCCCTTTTCTTTTTTCACCCTTTTCTAAAGCACATCTTTTGAATATTCATTGTGGTCTTGAAAAATGGGTATAAGCCAGTACCTTGAGTCCGAACTGACACTTGGCTATCACAAAAAATATATATCTGGAATTAAAAGATGTGTTTTAGGCCATAAATAAAATATACAGGAGGTCGACAGGTGAGGAAAGCAAGCTCTTATTTAAATCATGTCTCATCTGTTAGTCGAGAGGTGTCAGGGAATATGCAAAGCAGCGTCTCAGCTTTTGTTTTCCTTTGGAGAGGGAAGAATAGTCACATTTAATTCAGTTTATTTATTTAACCCTTGTGGGAAATGACAAGTTGAATAAGTGCCATGTAATCACATTCAGCATATTGTCATACCATAATGTATAGCACGCAATGTCACCTTGAATAAAGCATCCACCAGAAGAATACATTTGGGTAATAATATGGAAATTTACACTAAGGTCTGAATCAGATTAACATTAGAATATTTCCATATTCTATCGAAAATGCTCGCATTGGCGTGGAGCCTAACCTGGAGCTCAACATCCACAAACTTGCGAGTAAACGGTAGTAAACTTGTTTTGGTGGAATGTGTGTACGTCAGATTGGACAGATAGTCTAGCTATCTGTCTGGATTTACCCTGCAGAGATCTGAGGAGCAGTTAACCATAGTCCTCATAAATCAACTGGAGTTTAGAACACCAACACAAAGAAAGAGGAAGGTAACGGGACATCCGAAAACAGATATCCGAAAAGAGTGACATCCGGTGGAATTTGCGGTAGAACGAGAGCAATCCCGGAAGTGGAAGGGCGTGGATATAGACTATGGCCGAACAAACAAACAAAGAGCGATGACTACCGACGATGAAACAAGTGACATTAACCTGCAATTACTGCTTGCGACAAGCATAGGTGCCGCCAAAGAGAACGAAACAGAGATCTTCATAATTGTAGCTTTAAACTCAGATAAGTATAATATGATGTTGGATCACATATTTGTGGAGGTGATACCGTATGTTCCGATACGTTTTCTTTCAATATCTCACATCTGAGTTAACCTTCACAAATAAAAGACAGAACAAATAGTAACTGTATTTATACAGCACATTTATACACACAAACAAAGTGCTTTACAGTAAAACAAAAAAAATATTATTATACTAAATATATTATGGTGGTGCTGAAAGCCCTAACATTAAAACAACTTCAACAATGTTCCTTCATTACGATGAACATGGACACTGTAGTTTAGTTTGACTCAATCCCACATACACTGTCCTGTTGCTGATAATACTCACTAGTACACCAAATATGTGTTAATCCACAGTTAATAATAGTCCCCATTAATGCACTATTTACTCCTGTTTGAGTAATATTTGTTTAAAAATGCAGTGCCTATCTGTTTAAGGAAAATATTTCTTTTAAAGATTTACATCAATACGAATAAATGGGCTTGTGGCTGAGTGCCACAGAAAGAGTACAGCAGAGTAGGGTAGGGGTCTCTTCATGATTTGTTGACAATAGGAAACATGTAGAATAACTTTGACACGTTATCCTCTAATTTGGCTGATTAAATAAAAGCTAAAGAGCATTTTATTATGTAAAATATAACATTAAGCCTTTTTTTCTTTGTCTCCAATTACTCACTCTCCACTCTCGCTGCCGTCTTTGTGTCTGTGTTTGCACAACGAAATCCAGTCGACCTTCATCTTGCCTTGCTCAATCCACATTCAGATAAAGAGATCATACCCGGCAGATCAAACTAATGTCTTCACTCCTCAGTGTCTCTGAACGGCCACTGAATAATATCGCAGCTGCTGTGAAATGGCTGTGACATAACTTGATCCACGCAGTGATGGCGCACACCATCGCTTGCACCCTGTAATACATCAGTGCCAGGAAACAGTGGACGTGGAGACATACTGATTGAATCAGGGGCCATGGAGGCTCTGGGGAGAGTTCATCTACACCAAACCAGCAGCAAACACACAAGAATGCCGCTTGTAACTATGTTTAAGGACTTAGCGGTCATTCATTCAACTTCTTAGCACACAAAAGAGAAAACACAAAATGTTTTAGAGTCATCAAATGTTGGAATGATGATGGAAACCAAACCACACCAAACTAAATTTATAGCAACTGATATTTAAATCATGGTGAAACTACAAAACCACTGATGACTGTTTACCTTGTATCCTGTATAATGTGTGTGCATAACTTTAAGTGACATGCATAAAAGTTGTCTTGATGATCATGGACTTGGCTTGAAGCAGTACAAACATTACTGCTCACCTTATTGTTTTAAATTCACATTTGATTTACAGCTGAGAAGCCTACAATTTATTTTCTGTGAGCATAAACAATTAAGTATTTATGGCCATCACTCTGCGCCTCCTTGTTTATGTCTTTATGAGTCACCAACTGTTGTACATCCCACTGTGAGACATACAGTATAATTGTTCTGCCGAGATAAATGACCAATAACTTTGACAAATGATTATAAAATTGCATTTAAGAGCGATAATAGAAATCTGATTTTCAGATTTGACAGGTTATGTTATGGGGTTTGGCATTTTTAATATGACGATTACATTAATATCCAATAAAAGTGGGTTATTGTAAAGTTGACAGAGGTATTTTGCTTCAGATTTAGCTGCCTTGCGAGTAATAAAACTATTTTGAGCTTTTGCTTTGTCATTAAAATACAATAATAATAGTTCCCATCCCAGGACCCTGAGTACAAATACGCCAGGACAGAGAATGAGGAAGTATGATCATCTTGTGGCTTTTCTCCCTAGAAAAGCCAGTGAATACTAATGAATAATTCATCTTTTTTTACTGTTTGGTTCAGTTAATACTGCTACAGAGATCTGAATGCATGGTTAAGGTTTCCTATAGGTAATTCAAACCATTTTTTACTATATATAATAATATATCTAATTCCTAATATAAAATAATAATAATAATAATATAATCAGGAAATCTTTTCTTAGGGGTAGTGTTCATTAATATTTTTGCTCAATATAGACTACTGGACAAATTGAATGTTTGGGAAGACCTAAGAAATCACTTGGTTCATCAATGCTTTTGGCACATGCAAGGAAGTCAAAATCATTAATACTTGGCACGCAGTCTAAAAACATTATGATTTGTGGAGCTGTTCTCTGAGAGACACAATGTTGTTGTATTTAATAATATGACACAGTCATTTTCTTTGTTTGATTGTGAGTGATAACCACTTAAATTAGTTGTAAAATGTATGTTTTATTGTCCAACTGGACACGACATGCTATGTGCAGTAAGGCATCTATCTGAAAATATGATGTTATTAAACTGTTCCCTAATATGCTAATTTGTTCAATTAAACTGTATCTGGCTCAGCAGGAATAATAAAGCAAACTGATTTAAAAGAAGTCCTCTGATTTGCGATATTACAACTGATAGTGACTGTACATCAGTCATTTTCTGTACCTGTGTCTTCTGGCTGGGAACAAGGACAAGTGACTAATTTTCCTTACAAGTGTTCGAGCTCACCCCTCCCAAAAAGAGAGTGGGCTCCATCCCATCTCCTGCACCGCTGTGACCCCGATCCTTTCAGGAGTTGCACTGCTCCAAAGTAGCCTGTGTTGCCATAGTTACCTCCTCCCTGCTATTTTGTAAGGTCACCGGCTCTGGTGAGCTCTTCCCTCAGGCAAAACTAATGTCCTGCAGGTTCAGGCTTGATGTAAATAGTCTCAGTTGACAGCCTACTGTACAAATATTCAATTACGTTTGCTTAAAGGACATGATTTGTTGTAACAGCGAGCACTCAACTTGTGTGACATCAGCGTTGCCTGGGCAACGGCGGCTGATTGCACAGGCTGGAATTAGGTATTGATCAGATGAGGGGGCCTGGCGCCAGTGAGGGACTGGAAGCGATCCGCCACTACAATTTACAGAGCATGGGGGTGGGGGTGAACCTGCACACTTCGCCCCAGCTCAGAGAGCTGAAAACCCCTCAGGAACCAATTTACACACCGCTACAGTGCAATATCTGCAGCAGTCAATAATGGAAATCTGATGCCCCCTTTGCCATCAATGTGACCGCTCCTCTCCCTCTCGTTAGAGCACCTTGAAAGTTCCAGGCCAATCCATAGACACAATAGATTTCCAATGGTGTAAGGATATTTTGACTTTGGTATTCTCCGTGTAATTACACCTCTAAGTAAGGATGCAGCTTTAAATAGGATCTGTCCTTTGCAGTCCTTTTAACATGAATAATTATTTAATTTAATCATCATCTCATCACATGCATACTCCCCTTACATTATTTCTGCTACCTCTTTCAGCCCACTTAGTAGACTCAGCTCCTGCGGACAGACGTGATTTAAAATGCCACTCAAATAGCATCTTTACTTAATAAATTGTTTGTAGTAGTGTATGTTTATGGGTCTTACATCACACATACTTTTACTTTGTGCACAGTGTGTTTATGTCCATGCTTGCCCCAGGTGGGTCAGATAGTGGATCAGTTTGAGCTTGCAGGGAGTGCTTTGGAAATAATGACAGAGCTTAGCTATTGAGTAAAGTAGGAACATTTAAAAAAATAAATAGAAATGATAAATTCTGAATTTAGCTTGAGATGTTTATTTTAAATCATTTCTGAGCACTTTTCTGAGCATGACGATTTTCTAATTTAATCTTGATAAGCTTTGTAACTAATGGCTTCAAGGTAAGTCAAATTCAATTCAAAACATCTGATATGACAGCCGGTCCCAGTTGTGAAATCACCAAAGATTGTTTTACAATCCTTGTTACAAATGTTGACATTAAATAAGATGGACATGTGGTGGTTTAGTGGTTAGCACTGGGTTTAAATGTTTACCACAGTCCCTTTTATGTGTGGAGTTTGTATGTTCTTTTTAATGTTCATGTGGGTTTTCTCTGCCGTTTCCTCTCACAGAAAAATACATGCATGTTAGGTTTCAGGGGCCAAGGCACTGACCTCAAAACAGACAAGCACTGCATGGAGTAGCTTAGTCACTACTCAACAGATGATGTGCGAAAATAGAAATGTATTTTCCATAGGGAGGATATTTGTAACAACAAAAATCAGTCACGAACAAGATACATCTCACTCACATACTCCTGAGTACCTGTTTGTGGTTTGACAAAATGTTTCTTTTAGCTGAACTGAAGCTGAGACCAGCTGTTGAGCCCTGACTGTTGAAGCCTGTTTCTGCTGCAGATGCTTCATGCAAACAGTTTCTGAATTTTTGCTGGATAGAAATTAAGTCACTGAAAGGTAATGCACAGCTGCCTTAATGGAGCCAATCATGTCCTTGACAAGAAAAACTCCCTCTCCTGGCAGTGCTTTGTAGTGCAATCCAGAGTGTGAAGTAACACTTTGTGACATCTGAGGATGTTTAACCCTGAGGGCTCTTTGTAGCCAAATTTCCTCCATCTTAGGAAAAAAATAGAGCTGTCTATTTTACATTACACAGACCTGGGAGATGTCAGCCACTTGTCTCATCACAGGAATCAATTATAGAATACATTTGCCATAATGTGATATATGCATATTAAAATAAAGCCTCAAAGGCAACAGAGACTGGCTCTTTACGGTAATAGAATCCAGCTACCATCAAGAGTAAATTCCAAGACATCGATGTAATGGAAAAACTGCATGTCTGATCTTCCCAAAGCTCTCGTGCGGAATCTAAAAAGGCTGCTTGCTGCTGTTGTCAGGCTATGAACTGGGCTGCATTCACAGGGGTGTTATGGGTAGTCAGCCACGGCATCCAGGGGAAGGTGGGAGTGCAGGCTGATGT
Source organism: Gymnocephalus cernua (assembly GCA_023631565.1). NCBI lineage: Eukaryota > Metazoa > Chordata > Actinopteri > Perciformes > Percidae > Gymnocephalus > Gymnocephalus cernua. The sequence continues at coordinate 16,658,561 of CM042434.1, forward strand.
CACCAAATGCACACATTTGCTGCAAAGTTATGGCACCATCATCAGCAAAGCAATGACAGCTTCATAAAGTTTGATTTAATCAGACAGGTGAAATTGAACTATTATATGACATAATCTACAACTCTGCGGTGATATATCTCAAATGTGATGTGCAACGGCGCTGATTAGAATTCATCCCTTTGCGTGCAATCCTTGAAAATCTAATCTAGAAAGCAGCTTGAAACGAAAAATCTTTACAACATAACCACCTGCTTGTGTGTGTGTGTGTGTGTGTGTGTGTGTGTGTGTGTGTGTGTGTGTGTGTGTGTGTGTGTGTGTGTGTGTGTGTGTGTGTGTGTGTGTGTGTGTTCATGTGTTTCTGCCTGCCAAAGGTATCTATTATTTTTCTTCTGTTTTGTGTAGTATTATTACACATTGGCTGGTGCTGCAAGTTTAATATGTTGTACATCTTTTTTTGTCTCATTCCTTATAGTAGATTCAATGTCATCTCTTTGTTGTCTCAAAATCCAATCAATGAAGGTCTTACACCCCATCCACTGAAAGTCAAACCCAACCTATCTAGAGCCACTCTGAGCTGTTCTGTCAAATCTGAGAATCAAGCCCATATTTCTTGGAGTCATGTTGTGCTAGTCCTCACTCCAGTTTGTGTGTGCCCTCGCACCTAATATACAAAAGATCTATTGAAATATGCATGAGGCCCATGATGCCTGCACTAAAAATAAACTCAAATAGGGAATACATTGACAGCTCTGTTATTGAGCTCTCCTTGAGCTTCCTCTGTCATAGCAGCCACAGATCGCTCTCAAGACTCATGTATTATCAAAAGCATGCAACACCACTCTCTCTCTTTCTAACACACACACACATACACACACACAATCTATCTCCTCCTCTTACACTCACTACTACTCTCTCTTTTCTTGCTCTATCACTCAGTTTCTCTCTATGCCTGGCAGTCACGTGCAAATCCAAACTCAAAAGAAGAAAAAAATGTTTTCAAATTTCCCTCAAAGATACTGGCTCTTGGTTTCTACTATGGGGCCCCATAGTAGAAATCATAGTAGTAGAAACCAAGAGCCAGTTCCACCCGTTGTTTTAGAGCTTACAAATAGCCTAGTTATGAGTGTTTACTAAGATAAGGTTTACACATTAAAACGCACCACACAAAGTAGTTTGTACGTAGAGATACTAAATATTTACATATACTAACTGCCAGTTGTTCCTGTTGTGTAGCTAATGTTAGCTTGCTAATATATGACCAGTTTACATTGAGGAGTAAAGGCAGCCTAATATTGAATATGATCAATATACAGTGTCTGACCTCATTCTTAATCAAAATGCTAATAATGACACAAATTTACACTTCACAAAATGAATATAATATACCTAAAATTACAAAACAATATGCCGTTATCGTTAGCTTAAATGACCAAATATGGTTTTAAGCTTCATTTCCTCTTACTCTAAAGTTCACTAATGCTAAATCTACTTTACAAAAATCTTGGAAGTTATCTTACATCTTGCGATGCTTTTTACACTATATTGCTATTGAATGGATGGCATTAAAGATGTTTTCTAGAAACTGATTTATACAATAGAAAAGTCTTTACTTAAGACATTTAGGATTTAATAGTGCAACCACATTTAGTAAATCCCTAGTTTGATATAGTACCTGCAACATATGAAATGACTATACACACAGACTTGGATTTAGCTAGTGTAACCCAATCCTGGAGCTTACCAAGTCTTTGAAACACACCCCAAGGCACCGTGTATAAAAGTAAGGAGCAGTTAAAACCAACCACTTTCAAACTAATTTTAACAATTATTCCTATAATACAGTCAAGGCCTCTTTTTACTACCATAGATGATCTAGAGGGCAGAGTTTTATGCCACATTAGCCACTGCTCTACCATAAAGAATGATTAAGGGATAGAAATTGGCCACCAACATACATGTGCAGACCTTTTTTATTTGACATGATGACATAAAAGCAGAGCTCATATCCTCTAAAGCCCATTATGCCATTGGTTCTTTTAAACGTTTTTTCAATCTCATCGCAGTGAACTGCGCTGTTGTCCTGTCCACTTTGACAAAAGTGGTGGTGCTTTACAATTTGGATTTAGGGGCCAAATTGGTAGGCATCAGTACCGGCTGCACCTCTGTAATTGGGCAGATTTAAGAGAGGTGCTATAAAATACACCCCTGCAACTTTAATCAGTTCCAGAGTCCTGGGCTCCAGGTTGCTGCTCCCAAAGGTGCTGGTCTGAGTTAGCTATTATTTATCAAGTAAACATCTAACACCGCTCCTGCTAAAGCAGACAAATGCATTCCTGCTCTGCAATCCCTTCCATAGCCGTCAGAATCAGGGCAACAAATCCAGCTTTAATAGTTATCTATGGAGTCTCTCGCATGCAATGAACACCCACATTTATTTCTCTGTTTTCTCCCGATGAGGGTAAGTGGATCAATTAGTGAAGACTACAAGTTCAGCATCTTTACACATAGTATCAATTGTTAAGTTGAGCAACAGCAGGTCCCTAGATTATCTCAGATCTGTACCTCCCCTCATTCCCATCCCTCCTTCTCTCCCTCCTCCAGAGCCAAAGCTAGCCTCATTACAAATGATCTTCTGATACACACAACCTTGGCACACACCTTCTCACTAATGGCCCACAGATTGATTTTTAATTAGTAACACTTTTGGATGGTGGCCAACTCAAATGGACTTTTATGAAAAACTAATCACCTTTTAGCCTTAAGTGTTAACAGGTGTAAGTGAATGGTTTGAAACTGTAACAGTGTTTGGATATTCACAATAAATGAAACCTACTAAAACCTAATTATTCACAAGCTTAAATGTGTTTGATTTATGCTGGTAGCGTGATATCTTCGAGGAAAAACTACATTTATCACCACACAGAACGCAACCATTAGAGTTCTTGAAGTTGTGTGCTGAGAGGACAGAGGTGCAGTAGATGAAAAGTGGGTCAGGTCAGATATTGTCTCAGGGTTGCTGAAAATGTTAGGCCAATGAAATGTCAGCCCACATTAAACAAGCAGGTCAGGTGAGACCAAAATTGTTCCAGTAAGTTCATCTGGCATGAGTTCATTATCAAAGTGTACCCAGCTTTGATAAACTAGGCCAGGATTTATGATGGCAAAAGGAGACACGAACAACATCTGCAACATTTTAGGCCCAGATGTGCACACTGTGATTTGCTGGGTCAAGCCTGAAGTCTGCTGCAGAGGAATACACATGCTTTCCTTCATGATCCTGTATTGTTGGATTATTATACATTATCACATTACACATTATCATTCAGATTGTTCGATATAATTATTATGATTTTTGTTTCCATTGTTATTTTATTATAATTATGTGTACATTTCAATGCACCTCCCATTTTTCAGGCACCTTTTACTTCCAGAGTGCCCTATTTCTAAAGAGGGGATTATCAGTAGACAGAATGAAGTGATGTAGCTTGATGTCCTGATCTGATCCGTATTCTTTAGAAATATACAGCATTTTTTATACTAATATTTTCAGTCTGTTTCTTTATTTTGTAATGTTGCTAGTGTTATCTCTGTCTACTTTTATCTATACATCTGTTCATGTCTGTCCATACCAGAAGACGGATCCCTCTCCTTTTTGTTTCCCTTAAAGTGTAATTCCAGCAAAAATTAACCAAAAGGTGTTTTTCTGCATTAAAACACGTCAAATAAGCCGTGGAGACAGTATTTTTCGTAGATCAACCACTACAGAGCTTGGCCCAGCATATGCTACAGCCCCAAATCGCAAACAGTGGACGAGATATGGGCCGTAAGCCAAACGCTTTCCAAATAGCATTTTTTAACCAGTAATATTGTTCAAAACAGCACCAAACCTCGTCAGTTTATTTTGTTCAGTTTTTCCCTTATCTGAACTGAGGGTCTAAGGATAGAGGGTGTTGTATAGATAAAGCTCTTTGAGGCAAATGTGTGCTTTTGTGGCGAAGCAAAAATGGCTTCACTGGATAGTGTATATCATGTTGAACCTTTTGTAAGCATAAATACTGTGTAAGAGCATGCTGTTATCAAATAGGCTACTTGTTCTGTTGAATATTTTGAAGCACACTAGATATATTTATGATTGCTTCAGTTTCAAGACCTTTGCTGTTGTTGGCAAGAATTGGCAAACATTTGGGGTAATGTGAAAAATGTAAAAAAAAATGTGGAGAACACAAGCCTGACAAAATCCTGAAAGTCTGAAGTTCTTTACACAAATATAGAAGACCTTGTGGACATGCATGGGAAACGCATGTTCCCTTTTGTAACACTCAGCAGAGAATGACTGTGCTACATATTAAAAACACCAAAATACATCTTTCTTTTTTTTTTTACAACTGTCGGCAAATAAGATAAATGACAGAGTTTGCTGTGTAAAATCCACAGTTTAAACTGCATATTGCAGGGCATGCATACACATATTTGCTTCTGTGTGCTTTATTTGCCTATACATGTATGTGTGTTTACCTTGCTCAGGGGGGTATTCATACTTTCCTGGGTGTTCAGGGCTATCACACATTTGCTCACACACACACTAACACATGTGACCTAGCAATCCACTCAACAGTAATTTATCGGTGTGATCCATCATTATCATGTTTTATTATGGCCACCGTTGGAGATATAATTCACAAATAGGCACATGCTGTAGTGATGACAGTGAGGGAGAGGGATGTCCTTTACCTTCGTCCTCTGCCAGGAGCCTTCAGGAGTCTCTGCGGCCCTGTATGCAAGAGACCAGACCCTGAATGGGCAGGGAAGCTGGGGATCTGGGGAGCAGGAGCCTGGCCTGTTGACGCCCGCTGCATTGTGGGCCAGCAGGACTCCCATTAAGTGCCAGAGAGAGAGAGAGAGAAAGACAGAAAGAAAAAGAGAGAGCACACCACAGCAGAGCTGTGTCTGTGCCATGCCTCCATGACCACGTTTGTATTCGGTAGCCATAACTCACTGCCTGTGCGTGGGGATTGATCCCAGGCTGGACACTCCCTGGAGGAGCCCTGGCACTCAGCGGAGTTTGATCCCTCAGATTAATGCAATAGGGATTCCCGGTCCAGGCCTTTGTCTCTAGCCAAACACTTAACGTCCCCTGAATTTGTATCCAGCAAAGGTTGAGGCCCATGTTTATTTGGGTAATGAATTGCTGTAATTAATGCACCTATTGATTCCTCCTCAGTGTCTCCTACAAAGGCCAGTCCGATATCTAATTTAATGGGAGTGGGAGTGTTAGCAAGAGGATGAGGAAAGGGGAGGAGAGCCCAGTATAGGCAAAACAATTGCACTATGTGCTCGTAGAATGAGAATGTAATTGTTCAATGAATCACATTTGAATACATTCAATTAAATCTTTCAAGTTGAGGGCGTTCGTTCTGTGCGTGTGCAGTTATATTACTTTGGTTTCCCTCTCGTGTTGTAATAAAAATGTAAATCCTTGGAGGGTATCTGAGAGCCGATGAGGACGTTTGCCAAGTAGCATCTCAGAGCTCTGGTGTCACGCTAATAACCACAATGCAATTTTCTCGCACAAACAGGCAAGAGTGCATTAGCATATAATCCCCTGGAATTATGACTATACTAATCTCCATCACTGTGCCCTCCCAGAGGAATTCTGAATGTGCACTTACAAAAACTGTTACTGCATGTAGAGGAATTTTCTGAGCACTTCAAGGACAGGAGATTTCCAGTTATTGCACTACGATCAAAATGTAATGTTTCAGTTCAGATCATATGTGTGTGGTATGGTTCTTGTGTCATTTCTTTGATCTGAGACCTTTTTTCAGGGCTCCTTTAAATGCTGTCTATGTCCTTCCTCTTGCCGTGAGGCTGTGTGGCTGTGCCCTGTGTAAACACCTGGTCACCGCTTCTGTGCAACGTCTGACCACAGAACAATGAACAGCCAGCTGGTCCATCTATTATTGTTTATTGAGGTTCACCTCAAGCATTGCATTTGTCCCCCTGTGAGTAATTACAAGAAAAGGAGCCTTTGACCTTTAATGTATATTGGAAAATAAAACTTTAAGAGTAATATTGTCAATATGTGTGTATTGATCACAACTGTAATCACTACTAAATACCTTGACAGTCCAAAGGTGGGTGGTTTTACTGTTTGAAAGATGTCAGCTGCAACGTAATAAATTACAACACAGAAAACAGATATCATTACTCTAATCGTGAGGTAGTCCACTATATTTGTTCCTGCTTACTATTAGGTGTGATATTCAAATTTGTTAGATATTCAAAGGAGAGCACCGATTGTGTGAGTAACAACAATGTAACAGGGCTAGTTATTCAGCTCATTAATAACACACTTCTAAATCATAGCCAGCAGTTCAGTCTATTGCTCAGTTTTCACCATTCTAACAACAATGATGATGAATAATGATTCGTCCTAACCTCCTAGATTTTCTAAGAACCTATGGTATGCCTTATTAAAGACAAAATAGGTAGAAGACTAATTAAGCAGACCAAATAGGAATGACGGCATGCCCAACTGCCAGAGCCAAGTAAGAGCTTGAAAAATGGCTCTTCTGCTATTTCAATTAATCAGTTGTATTTTGCTTAATTTTGTTTGACGTTGGCAGAGGGAACGTCCTCTGGGAGTATCTGTCCTTTGACCACTAATGCTTTAGTAATTCTTCCATCAGTAGAACCCATGATTGAAAAAAATCAAGTGTGTGCGTGCGTGCGTGCGTGCGTGCGTGCGTGCGTGCGTGCGTGCGTGCGTGCGTGCGTGCGTGCGTGTGTCTGTGTGTGCACAGTCATTTGGGCCAGTGTTTGTGTGCATGTCGCTTCATGTATGATTGTATTCTAGCCTACATACAGTGAATATATGCACCTGTTCACAGCAAAGCAGTCTGCTTTAGTCTTTCATTAATTCCTTTGTGGTACGTTCATTTTTCCCTCCTGGAGACGAGTATGGAGGTTGATTGCAAAGCCCACACAACTGAGAGTGGAACCTGATTAACCTTACAGTGACTCCAGAAGCATGTGACCACCGCTGCTTCCCCTCCTCTCCGACCCATAGCCCAGAAAGGAGATGCTGAACTTAACCCCTGCTACATTGATGAATTAACAATAGAACAATTCTATGCCCCAGTAATTACCAAACACTTTGGACACGGCAACATTTTTCAGCTCTGCCACACAGGTTTGTCAGTATTGGGGGCTTTCACCTGTAATCCTGGGGCTCTTTGCTCTTCCTAACTTTGTTTTCTCTGACGCAGATTAGATCTGCCACCCCATTACAGATTCATTTTCCTAATTTTTCATGTCTGCACCGCGCCCCATCTGCACAGGGCTGATAATTGTGGGGACCAGCCCTGGTGATTAACATCAGCAGAATTAATTACGCCCGCCATTAAGGCTCCAGGTTGCACACAATGATCAAGAGAAATTAACTTTCTCCCAGGCCCCTAAATCATCTCACCTTCAAGTGGAGTGATGGCAAAGAGACAGGCCCGGAGTCCTGGACCCCGCTCGGCACCTTCTTAACCAAACATGAGGTGCACATTCCACACCTGCACTGCTTCCCACCAAGGAGATTATAGCCGTGGCTGATGGGTATCAATTATGCTACCTTATGTGGTGGGATGAGTGAGAGGTGTCCAGGGTCTGGTGACTAATGGACCTGGGTTGGAGCCACCCTGCAGCTAGAGACCAGGGAGCTGACTGTTTTTCTGGCCAGGGAGCAGCAGCCAGATGCTGAGGGGCTCAGTTCACTGGCCTGACACACACAGGTATATATCTGCACACCACATTTGACTGTGAACTCTGGAGTAGGGTGGCCGTGTGATTGCAGGTTAGCCAGAAACTGATGAGGAAAAAGACTTAGTCAGGCAGTCAGACTGCTGGATCAATTCATCAGTTTGTTTTCCTATAAACTTTATCTTATCTTAAAAAGACGTCTGGTTTGTAGGCCATTTTTATATCTTTTTACGATGTCATGTGTAAGATATTTTGGTTGTCTTGTAGAGAGAGAGAGAGAGAAAGAGGAAGAGAGTGATGTGTTTGTAAGCTATGCTAATGGCGCAGGCCCCATGCCCCCGCAGCAGGGAGAACAGTGGTAATGTCAGGAGGAGATAAGCAAATTGCGTCTGTATCATATTGACTTGTCAAGGTTAAGCAGTGTGAGCAGGGGGAGGAGTAACAGACGAAAACTCTCCATCCTCCTCACTCCCTCTTTCCTTGACTATTGAAAAAGATAGCCTACATGAGAGGCAGGAGGAGAGGGTGAAGAAGTGAACAAGAAGCGGTAGAGAGGTGGCTTTGCTTTGAAGCAACCAACCTCCAAACACAGAGTCCTGTTGAGATAGCAATCACACAGAGAAAACAACAGACACGTATGTATGGGGAGGGTTTAGCTCTCTGCTCTCGTTTAGACTGATTTGATTTAGCTCCACAGGATCTAATTAAGCTCAGACCCAAACCTCTTTGGAGTTTCAGCAGCCATATTGTGAATGTCAGGCTTTGAGAAATGGCCATGAACGATCAAACCTGCGTATGTGTGTTTTTATAAACACACATCACAGTGATAGAATAATGGCTGTCAATGGATATACGTATGGTAATAAAATCTGACAATCGTTATGCATAAGAAGCCATATCAATTTTAATGCCAGCAAATGCAACTTGTAGTAATAATAACTAAACAGTAACAATAATGGCTGTGCCAAGTTAACTTGCACAAAAAAAATTCAGTGAAAAAAAATCCACTACCACCGCCTGAGGTTCATCCCATGGTGATTGTCACAGTGCTTCCCTTTTCCTCTAATTAGTTGCAGCAGTTTTGCTTGAATTCGGTGTGTAATCCCCTGGATGAAGTGCAGTCAGCATCTTTCCTTTTCCTAAAAGCACGAGAGGTGCAGTATCATCAACTCCATCTTCGCTCCAACACTGCCTCTGGATGATTTAATAAGGTTAAAAGACTAGTCAGCAATTACCCCCCGCTCAGTGGAGGAAAACTCTGAAACACAATTGCATTATAGCTGTAGACAAATGCCAGACACTACATTCACAGAGAAAGTGGCTATCTCTGCCTTTTACAATCCAGGCATTAAAGAGTGTTTTTAGTTACAAATATATTGAGTTTGTGAAGTGACTTTACTTTTGATTTTCTGGGTGTGTTTGGGTGTCTATCCCAGAGCTATAATGGTCAGGGTGAGATAGTCCAGAGAATGTCATAGAGTGACATTTACTGCCTCTGCTGTGGGGAAACAGGTAAGCAGAGCACACCATCTACAAAGTAGTCCCCTTTGACACCAGCACTCTACAAATCAGGGCTGAAGGGCAGGCCAGAACAGGGGCACTGACACAGAGGTCCTTCAGAGTTCCAGCGTGGCCCAGGAATGTGGCAGAGCGAAGGCAGCTGGGGCAGAACAACCAGACGTCTGGGATTTGTCTGGCACCATGTTTGATTTTACTTACCTCAACATAAGACAACTCAAGGGGAGAGAAATGTCCCACTAAACTAACTCCATACTTGCTTTCCAGTGATAAAAGTTTCTAACTGGGTTATCATCTTCACTGCAAGATCCTTAGAAACTGCTCGTGGGGGGTATCAGCTCTATTGAAATTAGTCCTCCTAGTTGCACTTATTAGATAATACTTCCTGTATTAGTGTGCAGCAGTGATAGCAGGCAGATTTACAGCTCTTCGCGGCAGGCAGCTCACTTTAACATGGGCTGTGTTAACTCTGCTCATTAAACAGAGGATGTCATCACTCCACGCCACCGCTGCATGTTACATGTCACACATATCCTCCCTAGGCCAGCCTCTGTCCACCTCCATCCACAACATCCTCTAAATCTGTCATTGCCACCTGGACCAGGGTCCCACATTTAACCACACCGCCCTGCTGCAATGTCATACATGCATGTGGTGGGCACATGTGGAGGGAGATACACAGGTGTTTGTGTGTGCGAGTGGCACATAGAGCATTACACACCCAACCCTTCCTCCACTGCATGTGTGGACGGATGTGTGGGACAACGGTCGGTCCATCCACATGGGGAGAGGTGTTAGGCGTGACGTTCATTACAGACCCAACTCTGTACACAGGCCAGATAAGCAGAACAAGAAGGACAAGATAAGGAAGCGCGGCTGGCTACAGCACAGTGCAGCCAGACATTCTGATGCCACCACCAGATGAAACAGTATCCAGTCTCTCTCTAAACAGTTACTCTATTGTTCACCCATGAAAGCACTATTTTAATAAACTTTATGTGCTGCTGCATTTTAATCAATGCAGGTAAAAGCAACTGCTTATTCTGCATGCTTTGCTCAATTCAATTTTTACAGTAAAAAAAGCATGCAAATTAAAACAGATACAAACATCCACTTAAAACATTTTCCAGAGGCCATCACCTGTGCCTGTCACTTATAATCATACAGTGTTTTATTAGTAATATCTCATTACAATACAAAATATACAGTATCTGTTCTACAAAATACAGTGAATTCCTTTAACAAATTATATTTTGCACATTAAAGTTATATTGAGACTTCCCTGGGTCTTGTACTATAAATATTTGCTTCAGAAGAGAGAAAGTGCCCATGGCAATGGGCTCAACCTCATGCTTAAAGCTCCCTCCAAAGTTGTGTCCAAGCATTGCATGTAATTTATTTTTCAGAGCTTCCACATACCTTTACATGAATCACAATCTGCATCAAACACCGAAAAAATCTTCAATGAATGGGTAAATTTGCAAAAAAAAAATCTATTTAAATTTGACTTAAAAAAGGGGGTTTAAATCTGGATGAATGTCAACATCCTGTCAATATCTGTGTCACTGTGAGCATTGTAAGATGAAAATGTATTCCTATAAAGTCTAAAAATGTGTTGAAATGCACTGATAGTAATCATGTCTCCAACTGGATAAAGGGCCATTGAGGAGTTGCCTGGGTCAACTTGCAAAATGACCCATGCCAGCACTGGCTATTATACTACATAGGTCTTTGACTCCTGGGACCAAGCAGGCCTTATTCTTCTTTAAATCGAGTATCATCTAATTTAAAACAGAAATGTTTATCTGACTGCATACACTTAGCAATGTTTCTTTAGCTTTGTGTAGCCTACTTAACTAAATATTAAGGTTTTGTGTGAGCGTGTACATGTATGCATTAATGTGTGTTTATAAGCCCATGCATGGGTTATGTTTGTGAGTGTGCATGTCTCTGTGTGTGTCTGTAAACCAGTATTGGATCACCAGGTGCGAAGGTCATAATTCAGCTGCTTCATGGTGATGCAGATAGTGTTTACTGTATCCAAGTGGTGCCATTAGACATCATGTCTGCAGAAATTTAGCCGTTGCCTCTTATCCAATAGATTGCTCCTCTCATCATCAACAGTGCAATCATTCTCAGTGATAGTAAAGCACAGGGGAGGAAAGAGGAGCCGGCCCTCCAAGATGGATGTGTGTTATTGTTTGTGGGATGACAGTGTGTTTCAATCAGGTCCTCTGTGCTCTAATCCCAGGTAGAGCTTTTGAAGTGCTGAGTCAGTTACTGCTTCATCGATCCATCACAGTGGGTTAGTAGTGGGCAGGTGTACTCCCCGGCTCCCAGGAGACCGAGGAAACACCTGCCCTGCACTGCTCGGGACTTCATCATCCCACCATTCCTTTGTCTCGTTCTGCCGGGAGCTCAACGTCGGCCACAGAAAACTGTGAAAGCAGCACTTTTGTGGTCGTTTGTTGCCCGTACACAAAAATTAAGGGAAGGGAGAGATGGTTTTCCCTTGCCTCCAACACCTCCCCCCTTCCTAATTTCTCGCCCATGAAGAAGGGGCATGCACTTAATGGACCGCACACAACTCACTACACAGGTCCACGCCTTTTAAACAGAGAGCAAGCATGCAGTGTAGTACAAAAATGCAGTCCCCAAATCTTAATTTTATCAGACAATTCCTGCGTTATCAAAATGAATACTCTTTTACAATAGCTATAGAGGCGGATGACTTTAGTGAAAGCATAGTAGTTATTATTACATCTGAGAGCAGTGCGCCAGCGAGGGGTGAGAGTCTATGTTTCTCTTGCTGCAGGCAGTCAATTAGTGCCAGAGGGAAACACAGCACTCCTCTGTTGCTCTCCACTGAGGAGCTGTAAATAAAGGTTTTTATTACACCACACTATCTACGTCTCTTCTCTGGACATCAATTGGCCAATGCATTGGACTGTTTCCTAACATAATCACTCCTCCCCTTTCTATTTCTCGCTAAAATCAAGAAAGAAGGTCATGGTCACTGGTTTAAAAACACAGAGATTGTCACATTCTTGGATTGATTGGTATTTTTGGACTGACTTTAGCGCCAACTTTCGCACAAATGCCTTGAATCTTATGAATGCATTATTCATTTGAAAAAGGATTGACAAACCAAACAACCTAACACACTTTATTGCTCCCACAGAGCATTTGAAGAAAACCTGCAATTATCTGTCTGTATACAGGAGATGGAGAAAAATACTCCAAGCCCACCCTGAGCTGTAGCTCATTTGAGAAGGCTTTGCCTGGGCCTGTCTGACTGTATCAAAATTTTTATCAACACACAGTGTGATGGGCTCCATGTATCAGACTAAAATAATCAGTCAATATTCAATAGCAAACTAAGTGCATAGATGTTCAAAGATTTATGAAAAACAGTGTATCTGAGTCCCTGAAGACCTCAAGCAAAACACATGACATAAGGGTGAACAACAAAGTTCAACAATTCTACCTGCAGAAGTTATTTTGCTAATTAATACAAATTATAGAGACACTGCATTGAAATAAATGTGATGATCTTTATTACAATACATCTTATACTTTAATATCCACAGAAACAGTTCAATGTTAATACAACTCTTAACTCCTCTTTCAAACATTATGCTGTATATGGTGTAGTCAGATTCTATATAAAAATATGGATATTTTCGTTAAATATTTAATTTGTCATGCTGTTATCCTGCTAAACATGTAATTCTGGGGTAATGTAAAAAAACGTATCATTGCTTTGTTATGTTTCTAGCTTAAAAAGCACATGAATGCCTTGTGAGGCATGTAATGCAGTGATATGTCCATATACACACATTTTTGTGACAGAAGGAACCAAAATGCAAGGCCACTGTAACCAACTTTAGCTCCTGTAAATTGAATGCTGATTCTATTTATATTGGTGTGATTTACACCCAGTTTCCTCTATGCAAGTGAGCAGGAAACAGATGCTAGGAATTGTTCTTTCCCTAAATTCCTCGGAGAGAAATTCTAGTCAACACCGACGTGTGAGATTGGCTTTGTACTTGCATGCGAAAAGGTATTAGACAGTGACTAAATTGACTCTCTGGTTTCCATGCTCTGAATCTCCATTTCCTCAGAGTTTCCACTTGCGTATGTCCGTCTACCCAAACCCAGGTTATGGCAGGCAGGCTTCCCTAATGGAGTCATGGAGCCAAATCTACGCTTTCTCAGGACAAGGTCAACCTTAACACCCCAGGCACCACAGACAGTGAGGGTTGGGCTTTGTGAGGGACATTAAGTTCATAAAAAATATTTCAGTGAAAATTGTAAGGTAAACACATGGATGTGACTTGTGTAGCTAAGAAAGGAAATAAAACCAGTTGCAACACAATATTAAAGTTAAAGTAATGTGTTGAATATATCAATCATTTTGCAATAGCCCCCCTAATAAACTACACTTTTGCTATAATAAAAATGTGTTCCCCATAATAACATTAATTACGGAAACAAATAGGAACAAATACAATTAAGGTTTGAGATGATTGCACGTGTGTGACACAAGGGGAAAATAGTAATTTAGTATCGAGGAATATTGTATGACATTTACAAGGTGGTATAATTTGAAAATGAAAGGTCCATCTTTTCATGGACCATGGTGCCATCTAGTGGACGCTGAAAAGAAAAAGAATCAGGCATGTGGTCTCATTTGAGAGGTTATATTGTTAGTGTAGTTATTTGCTTTGTGAAAGCTTGTGTTTGGGCATGTGTGGGTTTGTTGTTCCCAGGTAAAGGTAATGTTTGTGTAAATAAAAGAGTGGATTAAGTGGATTTAGTGGAAAGGAAACCCTGCAGGCTTAGCTGGTCTTTTATGTATGGTCCTTGCACTGGCCCCTTTGTATGGAGCATTATGATATGGTACCACCTACTGTTGGATCACTTCCAATATAACTGTACTTAGTGTAATCAAAGCAGCAATGCTATTGATACAAAGATTAAAAAGTATACAATTTGATAAGTGTGAGAGAGAGAGAGAGAGAGAGAGAGAGAGAGAGAGAGAGAGAGAGAGAGAGAGTGTGTGTGTGTGTGTGTGTGTGTGTGTGTGTGTGTGTGTGTGTGTGTGTGTGTGTGTGTGTGTGTGTGTGTGTGTGTCCTCCTGACACACAGAGGTGATGCCATTGCCACCGGTTAAGAATAAAAGGGGGAAAGGTTATATTCATGTCATCCCTCACCTCACAAATGATTTGCAGCCAATGGCTCCTCCCTTACAAAGATTTACTGTACATGAAATTTTTGCTGACATGGTACTCTTCGGCCGCTGCGTCTCAGATATATGGCAAACCATAATTTGGAGGTGTAAAATGGGTATAAAACCTATATTAATTATTTAATCGTGGTTCTAAGTGCTGCCTTTTAGTCCACACTAGGATGTCATCCCCCTCTATTTCAGGGGATCGTTATATCACTCATTTGTCACAGAAGAAATTACAATCAAGGCTGAGATTGTATATGGTAAATCAGAGCAAAACCAAGACTTTTTTATTGGTCTCATTAACTGTTACTTTTATTAAATTTTCACTCCATTTCATATAAGTGAACTGCTAATTGCATTTAAATCTCAGTTTTCTAGCGCTGGACCTATTGAAGGCCTGCTGGCATATGTAGCAGTGATAAATACCCCAAACTACAATGGTAAAACAGAAGCTGAGACTTTAGAAATGAAAACCTGTCTCTTAAAATGCCATTTGAAAGGACAAAGCAGCCACCACGTGCACCAAGTCCACAGAATAGAAACATCCCTGGCAGGTAGTAGTGTGTGGGACCTGTGATATATCTTTGTGTCAGGGGGCAGTTAGGTACAAAGACCGTGGGTCGTGATCAACAACCAAACAAACACGTTGCCCTGAGGTTGGGGCGAGGAGGTGTACACAGAGCATCCATCAAACTACATCTGTGAAAGGCAGATACTGTACTGTTTACTCTCACTACACTCTGCTCAGCTCCTCCTTACCAATTCCAGTTGTAGACATTTGATGACGAGAAATATATTTGTCAGGCCAGCAGTAATGATTCCTGGGCATTTGTTCATTGTTTAGGTAATGGCCAACATGTAACACAAAATAAGGTGCAGCTTCGCTTGCTGGCAAATTACACTTAATTATAGTGTTGTTTGCTGACCCTAATGAATGCCATAAGCCAAAATGCATAATGTGATAATAATAAATTATCAATGCTACAAGCACTGTTAGAGTTTTCATGAATAAGCATGCAATTAGTTATTTTTAAACTTAACATTTGATTTTAGTTTTAGTGGAATCAGGCAGTTATACACATGAATTTGCTCATGTGGAGAAAAGTCAGATTCAACTGACAGTGGTGGTTTTAAATCACAATTTTAAAAAGAAGTGAAAATCCTGCATTCAAAAGGTTATCTAAGTAAAGGTACATCAGCAAAATACACTTAAAGTATCAAAAGTAAAAGTATTCATAGAGAGAATAGCCCCTATCAGTGTGACATTAGTATATTTTATTTAATTATCATTACTGATACATACATAATGACTACCCAGCATTATTTGTTCCATTTTGTCAAGATGGAGCTAATTCTAACTAGTTTATATACTGGGTATATTGGGTAGTTTAACATATAGCAAGGTACTGCATTGCATGTAAAACACAAAGCATCATTTGTTTTGCATGTAAAATATTAATGTATTCATGTGAATGATTCAATGTATAGAAACTATATATACCTGTATAGTTGTAAAATGTAGTGAAGTTTGGTCATGAATTTCAGATACTGACAATAATTTAACAAATTCAAAGTTGAAAAAAGAAATTATAATGCATCAATACATCAGCTACAGTATTGCCAAAAATCTGTGATTTTAGCTTTTCATTTCAGGAAAATATCAGCTGTCTGGAGGTAAAGTTTGTTTATACATACATGTAATCGTTTAAATGATAACTGCAATTAAAATGCAACTACTCGCAGTAACAAAGCTACAGTATCACGGCCATCAGATCTGTTCTCAGACAGAATCTGGGATGCAACCATCTGTTTTACTCCAACAACAGTAGCTCACCCAGGCTTCAGATGCTAAGTGTAACATTGGTTTTGCTGAACAGACAACCACTGCAAATATACAGATAATATATAGCCCTATATTTTCAGCGGTACCATCACAATGCTCAAATGGCCCAACGATGTCCAATTTTCAAAGAGGAAGATGTTTTTTACATGTTCCCACATGGCAGGGCATCAAAAGTAAATATGTAAAACAATATACATAGGATATTAGTATTACTGCTTTTAATAGTGTTTCCTAACTAAAGTTAGCCTACTGTAAAATTATTAGAAGTAGAAATAATGTTACCAATTTAGGAGTTTAATTAAGGAAGAAATGTACAGTAAAAACTGCAATTTGGCGTAGATTTACCCATTTTAAAGATAACAGGAACAAAGCAAATTCTGCTCATTTGCTTGTGTTGTAATCCAAATGTATTAATTCAAAGCAAATACAGTAACTGCAGTATAAAAGAAGCAAAACACAGACTGTCTCTTGAGTCTGAACTATGGACTGATCATAAATACTCATCATTAACAGTGTCAGGAAAAGCATTACCCTTTTTATTGGGGCTGTATTTTCCTCACACACTACAATAAAGTTAATGACAGACATTGTCTAAATTGTAAAACAGTCATATATTTGGACCGCTGGTCAGTTTCAACAAGGCATTTGGCTCATATATTATACTTGTCCAATCGAGTATTCTTGTCAGAGAGATCTGACTTGAACTGAAAACACAGATGTATGTCATGTTAACACAATTACAGATGAATATAACTTGAATATCAGTCCTGGAACACTTTCAACCATGCTCTGAGGCCATTTGGTCTGAGAAATCACTGCCTCATGTGTAATATCATGCCATTATACTATAATGAATGAATGTGTTCATGACAGTAAACAATAAGAGCGCTGCTTGAGATGATGCTACTAACAGAATGCCTCCTCACAATACGATAGAAAAGCATAGTGAATTTACAACTCTGTGAAGTTCATTGGTGTATTCCATGGTCAGTTTTTAAAACAGTTGATAGTCCTGTTACAGTGTCCTGTTGAGTGTCTTTCAATCAGCTCTGCTGAGGGTGGACTGTGAAAACTGGTCCTCTTCAGTATTTCAGCGTTCCTGTCTGAGGCTTATGTCATTAAGATTTTAAGTTATTTCACTTTGCAAATAAATGGTGTTTTGCAGAATCTGATGCACCATTATCTCACTGACTATTTGGCCTCTTACAGTAGTCATGTTTCTGTAAGCTGCCTTACCTTGAAATTAATTTTCAATCAAATGAAATTATAACTAGTTAATTAAGTTGAAATTAACACTTTTTTATAATTGTGATGTTTTGTGATCAGTTATATCAGTTACAACATTGAATAATTGTGGCAAGGAGTTCAGTTGCATAAATCACACTGGTGTATGCCAAACACTGGAGAAATGCATCAAGAAACAGGAACAGTATATGGCTTAATTTATGCTTGTTGTGGTCACAGTGCAGCACCCATGGTAACTGAAAATACAGCAGAGTCCCGGAGGCCTTTCTCATACCCAGATTCTGTGACTGCCCCAGGCTCACTTCATGTAAATTATTTTAGTAATTTGAACAATGGCAGATTTGTGAGTGAATTAGCACCAGTAAAGTGCAACATCAATTAAATATGGCTGACTTCCTGTTGGGTTTAGGGGATGGCTCCAAGAGGCTTTTTTGTAAGTCTGGACCAGGTCTGGACATGATAGATATGCCTACCAAATGTCATACATCTAGGTGAAACGCACTGCAGGGACTACATCTATGAAATTTGGGAGGGGGAAATATCGAGCCATTTTGTTACACCCGAGCACGAGACCCATAAAATATCAAATTTTTTACATACTTTCAAGCACCCTGTGATTTCAATAGGGGCTTCGCCGACCAACTTTGACAGTGCTCGGGGCCCTAACAGAGTTTAGTCCTGCATTATTAGCTCATTTTTAGGCCATGTCTTGTAGAGGGGCCCTGTGTTAGGAACTTTATTGTTTTGTTTGTATTGTGTTTACATGTGCACATCTAAGCTAAGTTCCAGCGCAGGAACACTGTTTGTACCAAACTTAATGGGAACTTTGAGGCGCCAGTGTACACACATTGTGCAGTGGATAGTAGGTGGGTAAAGTTTTGTCCTGGGGCCCCCTAACAAATTAGGCAGGCCATGCTCACACTAGTAAGACATGACAGTTTTACATGTCACATATCATTGAAACATCCAAATAAATCAGTTTAAAATCATCAGGGCTTTTGAACAATTGTGTTTTTATTGTCAAAGTTAGATCTTAGGCTTTAGCCACTTTAGCTGTCCAGCTGGCTCATAAGACATTCACTTTCTTTTATAGCCTATTGTCTATAATATTCACATCTATATTTGTATTTGGGCTTGATAATTCACATTAACTTTTTGTTATGCATCTTTATTCGAAACATCCAGTTTCTGCTGTTCTTCAATTGCAAAAACAGTCTCAAAAGGTAGATCACCAACACTGAACAGGAACTGAACTGAACATCCATCCATCCATCCATCGTCGTCCGCTTATCCGTGGTCGGGTCGCGGGGGGAGCAGCTCCAGCAGGGGACCCCAAACTTCCCTTTCCCGAGCCACATTAACCAGCTCTGACTGGGGGATCCCGAGGCGTTCCCAGGCCAGGTTGGAGATGTAATCCCTCCACCTAGTCCTGGGTCTTCCCCGAGGCCTCCTCCCAGCTGGACGTGCCTGGAACACCTCCCTAGGGAGGCGCCCAGGGGGCATCCTTACCAGATGCCCGAACCACCTCAACTGGCTCCTTTCGACGTGAAGGAGCAGCGGCTCTACTCCGAGCTCCTCACGGATGACTGAGCTTCTCACCCTATCTCTAAGGGAGACGCCAGCCACCCTCCTGAGGAAACCCATTTCGGCCGCTTGTACCCTGGATCTCGTTCTTTCGGTCATGACCCAACCTTCATGACCATAGGTGAGGGTAGGAACGAAAACTGACCGGTAGATCGAGAGCTTTGCCTTCCGGCTCAGCTCTCTTTTCGTCACAACGGTGCGATAAACTGAATGTAATACCGCCCACGCTGCGCCGATTCTCCGACCAATCTCCCGCTCCATTGTCCCCTCACTCGCGAACAAGACCCCAAGGTACTTAAACTCCTTCACTTGGGGTAAGGACTCATTCCCTACCTGGAGAAGGCACTCCATCGGTTTCCTGCTGAGAACCATGGCCTCAGATTTAGAGGTGCTGATCCTCATCCCAGCCGCTTCACACTCGGCTGCAAACCGATCCAGTGAGTGCTGAAGGTCACAGGCCGATGATGCCATCAGGACCACATCATCTGCAAAGAGCAGCGATGAGATCCCGAGCCCACCGAACTGCAACCCCTCCCTACCACGACTACGCCTCGATATCCTGTCCATAAATACTACGAACAGGATTGGTGACAAAGCGCAGCCCTGGCGGAGGCCAACCCTCACCTGGAACGTGTCCGACTTACTGCCGAGAACCCGGACACAACTCTCGCTTTGGTCATACAGAGATTGGATGGCCCTGAGAAGGGACCCCCTCACCCCATACTCCCGCAGCACCTCCCACAAAGTCTCCCGGGGGACCCGGTCATATGCCTTCTCCAGATCCACAAAACACATGTAGACTGGATGGGCATACTCCCAGGCTCCCTCCAGGATCCTTGCTAGAGTAAAGAGCTGATCCGTTGTTCCACGACCAGGACGGAATCCGCATTGTTCCTCTTCAACCTGAGGTTCGACTATCGGCCGAACCCTCCTTTCCAGCACCTTGGAGTAGACTTTACCAGGGAGGCTGAGAAGTGTGATACCCCTGTAATTGGTACACACCCTTTGGTCCCCCTTTTTGAAGAGGGGAACCACCACCCCGGTCTGCCACTCCTTTGGCACTGTCCCAGACTTCCACGCAATGTTGAGTAGGCGTGTCAACCAAGACAGCCCCTCCACACCCAGAGCTTTCAGCATTTCTGGACGGATCTCATCAATCCCTGGGGCTTTGCCACTGTGGAGTTGTTTGACTACCTCAGTGACCTCCATCAGGGAAATTGACGACAATCCCCCGTCATCCTCCAGCTCTGCCTCTAACAAAGAGGGCGCATCAGCTGGATTTAGGAGTTCCTCAAAGTGCTCCTTCCACCGCCCTATTACCTCCTCAGTTGAGCTCAACAACGTCCCATCCTTACTGTACACAGCTTGGATGGTTCCCCGCTTCCCCCTTCTGAGGTGGCGGACGGTTTTCCAGAAGCGCCTTGGTGCCGACCGAAAGTCCTTCTCCATGTCTTCTCCGAACTTCTCCCACACCCGCTGCTTTGCCTCTTTCACGGCAGAGGCTGCAGTCCTTCGGGCCATTCGGTACCTTGCAACTGCCTCCGGAGTCCTCTGGGATAACATATCCCGGAAGGACTCCTTCTTCAGTCGGACAGCTTCCCTGACCACCGGTGTCCACCACGGTGTTCGAGGGTTACCGCCCCTTGAGGCACCTAAGACCCTAAGACCACAGCTCCCTGCCGCAGCTTCAGCAATGGAAACTTTGAACAATGTCCACTCAGGTTCAATGCCCCCAGCCTCCACAGGGATGCACGAAAAGCTCCGCCGGAGGTGTGAGTTGAAGGTCTGTCGGACAGGAGCTTCCTCCAGACGTTCCCAATTTACCCGCACCACCCGTTTGGGCTTACCAGGTCTGTCCAGAGTCTTCCCCCACCCCCTGACCCAACTCACCACCAGATGGTGATCAGTTGACAGCTCCGCCCCTCTCTTCACCCGAGTGTCCAAAACATACGGCCTCAAATCAGATGAAACGATTATAAAATCGATCATTGACTTTCGGCCTAGGGTGCTCTGGTACCAAGTACACTTATGAGCATCCCTATGTTCGAACATGGTGTTTGTTATAGACAATCCATGACTAGCACAGAAGTCCAATAACAGACAACCACTCTGGTTTAGATCAGGGAGGCCGTTCCTCCCAATCACGCCTCTCCATGTGTCTCCGTCATTGCCCACATGTGCGTTGAAGTCCCCCAGCAGAACTATGGAGTCCCCCTCCGGAGCCCCATACAGGACTCCATTCAAGGTCTCCAAGAAGGCCGAATACTCTGAACTCTTGTTTGGTGCATATGCACAAACAACAGTCAGAGTTTTCCCCCCAACAACCCGCAGGCATAGGGAGGCGACCCTCTCGTCCACCGGGGTAAAATCCAACGTTGCAGCGCTCAGCCGGGGACTTGTGAGTATCCCCACACCCGCCTGGCGCCTCACACCCTGGGCAACTCCGGAGAAGAAAAGAGTCCAACCCCTCTCCAGGAGTACGGTTCCAGAACCGAGACTATGCGTAGAGGTAAGCCCCACCAGATCCAACTGGTAGCGCTCCACCTCACGCACAAGTTCCGGCTCCTTCCCCCACAGCGAGGTGACATTCCATGTCCCCAGAGCGAGCCTCTGCTGCCCGGGTCTGGTCCGTCGAGGCCCCTGACCTTCACCGCCACCCGTGTGGCAGCGCACCCGACCCCAGCGGTTCCTCCCACAGGTGGTGGGCCCATGGGCTGGAGAGATAGGTGCCACGTAGCTTTTTCGGGCTGTGCCCGGCCGGGCTTCGTGGCAAACCCGGCCACCAGACGCTCGCTGACTAGCCCTCCCTCTGGGCCTGGCTCCAGACGGGGGCCCCGGGCTTCCTCCGGGCAGGGTCTCTCTATCCCTTCCTCGTTTTTTCATAGGGTCTTTTGAACCATTCTTCGTCTGGCCCCTCACCTGAGACCACTTTGCCATGGGAGACCCTACCAGGAGCACAAAGCTCCAGACAACACAGCCCTCAGGTTCATAGGGACACCCAAACCTCTCCACCACGATAAGGTGATGGTTCCCGGAGAGGTGAACTGAACATGACGTGGCAATTGAGATCAGAAATTACCATCAAATTAAATCTACACCCAACAGTTATTATTATCAGTTATTAATTATCGAACACTGAGTCACACCAAATTGTGGGTTACTTCGGGTCCCATTGTGTTTTTTATTTTCCACCACTTGTATGTTTTCTACTTGGAAACTAACAGCACCTCACTAGGTCTCTTTTAAATTCAATGTCCACTCCCAGTCATTATGTCTCAGTCTGCCCAAACAATTGAACAATTCAGGGGCTGGAGGCTGGATTGAGAGACGTGTCCCGGTTCAACCAGTAGATGGCGCAAACAATCTTTTTTTAGCATGGACAAAGTGAGCAAACAAAACTTTACATATTAAGAAGAAACAATGCTTCATTTACATAGAATTTGCATGATTGTATGCATTCATAGCCATTGCAGTTTTTTATTTATAATCATCATGGATGTATTAAGAGAACGATAATCATAGGATTAATCCAGGACGGACGACGGAGTGACAACCAGACTGGTTTCCTGTTCACGTGACCCACTCAGATCTGCGGCCGTGACATCTGCAAAATGGAGGTGAAGTGTTCGCAAATATTGCAAATTAAATACGGTTATTTGTAAAATGCAGTTAAGCTATGGTAACTCGTTTACATAATTGTAACATTGACGAGGGAATGCACGGTGTTGTATTGAAATGTGTAGCTTCTCTGTGGCTTTAACGTTGCTCAAGATTCGGCGCTGTCTACGGTAGCTAACGCTGCAGCTAAACTAAGATAAGCTAATGGTTGTCAAAATTACAGTAGGGTAACCTTACTCGTTATAGCTGATAGATAAATGGAGGCTTTTGGTAACAACGCAATGCTCAACCTGCAGCAGTAGTGAAGTAAGCTAACGTTAGCTGGCCGCTCAAGCTAACTCCTGCCGACCTTAGACTGGCTAACGTTAATTTGTATATTACTTAATGTAGCCATGCTATGTTTTGTTCGTGCACCGTGGTTATTTGACAGCCTAATTTTACACGTTGTAGTTTAGCTAACATTAACGTTAGCTTAGTCTGTCGCTACAATATTTAACGTTAACGATACGGCCTAGTATCAACACTGGCAACGTTATATTTGCAGATATTTGTGCATGTATTCATCTGTAGGGTCATAACAATGCTGTAGTTTCTTCAACTAGTTTCCTGTAACGCTATTTACAGCTGCAATTATATTAATTTTCTTGTTATGCTTTAATAGGACCGTGAAGCTAAAGAACCCGAGCAGCTCAGAAAGCTGTTTATTGGAGGTCTCAGCTTTGAAACCACGGAGGAGAGTTTGCGGGCCCATTTTGAACAATGGGGAACTCTCACGGACTGTGTGGTACGTATTTTCAGTGTAATTTGTGGCAAAATATGCCCTTAGATAATAATAAACAACATAATGAGTTATAAACATAGCTACAGTCCAGTTATACTGTAATAACTGCCATTGTGTATCGTTTTGTCGTTTCTAGGTGATGAGGGACCCCAACAACAAGAGATCAAGAGGGTTTGGCTTTGTGACATATGCTGCTGTAGAGGAAGTCGACGAAGCCATGAAAGCAAGGCCTCATAAAGTTGATGGCCGAGTTGTTGAACCCAAGAGGGCAGTGTCCAGAGAGGTAACCAAATTCCAGACCAGAAGGCAGATACTACAGCAACGTTAATGTTTGGTGTTTGCTCATCGATACACTCTGTTTCAGGACTCCAATAAACCAGGCGCCCATCTGACAGTGAAGAAGATCTTTGTTGGTGGTATTAAGGAGGATACTGAGGAGTACCACATTCGTGAGCATTTTGAGAAATATGGAAAGATTGAGTGCATTGACATCATGGAGGAACGCTCCACTGGGAAGAAGAGAGGATTCTGCTTTGTCTCCTTTGATGATCATGACACTGTAGACAAAATTGTTGGTATGTGGTTGTTGAGACTTCAGAGTTTATGAGGCTGTTAGTAAACATTAAGCAATGATATGCACGTGTATTGTTTCTTCTCGTTTTTCTGACAGCCCAGAAATTCCACACAATCAACTTCCACAATTGTGAGGTCAGAAAAGCTCTCTCAAAACAGGAAATGAATGCTATATCCACTACCAGGGGTAAGCACACCATCAATTATAAAGTAAGGTAATACTTGCTAGGTTTGCAGGTGACAGTTAATTTATGTTGTAAACTCTAAAATGACACCTTTTACATATCAGGCAGGAGTGGAGGATCTGGAAACTTCATGGGGAGAGGTAGTAATTTTGGAGGTGGTGGCAACTTCGGTCGAGGTGAGTAGTATTTGCATGCCAGATGAAAGTGCCTCTGGCATTAATCACACTAATGCAGGTACATTTTATTGTGATGTTTACATGTTGGTAGGGGTTGCAGAATTTAAGTTTCGCATCCACACTGACACACAAAAGAAAGTAAAAATGGTTGTTATTTCTCTTCTTCCGGAATTTTGTTTTGTTTTTTTTAATTAAATGTCGCCAAACAACTAAATGTTGCATGCCCATAACCATCTGGTGAAATCAGTTACTCAGCTTGGCCTAGGCAAGGTGAAGCTCAGTTCTGTCGCCTCCAACTCTCTGTAAGCACTTTATGTTTTAGCTCTTCTAAACCCACAATTAAGGAGTTCTGTTGTCAGACAATAGGAGGACATGAACAGTGTTGATTTTTTTTCTCATGCAGTTGTCCGACAACAGACAGATTTATGTCAAAGTGACTGAACATGTAAGATGATCAGCCATATTGACATGCAAAATAAGCGAAAGTTAGAGGTGACAGAAGCATGTCTTTCTTACATTGCAGTTAAACAAAAATGCATTGTCATGTTTGTCAATTGTCACAGTCACAACAAATTGGTCACAGTTTTAGTGCGTAATATGTTTTACCCTTGTTTTTTAGGTGGCTATGGTGGAGGACGAGGTGGTTATGGCGATGATTTTGACAATGGTGAGTTCTGGGAAAGTTTTACCCTAAGAGGTGTAAAATATTTAAATTCAATAATGGGTTTAATGTCCTTGCTCACTTACATAATAACTGTGTTTTGTCTTTAAACATTTTTTTCCTAACAGTGTTAATACCAGTCATGAGCTATTCATGTCGCAGTTATGAATAAGGTTTTTTTTTTTTTTTTTTTTTTTTTTTTTTTTTTTTCTTCATTGTTATAGGTCCAGGAGGAAATTATGGTGGAGGACCAGGTTATGGAGGGGGTCGAGGGGGCTATGGAGGTGGTGGTGGTGGTGGTCCAGGGTATGGCAACCAGGGTGGTGGATTTGGTGGCAGCTGCGATGGAGGTTACGGAGGCAATGACGGAGGTAAAAAAAATATATATATATATATATGTATTGACTAAACTAAGTGCTAGATGTTATGCATGGAAAACGTGCTCTACTAAACATGTGAAATCAAGACTTACTTTAAAATTGACACGTCTTCAGGATATGGAGGAGGTGGAAATTACAACGACTTTGGAAATTATGGTGGACAGCAGTCCAACTATGGGCCCATGAAGGGAAACAACTTTGGAGGCAGAAACTCGGGTGGACCCTATGGCGGTGAGTTTTACCCTTCAAAACCCAATGATATAACATAATTTCTCCTGGAGAGAGTATCTAAGTTATTTTGCATTGCACTTTTCTTTAACTACAGGTGGCTACAGCTCTGGTGGTGGTGGTGGCGGAGGTGGCTATGGCTCACGGCGATATTAATTGTTTCATGTTTTGGTAAGTTGCATTCAATTCCACACCACCCTCGTAGCACAGTACAGAGTGAGCCCATGAAAGTGCAGAATAACTATTTGTTCTATCCTGTATCCATTCAACAGGCTTCAGTTCTTAGCAGGAGAGGCGAGGAGGTGAGCAAAGGAATTGTCAGGAAAGCTGCAGGTTACTTTGAGGCAGTCATCTGAAAGCATTAGAGGAACACAAAAGTCAGACATTACTGCAGCTAAATTGGAGAAGTTTATGGAAGAAGGACTGTATACACAAGACATGAGTGCAGATGATACTCTTCCCTAATTGTGATAGATGTGTCCCAACCAATCTTATTTTCCTATTGTGTGTGTGTATTGTGCCTATGATATCAGGGGTAAAGAGTATTTTTTTGTTTTTGTTTATCTGAAGTCAGTTCTTGATATCTTTTTTTCTTTTTTATATGGGTTGGTTTTCTGCTGGCCAATTAATCTTTTGTCTTTTAACCTGGTTTTTGTCATATAGCATAGTTCTATCAGGCCCTCAGATGAGCTAGAATTACTCATTTTTTTTTCCTTCTGAAGTTATTATGATTGCTCAATTGCAAGTGTCAAGTGTATTTTGATTTTGTATGTGAAGCACAGTATGTAAATCCTTCGTAGTACCAGTGTCAACAAATATATGCAGTCTGGATTAGAATTAAGGGAATCCCTCACTCACTTCTAGATTGTTCGAATATTTTGATTAGAAGAAAAAGACCGAATAAAATTGTGTAGTAAAGTAACACAAGGTTCAGTGCGTCATTGGTTCAGAATCAAATGAGTTATTCATTTATCTGTTGCCTGCACATTGTGACTGTGAAGTTTAGCAAATCAGCCTGTCCACAACTTTCTCCTCTTTTAGGAGTATTATTTAGGACGTCTGTTCGTAAAATAGTGTAAATACTGTATTTACTTGTACAAGGGTCAATGACGAAAGGAGTTGTGGGTAGTCCTAGGGCAGGGGCCCATACACCACCTATGCCAGTGTTAAGCGAGTAGGATTATAACGGCCACAAGCACCTGCAGTTGTGCCCTCAGCATCGCTAGTGTGGAAGATTGCAGATGACTGTCAGACAGGACGTCTTCAGCCCCAGCACAGTGGACCAGTCAGCATTTTGAGAGAGAAGGGAGAAGGCAGCATCGAGCACCACGCCCATGGAGGAAGCTTGCAGTGTCGTTCCTGATAGTGAGCATCTATCTCTTTCAAGGCTAGCTAAACCCTCAAGCAACTGGTGCTAGCGAAGAAAGACTAGTTCCTGGACACATTGGAGATCCTGTTAAGTCAGAGATACTGCAGTTTTACCCGCAAATGCTAGATTTCAGACATTAACAAGAAAAGGGAGTGAGTATTTCACAAAAAAACTGACTTAAGAAGATGGAGCAGGTAAGAGTAACTACTTTGCTTGATTTGCAGATGTGGAAAGAGGCATTCTCTTCTTGCTGAAAATCTGTAAAGACCTGATAACATGGAAGGTTCTGGATGGGTAAGACTTTTCAAAATATTATCCAAGGCTGCTTATATTGTAATCTAACCGTGCACATGGTGATTATACAAGGTGCAGGGGTTCCTTTAAGGTAAAATGAGCAGTAGGACACCCAGTGTTGCTCCACTTTGACCGGAATCAGCCTGCGACCTTCACCACACATCTTGGAATACCCTCAAGGCAAAATATGTTTCCATGTTTTATTACCTTTGCTATCAGTCAGATAGTCCTGATAAAGTTGATTGTGATGAAACACCCTTGGGTAAACAAATAATCATGCTTGGAAAAGATGGAACCGTATTTACACTCACCTTATTAGGCACACCTATACAATTTATTACAATTCAAGAAAGCAGATCTTACATAAATTCTGCCTTTACAAAGTTCAGCTTTTGTTGACATTGTCAGAAATTACGTGTTTATTACTGAGGTCACAGTTAAAGTGTTGGACTACATTATATTGAGAGGTGTTTCTAATGTTTTGTCCTCTACACACACACAATGGGGCAATGTAGTCTAGTTACACCACCACTAAGTATAACCTCAGTGTTAAAACATTGAATTACCACCTTAATGACAGTGTCAAAACAAAGAACATTATTGGCATCATAAAAGTGGACTTTTTAAAATGTTATAGCACTAATCAAAAATAAAGTAGAATTGATGGCAAAACAGTTATTGGATTGAATTAGATTGTACATGTGTACCTAACAAAATGGCCACTGAGTGTATATACTAATGCTAAGCTGTGAAAAATAGAAGTATGGAAATCAGGTTCTTGGCAGTCTGTGTAAATAAGCATATTAGAAAAAATATTTTTAGGTAACTTGATTATTACTACGAAAGGCAGGCCATATAAGTATAATGAAAAAATAGTATTCAATTAAAAAAAAAAAGTTTGTAATCAGCACTTTTTAAGCCAGTTTTAAAACAACATGAAACATCTAATAGTCCTCATATCAAATCCTCTGTATTTATCACAGGGGCATCTCCCCCAAAAAACTGATTTATGATTTATTAAACAATTTTACGTAACAGGCAGTCAAATGAACATACAGAAACATGGGCAACTGCAAAAACAGAAGAACTGTGGTCACAAGTTGAAACTAACCAACAGTGTTATAACAGAGTATACACAAGTACTCGTAATTATCCACTAAAAATAGAGAACAATGTTTGTTTTGTTATCAGTTCAAGGATAGAGTTTCTGCAGAGGAATGTAGAAAAACCAACTCAGTTACACAAAATAAAGCACACCAGTGTCAATAAACTATGTTGGCCTTACGGTAAGATATGTTAAGTGTTACTTGTACTCTTAAATAAAAATATTTTTCATGACTTGAGTGTTTTATTTCTGAAAGCAAAATGTTGAGCTGTAAATGTTCATATGTTTGTAAAATATAACTGTTCTCAATGTGAAAAGGTTTCGTTGATTTACAGATGTCCTTGAGTCTCAAACCGGTTTAGTTTGCCACACCCCCTCTGAAGTTTGTGGTGAGAGCAGAAAATGGGCTGGGTGATCAAAGGTAGTGTTTGTTTGTGTGTGTGTGAGTGAGAAAGTGCATTTAGAGCACATACTGATTGCGTAGGGCTTTACCTTTGCATATGCTTTCCTGGGTTGGACCATTGTGAAGTTGTCATGCATGCTTTAGTTTTACAATTGTGCTCTTTGTTGTGTAACAAGAATGCAGTGGGTGTGATTTCTTTTGCAACAGGAGTTTTGCCGTATTCGAAGATTTAGGGTACTGTACAAACAAGCTGGCCCTAATAAAAAGCAAGCAGATTGTTTTTTTTTTTAAGCCAGTAACTCTTTAGTGTCAGTACAATATTCATTTGTAAGCCCTTTGGTAGAGCCTTCAAGTCCAGAACTGATTTGAACATGTGGTAAGTTATGTAATCATTCCTTAGACTATAGATCCATCTGGCATCAATCTGGTACAGGCCGTAGTACACCACACAATGTTCTTTCAGAAAATAGGAGGCTGCATAGCTATAGGAATACTTTATTGAAAAGCACAGAAGTCAAGGTTTTATAAAAGAACCTGGGCAGCAAATCATAAAGGGACAGTTATAAAATATGAGTAACGATGATTGAACCATTAGCGTACAGAAATATAATATATACAATATATACACGTACAGTAATGGTTGTATCAATCTCAAAAGCAAGTAATGTTTATATTTACAAACAATATAGGTTAATGAATCTATTTAAGGTATCCAAGTACAAAAGAAGTAAAATATCAAAAATATTACAACATTCAAGAGAAGTGAGCAAAAAACTATACAATAGTTATGCTGAGCTACTAATGCTTTAAAGCTGAACAACTACAAAGTTATTGCATAGTATTACTATGATAATGCAGTACCATATTACAAAGGAGATCAGACACTGTCTTCGCTCTTGATGAAAGTCTTTTTAATGCGAGGAACTAAGAAGACGTTGCCGTCAGTTGACTGCTGGAGGGAGTAGTCGGAGGGGGAGTAGGAATTGCCCTTCTCATCTCTCAACATGCTGAAGACCTCCAGGTACAAGCTGTTGAGTTGCTGCTTCATTTCCCTCAGGTTTGTGATGTTTTGGCTCTTCTCTGCCAGCAGACGCGCCTTCTCATCCTTCAGTGAGTCCAGGTTGCTCTCCAGACCCACTATGTTCTCCATCTTGCGTTTTCGGCAGTTCTGGGCAGCTACCTTGTTCTTGCCGCGGCGGCGTATGTCTCGGACCAGGGCCAGCTGGGCCTCGTTCAGTTGGTGCTTCGACATCATCTCGTTGAAGTCATCAACGGGCAGATTGATAATCATGTCAACGGTGAAAGGGATTTTGAGGGCCTTAGCCCTCTGCCCGTCTCTGGAGAGACGCATTTCCGAGCGTTTCTTCTGCTTGTCTTTGGTGAAGGGGGCGTCGTCGTGGCCATTCTCCTCAGCCGGGTCCGTCTTGTGTTGTTTGGGTTTCTTTTCCTGCTGCTGTTGTGGCTGCCCCATTGATGCAGATAAAGGAATTGCCCGCTGAAGATCATCAGGTTGGAAATTGAGTAAGAACATCTCTGAGTAGTCAGATTCTACACTTCCAGGATTGTGGTCCATCTCTTCCATGTCTGAATCGCTGTATCCAAAGGACTCATCTCCATACACAGACTTCCCAGGTGAACTAGAATTTGGACTTATGTTTGAAGAGATTCCTGAATCTGAGTCTGGCAATTCTGCTGTCAGATTCTCTTTGCTTCTGTCAAATGCATCTCCAGCTGAGAGGCTGTAAATGTCCACTGGTGTGAAAGGAGGCTTGTTTGGGATATCTGATGTGGTGTTACTTTCATTTCCTTCAAGGCCATGTTGACCACAGCTCTCTTCCAGAATGGCATTGGGGTAAAATATGTCACAGAAACTTTCTGCAGGGAATTTAGCATTTAACTGAGGAGCCTTTGCCTTCATCGGGCTGAGATTGTCTGGTGGGACCATACTGGGAACAGAGACATCAAATGTATTCATAAACTCTGCAGGACAAACATTTAAACTGTTTGGTTCCCTGTCTGTGAGATTGGTCATGGGGTAAAAAGTGTAGTTTGGATTCTGCACTTCAGGGCTGTTTGGAAGAGGATAAGTTGTGGTCTCAAGTGTGTCCTCCATTTGCATGCTCAGGCATTGCTAGAAAAAAAAAGGTAAAGAATCATTAAAGGAAATACAATCAACATATTACAGTAGAAGTTCCAAAAGAGAGTGAATATAAAAATGTAAATGTGTGTGGTGTTGTGGATGCATGTATGGTATGTCCTCATTCATAAACCTACAGTTTCTTCCAAAACATCATCTGTGGCACAATTGTGATGACTGACATAAAAGGTTACATGCTTTTTTTATTATTATTATCTTCCCTAAACAATAAGGTTTCAATCCTGGAGCTTTTAGCCATGCAGTTGTTCCAAGTGATTGGTATTTCACTAACAACTGCTGGTAGAGCTGGGTGTAGCACAAGGTAGCCGACTGTAATTTCTAAGACCAACTACATATCCAGATGTTAAAATAGATCAAATATCCATACAAATAAAAATAAAATACCAATCTCCCAGCTTGCTGTTGCTGAGAATTTAAGCGACAACATTATCTTCACATACTGCTCCACCCATCAGCTAATGCAAATATGAGCTGTTTTGAAACAAAACTGATATGGCAGCAAATTAAAAACTACCATGTACACAAATCCTTACGTTGCTGTCAAAAAGTATAGGTTTTAAGACAACAACATGTCTTCCTCTGCTGGATCAAGCTGGTGGCTACTAAACTGCATCACATCTTCAAGACCCACCTCCCTAAATTTCAAAAAAGATTTTTTTTAAATTGGTCTTAACAATGAAACTTTATCACAGTGGAATGAATCAGGTGCACCTGTCTCACATGTATTCTCACAGAGGAACAAACATGTGTTTGTCCTCTACTGCCAGACTCCTGTCCGTTGAAGCATTCTTTGGGTATTTGTTCCACAATGCAAAACACCCCACCATTGAGGCGGCAAATCCGTGTATTATACCTGCAGCTCAGGGAGGGACAAAAGCTCCATCCAGGCCTGCTCCAAATCTAGGGACATCCTCTGTGGTGGTGGTGATGATGGTGGTGGTGGTAGTAGTGGACCTGGGGAGAGGGTGGCCAGTGGCAGAGCTGGCTGCTCAGGGGGGATCATGGGTGCTGAAATGGCAGTTGTGTCCAGGCAAACGGAGGTGTTCTGTCAGACAAACACACAAATATGTATTTTATACAACTGAAAATCATGTTAAAGGCTTCAAGCTATGATAATTCAATATTAAGTAGTAATAATAATGCAATGTTCTTACCTCAGTTTCCTCTACAGGAAACGTCTCTGCCAGAAGTTGCAAACATTCATCAAATGACATGGCATCACTGTTCCCTTCTGTGAAGCTGACATTCTGCAAGAAAGGTAAAAATACAACTTTACCATCTAGCATCCTTTGTGGCACACCATCTTTTAAAAACAGCGCATCATTTTATATTAGAACTTATGGCTCAGTGGAGTAGTTTCTAGAGCAGAATACACCGATGCAAAACTACAGACCCACCTGTGTTTCTGTAATATGCAGGGTGAGTGGTTACCTAGCTACGACATAGTCGCAGCCTATCAAATGAGGTGGGTGTAGTCCACCTCTGACATGAGTAATGATGGCCATGGGAATGTACCTGTGTAACCTCTAGAGGTGCGACAGCCGACTGCAGTGGGGCGCTGGGTGGCGGGCGGGGTATGTACTCTCCCGTTTCCTCGTCGAGCTGTAGCTGTGCCAGCAGAGCCTTCTCCTGCTCCAGGACCAGATGCCGTCTCTTCTCTTCTTCCAGCTCCCGCTGCCTCCGCAGCTCATGTTCTTTCTGACGATGGTTGTAGTCATAAACTTCACGCCTGGCGCCGAGATCAATGTCCTGCTTCCACAGTATGTCAATCAGCTCCATGTCCTAAAAAGAAAACCACAGATCAGTTTAGAGAGCTGTGAGCCATGCTGTCCTGCAGTGAGAATGTGAGCAGCATTGGAGCAAGGAAGAGCGTGCCCTGCTGTGAAGAGTGGCAGCAGCACCCGCCACACCCTGTCCCTCAGTATCTGTTCACTGACAACAACACTGGCACTAAAGTCAAGGGGGAGAAGCCGCATGAATAATAGATGTACTTCTCTCTTTACGGTGTTGCCACTACACGCTAGCATAAGACACGTATCCTCACTTGATACTGGTTCCAAGGGAAGTGTTCATTACCCATCTGATTACACTGAGGTGTGAATTCATTTGTCTCATTCAAACTCACAAAGGGCACACTAAATCAATTTTTTGCATAATTGACTTCATGTTACAGTTTAGGTCTCTAAAAGTAGTAAAGTTAAATCCCAAACATTATTTCATATTATAAAGCATTTATAAAAACAGGAAGTTAAAAGGTACGTGTATAGTTGTTTTTTTGTTGTTTTTTTTTAAATGGTACCACAGCGCTTGTAGAATATTATTTCCTTTTCACATGATATCACAGTAATATTCCTTAAAGGGTGTTATAACCAAATAAAAGAGGCTATATTTGGCTGTAGATCTGTTGCTGAGTGGAATTGCAGACCTTGTTTCGTTGTTTTCCTTCCTGTTATGTCTTCAAGTAAATAACTACAACTATTGATAACTGACCTCAGCGTGTTCTGTCCCATCGCTGCACACATTATTTTGTCCTACATTTCTTATTTACACATTAAGTTAAGTGCTGCTGACAATACAGAATGTTAGAAACAGCGTACTAACAACTGTGAGGATATTTTAATACAGTTTCCTGTAGATTTCCACTCACAGGCTGCATGTTATTTTCCTTTTTAAACAAGAATGTCTAAAGATAAACTGTGCTGCCCTCTTCCTTGGGTCTTTTACACAGAAATGATTTACAGAAGGAAACCATTTCACAAGGCCCAGGGATGTTGCATAAACCCAAGACACTGGTTGACAAGAAACTTGTCTGGGCATGTGACTTGTTTGTTCCTCAGAGATGTGCATAAACAGAACTTATGGGAAGAGCTTCTTAATGCTTGCAGTCAGTCAAATGGCCAAAACACACATAGCCAGGAGGACGCTAAGAGGGAACTGAAGGTAAATAAAGTACAAAGAAGAATAAAAAGGATGTGAAGCTGAGGAGAAGATACTGTATAAGAATCTTTTGTACTTTGATTGTTTTTTATTCAAAGAAAATGGGGTGTGTGGTAAATATCCATAAACTCATCGGAATCAGAACATTATTTATTGCCAAGTAACGCATACAAAGAATTTGCCTTGGCGGATGGTGCATACATTTACATATTAAAAGTGAATAAACAATAAATGCAAAAACAAATATGTACAATATGGCTGTTTAAACAATAATAATAGCAAACAAGTACCTATATATATGTATATTCTAAAACATTGTTTTTCTGACTACAGCTTTGGCACTGCAAAAAAAAGGACCCACTAACCCTCTTTGACTCAATGTTGCATCAGAAGCATGACCACTGAAGGATTACACGTCACTAAGGCTGCCTACTATGAACCATACGCACAGAGTGAGAAGTGAGCACACAACCAGGCATTATGGCTTCTGATGGAACGAGGAAGTAGCCTTAAATGTCTAAGTGGGGCATCTGGTCAGCCGTGTTTTCCAAACTAATAAACCACACTCTTGTCTGTTTGTCACACCTTATAATCATACCTGACAAGTCATACGAGTCCTTTAAGAAATAATTCCATGTCTAAAAAAAGTCGCCCACGCAGGGGCAGTTCAATCAGCCTTTTCACTGTCACTGATTAATCACACTCTTATATAATGTCACTGAACCAAACTCACTTTACCAATCATAGCTCATATTCTGTATTGGTGCCAAATAGATTGTGTTAACGTGTGGGTGTGTAAAATCCGGTTATTATCGGTATGGTATCAGTATGTGGCCGTACGTGACCTGGATTGGCACTAGAACAAGGAAATTGGCTCATAAAATGACTCCGATTTCCCAGTCCTCTCTGCCACACAATACACAGCCGTACAAGCCAAACAACATCCCTTTAGCTAATATACTGGCAAAATATGCAGAACAGAGACACACAACTCCCAATTACCAGAAAACATATTAAACACAACCAGACATTTTGAAAACAAACCAAACTAATAGCTAATGGCCCTGTCTGATTAACAGGCCCTGTGGCTATCAAACTGGGTGATATACTGTAGGAGTAATACTGAAGTATGTGTGCTTTCAGTATGAGTTGGTCATTTAGCTCTTTTCAGCTTAAAACAAGGGCCTCTAAGGGAACCTGACTCCAGTGGTTTATTACACCTTCTTTCATCACAACTCGCTGGACATCCTTGACCGAGGATAATGAAACACAGCAACACATGTTCCAAAACAGCCCTTTTGGACCCTCATCAGTCAACTGTGTACTTTCACTGACCTGCCTTACTTATGACAGGTTTAACCAAATATAAGGCATATAACACATGAGAAAAAAAATCCCATATTCAACATCTCATTCAATGTGTATAAACAAAACAAGGTTAGACTGAGGAGTATGGGGTATTGTTTTTTTGTTTTTTTTACAATTTAAAATACACTGTAACAACAAGAGACAAAAGTAAAGAAATCATCCACGCATGTCTATTTCAGATATGGGATATCACATGCTAGGAGGAAGAAGGGGGCGGGGGAAGAGGGAGTCAGTTACGAGAATACAGCTCATGAGACTCTTACCAAACTTGTCAAAATTAATGAAATATAATTGTATTCAAAGTAACAGCATGAACACTAAGATATCAGCCTGGTTTTTAATACGATTGTATTTCCTGTCGAGGATACACGTCACTAGGAATGACTTGCATAAGTGAAAGCTGTACAGAGAACAACCTTAATATCTCGGCTCACGGTGTATTTTGTATGATCTTTCCCACGTCGGAGCTGTTATTTCTACATAATAGCCTAACCTCTTAACTACGCCATAACCAGCTTGTCACTGCGTTATGATGATTGAATGTGCTATAGCAAACATTAAAAAGTTTACCTGGATGTCTCTCTCTCTCTATCAGATCAGTAGATAAGGAAGTTAGCAGTCAATGTAGTGATCACTTTTAAGAAATTCTCTATTTACCTGTTGACCGGAATGCATCACCTCCGTTTCCATAATCATGGAGATCTGTATGGCAGTTAAGAAACGCCTATTGATTGATAAATATGCGTGTAAATCCTTCAGATGGCAGATTAAAATGGCGAGCGGTCCGAAGCCGATAGAGTCCGTAGCAGCAGCTGAGCCGAGCGAAACATTGCTTCCTTAAATCTAATGAACATTTGCGGAAACGATGACCCGCCCCCCCCGAGCTGCGCCGCCGGGATCGTCCCCCTCACACCGACCTATAAGAGCTCTTGGTGCATGCGTGTGGAGTCCGCTAGGCTGAGCAATGTATTTAGGCCTATGCACTGAATACACTGTTTACCAGTTTAAACCCATTGATTGTAAAAAAAAAAAAAAAACATAGGCACATATTTGGGTCATTCCTGTTATACAGCAACTTTTCGGCATCATAACTTTTGAAGAAATAAAATAAGAATAGTAGTCTAGCCTACTCAATCAAATAGCTACTATCCTTATGGGTGGACTGGTTTACACCAGACATAGGGTGGAACCCTAACAGGGTGCAGTACATTTATAGTTCTTCCTGATATATACAGCATATGTAATCAGAGATAGTTTAACATGGCCTATACAATAATACAATAATATTTGTAATGTTATTTGGCTCAAAGCTTGTTCGTGTAGAGATCGATTAGTCTACTTTGCACTGGGGACATGGTAAAATCGAGCACATGTACAATAAAAAAAGTTGTTTAAAAAATGTTTAATGTGCATTATTCTGTGTGTATGTGATAAGGAATACTTTAATATATAATTTAAGCCATTTCTTTATAAATATTTGACACATTTTAAAGAAAACATAAGGAAGTATTGGACTTGTTGCATATGCATACACAATTGCATAACGAATTATCCATCTATGTGCATTTCAAAGTTGTAATAGCCTAATAAAAGCTAAATAAGTAAAATAAAAACAAACTGATTGTCTGAAAACCATTAACGCCACTAAAAGATTAGGCCTGATCTTTTATTATTCGGCCTATCTGAGAATCACTTTTACATTCCTACCTGCTAAAATGCCAGCTGATATGTAATTATGAAACTAAGAACCACGTTATCGTTTCTATTTTAACTCCGCCATCAGAATAGTTTGGATTGGTGCATAGCGCCCCCTGCTGGTTCACGTTACCGGTGTGGATCTGGACGTCCTGGGGCCCTAATGTCCTCGTGGAAACACTGAAGACATCCACTGACAGCTGGGAGACTGTAACAAAGCTGTGAGGAGACAACACAACAACATGTATAAGGTAAAAGTAAGCATTATGCAGAATGCTCCCTTTCGGTGCATACTAAGTAGCCTACTATATGTTATTATTATTGATGCATTGACATGTAAGCCTGTACTTAATTATAGTTGGTCAAGGTGGAGCTCATTTAAACTGCTTACACAGCTAACACTTTTGTGGTAGTTCAATAACAATAGATCATGTTTATTTGTTAATCATGTGTTTTTTTATGTAACATCTTAAAAATGAACTAATAACTGTTATATACAGTACTGTAATGGAACAGTATAACATGGAAATACTCGAGTTAAGGACATTAAGTGAAGTGCTTTCTAACTGCCTGATTAAAGTACAGTGTGAGTAGATGTTATTACTTTTCACCACTGGCTTTGATAGGCAACATGTTTATTTCAATTGCCTTGTATTGATAACTGAGGACAATGATGTATTGTTATAATGTTATTTATTAAAGCAGCATTGCGTACAATGGGATTTAAAAAACAACCAAAAGTGATAGTAAACTTACTTAGTTGGGTGTACACCAGTGGTGGAAATTTACATTTCATTATTTACTTAAGTCATACTGCACTTAAGTTTGAGGTAGGCTATTGTACTATGAATATTCTACTTCAGATGGAAATATTCTCTTTTTCTCACCATACTACATGTAGTTGATATAGCATATAGGCTACTTTGCCGATCAAGATTTTTACAAACACATAATACATATTTATAAAATATGATTCTGCTATACAGAAGTGAAATGTAACTGAGAACATTAGCTGAAGTAATGTAGTCTAGTATAATTTTGAGGTCCTTATTCTTTCTGTAAGTATTATAATTTTAGGCTACTTCTACTCCACTATTTCAGAGGGCAATATTTATTTAACAGCTGTACTTACGAAAGGCCTACTTAAGATTCATGTGATAAGTTTATAAAACACATTGCATTGAACTATACCAAACACTAGTATCAAGTAGTTAAAATTTGCTCCATGTCGGCCAGTTGCAACGTTAAAAAGATGCTTATACATTAATGCATCAGTAATAATATTCCAATAACGTTTTCTATAAGAATATATTTAATCTTAATGGGATTATTCTGGTGTATAAGGTTTTGAGTGCAGTACTTTTACTTGTAATAGAGTATCATTAAACTGTTGTATTACTGCTTTAGAATCTGGAAATTTCTTCCACCACAAGATAAATCAACAGCAGTAAACAGATGCTAAAATTGGCTCCACATTAACAAGCTACTGTACAACATTAAAATTATACTTAAACATGACTGCATCCCTAATGATAATCCACTAATAGACAATAATATACTGTAGACTAGCCTACTATAATACTATAGACTGGAAGAAGGAATTCTACATCAGTACTTTTAATTTGGATGATTTAAGTATATTGATTATACTCTTGCACTTTTACTAAAGTAGCCTACAATTTTGAATGTACATTGTTGTATTGCTATACTTTTATTAAAGTAAAGGATCTGAATACTTCTCTGATATGCCCTCAACTGCTATTTTAAATGGTCACTGCTATTTAAGAAAGTTGTTGAGGCTTGTACAAGTTAATTAGGTCTACATTTCTGACACCTTATTGTAAGTAAGAAGTCGGATTGAGATGAAGGCTAATTAAGTGTCTTTTGAAATATGTCAAGGTAATAAGACAGACTATAGTAGTCCTGGCTGTAGCACCTATCTGTGAAGAACCTCACACTGAAGTGCAGCTCACTGTGCCACTGCGTGAAATTACACTAAAAAGGCTTCTTTTTTTCTCTCTCTCTCCCCCCCCTCATGCGCGCTCATGAACACGCGTTCACGTTTGGCAGCTCCACGTCGACATTCTTCCAGCTGCATATAGTGAACTGCACAGGACTGGGGGGAAAAAAAGGTAAAAGCGGCGGTAGCCACCTTACGACTAGAGCGCTGCAAGTCCGCAGACGAACACCAACCGCGGTGAAAACAGGCGTTAGCTATGTGAATCCAGCCATGGCCTGCAGTATCCTCCTCTGATCGCATTCTGCTTTTGCATTTTATCAAGACTTGCCCTCGTGTTGGATTGCAGCTGGTCCCTTGCGTCTACCTATATCAGGTACAGTATGATTTGCAGAACTTACTCTATCATATTACTTGTTATATAGTCATAGTCAAGATAATGATTGACGCGTGACACTATTTGTTTTGTTGCATTATTTTGCACTTCTAAAGTTGCTGCCACTTGACTGCCGTTGAAGTGGCAAGCACCTTCAAACTGACAGACCTTAAGACTCCTGAGGCTCAGCTGGCCTTCTACACTTTCCTCATTGCTATCATATCTATCTAAGTGAATAGATCATTTCTCCAGGGTCTGTTCAGTTCAGAAAGTTGGAAAAAGCTCAACAGGTAGAATCAATGACACACTGGCACAGCACAGGAGTGAAATCATTTTAAATTAGTTACAAAAATATCCCCAAAACTGGAAACTTTAAACGTGTCAGCTAATATAGACTGCTTCATATGTTAACTTTGCAACCAACCAGATGGTCAAGCATAAAGAGGTAAGTACGGTAAATACATTTAATCCATTCAGTGGGGTGTACTACAGGATCAGCTATTGCATATACCCAAATGATATTTAGCCATGTAATCATTTCTGTAGTGAGCTGACAATGTGTAAAAAGACTCCATCTGGCCTGCTTTACCTGTGTGACTCTAGGGAGGACCAACCACACAGCGTAGGCCCAGTCCTTAAAGCATTCAAGTCTACTTGTTCTCTCATCTAATACAAACTACACCAGCTGCTTTCTCTCTTGTAGTTATATGTTTCAAAAGTCAAAACAATGACAAAAAGATAATTAAAGTGGAATTCCTGATTTCCTTGCTTTTTGTGCCTTACTACAGTTATAGCAGCATCCAGTCATGAGGAGAAAAAGGCTGCACAAGGACAAACCTATGAGGTGGCACTGTGGCTTTCCAAATAAAGTTCTGTGACACACTTAGACTCTAATTGCTTGCAGTCAGTGCATTACAGAACTTTGTTTTGGGAGTTAATACTTTATCCTGAGGGAAATAAAGCGTCACACATCTGGACATTTAAGTTTACAGCATGATGCAATATTTCTGTTGACAAATGATTGTTTTTTTCTCAAATAAAGTTTTTTCCATTTTTCACAGCCTCTGTCTTTTTTAAACGTTTCTACCAAGGTTAATTTGTATTCTAAAGTATAGCAATACTGTTGTTAGTCAATTATGTACTCTAACTTTGTGTTAAATCATTACTTAAAGAGCACTGCTATGTGCCATATGGAAACAGTAGACAGGTGAGTGAGTGATTGAGTGAGTGAGTGAGTGAGTGAGTGAAGATAAACAGTGAAGTCACATTGTTTCAGGTTACAAAACCACGTCACAAATTACACAATGAGGACTTTTGACAGTATGATGATGCAGTTTTAATAAGTGCAAATAGACAAAGATGACTGTTTTTTAAATGTGGGAGACAATGCAATTAAAATGATTAGTCTAAAACTATAGATGTATCATCTCATGTTTAGGATGCCATTTTGGTCCTGTGACTGTAATTCCAGTCTCTACAGTCAAAGGAGCATAATGCAACCAGTCGTATATTGCAAGGCATGCTGGGAAAGACGTGAAATGGTGCATTCAGGTGCAGAATGAAGAGGACATGTCAGCTGTGGAACTGTAGGTATATTAGCCCACTACTTTAATTATCTGGTTTAAAAGAGAAACAAAGAGAGCGAGAATAAAAACATACAGCATGATTATCGCCTTAGGTCCACAGGTGTCATATCCCAATGCTTGTTTTGTCTGCAGTCCAAATCCCAAATATAGGCTACAGTTTACTATCATGAAAGAAAAGCAGCAGATTCTCACATTTCAGAAGCTATGACAAGCAAATGTTTGGCATGTCTGATGGTAAAATTACTTAAAGAATTATTTGGTAATGAAAATAGTAATAGATTAATTTTCTGTCAATCTCCTTAATTGATCAATTGACTAATCGTTTCATCCCCAATCTGAACCAATGCCTAATAACCATCTACAACAACGTAGGGCTCCGTCAAAAAGATTTAGAATAGAATATGATTTATTAAATTATTTTATTATCTTACAATTATATTTTAGTGTTCCATATGCTCTCTCTCCGACTGCGAAACGTGGCAAGAGAGAGTCCCATTTCCCCCCCCCCCATTGGGAGGTAGGCCTAGGCCTATTTACCAATGTTCGGGTATTTCATGTGGACAGGCTATGATATTTCAGACGGGCTGTGAACGCAGCGCACTTTTCCTGTGCTGACCTCTGACAGCCGCTCATGGATCCGCTCCCTACCTTCACAAACACGGAAGCAGCATGGCGTCCAACAGCAGCTCCGACAGGCAACGAATTGCACAGCAAAGACTGAGAATAATTGCCGGACATTTACAGGGACCGGTGGACAGTGACTCGACCATCCTAGCCGCGGAGTGCAAAGCCCAGGGCAGCAAAACAGATGTCTCCAGTGAGAGGAAGACGGTGCCGAGGAGAAGGTACAAGGCTATGATGGAGCGGTGTACAGCCATCCTCTGTGGCTTTAGTGGATTATTAAGTCAGACATCAGTGAACTAACATGTAAACAAGAACCAATGCGGTGACATGCACTGGCAGACTTGCTCCCTTCTCTCTTTTAAACATTTGTAACGTAGGGAGACATAGCTAAAGCTGTTTTTAATTAGCCTGCTAGCTAACGTTGCTTGGCTACAGACATGTATTCGCCACGGAGTGGGTGCGGCTAGGTTAACTCTCAGGAGTTTAACGTTGATGTGGTCGACTTTCTTAAAGTTGGTCAGATAACGCCTTTTCTGTGGCTTGCAATAGATAATTTAATTCTGTTATATGGCAGTTTTTCAGTGTCGGTGAGGTAGTAAAAGCCTAAGAGAAGTGTTCACGTTATGGCTAATCTCGAACTTTCTCATGCTTCAGATAACAAAATCGTTGAATCGAATTGGCGACAGCCATTACTGTTACGTACACCCGTTACGTATATTCGTTGGATACAGTTGGATTCACCGGCCTTGCCATTCAATAACTGTTCATGAGCTATGCGGTTCATTTAAACTAATAAAAGTCTTTGTCATGTAAACATGTCTTTATCATGTAAACATGTTGGTAGGGGAATCATTGAGATACGGTTCTTATAAGTTTTAGATTTATCTTAACTAAATCTCAAGATATGGGACACCTCAGGAAAAAAATAATACATTTTAACAACAGACAAAAGAGACAAAAACTTCTGTCTCGTCTGTTGATCTGATTGGCCAGTACAAGTGGTGGTCTGACTTTCAACCTTCAACCTATTGGCAGCTCAGTTCCTTTTGAGGAAACACCATCATACTGTGCTGACATCTAGTGTCAGCCTGAGATAACTACTGTAGCTAAGGGTAAATGCAGCACTAAAAAGTGTGAGCATTTGGCCTTGTGAAATTTAGAATGTCCTGTTCTGGTCAATATGACACTGTGATGATATGATAGAATATTATGTCTTGCAGCCCTGTCTGTTATGCCAATTGTTATGCTGCGCTTGAGTCCTGGGCTTTTAGTGTCTGTAGGAAGTTTGATAGTGAAGGACAAAATAGGTCATCATCAGTCAGTGGGTTTGTCCATTAAATATAATCATAATAGTATTGAAATCCTGATGTGCATCTAGTTAAAACTAATGCAGTTTAATACAACAGCCCTACAATAAATTCTACCGTCATGAAGGTTAAAATATAATTTTTTTTTGTTAAAACAGTTTTAGGTTTTGATTCATTTTGGTAATTTTCGTGGCTGTCATTTTAAGTGCTGTGGAATCGATGACATTATACCAAGAAGGATTCCAGTATTTGTTCAGTGTAGTTGTACATATCCACATTTAACTGAGGGCCGCAGGTCGGTGCAGGACTCGGCCAACATGGGGGCGAACGCTCTTAATGGGTGAGCTAGAGGCCGCCCTTGTCACACATTTATTGATACATACATGTGTTCAGCAGCTTTAACACATATCAACGGTGGCGAGGATTGATTAAAGTGTGTCACTCATTTCTACTCTCACTCATAATTTATAGGAAACTCCATTTTGGCAGGTATTAATCTCAGTTATGGCTTTTACTCCACTGTGTTAGCATACCATCCCAATTGACCCATGAGTTATGGTTGCTTTGTGAGTGGTGAGCTGTCTCTTTGCAGAATGTAAGTATAGCACACAAGCTCTGCACATTATTGCAGAATAAACCGTGCATCATCTCTGGTTGTAAAGCTAGTGATTATAATGGGAGATCACTTAACAGTAATAGCATAGTAGCAGCCATTTGTTTTCACATCTTAGCTATGGCTCTACTCCAATATGGTTGGTGATTCAACAACAAAGAACTGAAAGTATGGTTTGTGCTTATGTGCTAAATAATTAGCTGAAGTTTCATAGTTCAGCACACACATTTGGACCTAATCATAAAAACTGAGCAGTATTGAAACTAGCTATGACTGAGGAAGTGTCTGCTAGCTTCCTCTGTTGATGGATATGTTATTTGAATGCGTCGCTTCAGCTTCTGCATTACAATGCTAACAAGCAGCGTGTTTGCGAGCCTGTGTGCAGAGCGTTGTGTAGTTGTATGCACCCAGGGAATATTGTTGTTGGTGAGCCTGTCTGCGCCCTCCCATAAAGTAAATTTGCCAATGAATTCAAAGGCTGTAAATGACTAAATAAAATAAGGAGACTTTGACCTTTTCCCTGCATGAAATACTATATGTCTGGGTGTTAAAATTTTAGCATGAAGTATCAAATTATCAGCAAGGACTTTCCCTGTTCGTCTACTTCTTGGTGATATTGCCCATGCCAAGCTAGTGTCAGCCTAGAAAGACTACGGTGGATAATTCAGAATATACCAAGCCACCTTCACACTTGTTTTTTAACTTCCTCCGATGGTATTTCATATCGTGTCTTCACATCAGTTTAAGGTGTAA
This sequence comes from Gymnocephalus cernua, assembly GCA_023631565.1. Lineage (NCBI taxonomy): Eukaryota > Metazoa > Chordata > Actinopteri > Perciformes > Percidae > Gymnocephalus > Gymnocephalus cernua. The sequence goes on from CM042434.1 coordinate 16,702,883, forward strand.
GAATTGTAAGCTTAACCTCTGCCAATATTTGTTTTTCCACAGGCAGGAGATTTTGAAATGGAACGGCTGGGGATACAGTGATACAAGATTCCTCTTTAATAAGAAAGGTCAAGCAGAATTTACCGGTAAAAGGTACTGTCTAATATCACATCGCAAGTCTTAGATTTGATTTGTTGTGCTTATGTGTTCAAGATTCAGAGAATCAATCACTTCTAGGTCTCATTCATAGCCTCTAATCTTGTTTTAGTACAACCATTGTGTCTACCTTCATTAAAACATTCGGGTAACTTGAGGCTGGAGTTCTGCATTGATCATTTTCCCAGCCCATACTGTGTGCTTTTGAAATCAGTCTCTGTCCCCTTCCTATGCTCACAGCAATGTGGTGCTACTGCCACCTAGTGGTTGGTATTTGAACTGTTCATTGTCATTTGAGAAGGTCACTGGTTGTGATTGTCGGCGCTCCCAGACTCTGTTACTCATTTACAGAAAGCACTTTCCGAATCTGTTAAGAAAAGGAAAATATTATGTCAGTAATTATTGATGTGTCTCTGGGGAATTGGGGGTTATCACAGTCATTGTAGTCACTGTTGAAGAAAAAAAGATTTAGTTTAAATGTCAGAGGTAAACAAAGCCAGTTGTCCTCAGTCTTACTGAATATGGCTTCAGTTTACAACCGCACCTTTATCTGTGTCTCCCATTGCAATAGCAGAGGTATAGGTGAGCCTTGTGATTGTAATCATGACACAACTTTTAAAGAGACAGTGCTGCTTGTCAGATTGTAAACACAGAGAACTGGAACAATGTGTATGAGGATGTATTTGAGTAATGAGCCTAGCTGAACAGGATGTTGCACAGCAAATGGTTTCCTCCTGTGCAAGCCGTTGCCACAAACTGCTCTGTGCCTTCTTGACTATAAAGCTACCTGGGCAGCACACAGCATCTGAGGCTGGGGTGCTATTGAATGAATGTCAAAGACGGTATTCTCCTCCTCCGCGCTTACTGTGACAGAGGCTTTTTCATTATAGAGTGTGTTTCATGGTCTCTCAGACAAAGGCACACCACAGTCCCCTGATGGGCTGGCCCAGGCTGTGCCAGCAGCTCAATTATGCAATGGATGGCAAGGGCGATCACATGGACAGCACTGCCACTGCCGCTCTGCTTGCCTAATAACCTCATTGGACTCAAACCTCACACTCTATTCTTATTAGACACAGGCCTGGGTTTTCAATGAATAAGCCCAGTCAAGCATTTGGATGTTTTCAATTGAGGGCTTTGACTTCCAATACTGGAAATCACTAACACATGAGGTGCAGTTGAATGTTTTTTTTAAATTTTTTTTTATTGGTTTTTCATACAATCTGTCTTCTTTTACACAATCCAGGTATAGACTAAGTGGTATGATCATCCCTGCTTTGCAAAATTGGTTTGAAGGCACGTTTGGAGCCAGTGTGCAGCATAAATCTCCAGCAATGGTGAGTTTATAATTCATATGTATTTGTGGTGTCTTCAATGAATGGCGACTTTGTCACAGTTACAAAAACCCCAATGGCTTGTTTTTCAGCCCATTTTGACTAGCAGCGCTGTACAGCCTCCCACTCTTAACGAGGCCTTCGTGGACGAACTGAAATCCACAGGTATTCCCTTCTCTCATGATGCAGAGGACCGGGTGTTTCGCGGCCACGGTAAGGCATGCTGGGAGGAGACGTTGGACATCTTCCTAATTAAATCACCCATTTTTAATGTTTGTAAACCGCAATCAGCATGTAATATATTTGATGATTTTGAATTTAGCAACAGTGTTTTTATTTGTGATGACTAAATTAATATCTTTTGGAGGCTCCTCATCTCATTCCTGTATTTCTTTCAGGCCATTGCTTACACGAGGTCTTTGCTCTACGAGAGGGGAAAGTTGGTCGTGTTCCAGATATAGTGTTATGGCCAAGTGAGTTCAGAAGCTGTTTAATTTCTGTGTTTTATATCGGTCTGTTTTTTTTCCCTCCTCCCACGTAGTATTGCTGATCCCCCTACTGGCTTAGGTGATTTAAAGGGTTAATCTCTGCAGAGGCAGGAATATTAATATGTATGAGTGGAGGCTTAATAAGAAGCGTCAGGGGGAGGACGGTTGACACCTAATACTCCATAGTCTGGCCCTGCACAGTACACTCATGAATTATGATTCCGAGATTGGTTTTCTGTTGTTATGGCTTGTACTATTTTATCATGCAAATGAGTGTTGACTAATGGCGGAAACTTGATTAGCACCCTCCCAAATAGGCAGAAAATCACCAAGAAACTGAAGGCTTCGTTTCATCCTCACCAGCACCAAATTAAAAATTTTATCAAACCCACAAATACATTTGACCTGTAATTTGCATTTCTCAGTAGTCCCTCCAAGTCAAGCTGTGTATTAGAAGTGGAGTTTTAGTTTGTTGGACTAATCTGTAGGCAGAAGCTGTGTGTTTAATTGGATGGCAGAATGCACTAGAATGCAGGCATTTCTCACTGCCTCTAAAAGCACTTTAGGCCAGTCAAGCACATCCACGTAGGTGGGTATTGCTACTTTTCCCACTCGCTCACCACTCCAATGTGAATGGATGTGAGCTCCATGATTGGCTAAAGCATGTTTGTATTGATCCAGCACATCCCACCCCAGAGAGCGTAGCTTCATTGCAGTCTGACTCCGCCTAAGGAAAGTCCCAGGCAAGCCACAACTATCAGGCAAATCAAAACGTCCCTACATTTATTTACTGTCTCTCCTGTATACACATCGTGTTATGTGCTACATTTTTTTTTTTTATTTACAATGCGTCTACTCTGGCTATTATGTAAACACTTAATTTAGGAATGCAATAGAGGATGGTAAATGAAAACATTTTCATTATGATGGCCACTCATTTCTAAAATGATATTCTGTGCAGATTGCCACGACGACGTAGTGAAAATTGTGGAACTGGCATGCAAACATAATGTTTGTTTGATACCATATGGAGGTGAGTCATGAAATTTAAGGATCTTAGCAGCATAATTAGCTGTCACATACTGTATGCACAGGCCACTAGATGTGTATTTAAATTTAATGTACTTTAATATATTATTTACTCCCATCACTTGCTTGTTTTTAAATTAATTAACCCACATAATCTATGAATTAACCTGGTAAATAAGCTACTGCGGACAGTGCAGTGGATGCTTTTTAGAATTTTATGTTTTGCTTTGTGTGTTTTGTACTGAAGCAACCGAAAGAAATATGAGCAGGCATTCTATTAAACCACCAATCCACAACATCTCTAGTTCACTTCCAACCTGGGGACTCTATCATATGTAATACCTCCCATGTCTCCTGTCACTCACAACTGTTAACTATTTTATGATGGCAACATGGCTGAAATAATTCTTATACAGTATTACAGTGGTTTATCAACAGGTTCATGAGAATGATAATGGTAATACAAGTCAGTCACACATTTATGCAATTGTATCCTGAATCGTCTGGTTGTTTTTTGAAGAGTAAAGCCCTGAAGATTTGCACTATGCAAACGTTACTTTTTTTTTTTTATAACTGTATTTTGCATATGTCACAGCAAACATTTAAACACATTGCAGTGCCACATCCACATTGCTTTCTGAAATTATAAAAAGTCTCATGAAGAGCTGGGTATGACTTTTGATTTTTCCATACTAGTGTCAATATGATACCCGAGTTTGCCGCTCATTCTTTTTTTGATACCTTTCATTGAGAAATATAGACACTTTTTTCTTTCCCCTTAACATCTTTGTGTTCATTGTTTGATACCAAGCCCTAGATTCACGAGTGTGTGTTTGTGTTAAAAACATGAAACCAGGGAAGTGTCCAGTATAATTGCATGGTCTTCTGAAGGCTTTTCTGCTGTAACGCCTCTTCTAACTGTTGCTTTTCTCTCTCAGGAGGGACTAGCGTCTCTAGTGCCCTAGAGTGCCCCCCAGAGGAAACTCGCTGCATTGTCTCTCTGGATACCTCACAGATGGTACGTAAACATCTTTGTCTGTAAGGGCTTCTGCACACTGCCTGCGTGGCGTGTCTGTTTTTATTTCGGCTCCCATGTTAACAGGTTAGAGTTTACTGCCTGCGTGACACGCACGTCTCAGGTGCCGAGCCGCGCCGAAAACACATGCATGCTAGAAATAGGACCGCTGCCTATTTTTCACGCAACACAAGCGCGTTGGAAGTGTTTCCAGGCAAAATAGAATACGAAAAGATGTTTATATGTCATTTTGACACAAATAAATTTAATAAATTACATTTTGATGTTTGAAAGTCTCTAGGTTTTGACATAAATGCAGATATAAATTAAATAAATGATTTTAAAACATAATAAATAATTATCGATTTTCAAATATTGCACCTGTCAATACAGAACAAAATATTCTGTAGCCTATTTTGCCGTCAATGCTGCCGACGTCGTCTTTGCTGTAATCAAATCAGTATATATGTATGTTTAACATGAAGTATACTACTGCTTGAGTGCAGTACATTTTCACAACTCTCTCCCCATACGTCGGAACAAGGATGATCCAAATCACGTGACTTTTTTCTAGTTGAAACTGGACACTTTCAAGTCTAAACTTTGAGTTTGCAACGGTGGACAACGGCAGGTTAATTGAAGAGGTGGAGAAACGCCGAGAACTGTACGATCCATAGGATCCGTGTTTATAAAGATCCACGAAAAAAGGAGAAGGCAGTTGCCACAGCTATTTATTGACAAAATAAAGTTGAAGAACACGCTATTATTTCATTTTATCAATGGGAAACATGCATGTGTACAGACGAGGCTAGCAGCAGCAGCGCCGCTTCAGACACGTTTCTGGTGTGCGAAGACATAGAAAACGCCACGCAGCTGCCACACAACTGACACGCAACAGAAACGCCACGCTCACGCCACGCAGGCAGTGTGCAGGAGCCCTAAGTGTCAGAAGAGTTGATCTTGCACTAATGACAGGAACAACTAAAATCAAATGCAGTCTGATACAGCTGAATAAATACTTTCATCGAACTAAAAAAAAATTCTAAGACTGTCTGAGAGACGTACTGGCTTACATTAAAAGAGTGTTTGTAATTTGTTTTATTCTTTACATAATTTATTTTAATCAGCTTTGATAATTTAAAAAATGTAAGCCAAAACATTGTTTTCTGATTAGCTTTCTGTTTTTATTGTTAAGCTTTCTTCATGATTGATTTAAGAAAAAATATGTCAAGTCAGATTTTGCTGTTGGCATAACATAATTACAGTATTTGTTGTATATTATTGACACTCGGTAATCAACTTATGTTTTTGATAGGTAGAGTACAGGGAACTAATAGTTTCAACCTGTGCCACCAATTCAAATTGCATGCTATTGCATTATGGGACAATAGAGTTTAGCAACACCCCACTTTAGTGCCCATGTTACTTTCATACCCACTATTATACCCACTGTTACCCACTACTCTAGACCACGTTTTTCCAGAGTGAATGTATTACATATTCAGAATAATGTTTAAACGATAAATAAATTAGTCAAACAACAGAAATGTGTTATCTTTTATTTAAATAGATATCAGGCAAACACTTTTTCTGGTCATACCTTCTCAAAGGTGAGGATTTGTTAATTTCCACCTTTTTTTTAGTTTTTATATAAATGTAATTTGACCCTTGGATCTCGGTAACTGTGATGGGGAATTCTTTCACTATTTCTTCACTAATAAAAATAAGCATTAGCTATATAGTTAGAATTAGCATATTTGTTGTGTGTACGTTATTTTTGTTAAATATTTTGGGCACTTGCCATTCATTTTAATGGAATACCATGAACATGATGATATTTCATTGGATATGATACAAAATAGTGCATATTGTCACCAGTACAGTACAGCCCTTTGATCAGGGCTTACATAGAGGTGATACATAAGCTGTCTGGTTGCTGCTAGCCTAGAAGTCATTGAGTTTGGTGCCACAGACACCAGTGACCAGTGTTCTGTGTCAGGGGTCAGAGGTGAGGTGGCTCCAATGGAAGCACATGAAAGGAGCAGTGTGGTTGGAACATAAAGTTTATTACCTCTGGAGAATAATTGATGACAGGTGTGAAATGACCTCCTGCAGGTAAGGGTAGGCCATGTGCCCAGCGGCCCAAATAAGAGGCTTATATTTGGAATTAGATGTTAAATTGAGTTTAACCTTGAGGAAACTATCTCCATCCTGCAGCCCCTCTGCACTCATTTATTCTCAGAAATGTGACCGTCAGACTAAAAGGACATGCTGGTGCAGAACTTTAAAAAAGTATTGCTGGCAGATTGTCAAGAGACTGTCTCCATGGACTGCTGTTGAGGGCAGTGTTTGTCAGCATAACAAATGTAGGCAATTTTATTGTTCATATGACAGACATGGTAATACACAACATTTTTTTTTAAATGTATAAGTTTCTGTAACCTACACCAATGAATGGTGTGTCTTCATTTAGACAAATAAAACAAACACCGTTTGAGTATGTGAGTATTTATGTACACTGTTGGCATAAAGCATTAATACAGAATGTTTTATGACCGCCTCAATAAGTTGCTTGTTTTGTATTCACAGAACCGCATTCTGTGGATTGACGAGAAAAATTTAACCGCCCATGTGGAAGCTGGCATCGTCGGTCAGGAATTGGAAAGATTGGTAAGTACTGCTCATCCATCCATTTTCATCCACTGAAAGAGCTTACATTGCTGTAACATGTTGTGCCAATAATCAGTCTGTGTAACCATTCACATTAGGGGTGGGTGGGGGAGGGGGATCGATGCAGCATAGTATTGCGATATTTTCCGTGCCAATTATGGATGTCACAAGAACCGGTACTTCGGTACCAACTCGGTTTTTACACACACCATCGTATCGACTTTAGTATCGAGCATTGTGTACTTTTGTTGGTATCGCAGTCCCTCCAGAAAAAGTTTTTTTTGGGACTGTTGCGGGCAAAAATCCTTGATTATGTGGCATGTTTTCTTAAAAAATGCGATGGAATATGCGGGATATTTATGCAATTTTATGCGATGAAATTGCAGTAACTTGCAAAAATTGCAGGAACTTGCCAAAATTGCAGTAACTTTTGATGAAAAACAGAAAAAAAAGTGATTCACCCAATACCCTGTTCTCACTAGGCAAAATTACGTCACTTCATAACGTTCCCATGGCAACAGGGGAAAATGGCTGCTCTTGTGTGAAGTAAATGCAACATTTTTCAACTTTCTGCTAAGATATATGTGACTTTTTTGCAACGAAAATGCAGGGATTATGAAATCATGCAAGCCCCGCATATTTTGCGCAGCGAAAGTGCGGCCACCGCATGAATATGCGGACTTTGGCTGATTATGCATTGAATTCCGCAATCGCATAATCGCCTTTTTCTGGAGGGACTGGTATCTGTACGAAATACTAGAGTTTTGGTATCGTGACATCCCTAGTGGCAATACTGTATTGATACACGTACACCAAGTATCGATCTTTTATTATATAAATTGCACATGAGAATTTAACCTTTTGGTACTAGAATAATAAGATTAATTGCTTTTTCAGTCTACTAGACATGAGATAAACAAAGCAGAGACCTTTTTTTTTTTTTTTTTTTTAAGACAGAACAGATGTTGACAGTTTTGCTTAGGGGACATAATTTGAAGTTGGAAAAAAGGTAATGAATTGCAATATATCGCAGAATATCGCAATATGTTTAAAATCGCAATAGTATCGTGACATAAGTATCGCGATAATATCGTGGGGGCCTCTGGGGATTCCTACCCCTAATTCACATGCAGGTCGCCCATGCTCAGTCACCTTCGTAGTCTTTGCTCAGTAGATCGAACAGCGTTTAGGAATAAGTATGAGACAGGAGCAGAGTGTTGAAGGGGAGAGATTACAGAGTTAGGCAGCGGTCATGAGCAGATGGCACCATCAAGCTAATTCAGAAAAATGGAGAACAAGCGGCCATTTGATGTAGAGGAATGTGTGAGCTGCATCTAAAGCAGACTCCACCTCTGCATTTAGACTGTGCCTCTTTGATGGAGCAGATGGGTCTGCATTATAAACTGCCTTCCAGGGGAGTGCTGTGATAAAACAAGGCCTGACCCCCCCCCCCCCCCCCCCGTCTTGTGCTTCTGGTGGAGGTTGTTGTTGTACTTTATGGTCCTTCTTATTATTATTATTACTTTTAAATGTTCTGCCTAAAGATGCAATCTGTTAGGAATTGGGCTGCCTTCAGAGGTGTGTGTGTGTGTGTGTGTGTGTGTGTGTGTGTGTGTGTGTGTGTGTGTGTGTGTGTGTGTGTGTGTGTGTGTGTGTGTGTGTGTGTGTGTGTGTGTGTGTGTGTGTGTGTGTGTGTGTGTGTGTGTGTGTGTGTGTGTGTGTGTGTGTGTGTGTGTGTGTGTTCTGACACACATCCTCCAGTCTGACACATTCTTAAAGCCGTAGGGATGGTGCTTCCAATGAAGGTGGCTCAAAGGTTTTTTTTTTTTTTGTGTGTCACATTGTGATGGCCATGTGGCAAGTAATTAAGAAGTCACAGTATTATGTGGATTGGGTAGGGCCATGGAAGCTAAATGTGCCTGTATAAGAGATATACATAAACATGGAGAAGTGACGTTTCTGTAATTGTAATTTTACTAGTATTGAAAAAGGCAAAAACATTTCACCTGGCAGAATGCAGATATCATTTTAAACATACTGTAAACATCAGTGATCCAGTCAAGCGGGGAATTTGGCACTGCCTAGATAATGCACTGATCTCTCTTTTTAGTCTTTTCTTGTTCTTTCCACTTGCTTTATTTTAGGCTGTTGGAAACATGTATGATGCCATAAAACCCGAGTTTTAGCATTGCAGTAAAGCGAGAGCAGTGAAATTCAGCAGCAGAGCTGCAATTATATATTTTTCTCTTTGCTTGCTTATGCTTTTGCTTGTTATTAAAACATTCCTGTGGGTTTACAACATAATTGTTTTCCAAAAAAAAAAAAAAGCTCTCTCTTTCAATTGCAATAAAAAAAGAAAATGCATTTTTTTCAGCTTAATGAGAGTGGCTACTGTACTGGGCATGAGCCAGACTCCATGGAGTTCAGCTCCCTGGGGGGCTGGGTAGCAACCAGAGCATCAGGCATGAAGAAGAACATCTACGGCAACATTGAGGACCTGGTGAGTCGCCCGCCCTCCCCTTTACCTTCCTGCTTATGTTTGTTCCTAAGGGTGGCATTGGCAGTGAGCACACAGCTGTTACTGCACAGTCATTAGAAAGGAAATTATTAGCACACGTTTTGTGGACTTTAACCTCACCTCTAAAATGCAGTGGTCACAGTATTAATTATGAAATGCGTTTACATGCATGGCGACATCCAAATTATAATTTTTTTGTCAACATTTGTGAAAGAAAAGTACCGTTTGCATATTTTTGTTTCCAAAAAAGTGTTTGTTGTGTTGCTGTTTTGTGACTGAATAGGTTGTCCACGTAAAGATGGTGACCCCACAAGGAGTGATTGAAAAGGGCTGTCAGTGCCCGCGCATGTCCACGGGGCCGGACATTCACCACTTCATCATGGGTTCAGAAGGTTTGCTACTTTTCTCATGCGATTTCAGTACACCAGGGTAGTCTGGCATGTTTGTGTGTTAATGTGGGGTTTGTGTGCGTGTCTGCAAGTCTTTTTGATAAAACTGTAACATCAGGACGGTTCTCATGCTCTGGTCTTCTTACACATTAACCAGCTTAGGTGGAAACGTGATCTGGAGGGGTGTTAGATAGGAACCAGCAAGTGTCCTCCCCACCCCATCTGCAGTGCCCTGTCCTTCTGAATGCCCACAGAGAATACTGCCATATGCCAGGTTCCCCCTACATAATGAGGAGGTTCAGAGACTCTTGGCATCGCTATGTTAAACAGCTGTGGATGCAAACTTTATATTCGCCCTACAAAGCTCAGCAATCTGCTCTCTGACTGGGCTCGGATCACTGCAGAAATCTCCATATGTACTCATTTGTAGCAATTTTAATACCAACAGCACACCTGTATATAAGATCAACATCACATGTGTTGAAAATATAGTCACAAATGACTACAATTAACAATGTTTCAACATTATGAAAGTATTAATACTACTGATTAATATGCGATTGATGCTCTTCAACTGCTTTTTTAGTTGTTCAGTAAACACAGTGCATACCTTCCGCTGACCTCAGGTTCATGGCCCTCTCAAGTAGAACTCAGGATGTGTTGTATACACATAGTAAGAGGGAGAGCCTATGCAATTACTCCACTAAAAAGGGGGCTTTCTGACATACTCGCAAAGGTGTTAAAGGAAGTAAAATAATTGAAACTTCATGATAGTGTTCAAAACATGTAAAGTTGTAGTGTAAGAGGTCAGGAATGTCATAGTCAGTGTGGCAGGTTGTTAACAAACCAAATAATTGTTCCTTGTCAAAGCCACATCAAACAAGTTTGTTGTTCCCAAAATAAGATGCAATCATTTTGAACATTTCATCTTAAAAATACATTGGGTCACTTCAAGAAAATCCTTGTAAATTACGCTGAATATAAATAAATATACTGTGCTTACTCACCTAATTTTGAAATGTGCTGATATAATTCCGTAATATTTGACGAGATCTGCTGTTCACTTAATAAAATCATTAAATAGATTTGCCAACAACTTCCATAACATTGATTCAATGATCCATTGATTCAACCTAAATATCTGAAAATAGCTTGGAGAGAAATCAATGTTTAATGGATCAGTCTTTCAGAATACTCAAGTGTATAATCTTTGTAAAACATAATTTTAGTAGCATATGTACCAGCACTGTTGGTGTGTAACTGTAGTCCATGGTCACAAGTTGAATATTTGAAAGTCCCAGTTCATAAATGAAGGCTTATAATAAAAGTCATAATAATGCTTCATAATGCAAGCACATAAGAATATGTACAGTAGTGTAAAACATCTGGAGGTGAGCTTGCTGCTGGGGTTTGGTGGCGTAACAGAGATGGGAGAGGACCACACGTCTCTGGGAGTACATGTACTTCTGGGAGGCCTAACGCTTGAACTAAGAGGTCACGCCACCGCACATTCTCGTCAAAATTATCTACCTCCTCACCCCAGAAACCACATCCTCCAGTCTGACAGTAGGCCACACTACAGCAACAAAGCACCACACTAAAATCCTCAACTAGCCTCTGCATGTTAAGTGGAACGCATCCATTTTTATCAGAAATTACTGTGAAACCTCGAATGTTCTCATTCACCGCACAACAACCAGTGTCTCTATCTTTCTGACCTTGAAGTAGCCTGAATACAAAGTATTTTCTTCTCTCATGATAAAGAAGGATTGGAATAATCAATTGTAATCCCTTTTCTCTTTTAAAAACTCCTTTCAACCGTGGAGGATGTAATGTAGGTGTGTGAAGCCAACCAGTGCTAATTCAATGTACAGAGTCCATTCTTTGATTCTAAAGTGGTGACTTCACAGTGGTCAATAATGTGGTTTTTTTTTCTTAGAAATATTTGATGCTGGAAGCAGAGGGGCTCTTAACCACGAATAGTCCCACTCCCCAAATACTTATCCTGTAAGATGAGGTTGGTTTAATAAAGACAGTCACAGTAAAAAATGGCTTAAGCTGCACTCCCAACATTTCATTGCATTGCCTTGGTCCCCTCAGAGAGTGTTTTTCTGACCTTGCTGTTCTTATTACTTCCATTTATTCCTCACTCATCCTCCTTTATTCCCTTCCCACTCTGGCTCCTCCCAAGCGTTCTCTCTCTCTCTCTCTCTCTCTCTCTCTCTCTCTCTCTCTCTCTCTCTCTCTCTCTCTCTCTCTCTCTCTCTCTCTCTCTCTCTCTCTCTCTCTCTCTCTCTCTCTCTCTCTCTCTCTCTCTCTCTCTCTCTCTCTCTCTCTCTCTCTCTCTCTCTCTCTCTCTCTCTCTCTCTCCTCTCTCTCTCTCTCTCTCTCTCTCTCTCTCTCTCTCCCACACCCTTCCTCAGTGGCTCCTCCTGCGCACTGTCAGGAAGGAAGAGCCTTTTCTTGGCTAAAGCCTAATGGAGCACATGTTTTCCACTGGGCCACTAGGGAGCAGCGTGTGGCATGTAGTGTCACGTTAGAGGGCTCATTAACAGCCATAACAGGCTAAGGAAGCCTCCTAATGGAGCCGGCTACGTTCAAGGGAGATGCATCTCTAAATGATCATCGTCTATAACACTGAACATTCACGCTGGAGGGAGGATGGATTGCTTAGGTTTGGTTCACAGAGATAAAATTCACAATTCTGTACAATTAAACATACAATTATTTTAATTGTTGATTATTTTTCTGAATAATTGTTGAATCGACTAAATGTCAGTACACGTTTCCACTGTGCGATGGTCCATCCCAGATGCCTCCGAGCCCAGAGAAGTCGACGGCGCTTCTGGACACTGTTAACATAGGGCTTCCTTTTGGCACAGTACATTTTTTATTGGCATTGTGGCTGTAACTACGTATTGTGGTACTTGACAAAGGTTTGCCAAAGTAGTCCTGAGCCCCATGTGGTGATATCGCTTATAGATGAATGACGATTCTTGATGCAGTGCCACCTGAGGGATCGGAGATCACGGTTGTTCAGCTTAGGCTTGCGCCCTTGTCCTTTACGCACTGAAATTCCTCCTCATTCCTTGAATCTTTTAATTATGTTATGCACTTTTGAAGGTGAAATAAGCAAATGTCTTCCTATCTTTCTTTGAGGAACATTGTTTTTAAACATTTCAATAATTTTCTCACATATTTGTTGGCAAACTGGTGATCCTCGGCCCATCTTTGCTCCTAAAGGACTAGACCTTTCTTGGATGCTGCTTTTGTACCAAATCATAATTACAATCACCTGTTGACATCACCTGTTTCAAATCACATCATTATTTAACCAATTTACCTGATTACTAGCCCTAAATTGCTCCTGTCCCAACCTTTTTTGGAATGTGTTGCAGGTCTGAATGACAGGAAAGGATGTATATTTACAAATGAAATTAAGTTGACCAGACAACACATGAAATATTTTGTGTTCACATTGTCTGCAATGAAATACAAGTCAAAGTACATTTAGAAATCACTACTTTCTTTTTTTATTTGTGTTTTTCATACTGTCCCAACTTTTTCTGATTTTATTGTCCATTGCTACTAGGACCTTGAATTTTCCCTTGGGGATCAATAAAATATCTATCTAGCATGTGATTGCAGTAGACATACAATTTTAAAAAAAAATTCTCTGAATCGGTAGAGCTTGAATCGCGATTCAAATACAAATACAAAAAATTTGCACACCCTTATAAGATAGAGTAGACCGTGGTTTTTATGCCTACGTGCCGGTGATAGCCGTGGCCGGAGCCATTATCATTTTGGGTTGTCCGTCCTATTCTCATGAATGCCATATGTCAGCAATGCCTGGAAGGAGTTTCTTCAAATTTGGCAGAAACGTCCACCCTTGGACTAAAGGATGGGGGTTAGAATTTGGGGGTGAAAGGTCACTGTGACCTCACAACACATTTGTAGCCATAACTCAAGAATTCCATACGCTAATTATGACAAAATAACACACAAATGTCTAATAGGATAAAATCATGAAGTGATGACATTTTATACCCCAAAGGTCAAATTAACTGTGACATCACAATGTTTTGCAAAAACACTTCTCAGGCCTTTATTCAACACCATAACTCAGGATCAAAGGGGAGATTGTGACCATATTTCACATTTGGTCGGATACTGAACTGGTGACACTAATCTTGGGGCCCACCTTGAAACTGTCGTCTCTATATAGATCTTCTGTGCTGCCGGGTTGAAGAGTTGTGTGAAGCACCCATGGTCTGCCAAAAATACACTTAATACCTTTTATTATATTCATTCAAAGTCTTCACTACATATACAGTATTATGCGTTTGGACAGACATGGATGTGGTCTGCAACTTAACTGGTTGGTGGAGGCATACAACCGTCAGGCAGTAATTGTAGTTTAAACATGCAATGTGACTCCTTCAGCAGCAGCTGCTGATGCTGACAGTTGTCAGGATCATAGGGTCAGCCAGAGGTTTTGGCGTACCTGTATATGTGTTGCTGCTGTTGGCCTCGCTGCCTTTGATAGGGCCCTGCTTTATTTCCTTGCGGTCTTAAGTTGATAAATCTTAGTTGTCCCCCAGTGTGTGGTAGAAAACTAGATCTACTAGGTGAAATGTGAGACTAAGGTCACCCAAAGGACCCTTGGGATGTGTACCAGAGCCCTGTAAAACGGTCTTAAGTTCCGCTCTAAGAAGGGGTTAGGTCATATAAATTGTGGGAACTGATTTACTTCTTTATGCTCTACTCAAAATCTCTCACTGTGATTTTCCACAGGAACCCTGGGCGTGGTTACTGAGGTAACGATGAAGATTCGTCCCATGCCCGAGTATCAGAAATACGGCTCAGTGGTGTTCCCTAATTTTGAGCAGGGAGTTGCCTGTCTTCGAGAGGTTGCCAAACAGGTAACATGTGGATCTGTCTTTAAACATGTTGCAAGTTGTCATCGCTTTCTCTCCCTGTCTCAACATGATGCTAAGGCCAGAAACTTTTTGAGTGTGTTGCAGGTTTGCCCAAACTGCATTAAGCACTCTCGGGTCTTCACTTTACATCTTCACTTGTTTTAAACTGACCTGCCAACAAAAAGCAACAAAAAAGAATGTTTTTTGCAGACCAACTTCATTGTTATACTGTTCAAGCTAAGGCAGTCCAACACTTTCTGCAGCTGTTGCAGAGTAAAACCTTTAATCAGACCTTTATTTAGCTTTTTTTGTGTTCTTCTACGACTAAAGCACCAAAAGCTGACCATGCCAAAGCCAATCAAAACTTTACGGTGACAATTGGAACTTTTTTGTCGGATCAGTCAAGCTACAGGAAATTACTTGAAGTCTATACGTTGTACATTTGGGACATCAAGCAAGAGACTAAAAGCTTTAAAGCCAAAGCTCCAACAGTAGCAGTTGGAATGTTGACAATAATAAATATTGGTTGAATTTAATATAATTTGGAAGCTTTACTTTGACAGATAATTCTGCTCTGTGAATCAAACAAACTAATATAGACCAACTTTTATTTTTCAGAGGTGTGCCCCTGCATCTATACGACTCATGGATAATGAACAATTTAAATTTGGTAAGTTTTTGTTTAAGTCATTCACAATATAGGTCATTCTAGACTTAAAGCATTACATATTTGTGCTGCTATCAAGTTTTTCCTCTTTTTGATAAGCCTTTGGCTTTGAGCTTTGCAACATGAAGCACACAGCATACTTTAAACCAGCACCATGATAGTTATATTTATTTGGAGTTGAATTTTGTCTCTTATACTGTATTTTATGTGGCAATTTTTGGGTTGCTGTTTCATTGATGTGCTGTATACCTCTGAGAGAAGAAAAATGAATGGCAATGTTACAGCATGCAACGATTTTACCTTCTACAGCACTGAATTGTTACATTGATTATTATTTCTGCAGCAGAATAGCTGCACACACACAGGCAAATAATTGAAACAAGATGAAAAATGACCCTAACCAAAATTAAGCAGTTGTTGGAACATTGAAGTTTTATGATGTTGTTTCTTAAGGTCTAGTAATGGAATGCATCTGGCATTGTCAGATATCTCTGTAAAGTTCCCCAGTCTCTAGGGATCTCATTATCTCCCCTATATTTCCACTTTTCACAGAGTAGGCACTTCTTAGCATTAAGCAGGGAAGATGAAGCGGCCAGGTTTTTCACTAATAACTAAAACTCATGGCTCTATGATACCTTCTTGGGCTTATTAGTGGCTTGTCCTCCCTTTTAATCATGTTGACTGTTGAGTAAGGAGGGTTGATGCATTCACAGGTCTTTTTCAGATTGGGACTACAAGTACAATTTAGCGCTGCCTGTCTTGATACACAAAATGAAAAATGGAAATGTTGTAGTAAGTAGCAGCAGCGTGTTGATATGCAAAAACAAACAACCAAACCACAGAGGGGAGAGTTAAAAGTAAAATGATGCACACAGTGTAGGTATAATTTTTCTCTCTCTGGATGTTGAGTATTTAATTAACGAGTATGATGGCTGCAAGAGACCTAAAGACCTGCAATCAAATTTTGGAATTGAAACAATTAGGACACTAAGTGATGAAGAGACTTCAACATGGGGGGAAATAAATGAACTGTTAAGTCTCGGCGACATCACCCGTGACTTCCCTGCAGTGATTGATAACCATCCCATTGGCCCCAGCCCCTCATTTTCACTTGTCCACAGGCGCTTTTGTGCGTCCGATCAGAAATAAATCAAAAAGTGTGGCTGAGGAAGACGGATATCGCTGTGTCAACCCCACTTCCCTTCGGAAACCCTCTGATTTATAGTCACTGTCGCTGGCAGCCACTGGCCGGTTGTAAAGTTATTCAAATGTTACCATTTATTTTTCCTTCTTTTGTTTGAAACCCCAAATAAATCTGACTCGCTTGCCCTCTCAGAATGCTGGAGGATGTAAGCAGAAGCAGAGAATGACTAATGTGTGGAAAAAAATGTTGGCCCACTTCTTTGTAAATAGATGGAGCAGACTCTTATCTCATATTTTCACAGGTCATGCCCTGAAGCCTCAAGTATCCTCAATTTTCACATCCTTTCTGGACGGGTTGAAGAAATTTTACATCACCAAGGTAAAAAAAATAAAATTGAAGTGAACATTACCAGTTACCTGCCCCGAGTGTTTTTCATGAAAAATGAATCGGCTTCTTTAATCACCAGTTCAAAGGGTTCGACCCCGACCGCTTGTGTGTGGCCACCCTACTGTTTGAGGGAGACCGTGAGAAGGTCCTGCAGCATGAGAAGCAAGTTTATGACATTGCTGCAAAATTTGGGTAAGTAGTTCTCTCTGTCTTAAAACAAAGCAGTTATAAAGATCAGTTGCAGACCGTGTAAAGCACAGAAATGACAAAGCACCATCTGGTGAGACTTTGAACATGATGCCTGAAGCCCTGATGTCACTTTATTTAACCAGCCATTATGTAGTAGCAGTGAAAAGGATGGAGAAGCACAGTTACACACTTCAGACTTGGTCTTCTTCTCGGTAGTTTGTCACTGTGCAGATTGATGGATCACCTGTGGATGTCCTCCTGTCAGGCCAGCTTTTATGTTAAAGTAGGTGTGGGGTGGGCGGTGATAGCAGGGCACAGCTCCCCTCAGGACAGCGCAGGGCGAAAGGACACAGCCTGGGAGTGCTTGGCTGCTGTGATTGATCATGAAACGGATCAATGAGGACTTTGGTGGAAATCAGTTCCCTGTCAGCCGGAGAGGGATGCTCTCTCTATTCTGTGCCTGTTTTAAACCCCCCAACAATAGTTTCATAGATGAGTTCATCCTAACATAAATATAGCTTTGTGCCATTCAATTGGTTTTTTTTTATGGGTAATTCTGAGATGGCTCTGAAGTTACAACACAGTGGTTCAGTTTAAAAAAAAGAAAAAAAAAAGGTTTTCTATGCTTAATAGGCATCAGTCATTGGTAGTTATCTAATAGTAGAGTTTACTCATGTGAATGCCATCTATTTAATTTTGAAAAAGTAAAATATTTAATTTTGAATATTGAAAAAAAAAAAAGGTTTTATTTAACTTAACTTATTTAAAGGGACTCTTATACTTAATTGGCTGCTAGTTTGCATTTTCCTCTATTTTTTCTCTTTATTTCGTATTACCAGAACATTTTCTGATCTGCTTTTATCACAACTGGACTTAACTGTAAATGATATGGTCAGCACCCTCTCGCTACAGCTTTTTAGATACACAGAGACAGAAAAATCCAGGTGACTGTTCAAACCAGATCTGTTCATTTGCACATGAAAGTCAGTAAAATGCAAAACAGTGAGCCTTATGTATACTGTGCATATAAATAGAAATTGAGTTGTTACTCTTGTTGTTACTATTTTTTTTTTAGGGGAAAACTTACCAACAAAAATCCTGCCTAAAATAAGAAAGACGATTGATGTAATACCAACTTGTCAGAAACCAGCAGCTCATTACAACACACATTTAAACAGGGGACAAACCGGGGATCCTCAGTGCTCCTTACTGGGTGATTTCAGGGATTTCTTCCTGGGTAAAGCTTATCGGTTATATATTACTGTTGGTGTTATTCTTTGGCTCAGTGCCCAGACTTGCAGGTATTTGGAGCACTGCCCTGGTAACTGCCAGCAATTAAATCATAAGAAACTTGTCAGTTACATGCAGCATCCTCTGTTTTATTGCATTATTAAAAGTATATCGTGATCACCCATCAGATCAAGTGCCAGTGATGGATTGGTGCGGTTCTGTTAGGAATATTTTCTTGTGGTGTTGGGGAAACAGGAAGAAGGGTGAAAATCAATATAGTGATTTTCTAATGAGCTTTGCCTGATTAGTTTGGGTGGTAGATGAAAATCTGATTACCCGCTGCAGGTGATGGATGTGTGGCTGACCTGTGGCGATGCACAGAGCATAGCTTCATTGATCTGTAAATTGTTGGATTGACAAGCTCCCAAGCAGCTGTTGTGAGGGGAGCAGTCTGACCAACAAAGCTAAAAGAAAAGAGCTGTTAAATATTAACCCTGTTATCTGCTTCCAGGGGGCTGGCAGCTGGAGAGGACAATGGGCAGAGGGGCTACATGTTGACCTTCGTCATCGCTTACCTCCGGGTGGGTCACTCCTCTGGCTTTCTTTCTGCATGCACTGATGGGCAGGTGGGGCGGGCGGGGAGGACACGGGCTGACAGCAGATAGGATAGTGAGGAACACAGAAAGGCTGCAGAATGTGACCTCGGGAGATCTTTGATTTGATCTGGTCACAGTTGTTGTCAGGGTGTCTAACACTGAGGCATCTACACCATGAGGAGAGCACAGTGGTTGCAGTCAAAATAACAATGGAGAGTCGTCTTAGGTCAGTCCTGTCAGAGGCCTTTTTGATCATCCCAGAAACAAGCAAGGAGTTTACGTGCACTTTCGTAACCAGGCTTTCTATACTAATATGCTTTCTTAAACATCAGCTCTTCATCTTTTTTTTTTTTTTAAATGCGCAAGTTATGGCTTGAAATTTAGACAGACTTGTGCTCTCATAAATTTGTAAAGGGAAAACGGTGCAGTGTGCGCTCACTACAGCGCTTGTCCTCCCATTGTGTTGTCAGTCCAACCGGCCAACAAAACCTGAACAAATAAAAACGACTTCCAAAATAAGGTTGGGGTAGTAGAGAAATCAAATAACTGGCCAGTACACCAACATTAATTCAACAGGTTGCTACAGTGCATGTAAACCTGTTTGATTTCCCCCAGTAGCCTGGTTTCTTGCGTGCATGTAAATGTACTGAATAAGCATTAACCTGTCAGCCTACTAATGCTAATATTGTATTCTGAGCAGGACTTGGGGATGGACTACTATGTGATCGGGGAGTCCTTTGAAACCTCTGTGCCTTGGGACAGGTAAAGACACTCATATGAGCTGTAAGCTTTTCTCTGTTAGTTTAAATAGCTGTAAACATTTTTCTTTTCTCACCTCCCACACAGTCAGTCCTAAGAGAGTGCTCTTTCTTCCTCCTGCTACTGTTTCTCCTACTTCCTTTTTATTTCTCTTTGCCTCTGTCTTTGACATTCGCCTTAATGCCTGCCTTCTCCCCCCCATTAACTGGCTCTGCGTTGGCGGAAGCTTTGCCTCCTCAGCCTACAAACACGCCATTACTGACACACACACACACACACACACACACACACACACACACACACACACACACACACACACACACACACACACACACACACACACACACACACACACACACACACACACACAAGGAGAGACCTATCTGTGTGTGTTCTGTGTGAGGAAATTCAACATGAGCCACATATTCATCTCACATCCACATGTGGTGTGTTCTGCATTTTCTCCATGGTTTCATCATCATTTTGTCACACGTACACACACAGCTCCGTGTTGTGTAACATGGCTGACGGGAGAGACCAAGAGATCAGGCACTGAGGCGAGCATATGTGCCTGGCTCATTACCCATCCTCCCCCCCCCATCCTCCACACACGGCTGCACATGCTTAGGACTGGCGGCCATTTCCACACCAGTGGGAACCTCTCCCACTATGGTCGTCATGTTAGTCTCCTCCTCCTCCTCTTCCTCTTCTCATGTCTTTATCTAAATTTCTAATAATTTTGCATTGCTCATTAATTCAGTTAAATGTAAGTTCCCTATACATATATGACCATTGTGTTTTAGATACACAAATATCACAGTTTAGACTTTCTTTCTTTTTTATCTGGTTCCTTTTTCTTTTTTAATTCAAACATTTACTTTATTTCCAGGGTGTTGGACATTTGCCGGAACGTAAAGGCGCGCATCATTCAAGAGTGTAAAGACAAAGGAGTGCAGTTTTCACCGTTATCCACATGCAGGTAACGTTTGCAAATAAATGACAGTTTTAATGCAAATGTAGGCTGATTGAAGAGAACTCAAATCCCCTAAGGGCTGGCTATCATCAAACATTTTAGAGACAAGTGCAGATACAACAACTGAGTTTTGGTACCACTACAGCACTTTTTTACTCAAGTATAAAATCAATATATACATCTGTTTTTTATGGGCATATTTATTTATAAATTTTTATTAAAATGTGTTTATATATATATATATATATATATATATATATATATATATATATATATATATATATATATATATATATATATATATATATATACAAAAAAAGCCAAAGTTAAGAGCACGCACAGCATGTATCAAGGCTGAGGCCTCACCACAGAATCCCGGGTTTGATTCTAGCCCAAGCTGCATGTCATCCCCTGCCTTTCCTGTCTCTCTCCAAGCTATCACTATCCAATAAAGAGAAAAAAGCCAAAGTTCTCAAATGTTTCTCTTCCACCTTTTGGTTATTGTCAACAAATCCCATGAAAAGACCAAAACCAACAATGTGTCAGTCCATCTTTTGATACTTTCTGACTTCCCCACTCTGTCTGTAGCACTCAGCCCCAAGCCCATTAGTTAATACTGGACACATAGATCTTTAAAAATGGGTCACAAATATGTACTTTCAATTTACAAATAGTCACTTATTTGTTTTTTTTTTTGCAAATGTTACTCAAACAGGGGTAAATGATGTTGTTGGAATACAAAAAAAAAATAGTATTGAGGTTGTATACCCAGTCCTAACCCTGACCCTGGGTGAGTTAGCAAAAGCCGCACAGACGGACAATCTGACAAACAGACGGCGAGCCGGTCAAGGAGCACCAGGCTTCTGCTCGCCGATTGCGGACAGATTAGGCCTCTGCCTGATTATGCGACAGCCATTCATTTCCCGGCTGCAGTCTGTCACATGATGGATTTGTCCATTTAACCTCTAGAACAGTGAGTGTGCCAGGTGATGGGCCATGTCAAATGAACAAGGGATCTGCACCCTGCTCCTCCACAGGGAACAAGGCCAGAGAGAGAGAGAGAACATGCAAACTAGAGAAGCATTCTTGATGGGAGAATCCAAGCTACATTTTATCTAGAAGCAGTCACATGAGCAGTACTGATATTTTGTTCTGTGTAAAACAGGTCAGGGGTTCACCGAGGCAAAGCAAAACCTCCCACTTTGTCTTCCAATTATGAAGGAAAAAATGCATTTATTGTATGAAAATGGAACGCCTTGACAAAACACTGCTCTTTGTATTCATGTAAATTAGATTTCAGGTGCTGAAGTAGAAATGTGTGTGTGTGTGTGTGTTTTATCTGTTCTCTTACAGGGTGACTCAGACATACGACGCTGGTGCCTGTGTCTACTTTTACTTTGCCTTTAACTACAGGGGACTCAGTGATCCAGTGCACGTGTATGAACAAGTGGAGGTATGACCAGTTTAATTTTTATCAACATGGCATGGTCCAGTACTTTCATAGCTCATAACCATATCTGATGTGATGATATGTTAAATCTCCAGCACCCTACATAGTAAATTTCAGAATATAGTATTATATAATATGAATGAGGGTTTCATTTTTTTATTTCCCAGCATGCAGCTAGAGAGGAGATCCTTGCCAATGGAGGGAGCTTGTCACATCACCATGGAGGTACTACAACCTGAAAAATACACACTAAAAAATTGGGTCTGTTTTTGCAAACATGTACAAAACAGATGCAAATGATTCACGAGTAGAACAATGAATAGGATGACATGATTTTTGCACCTTCTCCTTTTGATTTTAATTTATGAACAGAGGTTGCACTTAGAAGCAAAGGCAGTATGGCGAGCTTTCCCAGCGTGCTCGTCCATGCTAGCCAGCAGGCTGCCAGTTGCGCTATAAATTTGCATTTGGTCGGAGGTCTTTCATCGCTTCCTTCATGTGTCCAAAATATGTTCCTGCGGCTCAGATGAATGGCTCTGACTCGGCTATTTGTTCATTTCAGCAGTGACCAAATGAAGCGTGAGCAAGCGAGGGCGGCGAAACAACTCTCTGGGCCCCATCAGGGCTAACCGAAATGGCTGCCTTATCTATATTGCCATCCGCCTCGCTGTTTTCATACATCACTTCGGGCTATTCATCACACCTGTCAAAAACAGTATGCAGTGAATCAGCTGCGATATTAAATCACAATTTTTCCTGAATGCGGGGACGGGTTCAAAATTAAAAGATTGCTAATAAAAAGGAGGCGGCAGGCAGGGGTAAATGATGCCACCGTTATCACTGGCTGTATACTGACCTCCAAACGGTGGCCCAGCCACCCCGAGCAGCACAGGGAGGTGACGAGGGGGGGGGGGGTATTGATGCAGCTCCCGCGTGCGAGGCCGACTCTGTAATTGTGATTAATAACAGTGGGGCTCGCTATCTGAGCACAGACAGGCCGGTTTGTCTGCCCACAATCAGCGCTTGACAAATGGAGCTAGTTTCACTGGGTTTTGTGTATCAAACAAAACAGATGTAGTCAAGGATGGTGAGGTGGGAGGGCACCAGAGGAAATATACATTTCCGTGGCCCTGTATTTACAGCGGGTCAGTGTTTGCTGCGTGGGCGTAGGTAAAGGAATCTGGGCGTGTAGAGCGCTGTGTCTCTTTCTCTTTAGGACATAATACTCACTGTGTTGACTGCTGTCCATCACAAAAACGCTGACAATTTTAATTTAATTTTACTTTAATTTATCACTTGAAAAAAGATGTGTTTAAATGTTTGATTATTGGGGCGGCCTCTAGCTCACCCAGTAAGAGCATGTGCCCCCATGTAGACATGTAGAGAGTCCTTTGCATCGACCTGCTGCCTTTTTGCTGCGTGTTATCCCCCATCTCTCTCCCCATTTCCTGTCTAATCACTGTCACTATCTAATAAAGGGAAAAGTCCCAAAAAAAATAATCTTAAAAAAAAAAAAGTTTGATTATTGGCTGATTCTGAAAGCCAGAATGTTGGGAGAAATGTCCTCTTTAACTAGGTCACCAGTGTTGCAGCGGTGAAGAGTTGTTGAACATCCATCACCAGGAGAGCCATCCATCTATCAGCCGATACTCTGGCTCCGCCATATCACAGGAAGGCAGGGCTGCTACCTTACCCCGTCTTTAATGCCCTGACCCCCATTTGTCACAGAAGCTTGGGGAGAGCATGTTGAGGGGTTGAGGCTCAGCATGGCCACCACAGTCTCCTATGTAGGAGGGCCACCCCGCGGTGCCCAGCATCTTCACCTCACCTTGTGGCTCTGCAAAGCTCCAATCTCGCTTACACTGCCAAACTCACCTCTACACAGGTCACTGCACTTAGGAGGTAGAAAAATGACCTGATTCAGTGAAGTTCCCACCTTGCCTTTCACACTGCGCATCCCCAGGCTTTTCCACACAAGAGAAATGTGGCACTTTTTAAAAAGAAATCTGTCATTGCTGAAATAACTACCTGCTCTTCTTTGCATGTCTCAGCTGCACAGACCTAGCCTGGCGAGATTGATTGCAATAGCAAGCAAAAAGGAGAGAATATGACAAGATAGATGTGTAAATTATCACAGTGATGGAGGCAATGATGCACTCCCAGCACCTTCTGTTTTCTCTCCTTTTCCTGAGAGGAGGGAGGGATGGAGGAGGGAGGACTGAAAAGGACGAGGTTGTGGAGAGCACGGTACTCTTTTAGTTATTGGGTAGCAGCTGATTGGTCCCTCTGTCACCATCTGGAGGTTTGTGAGGTATCAGAGTCCCTGGTGACCCTGCGTCTGCCCTGTTTTGTCAGGAGACGGGCCTCACCAGCCTCATGGCTGATCCCCATCTGGGTTTCCTGGCTTGACTCTCATAACAGGCGGCCCCTTCCCTCAACATGCCCTATTAACACTGGAGCTCCCCTGCTAGTGATGCAAAGAGAGGCGTGCAGAGAGGGAAGGGTAGGCGTGTGAACACTCCCATTATACACCTTCCTTTTTATGGGCCTCCCTATCTTATCTCAAGTGATTACACTGCTGGTTTCAAGCGTTTACTCAGCGAGCAGCACCTGTTCTAAGCTGCTCTGTTCTCAAATGTATCTTTTTCAGTTATGGAATATAGATATCCTGTGTTTCTTTCAAGTTAACAATACCTCTAAAAGTTAAGGAGGATGTTCTCACGAGGCTGTACTGAAGCGCTGCTGTTGTCTGATTTACCCAGTTTTGACATATTTAAAGTTAGCATTTTCATTAGCATGTTTCTTTCTTACTTAATGTAGCCAACTTAAAGTCCTTTAATTAAGGCCCTTGATAATGACTATTTATTGTTTTTAAACAGATTTTCTCTGTGAGTTGTTGAACCTCCAGATGCTGCTGGAGTGTTCTTGTGAACTAGTGGTCAAAGGTGCAGACATCGTCCACAGATACACTCAGGCTGGACTAAAGCTGCAACTATCAACAGTTTCTATTATTTTGTAATCAGTATTTTACAAGATATTACAAAAAAATGTGTCATCACAATTTCCAAGAGCCCCCCAAAAAAACCTAAAGATATTCAACTTACACTGATATACAACCGAGAAAAGCAACAAATTTATAAACATTTAAAAAACTGGAACCAGAGAATTGTTTGTCATTTTTTGTTTTAAATTGAAAATTCTCTCTCTTATTTATATACTCTTGAATTATTGACTTATCAATTTCACTCTGCTAGGCATGGCAGGATTAACATTTTAAAGGCGGGGCAACACATTTGCTATTGGACCCCTATTGTGGTAAATGTACTTTATTTAGGAATATGTAACAGAATACTGCAGGGCCCACCTTAGTTGATACACCTTAGTGGTTCAACCACCTTAACAAATATGCAATTAAATAAATGAGCAAAGACCAAATGGCACACAATGAGTCTGGGGCTTACTTGGTCAGGATTTTTGTTGGAGGTTATTCCCAAGCCTTTAAAAAATCTTTAAAAAAAGATGCATTTAAATTCTCAGCATCTATAGATAATGTGAAAGCTCAAAATCGCTCCTCATTGTACAGATTGTGGCTGAGTTTTACACGTGGTTAAAGAAATTCTGCAGCTTATCAGCTTGTAGAAAATCAAAGTTTCTATATTATTTGAAGTTCTCTAACAATAGTTTGGCTCTCCAGTAAGGTTTTTCCAGTCCTCCGCAGTCACCAGACCTCTCGCTGGCTCCAAACTCTCCGCTAAGAACCTGTCGGGCACAGACGCTGTGGAGTATGTCAGACTGGACAGCTGGTGAAGCAATGGGCACCCTCACTAGGCTTGGTGCCACAGCCTCCCTCGCTCCTCAGGTTGGGGGTTCGGAGGAGGAGAAGGGAGGGTGAAGAGTGGCTGCAACCCAAAGTCCTGCTGACAGAGGACCATTGTGTGGTGCTCCGCAGTTGGCTTTGGCACCCTGTTGGTGATCAGGCCAGTGTCGGAGGGCACAGAGCGGCGTTCAGGACAAGCAAGCACAACACCCCTCGCAGGTCAGCTGGAGGAGCTTGTGTGCACAATGAGACAGAAACACACACACACACAGACAAACACTCCAGCAACTCTGGAGGGAGGGAAACAGAGGGGAGTGGTGGCTCAAAGAGCGAGGGAGCCGGGGACGGCCCGCTACAGCCGCCAGCCGGCCCCTCCTCTGGGAACACACAGAGCCTAATGAGTTTGATAGTCTGCTGAGCTCCATAAATCATGCCATGCAAAACATTTCTCCTCTCTGAATAAAAGCATTTATCACCCTCTGTTTATTCACTCACTCTCACAAGATTGATTGGCTCCCAGCAGCCCGCTGAGCAATCAGCCGTGCCGATTCCTCTATTTCTCCCCCTCGGTCCTCTTCCTTGAGTTTGTTTATTTATTTATTTTCTCTCCTCTGTCATTCAGTGGGGAAACTTCGGAAGGAGTGGATGAGAGAGACCATCTCGGATGTCGGCATGGGGATGCTAAAGTCTGTCAAGAACTACGTGGACCCCAAAAACATCTTCGGCAACAGGAACCTCATCTAATTTCCCGCTCACCTTAATCTCACCTTTTTCTAAAAAGCATCGTGTGCATTTTGGATTAATAGATACTAAATGTGAATTGAAAATGGACAGAGATGTTGTCTTTTTCATCAAAAGTGTCATTTGGTGCCATCTATTCATTTACCCAAACCTTTTATTTTACGTTAATTTGCACTTAACATGCTGTAACAATCATTGTCACTCACGGTGAAGCTCATTTTTGCTGCTGTTGTTGTTGTTGGAGCTACGGCCATGATGCAACCAGACATAATGCAACAAAATCTTGATTTTTGTCATATTTTCTTATGTTTAACCATTTCCTAAATATCCTTGCCAACATGGTTAATTCATCTGTTTGTTTTTACTTTCCTCTTATATATATAAGTGTGTGTTTGTGTGTGTGTGTGGTGGGTGCGGGGGGGGCGGGGGGGCACTTCTTTAGGGGTTAGTTCTAGATGAATGCGCTTTCTGAAGCTCTGTGCCTTTCTAAAGCTTATGTCTGCCTTCCCCCTCTCCTACTAAACACTCTGCTGGTGTACAGTGAGTCCCTTTTGTGAAGAGAAATGAACTTGGACATGATGTTTCCTCTGTCTTCATCCTTCACTTGCCCTCATGCCTATTGTACTGACCTATTGCCATATTGCCAAGAGACTTTTTCTGGACTGACTCTGTGTGCGTGTGTGCCTCTGCCCCACCAAATTTTAACAAGCCCCCCCACCCCCTTCCTAGTAGTTCAGTATAATTATCAAGAGAGATATTAGTTGTGTGTTATAGTTTTTTGGACTGCAAGTGTTTACCTTACATGGTTTGTTACTAAGAAAGTGAAGTGGGGGAAAAAAAGCCATTGCGTTTTTTTCGATCATGCCTGCTTCAATGTGACCGCGCTCGCAATGTAAGGCCTATGGATCCCGGTGCTCACGTCGTACCAAAGACTCAACACATCAGATCATGCAAACATACCATAAACATATGTGTTTGACAATGTGACCTTCACACACATTGACTTACTTCGTGCACAGCTAAACTATATTTTTAAATCAACATATGCAAAGATAACCCTTCTGAGAGCTGTAAAATGTAGATATGTGTTACTGTTATATGTGCTAAAACTTTCTACATGTTTCTTATGTTACAGACACTGTACTGAATTATCTCTGCTTTATAGATTTTTTTTTTTTTCCTGAAAGTTTCCCTCCTTATCTGTAGTGTGGAAAGGTTGTTTTTTTTTTTGAACGGATAATGTAATGTACTACAATTTGATACCAGACGTGTTCCATTGTCACCATTGATTTTGAAGCAAAGTAAAGCTTTAAGAAAGCTGTTTGCTGATGAATCTTGCCTTTTTTACCTTCTTATCTGTGGTTCACATTTCCTCGACCACCTTGTCCTTTTTTAATTCATATTTCCCCCAAATAAAAGGACTTATTAGGGACCCATCATGTGACATTTTACCTTGGTGTCAAAAATGTGTGAGAGCTTTTGAACGTTATGGATGTACCTTTTTTGTTATTTTCCACTTCTCTTAACAACGTAACATCCAAGAACATTGTGTCTGTCTGTGCAATAAATTGAACTAAAAAAAATCCCATTTGTTGGATGTACTGTATCTAGACAGCAATATACAACACTGTTCAGAGAGCAACATAACCCTTTCCTCTCTCATACATCATTTCCAATTCAGCTCTTCAATTATAGCTTTTATTGTCAGATTGTGCTAAGAGGGTCAATGGGAACCTGACAGCAGGTGTTGTTGGACCTGCGCCACACTAAGCTTAAAGTGATACAGCACAGAGGAGTTCAACACAGTCTGTCTTTTGCTTTATGACTGGAAGATACATTTTTTAAACACAGGCTCTTTTGGGAGTCATCTTCACCCACACAACCATCCACTGTACTTGCTGACGTCACTGCCACCTATCAACAGCAATAGAGCTCAGCCTTGGACAATGAAATGCACTGCAGTTATCACACTCCTCACACTGTATCTTAATAAAGAGGACTGTGTGAATGAATACAGGAGATATAAGTAAGACATGAAGGACATTTTCTTTGATATGTCACTGTAATTCTCTGACTTGTAATATTGATTACAGATTCATGTATGTGCAGCTAATTCCTATTTTCTTGTTTTAACTTTCTAACATGACTGTGTCATGCAATATCTTTTCAATGAAATGTGTGTACCTGCAGTATTTCATTGATACATTTCATGTGTAAAGATACATTTGTCCACATGAGGTCAGCACTGCACTGGAAAAAACAATACTGTAGGCTATGTACTGACAGATGATTTAGAACAGAGGCTGTTTGGGACTGAACGGCAAAGTCAGTGGTGGAGGAAGTATTCAGGTCAAGTAGCAATAGGCCTACTGGAATATAGAAATACGCCATTACAAGTGAAAGTCCTGCATTGAGAATGCCACTTAAGTAAAAGGCAATGTATATAAAAATGTACAACGTACTATTATTATTAGATTGTTATTACTAATGCATTTAAGTGTTAGAAATAAGTAAGTAAGTAGCATTTTAATGTTGTAGTTTGCAGGGCTGAAAGTGAGTTTTGTGTAGGCTGCTTGTAATTGTTAGAGTAGGCTATATGTTTAATAAAAATAAATCAGTACTTGCACCTGCACTTGAATACTTCTGTCTTAAGGGTTGTACTTCGCCACATTTCAAGTCACATTCGTTACAGAGTAAGAACAAAAGGCACATGGAAAAATCCTGATAAACTCCGTGAGAATGGAGCAAAAGAAAGATGATAACCAAACAGCTGCAGCAGAGAAGAAGCTGCAGGTGTGTCTGCGACCGCAGGAGGGCAACATACGGAAAACATACGGAAACCATACAATATAAACGTCTACGTTTACGGGCCGCATTAGAGGTTGGGGGTGCAGTCGGACCGGGGGCCTGACCCCAGCGGGCAGTTAGGTGACCCAAATCAATTAAACGCAGCCAGGATGTTGCAACACCAAGGCGCTGACCAAGTCAAGCTAACATGCTAAATGCTAACATGTAATTGGACCTCAAGTGGTGACTTCTGCTTTCATTAAGGAACTTTTGCCGTCCGTGAGGTGTGTGAGGGCTTTCTGCTGCAGATAAGAGCCTCATTCAGCTCAACATGTTTGAAAACTTTCAGAAGCGCAGTGGGACCAGCTGCAGGCTGAATGACTGGTTATATATTGGGACCGGACAGGCTGAGTGGACCGGTTATACTGGGACCATACAGGCTGATGGATGGACTGGTTATACTGGGACTATGTCGAAAAAAGTGATTAAAAAGTCATAGTATATTATGTCGACAAAAGGTGATGAAACAAGTCATAGTATGTCAGAAAATGGCTTAGTAAAGGAGTATTCGGACTATATTCGGCCGATATTCGGACTATATTCAGCCCAATATTGGGCCGATATTTGGCCCAATATTTAGATCAATATTCGGCCCAACATTCGGACTATATTCGGCCCAATATTCAGCCCAATATTCGGCCCAATATTTGGCCAATATTCGGCCCAATATTCAGCAGAATATTTGGCCGATATTGGGCCCAATATTCAGACTATATTCGGCCCAATGTTCGGCCAATGGATACAATGTCAAAAAAAGTGATTAAAAAGTCATAGTATAGTATATCAAAAAAGGGATTAAAAAGTCATATATAGTATGTTGAAAAAAGTGATAAAACAAGTCATACTATATTATGTCAAAAAAGGTCTTAGTAAAGAAGTATTTGGCCGATATTTGGCCCAATAGTCGGCCGATATTCAGCCAAATATATTCAGCCTATATTCGGCCCAATATTCGGCCGACATTTGGCCGTTATTCGGCCGATATTGGGCCCAATATTCTGTCTATATTCGACCCAATATTTGGCCCAATATTTGGCCGATATTCGGCCAATATTTGGCCCAAAGTCATGATATAGTTTGTCGAAAAAAGTGATATTGGGCTGAATATTGGGCCGAAAAAAGTGATAAAACAAGTCATACTATAGTATGTCAAAAAAGGTCTTAGTAAAGCAGGGCCCAATATAGTCTGAGATTTGGCCCAATATTCGGCTGATATTCGGCCCAATATTGGGCCGATATTCGGCCCAATTTATGGCCGATATTGAGCTCAATATTCGTACTATATTCGGCCCAATATTCGGATGATTAAAAAGTCATAGTATAGTTTGTCGAAAAAAAGTGATATTGGGCCCAATATTGGGCCAAAAAAAGTGATAAAACAAGTCATGTCAAAAAAGGTCTTAGTAAAGCAGGGCCCAATATAGTCTGAGATTCGGTCCAATATTCTGCAAATTTTCGGCCCAATATTTGGCCCATATTGGGCCCAATATTCGGTCTATATTTGGCCCAATATTCGGCCCAATATTTGGCCGAAAAAAGTGATAAAACAAGTCATACTATGTCAAAAAAGGTCTTAGTAAAGGAGGGCCCAAAATAGTCCGAGATTCGGCCCAATATTCGGCCAATATTCAGACTATATTCGGCTCAATATTCGGCCGATATTCTGTCTATATTGGGCCCAATATTTGGCCCAATTTTTGGCCGATATTGGGCCCAATATTTGTACTATATTCAGCCCAATGTTCGGCCCAAACTTTAGACCAATATTTAGCCTATGTTTACTAAGTTGAAATTCGGCCAATAAATTGCCCAATATTGGGCCGATATTCGGATGATTAAAAAGTCATAGAATAGTTTGTCAAAAAAGTGATATTGTGCCGAAAAAAGTGATATTGTGCTGAAAAAAGTGATAAAACAAGTCATACTATAGTATGTCAAAAAAGGTCTTAGTAACACAGGGCCCAATGTAGTCTGATATTCGGCCAAATATTCTGCCGATATTCGGCCCAATATTCGGCCCAATTTGGCCCAATATTCGGCCCTATTTTTGGCCCAGTATTTGGCCCAATATTCGGCCCAATGTTGGGCCCAATATTCGACCGATATTCGGCTGATATTCAGCCCAATATTCGGCTGATATTCGGCCCAATATTTGGCCAATATTCGGTCGATATTGGGCCCAATATTCGGTCTATATTCGGCCCAATATTCGGCCCAATATTCAGCCCAATATTCGACCCAATATTGGGCCCAATATTTGCCAATATTCGCAGATATTCGGACGATATTCAGCCCAATATTGGGCCCAATATTCGCAGATATTTGGCCAATATTCGGCCCAATATTTGGCCGATATTCGGTCCCATATACGCCCGATATTCAGCCCAATATTTGGCCCAATATTCAGCCAAATTTTCGGCCCAATATTTAGCCCAATCTTCGGCCGATATTCGGCTGATATTGGGCCCAATAATAGGCCTATATTTGGCCCAATATTTAGCCTATACTCTGCCGATATTGGACCCAATATTCTGACTATATTTGGCCAATGTTCGGCCCAATATTCGGCCCAATATTCGGCCGATACCCGGCCAATATTGGGCCCAATATCCTGACTATATTCGGCCCAATATTGGGCCGATATTTGGCCCAATATTGGCCCAATATTCAGCCGATATTCAGCCCAATATTTAGACCAATATTTGGCCTATGTATACTGTGTCGAAAAAAGTGATTAAAAAAATCATAGTATAGTATGTGGAAAAAAGTGATAAAACAAGTCATACTATAATATTTGGCCCAATATTCGGCCGATATTCGGCTGATATTCACCCCAATATTCGGCCGATATTGGGCCCAATATTTGGTCTATATTCGGCCCAATATTCGGCCTATATATGGCCGATATTTGGCCCAATATTTAGACCAATATTCTGCCAATGTATACTATGTCGAAAAATGTGATTAAAAAGTCATAGTATAATTTGTCAGAAAAGGTCTTAGTAAAGCAGTATTCGGCTGATATTTGGCCCAATATTGGGCCAATAATAATCATAGTATAGTATGTCAAAAAAAATGATGGCCGACGACCGACGACCAATGACCGATGGACTGACGGACCGACGACCTACGGGCCGACGGCCAATGACCGACGACCGACCGACCGCGTGTGTGTGTGTGGCTGCTCTCGCTCTAAATATTGTTGATACATCTCTGTGTTCACTGCAGGGGCGTAGCACAAAATTCTTGGACCCTGTAGAAAGGCATTTTCTATGAGCCCCTCACCGCATCCACAGCTATTCATTCTAGCATCTTTTTGGGCCCTCGTCACATGAGGGCCTTGGGTACTCAGTCCCCTTTCCTCCCCCCCAGTCCGACGCCCCTGGTTGACTGCTTTGGTGGTGTTTTATTCTGCTATTGATTCTATTAGAAGTGCCAGGCTATTTATGTGGCTTACTTAAAGCTACAGGATTTCTCCCATCTAGCGGTGAAACTGTATATGACAACCAACTGAATGTTACTTCCTAGCCCTTCCCATTCCGAGCTCATTTTAACTCCTATGGTGGCCGAACCCGAAATTAACTCTTAGTATCTCCATCGTTTACATGCAGTGTTCTAGCCACTCCAATAATAACTTTGGTCCTGTTGCTTTGCCTGTCACATTGTCATTTTAATTCTCTTTTTCGCTTCCCTGGTGAGTAATCTCTCCCTGGCATTCGTCATGGTGCCACTAGTTGTAAGAGGGCGAAATGCGGAGGTATGACCCTCTTCGGCTAAAGATGGAGGCACTACATGGCTGCTGTCGCTCTCATATATTCTGAATGATTCTAAATGGCAGTTTCTACGCTTATGAGAATACTTTAATTAGGTGGAAGTAATTACACATGAATGAGCACATATTTGTGAAAGAACAAAGTTTTTTTTGCTAAGAATCAACTCAAAAAATGACACAATGTAGGTTTAAAGGTGCTCTAAGCAATGTCACGCGTTTTTTAGGCTACAACATTTTTTGTCACATACAACAAACATCTCCTTACTATCCTGTCCCCTGAACACACTGTAAAAAAAGTGGTCTCTGTAGACAGCCCAGGTAATAGTAGTGTCATATCATCATATAACTAATATTCTAGTACTCATTTCATCCCTGGTAAATGGTCGAGGCAAAGCTAATTTCAATTAAAATACTGTTGGGTAGTTTAATCTATAACAATACATCATATATTATAAGATCCATCATGTGTTTTGTATGTAAAATCCATCTTTGAAATAACCAACAATATTTCCTTCTGTAGTGGAGTAGAAGTATAAAGTAGCATGAAATGGAAATACTCAACCAAAGTAGTATCTCAAATACTTGTGCAAATGTACTTTTGTGTCAGAAAAAAACCCGAAGACATATAGCATCATATTTTTATTTAAACTCTGAACAGAAACATTGCACATTTGCCTTTTCATGCCTTAGGTTTCTTTCATTTTAGCCCACTGTAAATAAATCCAGAGCCCAACTGGGAGAGGAAAGAAGAAATACAAGAAGCATGTTACATTGCAAAAAAGACAAAGTAGAAGTTTGGCCACATTTGGAGACCTAATAGAAAAATAGAACAGAGATATATCATAAGTCACGTAACATGATGCAATAGAATTTAAATCATGCATTTCCGATGATATAATGGGTTTACTGATGAAGTTCAAAGTACGAGGTATTTGTTGGCTCACGTTTGCTACATCCTTAGCAAGTGGTTGAATTTAATACTGCATAAAACATGCAATTCAAAATGTTTCTGGTCGACTTAAATTCAGCTCTTCAACTAAAATACAGTAGAGCACACAGATCCATGCCACACAATGTGCACAGTCACGTTTTAAACTCCAATTAACAAAGCTACAACACAATTCATAAGGCATACCCCCACCCAAAAATAATACTTATAATCATAATAATAATATTAAAATTATAACTTTTGACTACATGGGCACTTCAGTACTACAAGTTTCAGTGTCTCAGTCTTCTTTTGGATATTATAAAAGCTGTTTAAATGTGTGAGCTTTGAGAAAAGGACAGAAGTCAGATTAAAGCAAAAGCCAGACATTTTAGGAAATACACTCATTTACTATCTGGTGGCAAGTTAGATAAGAGGATACCACTTTCATATAAAGTTACTGGTTAGCTTAGCTTAGCACAAAGACTAAATCGAGGGAAACACAGTTAGCCTGGCTTTGTACAAAGGTAACCAATCCACCTAACAGCACATCTAAAGCTCAAATAAACATTTTTTTTTACTTTGTGCAAAAACCAGAGTAAAAATTACAATTTGTTGTTTTACAGGGGGTAATGGCTCAGACAAGTTGCCAGGCAACCAGGGGCGGCTGCAGAAAGTTGCATCTCCTGGCCAAGAAATAGTCCAATTTCTGTAAACAAACTACCGGTATACAATATTTTAATTAAAGAGATGCTGGTAGGTGGATTTTGTTCCAGAGCCAGGCTTGCTGTTTCCCTCTATTTATAGTCTTTGTGCTAAGCTAATTGTTGGCTGGCTGTAACTTTATTTAGGAGACATCTGAGAGAGTGGTCTCCTCATTTAATTCAGTGTATTTCCTAAAATATCAAAACTATTCTTTTAAAAGTAGTGTAGTGAGTTTATATTCAATTTAACATTACTTTATGTTGTAGCTGTCAATGTTACATCAGTAGATGAAATTTCGCAGAAATTAAAGGTGCTCTAAGCGATGTCACGCATTTTTAGGCTACAACAATTTTTGTCACATACAGCAAACATCTCCTCACTATCCGCTACCTGCCTGTCCCCTGAAGACACTGTAAAAAAAAAGTGGTCTCTGTAGACAGCCCAGGCTCCATAAACGGCAACGAAAATAAACTGCGCCAACCTGCACCACGAAACATAACAACAAATTTGGGATGAGGAGGAGGGAAGGGGCAAGCTAGCCTCCATTTTGTTTGACAGTACTTCGAACATCAACAAGAAGTAACATCACCCAACATTGCTTAGAGCACCTTTAATGTGATATTAGAACAACTTCATCAAGGCACATTGTGTGTGTTTTGTTGTGACAAGTGAAACCCTGGATTTATAAAATTGGGCAAAATAGATTCCTATATGAATATAATAACAGTAATGCTTTGTGGTTAACATGGAGTCAAGCCATATCTGCAGTCATTGGTTTTTATAAATGATGACAAAAAAATACGTCATGGTTCAACATGGATTTCCATACTACCTAAGAATCTTGGTGAGGAGGCCATGCACTTTTCATTAGGATCTTAAAACAAGGCACAGGAAGGGACACTCAATTTGCATTGCAAGCGCTGTCACAGGTCCTGCTGTTCCTGAACCTCTTTATCATCCATAAATTCTACAGCCACATTGCAATCCAGAGCTTACAGGTTCTTAAACAGCACTTGTAAATAACGTAATAGCCTATTTACAGATTTACAAAAAATATCTCTGTTCCCCCGGACAAAATGCAAGCAGCGAGGAGGTACCAAGAGCAAAACGTACCACAGCAGAGACAAACATTCCTCTCCAATATCTGTGCAATGCCCAGAATAGTTAGTGTTAGCTCACTGGTTGACATGTTAACACAGTGGTTTGAGCTTCCTTTCTGACGTGGTGTCATCAGCTGATTTGTAGCTGCACCAATAAGCTCGCCACACACAGCTCTGTCAGCCTTCAGCACAGGAAGGCTGAAGAGAGACGAAAAACCTCCATGATAGCGCCGCGCTCAAGTCTAAAGCTCATCTCTAGCAGCAAAAGCGAAGAGGAGCAGAGCCCAAGAACCTCTGCATGCACTGCACTGCCTCTGTTGCAGGCTGCATTTAAGAGGAAGTAAGCCTAAGAGATCAGCTCGGAGATGGCATCAGAAGCTAACTAACAGGTTTAGATGGTGGGCTATCAGCATCGCCGCTGCAGCAGGGTGTGCTGCCTGTTTTGGCCACAGTGCAGCCGCTTGTTTCTGTGCTGTCTTCACTGCAGGGGCTTGATGGCGCAGAAACACTCTGGACACATTGTCTTTTCCTGTTCAGTTCTTCCCAGTTGGCCCTGTTAGCTTTGATCATGTCAACCATCGGCTGAAGTTTGGGATTCAACTTGACAAGAGTCTAGAGGGAGAGAGAGGAAGGGGAGAAAGATGAGAATAATGAGGAAAAATAGACATGAAATATACTGTAAAGACAAAAAAAAAACACCATCAGCATGAGAAGCAGAGGCCCCAGTTTGTGCCCATGTGTACCATTACATTCAAGTCACAGAGCCATTTCTTTTTCTTAAAAAGAAATACCTAGTAATATTTTTCAAAAACCTACAGGCAGGCTAGCAGCTCTCAGATGCTGTATGTAGGTACTGTGGGGCTTTGAGCTACATGCTAACATCAGCATGCTAACATGCTTACAATGATAATGTTAACATGCTGAGGTATAGCAGTGTTTACCATGTTCACCATCGTAGCTTAGCATGTTAGCATAATAACATTTGCTAATCAGGACTAAAGTACAGCTGAGTCATTACATTTGAAAGTATTTACCGGTAGTCATAAACTAAAGCATCTAATTTTGACCTGATGATGGCACTAGATGAAATAATCAAAGTCAGTATGATTTATCATCTGAGCACCACAATTGTCTGCACAACATTTCATGGAAATCCCTCTGATAGTTGATGACAAATGCCCTTGCTCAATTTGTACAACATGAACCAAAATGTAAACATATTATATAGATTTCTTTTCAATATTTCATATTTGCATACAAAATACCATGGTAATATTTCGCTTGTGTTTTAAATATGTATACATGTAAACATTATTATATAGATTTCTTTTCAATATTTCATATTTACATACAAAATACCATGGCAATATTTTGCTTGTGTTTTAAATATGTGTAAAATATAGTCACAATTTGAGAAACAGGGTTAAATATCTTTGTTATCGTGCAGCAATTTATTTATTTATTTATATTTATTAGATTGTTAGAAGAGAAACATATTCAGAATAATGAGTTTAATTAAAATCACCTTCTGTGTTTTTGAAATATCGCCTGGTATTTATTTTTTGGAAAAGTGGATGCTTAGCTTTGTGACTAGAATGTAATAATAAAACATGAGACTGAGGCTAGAAAAGCAGCACATGATTCATCAAATGAACTACAAAACAAATGACACAATACAGAGAACACACTGCATAGCTTGATAGTTTACCGCAATGAAATAACTGTTCGTTAGAGATTAGAAGCACATGTATGACTGAGATAAGATGCCTTTGTCATTGGTCAGTGTTGAACTGTAAGTGGCAGCATAGTCAAAACTGTCATCCACCATTTTAATAAATTACCTATAGGGGTGTGGGCAGGGGGATTTTGTTCCCTCTGTTCTCCTCACATTGTCTACTGTGTCTATTGAATTACCAGGAAAGTCTGTAATTAGTTGTTGTTTCATTAACCCCTTTTGTAGAAATATAACATGTGGGCATGGGTAGGCATGGGCCGGTGTACGATTCTTGAGGTATGATAATCTTCAGCAAAAATATCATGGTTTCACGGTATTGCGGTATTGCAATTACAGCTTCAACATTTTTTTTTTTTGTCTGGGTAAAAAACATTGAACACAATGTTTTTTTATTTTTTAACACACTGCACACTGGCAGGGAGAAGGATTACTAAACTGCAGTTTCTCTTCTTGACCACTCATAAAAAACTGCTCACACCTTAGGAACGGTGTGACAAAAAATGTTAGTGGTTTTGAAACCTTGGAATACCTTAAAAAACGGTAACCGGCCCATGCCCATGGGTCCCACATACCAAAACATTACACACACACACACACACACATACACAGACACACACACACACATATGTGTATATCATAGTAAATGGGAAGCCATTGTAATGAATGAAATAAATAGGTAGGTACACCCACATTGGGGATTGTGTATTGTTTGTTTGAAAGGGAAATCAAATGTGCTTGGAGAAAACACAACTAATCACAGTTGCCAATTAATTGACCTTTAAATGCATTTATATTCAGAGGGTGTATTCAGTAATTCATACGAACAATTTAAACACTTGTGTGGGTGGTCGACCAGAACAAAGCTCTGTAATGTGGCCAAATTCAGACATCAAGACTATTTTCTTTGTAAAAAAAAAAAAAAAAACAGCCCACTTTTGTTTATTAGGAATTCATATTGTGTCCTGAAATGACTTAATAATTCATAATACTGTAATTGCTGCAATATGTTTGCTACTAATCATGAAGCTGTGATGCTGAACAACATTAGAGCACAATTAGAGCTGCAAAGATTAATCAATTAATCAATTAGTTGTTAACTCTTAAATTAATCACCCACTATTTTGATAATTGATTAGTCGGTTTGAGTAATTTTTTAAGACAAAAGTAAAAATTCTTTGATTCCAGCCTCTTAAATGTGAATATGTTCTAGCTTCTTCTCTCCTCTGTGACAGTAAACTGAATATCTTTGAGTTGTGGACAAAACAAGACATTTGAGGATGTCATCTTGGGCTTTTGGGAAACACCGATCCACATTTTTCACCGTTTTCTGACATTTTATAGACCAAACAACTAATTGAATAATCGAGAAAATAATCAACAGATTAATCGACTATGAAAATAATCGTTAGTTGCAGTCCTAAGCACAATATGGATTTCCATTTCTGTCATTTGAGATAAAGTCGATGCCTGTTTATGGAATCTGACTATTTTTGTGTTTTTTGCACACATCTGGTTTTATATACAGTGTGTGTACTGTATTGTAATGTAGAGCTGAAACAGTTAGCTGATGATCAAATGATTATTTAAGTCATTTTTCAAGCAAAGAGGCCAAACATTTACTGGTTCCAGCTTCTTAAACGGGAGGATTTGCTGTCTTTTTTGTCTTATGTGATTTTAAATGAGTTATTTTGGGGTTTTGGACTGTTGATTGGACAAAACAAGCTATTTGGCATTTTTCACTATTTGTTATGGTAGCACATCATATCATATAGATATATTCAACTTTATTGTCATTGCACACACAGGGAGTACAAGTAATGAGAGAACGGAATGCAGTTTAGCATCTAGTGCAGAGTAATGTACAGTCATGAGTATATGATATCAGATAATCAAATTGATCTATTCTGTCTTACCAAAACCTGGCTGTGCAATGAAGAATATGTTAGTTTAAATGAAGCCACTCCTCCCAGTCATAATAATACTCAAATTCCTCGAGGCTCAGGCCAAGGAGGTGGAGTTGCAGCCATATTTGATTCAAGCCTGAATTAATCCTAAACCTAAACTAAATTATAAGTCGTTTGAAAGCCTTGTTCTAAATCTTCAACATCCAACATGGAAAACAGTACAGCCAATTATATTTGTTGTTGTTTACCGAGCTCCAGGTCCGTATTCTGAATTTGTATATGAACTCTCAGAGTTTTTATCATGTGTAGTCCTAAAATCAGACAAAGTACTTATTGTAGGTGATTTTAATATTCACATGGATGTTGATAACGACAGCCTTAGTATTGCTTTCAACTCACTATTAGATTCAATTGGTTTCAGTCATAAGGCCACTCACTGTTTTAACCACACCCTCGACCTTATGCTAGCATATGGCATCAAAATTGAAGATTTAATAGTATTTCCGCAGAATCCTTTATTATCAGACCATTTTTTAATAACTTTCGAATTCCCACTACCCGACTATACAAAATTAGATAAAAGCTTCTACACTAGATGCCTATCTTACAGTGCTATAGCTAAATTTAAGGAAGATATCCCAACAGCATTTAACTCAATGTTGTGCTTTAATATAACAGAGGACCTTTATGTTAACTTCAGTCCCTCCCAAATTGATAATTTTGTAGACAGTGCTACGACCTGCCTACGGACGACTTTAGACTCTGTTGCTCCCCTCAAAAAGAAGATGATGACGCAAAGGAAACTAGCACCTTGGTATAACTCCCAAACTCGCAAACTAAAACAATTCTCGCGAAAACTTGAAAGTAAATGGCGTTCCACTAAACTGGAAGAATCTCGTTTAGATTGGCAAGACAGTCTGAAAACCTATAGGAAGGCCCTCAGAAATGCCAGATCAGACTATTACTCATCACTAATAGAAAAAAATAAGAACAACCCAATGTTTCTTTTCAGCACTGTAGCCAGGCTGACGGAGAGTCACAGCTCTACTGAGCCATCTATTCCTATAGCTCTGAGTAGTGACGACTTCATGGGCTTCTTTGATGATAAAATTATAACAATTAGAGATAAAAATGTATCACCTCTTGCCCTCAACTTCTAACAGTTCACCTTCAAATGCAGGACTGCTAGAAGGAACGACAAGACCTGACATATACTTAGACTGCTTTTACCTTATAAACCTTCAACAGTTAATGTTAAAGGTCTCTTCAGCTAAGCCATCTACCTGTCTCTTAGACCCCATCCCAACAAGGCTACTTAAAGAAGCGCTACCAATGGTTAACATTTCATCATTAGATATGATTAATATGTCTTTATTAACAGGTTATGTACCGCAGTCATTTAAAGTAGCTGTGATAAAACCTATTCTGAAAAAACCCACACAAGATCCTGAGGTCTTAGCCAGCTATATAGACCTATATCTAATCTTCCCTTCCTCTCCAAAATCCTTGAGAAGGTAGTTGCTAATCAGTTATGTGATTTCCTACATAGCAATAGTTTATTTGAGGACTTTCAGTCAGGATTTAGAATGCATCATAGCACAGAGACGGCACTGGTGAAAAGAACGACATTCTAACTGCTTCACAAAGGACTCATCTCCATACTTGTCTCACTAGATCTTAGTGCTGCTTTTGACACTATTGACCATACCATCCTGTTACAGAGACTGGAACATTTAGTTGGTATTAAAGGAATCGCACAAAGCTGGTTTAAGTCCTATTTCTCTGATCGATCTCAATTTTTTAATGTTAATGACAAATCCTCCAAGTACGCTAAAGTTAACCATGGCATTCCACAAGGCTCAGTACTTGGACCAATTCTATTCTCCTTATATATGCTTCCTCCAGGCAATATTATTAGGAAACACTCAATTAACTTTACTGTTATGCAGATGACACCCAATTATACTTATCAATCACATCAATCAGTTAGCTAAACTTCAAGCATGCATCAAAGATATAAAATCATGGATGACCTACAATTTTCTGATGCTAAACTCAAGCAAAACTGAAGTTATTGTATTGGGATCTAAACAACTTCGAGACTTACTATCTAAAGATATAGCTACCTTGGATGGTATTGCCCTGGCCTCCAGCACTACTGTCAGAAATCTAGGAGTTATTTTTGATCAGGATCTATCCTTCAACGCCCACTTAAAACAAACTTCAAGAATAGCCTTTTTTTATCTTCGTAACATTGCCAAAATTAGGTACATCCTGTCTCAGAACGATGCTGAAAAACTAGTCCATGCATTTGTTAATTCTGGGCTGGACTATTGTAATTCCTTACTATCAGGTTGCTCAAATAAGTCCCTTAAGACTCTCGAGCTGATCCAGAACGCTGCAGCGCGTGTTCTGACAAGAACTAAGAAAAGAGATCATATTTCTCCTGTATTAGCTTCTCTGCATTGGCTCCCTGTAAAATCCAGGATTGAATTTAAAATCCTCCTCCTGACCTACAAAGCTCTAAATGGTCAAGCACCATCATATCTTGAAGAGCTCATAGTACCTTACTGTCCCACTAGAGCACTGCGCTCCCAGAATGCCGAGTTACTTGTGGTTCCTAGAGTCTCTAAAAGTAGAATGGGAGCCAGAACCTTTAACTATCAGGCTCCTCTCCTGTGGAACCAGCTCCCAGTCTGGGTTCGGGAGGCAGATACTGTCACCACATTTAAGAGTAAACTTAAGACTCTCCTCTTTGATAAAGCTTATAGTTAGGGAGTGAGGAGTTGCAGCATCTGCCTAGCCCGGCCCACCAGCTTTTCTGTCCCAGAAATGCTTGTTACTAACCTAACTCTGAGGAGCTTGCTTGTCAGGCACGTCAGACACCACCTTCCAAGAGCCTGGGTCTGTCTGAGGTTTCTTCCTAAAAGGGAGTTGCACTGAATGCTTGCTCTTGGGGGATGTGTTGTTTTTTTTGTAAATTATAGAGTGTGGTCTAGACCTACTCTATCTGTAAAGTGTCTTGAGATAACTCCTGTTATGATTTGATACTATAAATAAAATTGAATTGAATTGAATTGAGTAGATATGAATATGTTAAGATATGGACAGTGTGAACAGTGTGTTTTAATGCTGTATTTATGTGTTGGAAACTTCATTTCTGATTTTTGTCTTAGAGTAGACAATCGGACACAAATTATGTAATTTAAGAGTCCAATAATAAGAAAATTACAGAATTTATTTTTTCAAATTCATAATAAATCTGTGTTACATGTTATGTGACCAGAAGGCGCCTGTGAAAGAGATTTTTAATCTCAATGAGGCCCTACTCTGGGTAGAAAAATATATCTTATAAACCACTTACTCAATTACTTGAGATGAAATTATCTTTAGGTTAACTGTTAATGAAAATAATATCACACTGTGATGGCATGTGGCCTAAACACAGCTATGATTTTCAAAAACCGAGTGGATTGATCATCTTAATCTTTTATGGATTTGTCTCATTTGCGGGTTAAAAGAAGAGATTTTTCTAAAGGAGAACAATTTCCTTCTTTTTCCGCAGTATATATCCACAGTGTGGTATATTGTCATTAGTTTGCGCAGCATCATTATTCCACTGAGGTAAACTCAGAAGAAGAAGAAGAAGAAGAAGAAGTGAGAGAGAGACTGTCATATGGAGGGTGTAAAGATGGAAGGTTATATAATGGGGGAGGTTATATAATGGGGGATTAATATTCCACACAGTAGCGAGCCACCACCAGGAGAAGAAGATCAGCGAGATCAAGAATGAGATCTCTTCCGCCCACGAACATAAACCCCGCCGCCCCTGAACTTCCTTTGTTCTCCCCCTCGCAAGTTTAATTGGCAGCAGCATAATCGTGAGCTCCATATCTGCATTCTCCAAACATCAGCCTTTTCCATCAGGCAGTGTGGAGACAAACCCCCCACGCAGACAACATACACCGCTTTGATGCTTTTTATCTATACTACACAGACTGTAACAACGGTGAAAGCAGAGCTCCGCACAGATAAGTCCACTCAAAGTTTTGACACTGATCCTGGGATAACTCAATAGATGTGAAGATGATCTATTGTTTGTTTTCTACTCGTGATGACTAAGATTAATGTGTTTAATATGATGATGAAAAAATGAAGGAGTTTAAAAGTGCAAAAGCTCTAAGAATGAATGAACTATTTTATCCTTCACTCCCTTCACAACTCTTTGCTTTCATAAATGTAGCTTCATTAGCCTCATTTCTTAACAG
Organism: Gymnocephalus cernua; assembly: GCA_023631565.1. Lineage (NCBI taxonomy): Eukaryota > Metazoa > Chordata > Actinopteri > Perciformes > Percidae > Gymnocephalus > Gymnocephalus cernua. The sequence continues at coordinate 16,746,595 of CM042434.1, forward strand.
ATCTGATCTCCTCAGTAAGTCGGCCTCCGTCTTTCTCCCACACAGCCACTGCTGCCGACAATGGGAGGGGCAGGTGAGTCTCTCTTGACGTCATTCAGAAACACACACACACACATTAGGCTACTGTACTGGCGAGGACACAGTATAGATTTCCATTAATTCTCTGAAAGATAGCTCTAACTCTGACTCTATTTGCTCGGCCAGGATCCTACTATAAAATCACCATCTGTGTCTCAGAAGAAAGGCAGTCAAGAGTTAGTCCTTATTTCATTACTGTGCAGTAAAGCCCAAAGTACACTGTCTTACTGAGGGGATTTAACCCGACTAACATCAGAGCTCTATTCACACACTCCTACCTCTAAGCTGTCTCGCAGTCAGAAAGTGCTCATTCTGCTTTTCTCAAAAGAACAGGATGGAACCTTGAAGTTGTTTCAGGGCTTTCAATAGAAAAAAAAAAAAAAGCATTTTCTGTTGCTGCAAAGAAAAAGTTGAATAGTTGTTGGTGACAGCAATTGCTGGCGTCAGTGAAGCATACAATAGCTGAGGAAGGACAGCGACTACTGATGTCAGAGGCAGGTGTGTGTGTGTGTGTGTGTGTGTGTGTGTGTGTGTGTGTGTGTGTGTGTGTGTGTGTGTGTGTGTGTGTGTGTGTGTGTGTGTGTGTGTGTGTGTGTGTGTGACAAGGCCAGAGACACAATGAAAGCCAGAGAGCAGGGAAGCTTCAAGCATTTACCTCGTACAGCGGCGCACAAATTCCATCAATCCACTCCAGCTGGAGCCCTGGCAACTCATCCTTCCTGTTTCGATCAAAGATGGCCTGAAACACAAAAGTTAGAATTTATTTACACCTACATTTGTGCAGGAAAAAAAGTCAGGCTTACAGTCCTATAGTGCTGCTGTTAGGCTACTAAGAAAAGTCTCCCTCAGCTCTCAAGACAACTGAGTTTATTTCACGTACATTTTGTATTCTACCTCATTCTTTTTCAGCCACAACTTAAGAGGCTCCACTGAGGCTGTGCTTTAGAGATAGTTACTGGGCTACGAGTTAGAAGTTAATATTTAATTTCCAACACCCACACACACACAGAGCGGTAAAGGTTTGACACAAGCGGCAGGCCTGAGGCTACCGCATTAGTTATTTCAGAGGGGAGGCAATGTGGTGTGGCTCGATTAGTCAACAGTCATTAATTGCATACAGAAAGCTGTTGGTTTTTCCCCTTTAAAGACTTGTAACACAGTTCAGCCTTCAAAGTTCCTCAATCAAACACATGGCGCTCCTCTGTTGTGATTCGGTGGCTTTGAGGACAGTCTGAATACGTTATGAATTAAGATCTTCATTAAGACCTAAGTCTTTCCCTGCTATTATTACAGTGCTATTTTTACATTTATATGAGAAAAATAACGACAATTTAGTATCTTGGCAAGTCAAAGCTAGTTGAGCTCCAACACACTGAATAGCCTTGTGTGTTTGCAGCTGAATGAACAGAAAGGTCACTGTTTTATTTGAATCCTGTGTAGGAGGAGTTTTTGTTTTAAGAATGATTGTTACGCGGCCCACAGTTTGCTCTTGGCACAGCAGCGAGGCAGTGGAGCGGTCAAGCTGACAATTCACTTTTCTTACCCTACGAGACACAAGCTCTCATGTTTCCTACACCGTCAGTGTGTTTTGGAACTGCGGAGAAAATATATCTTGGCGTCATCAGCTCAGTGGAGGTCACGAAACAAACTGCAAAAAGCACAAAACACCAGAGTTGGTTGGATGTACTCACAGAAGGTGTGAGTTTCAGCTCTGATCTCTCTCTGTCGCCCTGCTCGAAGAACTCGCTGGTCACCAACTCTGCAACCTGGGGTGAGAGAAAAGATCAATGTAGAGCTTTTTATTATTGAATCATCTGCCAATTATTTTCTCAATTAATTCATCGTTTTTTTTTTTTGAATGTAAGAAAAGTCTCCAACGTGATATAAAAGACCCCAAAGTATTCAGTTTACAATCACACAAGACAAAGAAAATCCCTACAATTAAGAAGCAGGAACTAGGCAATGTTTGGCGAGTTAAACGTTTATCATAATAGTTGCTTGTTATTTTTCTTTTGACCAGCAATCAAATAATCAACCAATTGTTTCAGCTCGAGATGAATGGTATAGAAATACATTCATTTCATAAATAAGATAGTATTTCTCACCTTGCGTGATATTTCCCATGGTTTAGTGACAGCACCAAGATCACACGCTGTCATCATCATGGATCTGAGGGGAACCAGACAAATCATTTCACGTTTATTCATTTATTTATGATATTAAAGATTTAGAGACACCATGTTTGTGTGTGCAGGCCAGGACATTACCTGCACATGTCTCTGTGAGCCTTCACATTCCAGTTGTACTCTCCTTTGCTGACCAGCTCAAAGAAAGTGTTTCTGTTCCTAAAAAGAAACGAGACATCTGTATATGTAGGTGTAAGTGACATAAATTCCACAAGGGGGCGGTATTACATAAAAGAAACGGGCAGTAAACATTGTTAAGGGACAGACTTCGTATGGTTCATTGTAAGTGAGTTTGTACACTGAAGTCAGCCAAGCTCAGTGTACATCTCACTACCAGCAGATTTAACAGCTTAATAAGCAGTGTTGTGTTTAGCAGAACATACTCAAAGTAAAGTGTGAGGTCTGTGGCCAGAATCGACTGTTTCAACAGCTGCATGAGGTCGCTATACTCTGTGGAGGAGAGGTTGGAGAAGATATTGTGACCCTGTGGAGACACATACAGAGATAACATGATCAAGAATTTCTAAACACATTTTCTAACCGCACACAAAGTGCCTAAAATAAAGAACTTCTAGTCCCTGCATGAATTATTCATTATGTTTGGGATGGGTACCATTTACTTGACAGAAGGTCCTTACTACTTGTTATATGGGTTTGTTTTAGAGACTTTTTGAATTATTTATTAACAGCTTGACCCTTATATTAGACTGCTGACAATACTGGCTGAAACAGATCATTGGATGTGGTTATTTACTATACAGTATAGTGCACAATATTTTGACTGCCATTTTATTCGAGTGTCTGAATTCTGAGTATGAAATGCACTAAATAGTGCCATTTAAGATTCCAACAAAAAGGAAAATAGTAGAGTTCATGGCATCTACACTACTTTTTGTTAACAGTCCCACAATATAATGTGTCACATTTAGTACATACTGTACTACTGAGTATCAATAATATAAGGGGGAATTAATTACCTAACGAGGGAGTGAGTCTTTCATGAAAAAGGCCTATTTGCACAACTAAACCACAATGGTTAAGAAAACACTCAATACTAAAACTGAATGGATCCGTGCAGGGGAGGAGGGGAGCCAGCTGCTCTTAATAAATAAGCAACATCTCTCACTTGAGGCTCTCTATCATTAAAACAGGCCTCTCCTCTTCATGCATTATACATTCATTCACCACTTAGGCATCCTCCTCTAGAGGACGGAGAGCTATCTGTGGAGAAAATAGAAGATGTAGCGGTGAAAGGAGCAGAATGAGGGGATGATAACGAACTGCAGAAATTAGCAGAGGTCGTCAATACTAAACGCTAAGAATCCAAGTGCAAAGCGTCTGTGATTCCCTTCATGAGCTAATGTGTTCCCATGAAATATTAAACTACGGAACACCAGACACACAAAGCACTTCTCTCATTCCGTCTCAACTGGAGCGGATAAAGGAGGGAGGTGAGTAAAATAGGAAGTGAGAATGGAGAGAGGAAATTAAGAGATACAAAGGAAGTGAGTGACTTTTAAAAGTTTTAAATTAATGGTTTGTGTGGGCTGGCGGATTGAATCGTGAGCTTTGTTCTTGAATTAGCCTCATTATTCATTTATATGCTAATAGGACAGCAGTAGTTCAACCCCAGTATCAACAGAAGCCATTATGATATTCCAAGCAAACATTTGTCAGCTTACTGTGTTGTCAGCACCACGATAATGAAGCCACTGGAACAAACCGCCTCATCACAGCTGCTCCCTCAAAACTTCTTTAATTACAACGCCATGCAAAGCCTGTCACCTGGTAAAATGTATCTCTCAACCAATTACCACCAAATCTATCACCTCTGTAATTACATTGATTTTAGGGCAGCATGAGCTATTTGTTTACTCGCTCACATACAGCAGACATTGAGGCAACATACAACAAACCTTTTAGGCAAAGTGGACTTTAGCAACAAGTTACATTTGTTGTTACTTTAAAGGAATATTTCAACATTTTGGGACATACGGGATATTTGCTTTCTTGCTGAGAGTTAGATGAGAAGATCAACACTCTCACATCTATCTGTTATGAGAGTGGTGTCGATCTTCTCATCAGACTCTCGGCAAGAAAGCAAATATGTGTTGTATTATGCTTTTCCTGCTATGCCAAGTCAAAATGTCTGCTGTGGAAAAAAAACACCATGTAGCTTGTTCACAGACTGAGTCACATAATTATGAACATATAACCTACAAAAGATATATTTAAGAGCTTTCTGTTTAACCAGAAACAGCTCTGAAGTCACTAGACCTGAACCCACCAGACTCCATTTAAAAAAAGCAATACTTTTAGCGTGTATAGAGCCAACATATTTTCACATGTAAATCGGTAAACTATGTGTTTATTTCAACCAAAACTAGAGTTTGATGCTTGGAAAAGTGGAAAGACGACCCAAAATGGCTTTTCATAGATTTATTTTGTTTCTGTCGACTTTGAATGATGTGTATTTTACGATGCTAAAATTATTATTTATTTACATGGAGTCTGGTGGGTTTAGCGAACACAATTTCGCGAATGTTTTAAAAAAGGATCTTACTCTTTAACAGAAAGGTCGACCTCCCTAGAAATCCTTTTCATAATGTTGTCAGACACTTAGAATATTAATCTGAGCCTGTCAGTGGCAAAACGAGCACTTTTGTGATGGTAAATACAAGCTGGACAATTGCCTTATTAACTTCTAATTTAGCTTGTTTCACCACTGCTTACTGCAGCGATCTTGCTTAATACTGGAGCAATGTCAAAGATTGTTGTTCCCATCAGTCACGTAGACACCAAAAACATATGAAAATAGGGTCTAGGTTGACAGAAAACGGTAGTTACCCTTTAAACTGTATGGTAATTTTGGTAATTTTGGAAGCTGCAGTTTGCGGTGCTGTTGAAATGTTTTGCATTATCCTGACAGGTTTTTTCTTTTATTTGTCCACCCAAACTCTCATCATGTAGTTATAGATGGTGTTTGAAATGGCCTGATATGCGATTTCAATGTGTTGCACAAATACAACATGCAGTGGTCGGCATTAGCAGAAGCTTCATGGTAACTGCATTGCAGCAGATATTGGAACATATAGTGCACCTCGCTCTGCAGGATCATAACAGCATGGTTGAAGTGGTGGTGCTCCAGTGTAGCAGAGGTCCCATAAAGCAGAGCAAGGGCTGAGCCCGTCCTGAGACACACACACACACACACACACACACACACACACACACACACACACACACACACACACACACACACACACACACACACACACACACACACACACACACACACACACACAAAAGCACACACAGGGATCAGGAAGAGAGATAACATAATCAGCATTTAACACATACTGAAAGAAAAAGGTCTGCTATTGAGTCTGTTGTAATTCCCTCACCATTTCTCTGTGCACTGTCGCCAACTCATGGCTCAATAATAAACGAAACTGGAGACCCAGTGCAGCTGAAATTCAACTGTTCAACATTGAAAATGATCATTTAATCTGAAGCCTGGGGTACTGAAGGTGAGGCATGTGGGCCAGGGTTTTAAAGTTTGTGAGATACCATTGCTTTAGTTTTTAGTTTTCAATTTGTCATTTCCACGTGCAAATTGTCAGGGATTTACAAAGTTTTTGTTTAATTTTGATATAGTTTCCGTTGTAGTTTTGGTGTTACAGTAAAGTCAGAAAATATTAGGACAATAATGTTTTTTACTGGGTTGTCTCTGTCCTCCCGCACATTGGATTTGAAATGAAACAATGACTGTGAGGTAGAAGTGCTGACTTTTAGCTGTAGTGGGTGTTCATATCACATGTTGGGTGAGCATATTAGGACTTGTTGCCCTCTTCATAGATACATAAAATGTATGGACAATGATCTTAAACATAAAGGTGGACTGCAAACTTGTCACTGATCACAAATTATTTCACCCCAATTAATAAATATTATGATCACAAATTATTTCACCCCAATTAATAAATATTATGACTTCATTGAAACTTATGATAGCAATCATTTTGTTGTGCCCTAAATTGTAACTACATACATGCTGTTCATATGCTGTGGGCGTACTGTAAACACCATCAAGTAAAAGCCTCGACCTAGTTTCCATCTTGGTTTCAGATTCAGTTTACTATAATAACCTTTGTGAAGACTGAGAACACTAAGTCCAAGCAATTTAGAGTTTAGCCACTGATCTAAATGTGCTCAGAGTCAGCAGTGTTTACACTCTCTTCATTAGGCAGAGCCTTATATAAGCCTTATACAACTTGCCACTTGACTCTTGCTGATCCGGGGTGGACTACTGCAGACTGCTGCATGTGGTAAAACGTACTATAAATGCTGTGTGTGTGTGTGTGTGTGTGTGTGTGTGTGTGTGTGTGTGTGTGTGTGTGTGTGTGTGTGTGTGTGTGTGTGTGTGTGTGTGTGTGTGTGTGTGTGTGTGTGTGTGTGCACGCACTGCAGAGACAGAGAGTTTAATATGGCGTTATTTTTTAGTCAAAAGTTATGAGCGTGTAACACACGCTCACGAGCACATTATGTTATTTCACACGCGCAAAAATGAACCTTCAGCTGGCATGATAAAAGTACTCGCGCACAAATTCAACAACCGAGAGGTGTAGGTAGCTGCGAGCGAGCGCCTGGCTACTCTTACTCTGCTTGTACAGTGGAATCCTGCTCGCGCGCAGCGGCCTTTTGCTCGCGGTGTGGATTTCTGCTCGCTCAGCTGATTTCTGCTCGCTCGAGTACATGACTTTTGACAATTTGGGGGCGGAAACCAAGGAGGGCACTGACCCTCTTATGATTGGTCACTTTCACACATGGACATCCTTGATTGACAGCTCTCATTACAGGAAGCACGGAGTCACAGTATCTGACGGAGTTCAGTCATTCAGTTAACACTGCACAGTGGACGGAATGGCGGCGACACCTGAAGATGTAGGCGTAAGTGATATTGATGATATGATGGGGGCTGTGTGTTTGACAGTGTTATAGCAATTTAATCTGAAATTTGTTGAGAATAAACTCATTAAATATTGAGAATAAAGTTGTATTTCAAGTTTTTTTCTCAATATTTAATGAGTTTTTTCTCGAAACACAACGACTTTATTCTCAATATTTAATGAGTTTATTCTCAACAAATTTCAGATTAAATTGCTATAACACTGTCAAACACACAGCCCCCATCATATCATCAATATCACTTACGCCTACATCTTCAGGTGTCGCTGCCATTCCGTCCACTGTGCAGTGTTAACTGAATGACTGAACTCCGTCAGATACTGTGACTCCGTGCTTCCTGTAATGAGAGCTGTCAATCAAGGATGTCCATGTGTGAAAGTGACCAATCATAAGAGGGTCAGTGCCCTCCTTGGTTTCCGCCCCCAAATTGTCAAAAGTCATGTACTCGAGCGAGCAGAAATCAGCTGAGCGAGCAGAAATCCACACCGCGAGCAAAAGGCCGCTGCGCGCGAGCAGGATTCCACTGTACAAGCAGAGTAAGAGTAGCCAGGCGCTCGCTCGCAGCTACCTACACCTCTCGGTTGTTGAATTTGTGCGCGAGTACTTTTATCATGCCAGCTGAAGGTTCATTTTTGCGCGTGTGAAATAACATAATGTGCTCGTGAGCGTGTGTTACACGCTCATAACTTTTGACTAAAAAATAACGCCATAGTTTAAGCGGGAAACTTACTTTGCCTGAAAAGCGTTGTTGGTGCCCCTGTGGTCCAAGTCATGGCACACACAACCTACAATAAGCGCTAAGGTCTCCACCTCTGTCAGAGTCTCCTGGAAACCCGCCGTCTGATTGGCACAGAGGAGAGGAGGCCAGTGAGAAAACCAACACACACACACATACACAAATAAGAGCTGCATCACTTATCATCTTATTCTATGAAAGTGTGATGAATATATTGAATAAAAATTAAACCCCTCTAACTGTATATAGCAGCATCCTAAAAACAGTATTCCCCTAGATAGCCAGTGGGACTGCAGTAATACAGACACACAGGGAGCTTTATGGCTTGGATGAATGGCTTCTGAGGCTATGTGCTGAGTGAGTCACTATAGGTCACTGTGGGGATAGCGGCAAAGATAGCACTGTCCTCAGCCCACTCATTAAAACACATGGCCGGAGAGTGGAGGGGCCTAGAACAACTTACACGCTACTATTTCATCTCCCTGTGCCAATAATCAATTCAGAGTGTGTGTGTGTGTGTGTGTGTGTGTGTGTGTGTGTGTGTGTGTGTGTGTGTGTGTGTGTGTGTGTGTGTGTGTGTGTGTGTGTGTGTGTGTGTGTGTGTGTGTGTGTTGCCCCAGTAATTCTCTTGGTCTCAATTCAAAGAAAAATCTCTGGTTTGGCTATGCACAGAAGTGGCTGTTTGTATAGTTAGTAATACAATGAATTGTAATTTGAATTTCAACATTAGTCGAACAGAAATTCAACATAAGTCAAACAGAAATGTATAATGCATTATCTACCTTTTAATAATAACAAAATTTCAATAAGCACTGAAGTCAGGCTTGCATCAGTTGATTCATTCATGTTTCACAATCATTGGCTCATTCATCAGCTGATAACGTCAAATTATATTCATACAGGTGTAGACTCATTATAACGTGACACTCCTCACTTTTACTCTGATACCTTCATGCTAACACTGTTTGCTGCTGCGGCTCCCTCCACCACCCCAACCTCCAGTGGTAGAAGTATTAAGATGCTTTACTAAGTAAAAGTACCAATACAACAATGTCAAAGTACTCTATAGAGTCCTTCATTCAAAATTCTATACTACACTACTTCAAAATTCATACTTATATTAAAGTAGTATCAGCAAAATGTACTTAAAGTATCAAATGTAAAATCATCCTCATTGCTGCCAAGATTGTTTTAAGTGTATGACCATTTGCTAAAAATGGTCAATTCTTTAAAAGAATGTCTCGGACTGAAATTGATCTCATTATCTACAGTTATAGCAGTGTAATCGTTACCGTTAGCATGGCAAACATGCACTGGCAGACGTTGAAGGCATGTCTCCAGTTGTGATAGAGGACCATTCTGTAGTTTTTTCTGACAGTCAGCAGCCATCTGCACAGTGTCTGGAGGGGAAGACAGAGAGAGGGATGAGCACATGGGCAAATTCAGTCAAGTATTTAAAGGAAAGGACAGTCAGTTGTCTCACCTCATAGTCAATCTTAAATTTCTGCACCATTCCCAACTCCATAAACATTCTCAGAGCGGCCGTTATCATGGCGTCAACGTCCAGGGAGAAATCGTCAAAGTAGAGCTTATCAATGCCCAGCTCGCAAACCAGGGGAATGTTAGCTGCCTGTTTCCTCATGGAAAGAGAAAACATTAAATAGGAAAGAGAACATAAGAATATGAGTTCAGAGAGCAGAAGAGGATGGAGAGGTCAGAGGATGCTGTGCCACTTTCAGATGATACATGGAAATATGAAGACATTAAGACTCTGAGGACTCATTTGGAGAGGGTTAAGATTAATGAGGGAGCTTTACTCGAGAATTTCCCTGTTGTTTACTTTTAGAGCTCTTTGACGAGCATAGTTGTGCAGTAGTAATCATCAACGACTTTCCTTCATTATTATTCAAACAAAAATGCATAACACATACGTGATTCCAATTAACCATATTCATACTGAAGCATCCATGTCTGCTAGCTTCGATGTGGTCTAATGAGCAGTATTGTCTTATCTGCCTCTAGTCATCATTTATAATATGACCATTTCATGCTTTCTGGCCTGCATCTCCTTCCAATGAGTCAAAGCCCTCTTACAAATCTGTTATAGTTTCAGTATAGCCATGTTTCTCTTTAATCTTTTTCGCTCTGCTGTCTAACAGCTGCCAGAGCATCATGTTTCCCTCACAAATGTTTGCCTGTCAGGTCAGCAAGTATTCTCCTCCCTCTTAATTTACAGCCTGGGTTACGAAATGTTAGCTAGGTTTGTTTGCCGCTGCCTGGAATCCTAGCCAAAGTGTACTCTGTGAGGCTCCATATGTGGAGCAGTTATGAAAGTAAGTTCGGGAAAGGCAGGAAGCCGAGTGCAGTGCTGGATGAGGGGGCTGAAAGATCACACAAGCACACTGGAAAGTGGGGTTCCTACTTTGCGGTGATGGCCACAGGGGGAAACCCTACACATGAAAGTGCAGGGAAATAGGTCATATCTATATTTCAGAAGTGTCATGCCAATTAAATTCATTTTTTAGTCTTTATAAATAATGCATTGAGAATGATTACCTATTGATTGGAGTAATCCATTCCAAATACCACAATTAGTTTATTTTCATTGGGGAATTCTCAGCCCATATTTATACTTGCGTGCTACCGCAGTACTTCAGAAATGGAAAATGAAGTCTAGAGCACAGGCTGCCAATAATTCCTTTCTGTTGCAATAGATTTTTTTCTTTCCCATTAATAAGAGATTGTTATTTAATTAGAAAAATATGTCTTATTAAAGGGCTTATGAGTAAAATAAATGCATTATAAGCAAAATTTCCAAGACTTTACCTTCTTATAAAACAGTTACATTTTAGCCATCAGAGAAATCCAAGTCTATTTTACTGCTGATGCCTTGCATCATACTTTTGTTAAATGGAGGGGTTTAGCAGAATCATAATGGACCTTTAATATTGTTCTTTTCTTTAATTTGTCTTAATTGAACTCAATAAAAAGCCAAAGACATTAAGGAACACATCTGCAGAAGTAGGAAAACAATGAAATTATATTAGGGCAATTACCTGCACCACCAGAGCAAACCTGATGATCACAAATTGTAACCCACACTGTGTATACTCTGCAATATAGAAAGGACAGACTGCTCTCAATAGAAAATGCCAGATCAGAAAACATTCATATGGGTCCTTTTGAAAGGCAATGACAAATGACCTATTTTGTCATTGAAGTATGAGGACTTAGGTAACATGGGGATAAGAAATGACTCCACATTGTCCTCTACTTTGTGGGAAATGTACGTTAAAACATGGTTATTCTGAGCTGCAGTTAGATACACTTGTAGTTTAATTAAGAAGGAAAATACACTTTATAAAAGAAACATGTGCTCCTATAATATTGGTCTTGTTTTACAGGTTATAGTATATAAAGTATATAAAGTTACCTTAGCACGTATTGTTATTCTATATTTTTCTTACTGTCAACAAATCCCATGAAAAGATCAAAACCAACAATGCAATTTACTCTGTTTCTCACTACTTTCCAATTTCCCTGTCTTTGACACTCCAAGCCTATTCATTCATATTCTACATATATTTTTTGAAAATGGGTCACAAATATCAGCTTCATTTTTATAATTTAAAAACAAAACAAATTAGTAAAACATAGTTTAGCAACAAAGTTTACAACGTGTTTTTCTTTTATATAGTGTGGCCTTTTTTTACTCAAAATGTTTTGTTCTGGTCTTGGATGAAAACATATGTCAAAGGGTTGTAGATTATTGAAAAAAAAAGTTTGAGAACCATTGCTCTAGTGAGTACTTCTGGCAGAAGGATGGTGTATGTGGAATTGACTCAAAATAAACTACAATACCCACATTCGCAATGAACAATCGTGTCACCCAGCGCAACATTGTGGCTGAATGGTGTGTTTTTAATAGTGCTTGGACAACACTGTAGGTCTACAGCGCAGAGGAATAAGCTATATAACGTTTTGGTTACACAGGCAACACTTGTTAGTGGGATCAATCAATTTGTCCACAATAAGAAAAATATATGTAACCAGGAAGTACAACATGATGCGTAATTTTGCTGATAATGGCTGCTTTTGCCAATGATGAGAAAATATATTAATAATCATGTTGTTTAAGAATTACAAAGCGCAATACAGCAATTTGTTGGTTGAAGGTTGTCTGATCTACCACATTTTGTGTAAATGTTGGGTTTAGGATTGCAGATGCTCCAGTGACACACATGCATACATGTGTGTCACTGGAGCTCATTATCAGAGAGTTAGGTAGAAAACTGTGTTTGTTGATGATTTCTGGTTTGCTGCTTTGTATTTTTATTTGTCTAATGTATTGAGCAGTATGGACACATTTTTGTTTCCTTAAAGGTCCAATATGTAATATATTTACTGTAATAAATCCAAAAATAACCCCAATGCATCATCAGATATTAAGGAAACATGCTAAGTTGAAATACTATCTTTTCTGACAACAATGCTAATGCCAGTATTTTCTCCTTTTGAAATTTCTGTTCCGTGATGGAATTTCTGTTTGTGTTTTGGCCTGTGTGTTGTTAACAACTGCCCAGTTTGACAGCCAGGCCGGGTTGCCAGATATAGCTACTTGCAAAAACGTAAACCCAGCGCGTTACATCTGTAACGTTAGTACAGCCATGAAAGCAGCAAACAAATTAACGGGATCAACAGAGATAGATTCTACCCCACAAAAACTGCATGTTTCTAACAGTTGCGTGACCAGAGACGTAACAAACCCCGCGTAAATATTGGAGATGTATTTCAAAGATGGAGACAGCTTTTGTGTAGCTACTCCCATTGAATTATATAGCTAGAGTACCCGAGTTGGTTACTCGCAAAAACATTGAGACACAGCCAGTAAAGTGATCCCAACTGGTCCTGGCTAACGCCGCCATGCTATCCCTGCTAACTGCTAACGTTACCAGAGGACCAGGCAAGCGGGCCACGGCTGTTTACAACGTGTAGCCTGTTCAGCGGTCGTAGCCAACAACGGTGAGTTATTTTAAGCCAAGAGAGGGGAGAAGTCAACAAAGTGTGTATTTCAGTTGGGTGGAAAAGGATGGAAAGGTAGTGGTATTTTTAGCAGTTCCTATAGTAATTCTAAGTTGAGGAAGTGTGTCTGTCTGGTGTGTGGAGAGGATGGCGAGGTTGTTGTGGTTTTAGTGGTTCCTACTGTAGCTAATTCTAAGCAAGACTCTCTCCAGTATTTTGAATTTGTACTGCACCTTTAAGTATGATAGGTTAGCGCAAGTACTGTATAGTGATTATAAAGGGGAGTGTTATGAATGTTTTTCTGTTTTCTCCTCCCTATAGAGGTGCCTCTGCTGTAATTTTGCTGGAATACTACAGATTTTTTTATTATTATTATTTACTTTAAAAATACCTGTTTAATTTTGTAAATTGGAAACCATTTACTTTGGTGGAAGCCAAGCATTATTTTACTTTAATTGCATAGACAAGAAGCATAAAACAGCAGGGGGAAATAACAGCAGAAAATAGAACAAAGATCCACAAAATAGTAGTTGAAGTCTTGTGTGTGATTTATCCTGGCTTCATAAAGAATATTGCCAGCCTTATCCTTTAACAACAATGTTACTACTGTTAAAGGAAGAGGCTTTAAGAACAAGCAATGTCTCATGTGAGTTGTGACTTTAATATCTGTGTTGAGCTCAGATTTTTTTTTAAACTGAGTACTACTGTCAATATTAAGAGAAAGAAATGGGTTTGCTGAGATAAATGTAATGATTATAACACAAAATATCTGTTACCTTGAATTTGTCAACTTCAGTCTTGGAGCAAGTGGCATGGTAAGACAGAACCTGCAAAAAAAAAATGCCACTGCCATTAAATGTATTTTTCAAATCATTAAACTAACCAGTAGGGTTCCTAGAGAAGCTACAGCTGAAAATACTGCACACTAGTGTTACAGCCTTTCAGTGGATCTTCCAGATGAGGAAGTTAACATTTGCCTCTAGAGCAGTCAACAAGAGCAGCCATGTCAGCCCCGATTCCATCGCCATGTTCCCTTCATTTCCTGAGAGAAATACCTCGCACAGACCTCCAGTTGCTTATTTGATCATAAATGCTCATGTTTATTCAGTGCTGCCAGAAGCAATGCATCTACATATAAGTTCATTCTGTGCCTCTGCTTTAAATGCTCTATCTCTCTGTTCTCTGCTTCTCCTATCTTGAAACAGAGAGGTGCTAACTACTTTAATGCACCTGAAAGCTCCCTATTGTAATGTAAGAACGTACTGTAAAGGCTGAGTAGTGCTGAATGCCTACATACTGCGGGGCAGATGAGGGATTGCTTTTCACTGCCTCTCATTAATTTTCAATAAAACCTCTGTGAGAAGGTTATCTACAAAAGAGAAATCAGCACTTTTTTCATGGATACATTCTTGTGGAAATATGAGACTAAAAAATGAGCCAAACAGTAAGACCCCTGAGAGAGAATAAGTAAGAAGATGCTTTATATTAGCCACGCAGCAGCCATTGTTTCCAATGACTTTTGGGTAAATGCACAGAGCATATATTGACTGTAAATACAAAATAAAGACACCATTGTAGCTAATGGAATACAAGAACAGATTGCACGCACAGGAAAATATCATCTGAGGGAGGACATGAAGGTAGCATGAACACAATGAGCATACAGGCATGACAAAAAGAAGCTGAGGTATAAAGCAGTAGCAGTGCAGAATAAACTTAAGTCAACACTCTTTGTTTGCATAGTAATGTTTTTTTGCAAAGTGGTGAGTAAGTGGATAAAAACATGTCTTGCTCTAAAACAGGGAAATAGCACATTTTAATTTTCAAATTGTAATGTGAGGCAGGAAATTGAATTGGATGTTGTGTCCTTACATCCAAAGCCACAGACTGCTTGGCCCAGGATTTCTTCACCTGGTCGTACATGATGGTGTTGTTGATGCCCAGTCCACAAAAGATCACAAATGCCTGAGAAAAGCACAAAAAGCAGACATAACTACTCAACTCAAGACTCAACTACAACGGTTTCTGGTATACTGTACCATGAGCTACTGTATGTTGAAAAGATATAGAAGCAGGTGTAATACTTCGAAGAGACGCTGGTCTGCATCGTTGAATGGTTGCCCATCAAGCCTGTTCAGCACTTGGGCGACACCTGTTACACAAACCATACAATAAGAACTTAACAGTAATATTTTAAGCTTGATATTGGCAAGACTCCTTATGATATTACCTGCCTCCAATGAAAAGAGCATCACACCCACACACTTTACTTCATCGACTAACATGCATTATTAATGGAAATTAAGGAGAGACACAACAACATCCTATGATCTATATAGCAGTATACTGTACGAGTATGGCACACTGTTATACAAATGATGAAATGTGGGCACTGGTTAAGTTGGCATTCAACTATTGTTTTTTTTGTTTTTGACAAGACATCCAGTTGTTGTTCACAGTGCTGCAGTGGGATAGAAGCCTTTTTATTTGACAACAATATTCCCTGTTCAGATGGCTTCTCTCATCATCTAATTAAAACAGAGGAAGGCTTTGTTGATAAAGCATAAACATTTAATTGATGGAGACTGACTTTTATTGTCTCTGAAAAATTATGCTAAAAAGTAATTACACAATACATTACCATTTTTATTTATCTCTAGAAGGTCAAACAAACCTGCCAAAGTGACACTTTAATTTCAATGTATAACTGGAAATCCACAGAGGTGAAACATGATTAGTAATGTAGCTAAGAACAATTTTCATTATGGTGTCATTAAATTTAAAATACAGGGCTGATGTCTTCTCAGATCTATTATTGCTTCCTCCGTAATGAGCATATAATATGTGATGACTTGCAGCATACATGGCCCCAAGAATAAGGGAACTAAATGACTGCTTACACCACATCATCTTCAACCACACCACATCCCTAATGTCACAAGTGTTTTTTTATGATCACAAAAAAACAAAACATAAAATGAGTTTTTACATAAATGACCTGTGTGTTGTGTAACAGAACAATACACAATTTGTTCATTAGGGGTGTTGGGTGGAGGTACAGGTGTCACATTTTGCAACTAGCTCATGAGGAATTATACCAGGAATCAGGAATTTGTTTAAAATCCTGACCAACTGAGAGGGCTCAGCGTCACACACACAATACGAGAATGTCCCTGGTAATCTGCCCTACTTTGAGTTACCAGTGCAGGCTGAACATGAGCTTGAAAATCATCAGTCACAACCAAACTGTGGTATAATGGTGGTGCTTCAGTAGCATGTATTATTTATTATACTTAGTTGTATTTTACTTAGTTGTAATGTAATGGATTTTTGGACTAGGCTTTCCAATTCAGAAATGTAAATATAATCAAAACCGAAATGGAAATTCAGGCTAGAAAACCAACATCTTTTTATAATCTTAGGTAACTGAATTTGGATAATGTAATCATCCAAAAAACACCTTGTAATACCTTTAGTAAAGTAGCTTTAATGACATGTAGGTGCTAGTATGATTTTACTCATATTTGATATTTAACATTAAACCTCATTGTTGTTATAGTCACAACAGTATTTCTTTTGGTGACATTTTGAAGGAGCTGGCTGTAACATTGGCAGATGACACAAGGACATTCGTTTTCTACCTGAATGTATCCTTGGCTTGAGAATTTAATCTCCTGGCTGCTGCTTTGTTTGCATACAGTTTTTTTTTTCACTCCAGATCCTCAGGTGCCACCCACACACACTGCATTTCTATCTCCGCTCACTCTCTTTCTGTTCTTCTTCCTCTTCCCTCTCCCCTCCCCGACAAATGCTCTTACACCTACGCAAAAAAAAACGTGAGCACACCCGGACATCACACACACGCAGAGACATACACACACAGGTTTTAACCAACCATCTGCAGCAGATATGCTAATCATTTTGCACTCAAATATAACTAATGACTTCCTGCGTCAGATCTCAGTGGACCGAGAGGAACTGCTATCATTACTCCTCCCTGCAATATCCAGCACCGAAACCAGACCAGAGATCAATGATTTGTCAGAGTGTCAGTGTGGTGTTGGCCTGGGGCTGATTCACAAACACAAAGCACACAGCCAGAAGAAGGGAACTCCAACTTTGGAGTGATGGTGCAACATGGATCTAATCACACACAAGCAGCCTCAGCTGAACATACGCTCAAGCTACCCTCTCCCCTATTGTCTACTATGCAGCAAAAAGGGAAATAAAGACATTTGAAACCTACATTATGAGTGCATGTGAGTGCTACATGATGTAAGTGCTGAATATATAGCCGCATCATAGATACACTATATGGCCAAAAGTATGTTGACACCTCTGTATTGTGGTTTGGGGCTGTTTTTCATAGTTTGAGCTAGGGCTGGGCGAAGTATATAGCAGGACTTTGTACTGTGAAAAATCTCCAATAATGGCTTCTGAACCAAATATTACACAACCAGACGTGTCCCAGCAGTAAAGTGACCGGAATGTGGGGAGAAATTACCAGCATTGGCCAAGATTACAGCTATGTCACGTCAGCATGTAACTACTTAATAGTTAGCAGTATGCTAACATTAGATTGTAGTGGAACAAAGCAGCACTTTCTACCGTCAAAATTTGCAGATAAAGGCTTCTGAACCAAACTCTACCCAATCGGACATGTTTCAGCAGTAATGCGACCTGGAACTGGGGAGAATTTAACAACATTGGCAGCCCAAATTACATCTTTTACTGCCATTAGCCATGTAGCTACTATAGTTAGCAGTGGACACTAATTATATAGCAGCAATTTCTACAGTCAAAATAAAGGACCAAATACTACATAAACAGAAAAGGTTTCAGGAGTAATGTGACCTGGAATTGGGGAGAATTTAACAACACTGGCAGCCAAGATGACATATTTTACTGCTTTTAGCATGTACAACCCCAAATCAGAAAAAGTTGAGACAGTATGAAAAACACAAATAAAAAAAGAAAGTAGTGATTTCTAAATGTACTTTGACTTGTATTTCATTGCAGACAATGTGAACACAAAATATTTCATGTTTTGTCTGGTCAACTTAATTTAATTTGTAAATATACATCCTTTCCTGTCATTCAGACCTGCAACACATTCCAAAAAAGGTTGGGACAGGAGCAATTTAGGGCTAGTAATCAGGTAAATTGGTTAAATAATTATGTGATTTGAAACAGGTGATGTCAACAGGTGATTGTAATTATGATTTGGTACAAAAGCAGCATCCAAGAAAGGTCTAGTCCTTTAGGAGCAAAGATAGGCCGAGGATCGCCAGTTTGCCAACAAATACATGAGAAAAATATTGAAATGTTTAAAAACAATGTTCCTCAAAGAAAGATAGGAAGACATTTCCTTATTTCACCTTCAACAGTGCATAACATAATTAAAAGATTCAAAGAATGAGGAGGAATTTCAGTCCGTAAAGGACAAGGGCACAAGCCTAAGCTGAACAACCGTGATCTCCGATCCCTCAGGCGGCACTGCACCAAGAATCGTCATTCATCTATAAGCGATATCACCACATGGGCTCAGGACTACTTTGGCAAACCTTTGTCAAGTACCACAATACGTAGTTACAGCCACAAATGCCAGTTAAAACTGTACTGTGCCAAAAGGAAGCCCTATGTTAACAGTATCCAGAAGCACCGTCGACTTCTCTGGGCTCGGAGGCATCTGGGATGGACCATCACACAGTGGAAACGTGTACTGTGGTCAGATGAATCAGTATTTCAGGTATTTTTTGGGAGAAATGGACGCCGTGTGCTCCGGGCCAAAGAAGAAAAGGATTATCCAGACTGTTACCAGCAACAAGTCCAAAAGCCAGGGTCTGTCATGGTATGGGGTTGTGTCAGTGCCCTTGGCAAAGGTAACTTGCACTTCTGTGATGGCACCATTAATGCTGAAAAGTACATAGAGATTTTGGAGCACAATATGCTGCCTTCAAGAAGACATCTTTTCCAGGGACGTCCATGCATATTTCAACAAGATAATGCGAAACCACATTCTGCACACATTACAAAGTCCTGGCTGCGGAGGAAGAGGATACGGGTACTTGACTGGCCTGCCTGCAGTCCCGACCTGTCTCCAATAGAGAATGTGTGGCGCATTTTGAAGCGCAAAATGCGACAACGAAGACCCCGTACTGTTGCCCACCTTAAGACTTGTTTGCAGCAAGAATGGGACAAAATTACACCTGAAACACTTCATCACTTGGTGTCTTCAGTCCCTAAACGTCTTTTAAGTGTCGTGAAAAGGAATGGCAACATTACAAAGTGGTAAATGCTTTACTGTTCCAACTTTTTTTGAAATGTGTTGCAAGAACCAAAATTGGAATTTTGTTTTTTTGAAACAAAAACAATAAAAATCATGAGGAACACATTGAATTATGTGCTGTTGTATTGTTTGCAATGAAATACAAGTCAAAGTACATTTAGAAATCACTACTTTCTTTTTTTATTTGTGTTTTCCATGCTGTCCCAACTTTTTCTGATTTGGGGTTGTAGTTACATGCAACAATGTTAACAGCGCAGTGGCTTAAAAAAAACAAAAAACAGTCCTGCCTATTTGGAGGAGATGACCAATCATAGAAGGCTGGCTGAGAGTTGCGTAAGACTTAGCCGAGAGTAGAAAAAAATACTAAACCGGAGTGTTTAGAACAGTTGTAAAATATGTTTACGTCATTATTTAAAATTGGCCACGTTTAACATGAAAATCCAATATTATAACATTGTAGATATGACAGAAAACACGGAAAAGCATAATATGTCCCCTTTAAAAAGATATTTACACAATGATTTTTGATAAATAATCATCAGTAATGTGGAGATAATGACCTTGTGGGTAAAGGTAAATAATATAACAGCTAGAACAGTCTGGCAAGTTCAGAAAATTACATCTTTTTACTGTAATAGAGCCTTTAAAACAAGAAAAAGACAACACTTTGGTCATATTATGATATTACAATATTCAAAATCTAAGACGGTATCTAGTCTCATATATCAAGATATTGATATAATATTGATATATTGCCCAGCCCTAGTTTGAGCTAGTTCCATTAGTTCAGATTAGGGTAAATGTTAACGCTAGATCATACCATGATATTTTATCCAATACAAATCTTCAAGGACATACATCAAATGTAAGAGAAGCTCCAAAAGTAAAAGGAAGCTCCATTTGTTAACTTACCAATGATTTGGTGGTTGCTGTTCCATATGGGAACACAAAGCACAGAGCGGATGTGGAAGTCTGAGAACTGGTGTGCCTAAAAAGAGTGGGAGTAGTGTAAAATAAAGATTACCATCCATCTGCATCAGACATTTTCTTGCACTGTTCTCCAAAAAGTTTAAGCTTAAAGTATAAATAGGACTGGGTATTGGAACCTCAAAACTTTGATTGTCAACCAAAGGGTTTAACATATGACAAAACAGGCAAAATAATTAATTACAAAAATAATCTGTAGTGTACCCTACTAGTTTTCATATTTAAATCATAATTTTACGTTTAAGTATAGTGTTAGCACTAGTATTGGAAGATTTAAAATGATCCCCAGCTCTCTAGTATTAAATGATATTATCACCACTGGATTATTAAGTATAAATGCCTCACCTCTAATGGAAGAGGCTACATAGAAGTATAGTAAGAACCCTTGAAAAGTGAGAAGCAGCAAGTTGCTGCCTCTATTTATTTCAGTGAGAGCCTGCTGGTAGCTTTTCCGCCCAGCACACACATTTTCCATTTTTCTGTCACTGCTGCTTAAGGTTGACCATGTCAAAGTTTTGCTGCTTGTAGCTGGATGCAGAGCGGACTGCTGTGCTATAGCCGGTGAGAGATTCTGTTTAGAGCTATGCAGCATCAGCACCGGCCACAGCTGTTGACGCTTCCTGGTTTGATAGGGCCTTTATCCTACGGAGATCAATTAACAGCTGACAAAATGGAAAAATGGGTAGTATGTAAATTCTCACCATGTTGTGCAAATAAAACAAAAGAAATTAAAAAAAAGTATTAAGTCAAAGGCAAGGTCATGTGTGAATCCATAAGGTCAATCACATGAGAGATTAGAGTCCAGAAATTAACGTGTGGATTGTTATGAAACTATCTTGAATGGATTGTTAAGATGGCAACGTAAACTGATAAACAGCTCAGGGATGGATGTTACAGTTTGACATCGATGGTCTCCATTTCTGTTTCAAACCATCTCTCTTCTCATCAAAATGCGTACTTACAAAGCCATCCTGACATCATCACTACTAAGACCGTTTCACAGCCATTAATGTATCCCATGTGACCTTATTTAACTCACACGTGACATTGACGTATGGACACCCCATAGAGCATTACAATGCCTGGGACTTCACACTAGTTTGTGGAAATGTGGAGGCCTCTTGGATGAGCGGTGAAACATCTTCAAAACCAACATTAAATCTAGTTTTGATTGAGTACTTCTAGAAATACTATGACCTGAATGATAATCGTCACAGGCATATTTTTCATACTGGTTTGTCTGTAATGTTAGTTGAGATCATTTTACTTGGATGTCAGATTTGAAAGGTATGTTATTGTGCATTTACCTCAGCATCAAAGCGAGGATCCTGATAGGCATCGCTAATGTTCACAGGGAGTCCTGTGGATGCTACCAGCTCTGCGATACTGTTGTTGATGAGCCAGTCTGAGTAAGACGATTTCTCCATACTGTCTTTGAAACTAGGGTCAGAAAATAAGAGGGGAGGATGACAAAAGGAACAGAATAGTACTGGGCCAAATTTGTCTACTTGCCTTCTTTCAGCAGAGGTTTAATTCTAAAAACACACTCCTTTAGTTGATAACTTTGTTATCATAAAAATGAAAATATATATAGTTTTTATTGTATTCAAGTAAAAAAAGATTATATTCTCTTTCACACGTGAACTGCAAGCTTGCAAAAGGCCATTCTTATTTCTCCTTGTGGACCCTCTTTTACGTTGACTTGAATTTAATGAAATTCTCATACAGTAGATATTAGTAAGCTTCTCCTGCAGCTTATGAAGTAATGCAAAGTTAAGTGTGTGATTGTCTTCCTTATTGCCAAACGCCCCCACACTCTGCCACAGAAACACCTGAATCCCTGCTCAGACTACCCATTCACATTTACTGCAGTGGGTCGTCGCTGACTTTTTATCTTCAAACGCAACAAGGTAAATGGCTCATTTTGTCTTTCTAGACTAGAAAAAAGATGGAGAGACACTGATGTCAGATCTTTTGAATCCATTTGATCTAGTGATACAGGTGTGTGTGCGGCAGGTAATAAACCTCATGAGTCTGATGGCGAGATGCCGTACCTACTTTTTCTTTCTTGCTCTTCAGTTTCTCTCTTCCCTGTCTCATGTCTGCCACAGAAACACTAGCAGCACTCTGCTCCCTATGGGGGGCGACTGGGGATTGGCACATTAGAAATCCTACAGTATGCTTGCCTTCTCTGACACCAAATGTATTCACTTAATTACACACATATGAATCGTGCACAGCAACCCTTGTTATTCACATGTGAACCTTTAAGAAGACATGAGTCATCACAGAGATCCTGTACTTTTGTCATTTCAATTTGAAATGTGTAGTTTTATTACTTCAAATCACAAACTAATATATGACACCAGAGACACAAATAAGTAGGGAGTATGGTGTATGTGTATGTTTAGTCATAAAAGACTGAACTGGCCACTCACTTTTTTTGTAATACTGTTGCGGTTATCACTACTGCTTTGAAATGACCATATCAGTTACGGCAAGTGCAGGACTTAGGGGATAATTTGTCTTCCTTTCAGCATTGGTTTTCATCCATAAACATCCCACACAATATTAAGCTTCTCTTTCACCACTCAGCCATCCTTAGCAGTAGAGAGAAGCCGCAAAACCCAATAAAGTAGGGCTCCTAGTATGCCTTTTATTCAGCATCAGCATATTGCTCCCACAGCACTACAGAATATTCAATTTTTATACTTCCTTTATTTTTGTCAGATTTACGAATTCAAACAAAGCTCTGTGCAGAATTTGCAGATGCTTTGGTGCCGAAGGCAAACAAAAGTTTGTTTAATGGTTACCAATATGCGAAATGTGAAAAAGGAAGGCAATGCTATGTTTTTCATTAGGCCGGATGTCATTGAGGAGCAGAGTAGATGTTAACACTGAAACACCATACATACCTGTTTTCAGTGTCTGCACTACACTTAGGGGACAGTAGCTCAAACGACTTGGTGAACTTCACCACCTGAAAGATATAAAAGGGAAGAAATCATTCGAGCTTTTGGAAAAAATGCATGGAGGTACACAGTATTCACTGATAAATCAAGCCAGACAAAGAGAACAGACATGCACATTTACAAATGTACAGACAGACAGACAGACAGACAGACAGACAGACAGACAGACACATACACAGCAGAACAGCAGAGAAAAAACAGTACCGGTGACTCAATGTCCTCCAGCAACTGAACAGAGCAGCGCTCGCACTTTAGCAATGTCTGGGCACGGTGCATGATCTTCCTGACAATCTTCTCTAGGTCAGTCTGCTCTTCAAACAGGTCATTGACAACCTCCAAGAGTGCCTGAACACCAGCGACAGAAAAAGACACCACTGACATTATTCCTAACAACTGAACCACACACTGCTGTAAAATCCACTTTAAATAAAGATGTTTTACCTCACTCAGCTGTAAGAGCACACTTATTATTATTAATATTATTAGTAGTATTATTATTATCCTTAAACCACAAACCAACATGATGATATAACATGATCAGTTCCCCCAGTACAAGTAAGTAAGGTCCTTTCTCTAAGGCAGTGTCATCCAATTTCATACACAAGCACATACAAATCATAAGGTGTAAAGGGAGCATTCCTCTTTTCTCTCCTCCATTCACTGAGCAGTTTACTCATCATGTTTTCTTCCATCACAGATCAATGTGTGGAATGAATTAGTGCATCTCTTAACATTCCCCAGGAGATTTAGATCATAGACCAGGCCCGAGTCTGGATACAGGCCCATCCCCCACTACAGATCTAGAGAAAATGTCCATGCAGGGCTGCATGCTGCTTTGCAGTGGCAGCAAGTGGGCTGCTGCTGATCAATACACTGTCTCTGTCAGCATCAAGGAGGGGGGTAATGCTGATTATGGGGGGTTTATTATCCTTACCCGACTCCTGTCATACTCCTTCCTTGAGGCTGCGAAGAGTAGGGCATTGGAGATCGCAATACCACAGAAGGGCAGGTACATCTGCAGCACCTGTGGACATATTTAACAGACTTTTGTCATCACTGAGCTGAAAAACAGAGATACTTTCAGGATACATAATAAATCTAGTCATTAAGCCACATTAATGACTATTTAATATGTATCCTGAAATCGAACATCGCACTGCTTTGGAATTGAAATACCTTTTTTTCACCACTGTTGATTCACGAAGAACACCAATATGCAGGACACAGAGCGGTGGCTGCAACCACATGCGGTTAAGACAGCTGCGACGTGAATACACAGGTTGAATTCAAGTACAATTAGCCTTATCTGAGAGACACTCAACCCCTGTAACATGGAATCAATAGCATTTAGGTTGTGTGCTTCCTTACTCTGCCTCTTTGTTTAGTTATCTATCTTTAGCATCTGGCTGCTGTGTAAACGATACAATCAGTACAACAAACCCACTAATATTTACCAGCCTATAGTGCGACCTGAGGAAAGGGACACTACAACAATACATGAATGAGAAGTTACTCAGCTGTGGCCGCTGATACAGGGATATCTCTGTCACCTTTTAGAAAACATAATGCATCAGTAACTCATTAGCCATAGATGAACATGTAAAGAACAGAATCCTATAGCGCTGTGTTGATAACTGGGAAGCCTGTGTAGGTAGTCAAAGTCTACGTTCACAACCGTGAGTTAGGGACCTATTGGGAGAGACGTCACATGCAGTTGAATATGCAGGAAATGAATGGACTAATATTGGCTATTTATTTGTTTGATGTGTGAAGTACAGTTGATCCCATGACAACTTGACTGCTCTAATTGCTGGGGTCATGATAATTGTAGACCTAAAAATGTCATCGTAGGCTGAGAACCCCTGCTCTAATTGCTACAATTTCTCTTCACAATCAAACAGCTCTCCTGGGTTAGCTACATATCTTTAATTTCTCAGTCTATATTTAAATAGTAGTATGGCCATGTGAATTTATAGAGCATGTTGACTATAGCAAGAATGGATTGTTTATACTAAAGAGAGAGTCAAGAGTGAAGGAACATAAACATACAACGGTGGAGTGGGAAAGTGTATACTGTATGTTTATACATATAAATCCTACAAATCCTCATCCACCAGATTTTATAAATAACGCTTGAAACAAACAAGCTTTGTCCCTCTTCTGTTGCATGTATGTGTGTTTGACTGGTTTTGTTTTGAGGAGCACAATGTGGTCAATTATTGTGTTTTTATGCACACTGATTGTAACCACTGACAGAGTTATAGTATTGTGCTTATAGTAGTTAATTTCACCAAATAAATTAAATCCATCTGTACCATGACAAATTGAATTATCTTGCTAAGGCGTGTCGCACTGATGTGCATATTATGATATTCTTTATGCTAAGTGCAAATTGAATCACTAAATTAAAAAACAATTCTCATCGTAATGCAATATGAAATATTACTCTGTCATGCTAATGAGTACATTGTGTTTGTGCCCTTCATTCAGTCATCATACATAATCAAGCACCTCATGCAGTTGTTTTCAGACACGGAAAACAGATGATGCTGAGCAATAAGCTAATACATAATTCTATTTCAGTTGTCCTATGGAATTCTCTAGTAATGATCTTGCAGAAACGCAGTGGGCAATCTTATCCCCGGCAGGAGCAGATTCATTAGCGAGCAGGACTTTGGGGATCTGGCTATGGATCTACAGCCAAACCCTAGAAAAGCACTGCTCTCTCTAATTACATTCTGACAGGCACACCATTAGACAAGGTTACATTACAAACAAGACGTTTTTGCCTAAAGACCTGTGGACTGACCAGTAAATAGTGGTTTAATAACGAGACTAACCAGCCAAGGGAAATTACACAGCCAACACTTTCTTTCTCCATTCTCCATAACAACTACTAGTTGCTGTGATCACTTTGCATGTGTGGTAAGGTGAAGCCATTGTTGTTTTGCCAAGAATTGTACTCAGGAATATAAATTAAGCTCTCCATTTTCTCTGATCTCATATGGGACTCCCTAGCTTGTGTCAGCAAAGCACAGCAGTTTTGCAAATACACTTAGCAATGATTGCTTCTTTTGAAGGTGATATCAAATATTTATGCAACAGGAATCTACACTCCAATACATTTTACAAGTCACTGTTATAGTACATAATTATTATCTATATAAATAGTTAAATGAATACCATTTCAGAAAAGACACTTGATTATGTTTCCTGCCTTTATGCAACCATAAGAGTTACAAATTAAAATTTCATACAACCACATTTAGCAGTTCAAATATACTACATTGCTTGGCTATAATTTATGGGCACTAATACATCACAGCTAATAAACACTGTACCACACCAGGAGTGCTGCTCAATTACTATTATCCATACATAATTAAATTGTTCTTAACATAGCTGGTACATGAAAAAACGCTGGGAGCAAAGCAAGGCCACAACAACTAAGCAGCGGATGTTGCATCAGTGCAGTAACATCCAAGAAGATCAAGTCTTTGTAAAGACTTATTGCTCCTCAGACGAACATTATTAGATACATGAAATAACATACATTAGATATATGAAACCACAGTACTACAGAAACTACAGTAACTCTTTTGAGATTTTGTTATACTTTGTTTTCACACAAAACTCAAAATAAATGTGTCCTTTCTTACAGAACACATTATAGGAGAAGAGCATAACAAAGCCTGACATGTTGTGCCTTGTGTCAATTTACAACAAAGTCTTCAAATTCAGTAAATGGGTACATTTTAAATAACAATGCATTGTTACAAAGAAACACAGAGCAGCATTTTTTGCTAGGAAAGCAGTTTAATTTTAGTAACTGTCTTTATTGTGTGTTAAGACCCGACTTTGTGAAGGTTGATTTAGAGCATCAACAGTACCCGAATAACATCAATGTACTGCCACCATGTTTGGCAATGAGGTTGTTTACACACACTAATTTTCCGTCTGAAAACATCTGTGTAATCAATTGGCATCAATAATAAAGAATTACATAATTAATGAATTTACTAATAAACAGTTCACTGTAGTTTCACTGTGCTCATTGTTATGGGCTTATGTGCATGTTAAAGACCTGGAAATGTAATCAATGACGGTACCTTTGTATTCCACTCAGAAATGTAAGAAGCTTAATTTGGTCTGTGTCAGATATAAAGACAAAGATTTATTTTTCAGCGGTATATATTTCAGCTGTTGTTTTTAAAGGTTTCTGAAAGCTGGCTAAAACAAGACTTGCATTAAACTGACTATGGGAGGTATTAGGTAAGGTATATGTTTTGCATGGTCATATATACAGTTACTAATCAAATAAGCATTTCGTATAATATTTATGTATGTATATATCTCCTCTGTGGAAACTTAAAGCACAGTTAGCTATTTGAGTTGAAACTGCAGCTAACAATTGAAAATGCATAGTTTTGTTTTTTTAACCGCAAACCTTTAGTTTAGTTAGTAATGATTAGACATTACCTCCTGATTTCACAGGTTTCTTTTGTGATTATTACAAAATAACCTAAATCAGTTTTCCAAATGTGACCATTTTTGTTTTGTCATGTGTGAAAAACTGTATAGATCACAATTTAATAAAAAAAATATGATCATACTAAATACGTAATAAGTTTCAGTAAGAGCGACAAAAAATAGTTTAGGTATGTCTTAGGATCTTGTCTCTTCATTGCTATTCTTATTTTCGTTTTTGTTTTGTTTCATTAAAATTTTTCAAAGCGTGATTACTTAAATTGCATTGAAGTCACTAAACTAAACACTAAACTGAAATAAATTGTAGAAATTCCTTGCTGTTGTATTCTTGTTAAGAGTCAGTTAAGTTGTTAAGTGCTTTGAAAGTCTGTGCATCTTCAAAAAAAAAGTGACTATCCTTGAAGGCCACAGCAAACTGTAAAATACTAAAATCTTCATTCAGAAAAAAAAATCATTTGCACTGTTTGTTTAATGGTTACAGACCTTACCCTTTATAATGACCATCACCTTAAGTCCAAACTGGCAGTAATTACTCAGATTTTTTCCAAGGAACTGCTCCGTGGGCAGTGAGCCACAATCACAGCAGCCATTATATTATAGAGTATTGGCACAAGTGGTCTTTCATTAGACAGCTAAACTGTTATATACTGTATGTTGTATCTTTTGGACACACTTTTGTTATATCAAATGACCAAACATTCATGCTATATTATATGCAGAGAAATAGTTCTAATGAAGGCAACCAATAACCATCTGCCAGATCTGTCTGTATCTGCACCCCTCTAATTTCTTAAAACAAGACAATATCAAAAGAGAATAACAGACAAGGGGTCAATATTGAAGTTCAGACTCACTTAGCCAGCATATAATTCAATTCAAGCCGTTAATCACCCCTTCTATCTATTCCTCTTTGAGAGGCAGGGCAGCTAGGTCTGCCTTCATTGTTGGGGTCCCCTGCTGTACAGTACATCATCCACATGTATTCTTTACCATATCTTGCAAATCCCTGATATTGCAAATGTCGTTTTTGAATTACTCTTGATTTAAGTGGATTTTTGTGACATTTTGCGATTATATAAAGAACTATGTAAGAACCCAATTTGGTATAATGTACTGTATGAATTTGATATCCTGCAGGAACGTATTAAAACCATGTGGCTCCAAGCAGAAACTGTGTTCTCTCTTCTTTAGCTGTAGATTTACATTGGGAAATTGTGTGAAAGTGGTTATTACAGTATTGCTTTGAGCCAATTTGACAGAGAGTTTGACAGCCTGAAGAAGCACAGCGGTGAGGTGAGAATGCTATTTGACAATCAACTCACTCAGATGTTAAACTATACTGGCAAACGGAACCTACATGGGGGAACTCACATCCTATTAACAGAAAATTCATAAAAATCTCTACCTGAATATTCATGTAAAATGTATACATGCAAAGTGAATGAAAAGCTAAATCAAGATGACACAAGATATATAGATAGCAGGATGAGGTCAGCTTATACACTTAAATTAAGTTAATAGCTATATTCCTCTACAGAAGATAATGAGACAATGCACTTTATACATGGGTTGAACCATTATCCAAGCTCCCCAAAGGACTCCCATCCTGCAGGGTATCAACACAACACAAGGCAGCATGGGATTTAAACCATCAGCCATTTACAGTAATGTGTTTAAATATCCTATAAGCTTTCAGTGTATAGAGAACAACATTTGCTGTGATTAATGTACACTAAAGTTTCTAATGACATATGCTATTGCAGTATTATCTCATGCTTTGAAAAGTGTAATGCATTTTCTTTTTTACAAAAGCAGAGCGGCAGCTGTGCTGTGCAGGGAGCTTACTGTGTTTTTTTTAAAACTAGCATTGCATTTCATTACTAATTCAGCTGTAGCCATCGCAAGCATTAGTGTGATGTTAATGCAATGTGAAACAAACTCCAAACATCAGAAAGAAAAAAAGAATATAATCTGCATCTATTGTGAACAATGGATGTAGTTTTGACAGTAGAGCTCCATTGTACAAAAACATACTATACATAAAAAACATAGTCTTTTGCAGGGAAACCTAACCTTAAAACAAAAGCACAGCTAGCTTTGTGCTTTCATCTTTCATCTCTTCTCGCCTTTAGGGGCTCACAGCTGCAATAAGAGAACAAGTCAGTGTGTCGGCTTGTCACCGCCTTTCTGTTACATCTATTCATGTGTGCTGATGGATTAAACACGTGCTCCTCGTGCCTCTCTGATGATGGTAATAAGTCAAATAAACATTCATTCAGAAACAGAAGATTTATCTGAATTAGTGTGAGATGTAACACTCCACCTACTGCTTTGACATAATATGTGTATAATATATTCAAACACTGACATCAGTGTCTTTTTTTGTTGTTGCAGCTGCCAACTTGACTGATCTCTTTACAGACTGGGCTGATTCACAAGGGGGTAAAATACTAAATAGTAGTCATCCAAAATCCTTCAGTCCTCTTGGACCTTATGTCTGATCAAAAACAGAATATCTATGGACAATTCATACCAACATCTCTCTGTTTTATCCTGTACACACAGGTACACACATTCACACCTGGAAGACATAGTACAAGTCTGATCTGTTGGCCATTAAGCCGCTCCACTGGAACAATTAAGATACCCTAAACTCTGCCACAAGTCCTATTTTGCTGGTGTTAACTCCATTCAAAATCACATAAATGGTGACAATAAATGAAAGACTGACACTCTGGCTGTCCCACTAAGCACAGAAGTAAAGCATAAACCAAATGGAGATTCTGAGCAGCATATATAAAGTTGTTATTATTGGTGACACTACAACAAGAGCCCTGGCCCTTTGGAAGATACTGCCTCGGGAAAATGTGGTGATGCTGAGAGACAAGCTATGACCTAGCTAGAAACTGAGCACTGAGACTCAGACTCAGGGCAAACATGCTCCACATCACACTGAGCTGGAGAAATTCTTTAAATAATAAATATTACTTACATTCAGAATGGACGCAGGAACAAATAGATCAGACAACACATATGCAGTTAGTGTTGCTTGTGAAATATTAAGAAATTATGCAAGAGGAACACAGATGTAAAAGCATAGTATGAGCTATATTCAAACTCTGAAGACAATATGTGATGTGGATAGCACCCACATCTCCAATTTGTTCAGCAATTTAAATAACAAAGTAAAAAAAAAAATGGAAAGTCAGTCTGAGGTTCAGGCCACAAAAAAGTTTCTCTAACTGGCAAATCTCCCAACAATGAATGAAATATTCCATAGCATGTTCAATGCTTGCAGGTAACAATGCAAATCATAACATATAAAATATGAGAATAAAAACCTTTTTATATCAGAAAATCCATATTGTTTATATATATACATATATTATTATTATATATATATAATATATATATATATATATATATATATATATATATATATATATATATATATATATATATATATATATATATAAGAATGCGTATTCTTGCAAACTTGTATAACACTGACAGCAATCTGTTATGCTTGTGTACCACTAACACTACATAACAGCATTTGCCTAAAAAAACATCCCTGCAATGTCACAAATGAATAATGAAGCCTATGAGCCTTTTACTTCAGGCCTATTCCATCCTCCGCACTAGAGTTCACTGTGCTGCAATAAGAGTCTGAAGCCATGCTAGCATCTTGCTAAAGTCAGCATGCCAACATGCTTACAATGACTGTTAACATGCTGATAGTTAGCAGGTAATGTTTACCATATTCACAGTCTGAGTTGAGTGTGTTAGCATGCTAATATTTGCTAGTTAAGCTGATTGGAACTTAATTAGTTTTGCAGGTATTTGTTCATAAAATAAAATATTGGACAACTTGAAACTTTGACCTGATGCTGGTGCTAAAGCAAAAGTCAGGGTATCACCAAAGTGATTACATGTCATTCAGTGGAAAAACTTCTGTCTGTACCAAATTTCACTGCAATTCATCCAACAGCTGATGAAACATTTTACTCTGAACAAAGAATGACAAGCCAGTCAGAGGATCACCGAAGTGGTTAAGATACTGTACATACGTGCGGGAACCAGGAAGGTCTGTACTGAATGTTTTGCCAATCAATGAGGTGTATGTGGAGACATTTCACTGGATAACTGTCAACAGACATTTCACATAAACCTAAAAATGTCAGCCTTGTGGTGGCCCTAGAGGAAAGTCACAGGATCAAGAGTCATAACGATTCACCCTCTGGGTAGCATTCTTTGCTCTGTGAACCAACCAACCTTCATTGCTATCCCTAGTATGTGGCTAAGAAGTATGACCAATCATATGGCAATATGGTTATTGGTTTATTCAAATCAATCACTAGTATGTAAGCATTATAAATATGTGATTTCATCCATCTTTTAATTAATTTATTCAAATAAGTAAACAGGAAAAAACATCAAACTAACAGGATATGCAATTGCTGAGCTAAATTACCTAACCAATGTGACTTACTGCCCCTTATAATCATAATAATCATAATTCTATGCATACATACATTCACAAATGAACTAAGACTGCCCAAGATATTATTTTTATCTGTTTTGTGCTTGATGAAGTTGTTTGAGTCAGGCTTTTTTTTAAGTAAAAATGGAAGTCTACCTTTTACATGTGTAGAAAACCAAATGACAAAATGTTTATACAAGGACAGAGATGGTTACTTACTTAAGTCAAGACAACATATTCAATATAATCATTCATAATCAAACAAAGAAAAAACAACACAATTATCTTTTCTGCTCATGCCAAGCAAGCAGCAGGATACATATTGTGTTATTATGACAGCATGGTACCTTCACCCAGCCTTTATACTCACAACTATAACAATAAAATTACCTTTTCATCATCTTCAGTGAAGAGTTCTCCACTTGAAGTCTTGTTGATGGCCTGAGCAACTCCAATTATCTCTCCATCACTATTGCAAATGGGCATGCACAAGAGTGACCTGGTTTTGTACCCTGTCAGCTTGTCAATTTCATCACTGAACCGACGATCCTGCAATCCATAGGGACAGTGCAAAATTAAGACACAATGTAAGCACTTATTGCAAAAAATGCAGTTTACCCTTTTTCCTTTCAGATGACGGTGCAGGAAACTGTTCAACTCACCAGGATTGTCTTATAAACAAAAAAAGTCTACAATAAAGGCAATATGATAGACAAATGACTGAAGAGGTTGACTTAACTTGACTTGAAGAGGTGGTGCGCAGCTGTTTATGGACATTAAAACAACATAACTTCATTTTTTAGCCTACTCATTTCTACTGTAAATGTTTGGCTGAGTAAGAACAGGCCTTCTTCAACAAACATACACTGGAATCATAAAGCAAATGTCTGTCCTTGTAATCTAGTATTCTTACTTTCTTAAAATCAAGGTAGACTAAGTGGTTATTGCCTTATTTGTATTACTCAGTGATGTTTTTGTGAAGCTATGGTTTGACACAAGCTTTGTCCAGTGGACTGTTGGTGTTGGTTTTTAATGCTCTCAGCTCTGTTTGATTGATGATCAATTAAGTGTGTCAGATAAAGTGACAGACTGAACTTAAACTATCTGTCTGCCTGTCTGAGTCTCTCTCTTTTTGTGACTCATGCAAATGCACACGCATGCATGCATGCACAAAGAGGAGCAGGCACCTGATAAGCGTCAGAAATGTTCACTGTCTCTCCGTGTTCAGCCACATATCCAATGATTCCTTTCCCCCACGGCACTTGAACTTCATCTGATTTCATTGAGGGTAAAACTGTGGTGCCCGCGTGCACGTCAAATAATTTGGACACTAATGTCTTCTTGTTGCCCGTTCCCTCCACTAAAAACAAGGAGCACCGGTCTGCATCGACCATAATACAAACAAACACAAGGATTTTGTAGCTGAGACTCGTTAGATCCAAGTCGTTAGATATGTCTTTTACAAGCTCTAGGAAAAACTCTCTTTCGTTGTGCTCTTTGAGATAATATTTAAAATCCACGGCTGTGGACGGGTACTGGGGGATGTTGACTCTGGACTCCAGCAGTGCGCTCAGTATGTGCGCAGTGGTCGGGGGCAGAGAGCTCGCTTTCCTCAGCAGAGCTCTCCTCCTCATGCTCGTTAGGGGCTCCTGGGCCCTGGAATTAACATGTTCGTCGTATGTTCTGTTGACATTGATGACCTTTGATCTGGCAAAAGTTTTGCGCAGCTCCTTCTGCGAGGCTCTTCTTTGTAGACCATCACATTTGCTTGCCCAGCTGTTCTTGCACGCGTTGCTCTTCTCTTCTCCCGGCACGGCAGCAGCTGCAGTCACCGGACTTTTGCTCGCCTGGTGATTCTTGAGCCATTTCTCCACCATGCTAAAATTCCCCTTTCTGTTCAGGTAGTCCTCGAATAAATCGGGATGCGAGTCCAGAAAACTTTCCACGTCAGAGAACACCATAGTTGGCACTGCCATGTCTATTCTTCAGATGGTCCTCAGTGAACCAAATCCATGAAGTTGCGCAGAGAAATATCATTTATGAGGCTTATAGAGTTAAAGTAGAGAATCATTTGAATATCATAACTTCCAGGATGCATTATGCTGGAATAACCCCTGGAGCTCTGGCTACATATCCAGTTTTCACTCTGTAAGGTGAAGGATGGAGACTCCCTTTGCGCACCAGCATATTCCTCCACAGCATCTTGACACCGTTCACTTATTTTAAGAACATTAAAGCAGATCTAAGCAAAGGAAGTTGAGGCTCGCGTTGACTAGATTCGCAGGCACTGAAAATATCATAGAGAGCCACTACCGAACATCACCGTCGAATGGGGGTCTTCTTGTGTGCAAATGATGCTGGCTGTGGTTGGCTCGGTCCCGCTGACGCTCGATTCGTCACACAGACTGGAGCTCAGGGTTGCTTCAGCAGTCAGCACTCTGGCTGTTTGAACCTCCTCCTATGATGATGATGATGTTGATGATGATAATTAGGGTGGATTCATCTATAATCTTCTCAGCATGCATAATATATGATGCATATTGTAAATGTAGCAGGCTAGATATAAAGATGAAAAATGGTGGATTACAGTGGATGTTTGCTCATTAATGATCATTACTTTCACCAATCATTCAGTGCTCCACTAGATTGTTATGGCTTCTGAAAAGCACAAACAAATGCTGTGGGTGGATTATAATTTAATGAAATTAAGCTTCAGTAGCCAAACATAATTCCTCTCTATCAAGGCTTTGATGATGGCACTGTTGGCTGACAAGAATAATCAAATTTCATAGCATATATAACAGATATTGCAGCTCGACAATGCATCCATTTCACAAGCCACAAACTTAGGCAAATATGGAATCTGCAGTGGTTGGTCTATACAATTTAATTACTTGACAGCGACTTTTATTGGCAGCAGGGGGATGTAAGAAAATCAAATTCCTTCATAGCCTACATTATTAGTGAATCTGTGCAAATGTGACTTCTGAACGCTAGAGGGAGTTATACTCCACAGTTTAGGACTGGGAATACTATATGTATAATATATATATATATATATATATATATATATATATATATATATATATATATATATATATACAGCCCAACTCTATGATACCCCTGTCAATGAGCTCTTTAAATTTAAACTTCTCCAGAACACTTTGATAACGATAATAATTGTGACAAGTTTGAATAAAAAGCTTCTACATGAGAAAGTTTGATATTTAACAACTAGCTCATGACACCAAGCTTAAACCATATTGTTTTTTACCAGTTTTTGTCTTACCTGTAGTTTGCCAAACTGCACTCAGTAACC
Source organism: Gymnocephalus cernua (assembly GCA_023631565.1). NCBI lineage: Eukaryota > Metazoa > Chordata > Actinopteri > Perciformes > Percidae > Gymnocephalus > Gymnocephalus cernua. The sequence goes on from CM042434.1 coordinate 16,782,123, forward strand.
ATCAGCCAGTCAACATCTGCATCTCCAACATTGAGTTTCCAACTTTTACTGAGGCAAAACAACCTGACCTACTAAAATGTGCATTTGTGACTCACTGTACTTATCAACTTTCAAATTCAAATAGACTCTTTAAGCTACAAATTACAAGTTGCTTCATTTAGAGAAGTTACTCTTCTCCTCTGGCATATATCAAAATGAAGACTTTATTGGTTCTTTCTTCAAGAAACATATTGAGTCAAATTGCAAAAGAATAACATTTAGTGTCAAATTTATTCAACTTGCAAATTCAAATATGACATAATAAAAGATTGTTGAGGTATCATTAAATTGGAAGCAAATAAGGCATATTCATTCTTGAAAAAGACAACCTGATTATAAAATCAAGAAAACATTCTGGATGACAATAAGCAAACAGCTTTCTGTCCCTACATTCTATGTACACAACATATGGTTTAATAATTTATGTTTAAAAAAAACTGTTAAAACCAGGGGATATCATTTTAGGCCATCACAAAGGAGGACCATTTAAGAAACAGAGGAACAGCTGTAACAAAAATGGTAACTTATGTCAATACCAGTCAGAGATTGCTTGCCATTACGCCTGGTTTTGAAAGAATGAGTCCTGGCCTTTTTATCAGTTTGTCAGTACACATAAACTGGCAAAGATGCACAGATGAGTTCTTCATGAAGTTGCAGACTTCAGATATGCTATAAGGTCAGCTCGTTCATTCTTCTTTTTGATGCCAGCGAAGATCATCTTTGTTCCTGGAATGTATTTCTTGGGGTTCTCCAAATAAATCATCAGGGTTTCTTCATTCCAGACAATGCCTGCAATCAAAGTAAGCACACAGTGGAGAATGTTTAGGCCACACAGCATGATTCCTTGGACTATTCAAATACTGTAAACACGCATGTACGGTTTTTACCTTTGCTTTTGTTGGCATCAGTATAGGAGAAGCCCTCTGCCTGGCCTGTTTTGCGTCCAAACAGACCCCAAAGGTTAGGCCCAACCTTGTGCTTTCCTCCATTCTCCACAGTATGGCACTGGGCACACTTCTGGACAAATGCCTTCTTGCCTTTCTCAATGTCTGCAGGCATGGTTTCTGTTAAGGAAAAACAATACACACAGAGCAATTGGACTTTTGTTAATTAACATTATTATCAATAATACCAACTTGTGTTAAATATTACATTGTAAAACTTAGATTTTGGCATTTTCTTTGGCTGCTTTTGATTAATAACGATACGCCCAATGAGCCACAAGGGGGAGGTCACTTCAAAGTTGTGCAACCAAAGTGTCCCTGGCATTGTTACAAAACCGACTTTAAATAAAAGTTTCTTTGGTAAAACACAAGCAGTACCTATGCACGTTTACTATATATCTTTGATATGACACATTTCAGCAAAAGAAATGGTGACATACGGTAGCCTATCTTATAGGCAGGCCTACTGACAATTGTTTTATCAACTTCGGGTAAAAACCTGTGCGATATATATATACACATTATAGAATAAAAACTAGGTGGAGACATTTTATAGTAAAAATGTGACTTAGTTTGTTTCATGAACAATAAATGTGTCTATTCTCCGGAAACACTGGCAGTAGACCACGTTGCACACGAAAGGAACCGACAAACAGATTTAGGATATAACGTTACTAAACTAAGAACAACAAACAGAAAAGCTTACTAATTTGATGATCAACTTCTCACCTTGTCTTGAAATATATTTAACCGACTTATTGAAACTTAATTCCTCAGATCTTGTTCTCCTACCGGCTCGGTCACAAGTGACTCACAATCGTGCTTCCTCTCCGTGATTGTACTCCCGCTGTACGTCATCAGTCAGCTGACTTGTTTCATAAACCTCGTCATATATAGCCTATCTATATGATCCTCGTTATGACCACACTTCTGTTATCAAATTGTGCAATGTAAAGCATATTTTTTTGATACTATTACCATCAACAAAAAATATAATAAAAAAAATCATATTTCAATGACCTCCAATGGAAACCAGAGCATAACCTGTTTTCCCCTCTTATTAGACACCACAGCATAATCATAAGAGTGATCTTTAAAATGTGACTTGATTCAAATTACAGTAGCTGGGATCTCTCTTCCAGTGTAATGTAGCATTTAATAAATTTAATCTGCACTTCCTTGGTAAGTGTGGTGAAATGTCTGGAAACACCATGTTGTGGTATGATGAGAATAAGGTCAAGCTTACAGCATCAGGGGATTCATAGGTCTAAGCCGGGGACGAGAATATTCGTCCAGTCTCTAATAACCAAACCTGTATAATTATGTTTGTCTCGCTACAGATTCAAGGAGTGACAGCTGCATGATAAGGGAATGTTTTGTTTCAGGACAGTCTCCTTTTGGAGGTCCGTGGGCCAGCCACACTTTTGCATACTTCCCAGAGAGAGAGATAGGCTGAACTAGGCTTTAGCATCTTTGTTTAGGCGCCTGCAATATCTTACTTTACCTTAAAGGTTCAGCTAAATGTAACACCTCCAGGCGCCTGCAATATCTTACTTTACCTTAAAGGTTCAGCTAAATGTAACACCTCCAGGCGCCTGCAATATCTTACTTTACCTTAAAGGTTCAGCTAAATGTAACACCTCCAGGATGACATTAAATACACCTTCTGGAATACAGGAACGTCAGAGAGTTGGGACAGCACTGCACAATAATACATTGCGGTTAAAATGTGCTACCTGCTTAATTGTCCCCTCAATTGGGTGCTCATTAAATGCTCCTGTGTAAGACATCAAAAACTCCTGAATCTTCTTCACGTATGTGAAATGAGTTGTGCTGCTCCTGAGTTTTTCCTTAACATTCAGTAACAACAAAAGGTGTGTTTTGTCATACTGCTGGAAAAAAAAAAAGAGACGGCACTAAATGTGCTGTCACCTTCAAAACTAACCTTTTACACACATTTTCAGCAGTTTCTGCCTATACTGTATTCTTCCAATTCCCCTGTTGTTCTACAGTAGAAATCCTTAAAATGAAAATGTATAAACCATGACAAGGTTGATTCTGGCAATGAGAGACCTAAGGATACCCAACCGTTTTTGAGTCAGACACAGACAGATGAGAAGAGTTTATTGTTATACTCTTGCCCAGACTGCCTCTCAAGTTACTTTTGTTTGTAAAATATTCTCCATAAACCTCACCTCTCAAGTTACTTTTGTGTATAAAATATTCTCCATAAACCTCACCTCTCAAGTTACTTTTGTGTATAAAATATTCTCCATAAACCTCACCTCTCAAGTTACTTTTGTGTATAAAATATTCTCCATAAACCTCACCTCTCAAGTTACTTTTGTACATAAAATATTCCGCAGTGTGTGAAAAGCAGGAGTGCACTGGTTTATAAGGTTACCATGGGATTGGAGCACCACACACATATGAGTAAGCCATCACACACAAAATACCAGTCTGCTCGCTCCTCTACATTCAATATAACAGCCAAGTAGGCCTATGTTTATTATGCTTTGCTTTTATTGATACTCTTGTCTCACCTCTTACATCACCAGGGTGCTTTTCTTTCTGTGGCTGCTTCTGAGGGCCAGCCACAAGTTGACCTATAAACAGTTGACCTATGGACAGTTGACAGATAATCTCATTATGCTCAAATACCCTAATAATGCATTCACCACCCATGTGTTGTCAAGTCTTCATGGCCTCCCACCTTTACGTTACATTTGTCCAAATAAATGCTGTCAGTTCATTCTAATTGGTAAGGTCAGCTTGATTTTATGCCGAACTTGTGACCATGACCAAAGGAAACGGCGGTAGTCATGGTAACGTTATTGGAACGTAAGTTAAAGGCCGTTGACCATAGTATGGTTGTTGACAACCAAACACAAACAGCAGTTACAGCTAGCGGGCAGTAAGTTACCTAGCTAGTTTGACTTTCTAATCCACCAGCAAGCTCCTTTCAAACCCCTTTCCTCCCACAGAACGGCCTTAGTATTTTTTCCATTACCAGATTTACTCTCTCTTTACTTGTTTTCTTTCTTTTTGGTAACCTTTAGCACTCTGTGTGACAGCAACCAGAGAGGGTTTAGAGCATCTTTGCGGGAGTAGCCTATAGGTTAATTCAAAGCCCGTCTACGGAAAGCCGTTCCACTCCCCGTTCAGCCCCATTGTACCTACTCTGGTTGCAGTTCCACCAGAGTTCCACTGGGGGTGATCACGGTCCAGTGCAAAATGAATGGGACCCTATGGAGCTAGACAGCTAAATTTGTCTCTTTCGCCTGATTGTCATTGAGCAATCTCAGATTTGATTGTAGTTTTTGCAAGTTCAACATGGATTATAGGTCAAAAGTTTAATGAACGGGTACTTATGCCCTTTCGATTTGTTACAGGTTGAGTCGTTGTTGCCCATACCACGCTAGCATTCTGCTAATGAATGCTGATTGGTCAGTGAAGGACTGATTACGATCGGAGATCCCGCTTGATGGCATCCGAAGCGGAGCCAGAATGTCAGAGTGAATATTTCGGCGTGGTCGTTAAAACATTAGCAAACCTCTTTCTAGCATGTGTATTGACAGGGAGAGTCTAACCTATTAGCTGTGTTGTCGATGCCTCGAGAGAGAAAAGGAAGCGACTCAGAGCTTGCCGTAAAGCAGTATCTCTGGCCGTATATGTGTATGACGTCATTGACATTTTAAAAGGCTTTTTAGAACAAAAAAGCGACTTTAAAAAAATCTAACACCCAATAGTATGTATTTTCTTTCCCTCCCCTTTCGAATGCAACATTCAAATTACTAGACAAAAAATTATATCCTGAGAAAAGTGGATATTTAGGGGTATAGTTCCATAGAGTCCCATTCATTCTGCACTGGCCTGTGAGCGCCATCTAGTGGAACTCAGAACCCGGAAGTAACGAGGGAGTGGAACTTCTTTCTATATTAGAAATTCTTTGGTTAATTGTTAGCTTCTATAGCCTAAGTAACTCTAAGATATTAGCATAAATCGTTTCCTCATAGAGAATTCTTTCATTGGTTTCTTTGAAAAGCCGGCTAGGTTTCATATCCAAATTTTAAGCTAAATATTACGGAAGCGTAATACATTGAAAAAAAATCTCTTCAGAAAAACAGAAACTCAGAAAAACAGCTGTGAATTAACGAGAGAACTCAAAATCCTGTGAGAAGCTTAATGTCCACATGGAATTGCTGCTACTGATCCCATTTTTGATTTCAAGTAAGCTACGGGGTAAATACAGGTAAATCAGTCCCTCCAGAAAAATGCAATTATGTGATCGCAGAATTCAATGCATAATCAGCCAAAGTCCACATATTTATGCGGGGCCCACATTTTTTAAAATACGCCGCACTTTCACCGCATAAATTGCCGATTTCCACGCAAAATATGCGGGGCTTGCATGATTTCATAATCCCCACATTTTGTTGCAAAAAAGTCACATATATCTTAGCAGAAAGTTGAAAAATGTTGCGTTTACTTCACACAAGAGCAGCCATTTTCCCCTGTTGCCATGGGAACGTTATAAAGTGACGTAATTTCGCCTAGTGAGAACACGGTGTTGGGGGAATCACTTTTTTTCCCTTTTTCATCAAACCGCAGTTTTTGCAAGTTCCTGCAATTTTTGCAAGTTCCCGCAATTTCATTGCATAAAATTGCATAAATATCCTGCATTGTCCATCGCATTTTTTGAGATAACATGCCGCATAATCAAGGATTTTTGCCGGCAACAATCACAAAAAAAAGTCTGCGTTTTTCTGGAGGGACTGGTAAATACTAATATCGTTACATGGCACATGCCAAATAATATTAGCTAACTGTCCCCTTGACCACATGTAACAGAAGAGTGCAAATTAAATTAGCATTGACAGTGACAGCAAGCTGTCTCACTCGCAATTTCAGATTCACCATCTTAGAATCATGAAACATGCCTTATCCGTTCAACTGATCTTGCATGTGCAGAAACACTGCAATGTGCAACAGATCAGAACGGGCTTTCTGCCTGAACAACAGCAAAGTCCTGCACACCGACAAAGTCAACAAACTGATATGCCATCTAGGCTATGCAAAATACATTTTAGCCTATCTCCCAATGTCTCAAACCCAAACCAAAATAATTTTCTAAATTAACAAAATAGTAAATTGTAAAATCAGGGAAATGTTGTTTTGCTTTGTGAAATGTAGTGTTTTGTGAAATGTTGAAGTGTTTTCTGAAATGCTTTCGTGTTTTGACCTTCAGGGCCACCATACATTTGCTTTATGGATGAGTTGCTAACGTTCTCTTAATGCATCCATGGTTGGTAAGAGCTGTTGCCAGGCAACCACATAGAAGAAGGTAAACGCGGCGAAAAAGCTTCAGAACTGGGTGATGATTTTCTTTTAGTTACTGTGCAGGAAACATTCACATTCTCTGACTATTTGTTTTATTGTTAAAAATGAAAAATAGTATGCCTTGCAGTGGTCAAACATGGGGCAAGGCTGCGCAGCCTTGCCCCATGTTTCAGTGGATCCATGGTAGCCTACTTTGTTATATTTTCTGATCAGCAAAATCATCTAAGCATAACGTTAATACATGGAGGTAAAGGGAGATCTCTACGGTCAAATGTAATTTGCTACTCAGAGTCCGACGTTTATGTGACTCCATAGCCGTGTTTTGTGATCAGCCACTGACCGCCAGTGCTTGATCCATTCCTGGGATTTCTTCCCGCTCAAAGCCGATCTTGCTGCAGGGAGGAGCAACCAGAGTGCAGTTGAGCTGAGCTGAGCATCACAGACTGCGTTCAAGGAAACGGGCAAACGCAGCACTTTTTTTGAGTTTCCATAATGTTCTAGCCTCCGTACAGCACCCGTCTTTAATAATAAGACATATATATATATATATATATATTTCGATGTGGACCCTAATGGAAGCCGTTTGTCTTTGAGAAGCTGGGAATCTCTGCCCAGTGAAGGGAGACCCCCCCAATTGTTTCCTGCGCCAAGAACTGTAAAGTGGTCATTACATCGCATCTGTGGTAAGGCAATACGCTTTTCTCTCTGCCTTTCAAGGCAATCTCAATGCTAGTCGTGTTTATATAGAGGGCACTACCGTGTCATAACAAAGCTATGTCGAATTAAGGTGTAACGTTTCAGCCTTTGTTTTGGTGCTCTATTCATCCGCTCAGAGTGAGACCCCAGCATCTTATCCTTTTGTATTTGCATCCCGAGTGAATCACCGAGGAGGACCAGTCAGACATTACTACCGAGCTACCGCTGACTTAGCCAGCTGCTGCTAGTCTGACACAAGGATAAGATGACCCTCGGACCGTGTATAGAAACATGCATGTCCCAACATCACAGGGGCATTATCACGATTTAGCTAGGACCCCTAAAACATGGATGCTGTTGTGGAGTAATAAAACAGTCAGTCAGCCAACTCTGTAACGGACTTTGATGATGTAGAACGTAATGCGTCACTGACATTTTCACCTTTTTAACCGAGCTTAATGGCTTCTCCTAACGTCCCATTAGACATCTGTCTCTTCATGTATTAGAGTATTATTGATGAATATGATCTCCACTCATAATCCTTTATATTGCACTCGTTATGTTGTCAGGGTTGAGGTGCCAACTAATAGAAAGTTAGCCAACTTCTGTCACTTATAGGATTGCTCCACAATATCACTTTGCCTCCTTTTTTTAACTGAAGGTCAGCCAGTGACTTTGCAGTTGTTTAAAATAGCCCAGAATCACATAAATCAAAGAACAGCAGAGGGGACTGGGAAGCTGGATGCAATTGTAGCTTGTCACTGGCATGCTTTCTTGCATAGATATTGCTTTGATCAGCAGTGATGATTGATTCTCTAAAATATTTCTTGGCCCGGCCTGAAGAACCGTCCCGCTGAAGGTCTCCCCATCCCATTTAAATGCAATCTTTGCAGAGCAGTAAGAGCCTTATACTTTGATAGACGGATAGGGGATGAAGCAGAGTCCAACATCACTTTGATGCACTTTTTGCCACATGTCAGTAATATTGACAGTATGGAGTAAATCCTAAAATTACTCATTCTTACTCATTTAATTAGCTGACAGATTCAAGCAAAATGTTCATTACAAATTGAAAGAGTTACCAGACTAATATTTGGCTTTAAGGCCTATGGCTCCTGGCTGCCTAGGTGCTCCTTTGGTTTGCTTTTGATTCTTGATCATCTTGTTAATTCTGTTATGTTTTTGGTTAATTTATTTTCTGGAAGTGTAGTGCTTGGCATCATTCAAAATTTACAGATTCCAGTGTCAACATGATCTTTAGTTTTAATACCAAAATAATAGTACTCAACAGTACTATTGTACTCTTAATTTTCTGAGGTGGTGCAAAAACCATTTTAACCCTTATCAAAGTTAGCCAAACATCTAAAATGCACCAGTGATATTTTGACACAAAAACTGTGGAATGACTTAAGATACTAAATAAGATACAGTTTACACCAGGCAACAACTGATAGAATTTGAACAAGAATCCAGTGCCAATTTTCGGTTCTTAGCAGTTTCCAACATGGGCACAAGTCAATCAGTAGTACTTAAAACATATTGCAGTGTGATACCCAGCTCTACCTAGATGATGTAATGTGTGCAGCACAGGATAAACTGGCTCTGTCCAGTTAGTGTTGTTTAAAAGAAAGACAGGCCTTCTTTAAAGAGATGTGCAACTTACTGCTTCCAGATGTCACACAAGATCTACATCTTTTGGCCTGTTATTATCTATTATTATTATAATGATGATCATTATGCATTATTAGCTAGTTGTAAATTCAGTCAAGAGTTGTCCTCAAAGACCCTGTAATATAATCTTGGGACATGAGTCTGCATTTGTTGGCTACTTGAATTGTGCAACAGATAGGGCAGATCGGCAAACTTGTATTACTGTAGAGTGCTGGTCGATAATGTGATATTGTGGGTGGCTTGGATTTGGTGACAACACAAACATGAACGGCTTTCCAACCATATTAAGTTACCATGCTTCATCATATTACATGTTTGTGATGAGTGATGCCATTTAACATTTGTGTGGCATTACACACACTAACAGGAGCAAATATGCAGAAGAAAGTAATCTCTGATTGTTTTCATATTATTTTGCATTGGTTTGTTTGGGTCTTGCAGTTCTGCTTGACATATTGGGTGTATAAATTTCAAGTTTATTTTCTTCATCCCTCTCAGATCTCACAGAGCAGGGCACACAGATAGTGTGATTGCTGCGGTCCTCAAAACCTCTCTCGACAGCTCTGTGTCGCTCTCGCAGGCTTGACCCACGTCAGGACAGATGATAGTCACTGCTTTGTTCGTGATACTCTATGGATCCCTGCGGGAGAAATTTGACATCTCACTCGCTGCTATCCCCCTAAGGTCACAGCACATATTCAGCTACAAAACACCCTGGAGCCTGTAGGAATTAAACATGTTGTTGTTGTACCTTTCAGTAGAGCAGATTGTTGTTATTGCAGGTGACTGAACCCAAAACTGGTGGCTGTCTCTATGCCACCCTGCTCAAACCTCATAAAAGGTCCTCACAACTTTTTTTCTGTTAATGTAAGAGACAGAGACTCATGAAAGTTAAATCATTTACAATCAGTATAGTTCATATGATTACAGGCACTGTAACTGTGTTGCAGCCATATTTATTGGACCATAGAAGGTGCTCACCAAATGTAAATTAAAATTTCTCTGACATGGGCCTCACATCCTTTTGGTCCTTGGGTTCTGTGCTCAAACAACAAAATAATATGAACTATTAACTATTTTTTACATTCAAAATAGTTGCCAATTACTTTTCTGTCAACCGACCAAGATGGTTCATTGACTAGGCCTGATCGTTGCAACTCTGATCCACTCCATCAGGTCTTAATGAATACAACTACATGATCATCATTACTCAGTTTGTTTTAATAAAGGGAGAGTCTGGCAGAGTCTATGAACCTTGTATGAACATGTGGCTCTGAATCTTTAAATTTAGCATGACATTGATTCCATAGTATATAACCAGTTGATGGCAGTGGTCAGAGGTAAGACTATTTCTGCCCCTAAAACATCTTACTTTTGATTCTGGGAAAGCCCTTTCCCCAAATGCTGTTAATTTTCTGGAGCATGAAACAAAAAGACAGAACTTATGTGTGTGATTGAGCTGAGAATGCATTTTGGGTGAAGGGTCCTTTCCCCAGACTGTTGCATACTAGTGCCATTGTTGCTTTATGTGACTGAAGGCTCCCCTTTGTCCAGTAGGATCTTGAAACATCCCAACCACATTCAATTATCTGAACCTCAGACTTTTAGCAAAGAAGATTGAGCATAAAGTGTATTGATAGGAAATATCCCATGTGTTATGTGCACATAATATTGGAAAAATGTTTGATTCTAACTCAAATAATTTGAAGGAATTGAATCATTGTATGTCATGTTTATGTTTTGAATAATCTATTGTCTGGACAGGAATTTGAGTGCTCAGATCTCAAGTAACCTGTATTCCTCTTGCATTTAGCATCATACAAGGTTTTTTAACATACAAACAGGCCTGTCGCGATAGTCAATAAATCAATTAATCGCACAATTAGCTCGATAACTTTTCCGGCCGCGATAATTTCCATTTGCATGCTTGTTTGTTTTCCTTCTCTCTCTCTCTCTCTCTCTCTCTCTCTCTCTCTCTCTCTCTCTCTCTCTCTCTCTCTCTCTCTCTCTCTCTCTCTCTCTCTCTCTCTCTCTACCAAAGAGACTGGATGACCACTCTCGGTTCCTTAGCGTAACGAGGAGTGAACCCTTGTCAGTTGCATAGTCGTGTGGGGAGGCGGAGAGAGACAGAGAAAATGCTAGTTGAGAGTTGGAGCAGGGTTTCCCGCAGCACTTTGCAGTTAAGGACTTGTGTCAGTCTCGCAAGCGGTATCAGGAAGTGGTTGCATGTGTCTCGACAACGCACAGAACATTAACCGGTACAAGCCTACAGCTGTCCGCGGACACGGAGTGCGGAAAGTGTGTCAGAGCCTCCTGGACAGGTGAACTGAGACTCCGTACCTGCTTGTCGGTCAATGGTTAATGAAGACTGATCGGTTATTTAATTTCATTGTGCTTTCTTTAGGAAGGCTGGCTGCCAAAAATCGCCACTTACTAGCTAATTAATTAGCCTGAGGTAAACGATAGCTATCAGTAAACAGTGGTGTGTGTGTGTGTGTGTGTGTGTGTGTGTGTGTGTGTGTGTGTGTGTGTGTCTGTCTGTCTGTCTGTCTGTCTGTCTGGGATATATAAGATAGATATAATGTATTAATTATATATTATTTAAATTTAATATTTAGTGTTTAATAAATAATTGTTAAATGTGATACAGAGTCTGTAGTCTATCACACAAACACTCGAGGAATGCTGCAAACATTTGACAGCCAGTACGAATTACCTGGGAGAACATACTTGTCACAAACAGCAATTCCAAAACTGTACAACAGCGTGAAAGACGACATACTAAAGGAGATCAAAGACATATCGTGGATATTTAAAATGTCTTCCAGTTCCAGTGTTAAATATTCTTTAGAAATAAAAGTGTATGGATCTTTGAAAAGGTGTACCTGCATTATTATGCCATTATCATTATATTAGATGAAAATGGTCTCAGAACGACAATATTATTGTTTATCGCAATAATTTCTGGGACAATTTATCATCCAGCAAAATTTGTTATCGTGACAGGCCTACATACAAATTGACTCAAAACAGCTTCCCATGAGCTCCTTTTCTTTCTTTATTGTCCCACATGGCACATTTCGCTTGCAGCATAGCAAAGACATATAAAAACAAACTATGCAATTAATTGTTTTTTTTATAAGCGTTTTGTTATTGATTTTTAATTAAATTCACCATACATTTGTTTGCAGCTTATTGCAGCAAGTAAGAAAACAACTGATGAATAAAATAATACTAGTAATAATAAATATGGGGGGGGTAAAAATAACCTGCGTTCCTTTCTGCACTAAAATATATTTAATAATCCACATTATAGCACACACACACACACATATCATCATTTCACAATCACACATTTGTGAGCTCAGTAGTGTTTGATGTGACCAGGTGCTTAAGAAGTGTTGTTGTCCACATGGCATGGCCTGCCTTGCCCTCCTGCTTAAAGGACCATAATCATGGTGAATGGATTTAGAAGATTAAGCTCATGACTAATCAAGTCCTGATCGGGAGTTCTCAAACATGGTACCTTGTTTTGTATGGAGCAACACTGCTGTCCATCTAGGGCTGGGCATAGTTAAAAATGTTTCGATACCGGAACCAATACCAATACCGTGACTTCGATGCCGGTTCCTGAACGATTCAATACAGAATCTATACCAATTTTATAAAATCCATTGTAACAAAAATAAATTGCAACATTACACATTACGGCACAAATCTTTTTATTTTTTTTCAGCTCCTACTACCACGTGAGCCCCGTCTCTGTGCGTAACGTAGAGTTTTCCCTGCGTGTCTCTACGACGTGTCAGCCAATCAGCCGCATTATCTCGGTATAAGCATGCTGCATGCTTATTGGCTCACTGACGAGATTTTCTCCTTAGGTATTGAAATTTGGTATTGAATGATGAGGCATTTTTCAATACAAATCTTTCGATAAGGAGGCAATTCGTTCGGTGCCTAAAAAGTATCGAATTCAGTACCCATCTGAACAGGAGTCAAACAGACACCTACACAGTCCCGCACTTATATTTCCTTGTGCATTGAATGTTTTCTATGGCTGGCTGGCTCTCCAAACGGCTGGCATTGCTCCTCTTCCGCCGCCTATACCTGCTCAAAGGAGAAGTTAATGTCACATTGCTATGAGGTGGTATTGGATAGTATCCAAGTCATTTATGATTACAAGTAGTAGTAAATGTGCAAAGCATCGGACTGGTATCGGTGCATCCCGAGTTTAAGTCATTTTTTAAGCAAAAATATAATTGAGTTTTGGACTGTTGGTTGCCAAACCAAGACATTTGATCAAGTCACCTTTGGGATCCATGGTATTATGCATTTGTAGCCCTACACTAAATAATAGAAGTGTTTTGATGCAGTTTTAATGCATGTACAATGCAATAACGTGTAATTTGTGTCGACAGTGGTGAAGTTATATATTCTGCGAAAGCGACAAGTCTTAGTTACAAGTTTTCACTTTTACTTACAGGAGCTTTATATCTGTTTTGACATCTTCCCATCCTTTTCACCTTCTGATAGATGGCTGCTTATGTCTTTAATTTGCAGTAAATGTCACCAAAAGGACTCCAAACTCAAGCTTACAAACTAGATTGAACAATGTATTAAAATAGTAAAGTGTACACTTCTCCCTTCTGCTTCCTCAAGGAGAGTGGATCTATTAAATAGGCTAAGTGGAAAACACTATCTGAATGGACTTAGCGCCTTGTCTTACAGTAGCTCAGATCCTAGTTGGCTTAAGACAGGGCATGGATGATGACGTTGTTAAAGGATCTGAATTATAGATTATAGTGTGTGAATATATACTGCACATTTTCATGTGAGAGTGCATACTGCTGAAGTGTGCAGAGCTGCTCAGTGGACTCAGGGAGTTTCCCTAACATGGGAGAGCCTATCCTGTAGTTAAAACCACGGGTGCTCCAGAGTTGTATACAATGCCTGTGAACACAAACATATTGTATCACTGCCTGTTAATAATCCTGTACTGACACGCTATTTTTTGTAACAGTCTTTTAGACTTGTTGTCTAGTCCCCATAATAATACTAATAATAATATTATAATGAAATTATATAATAATATACATAATAAAATGTAAAAACATTATGTACAACTTACAGATGTGGACAATTTAGCAATATACGGTAGTTATGTTTTATAAAATGAGATTTACCAGAGCTGCAACTAACAATTATTTTCTTAATCTAGTAATTAATATCAAATATCAGAAACTGGCAAAAATATGATGCTATTTGTCACTGTTAAGGTCCAGTAACATCCTCAGTATGTCACCAAGTGTCTCAGTTTCTAAATTAAACAGCGGCTGTTTATCTGTTTGCTTTCCACTATCTTGCAATCTGTGTATGTTTTATCGGTGCTGAGACCTCCTGAGAGCTTAGACAATTACAGAGCACCACAGCAGGTAGTATTATGGGGTGTCAGCATGGAGCAACACGGTGTCATGACTAATGATGAAAATGAGCACTCCCCGTTGCTATATGAGCATTAGGTTAACCAGACCTTTTGAATCTAGTATATTTATTCAAAGTATTACACATACATATATATACATATATACATATATATATATATATACATACATATATATATATATATATATATATATATATATATATATATATACACATATACATATATATATATATATATATATATATATATATATATATATATATATATATGTATGTATATGTGTAATACTTTGAATTGGTTTAAACTATGAAATCTCAGTCAGTGTGTGTGTGTGTGTATATATATATATATATATATATATATATATATATATATATATATATATATATATATAATGACTGAGATTTCATAGTTTAAACCAGTGGATGTTCTGGGAGATTTGACTTGTGTATAAGCTGGTTATCATTGGTTTGTGACCATACAGTAGAGCTGTAGATGCTTTCTTTTATTGATTGTATCCTCATATAATTACCCTCATTATCATAGTTGTAATTAGATGTTTAAGGATGTATGTTGCAAACACTGTCTTCTGGGATGATCTCAATCTTCTGCAGTGGATGCAGTGACTACAGTCAACTTGATAGGTTGATCTGCCGCATTTCCTGATTGTAAACAAAGTTCAGTGCCTGTGCGAAGATGTAGTGTTGGAAAAAGCAATTATTTTTGATTAATCTTCCAGTTATTTTCTTGAATATTTATTTGATCTGTAAAATATCAGAAAACTTTGAAAAAAACAGTTTTCTAGAGCCCAAGGTGACGTCATCAAATGTCTTATTTTGTCTGAGCAACAGTCAAAAACACAAAGATATATAATAATGTAAGACTAAGAAAAGCAGCAAATTCTTCAATTTGAGGAGCTGGAACAGATAACGTTTGGGTATTTTTGCTTGAAAAATGATCAGTTAGGCTATCTAAATAGCTACAGATTAATTTGCTGTCGATCAACTAATCTACGTACTAATCATTGCAGCTATACATAGATGTACTGTTTGCCGTTGAACTAAAGTAAGTGGACGATACACAGTTAGAGGCTGTAGTCAATATAGGTTAGAGCTGAAACGTTTTGTTGATAACTCAATTTGTCGATCGAAAAACTACAATATCAATCTCAGCTTTCAGCTTTTAAAATAGGGAGATTTCTTACACCAATCTCGAAGCAAACATAATGTAATACTTATCCAGTAATGCACATGTAATGAGGAGAATCTTCAAAACATATGCTTCAAAGAGTAGCTCAGGGCATCTCAGCTGAGCATCTGCGAGTTAGATTAACGTTGAAATTGATGGGAGGATAGTTTTGAAAGCCTAGGAGAAGCCCAGATACTCATTTCTCCAAGGAGTAAACTAGACCACGACGAGTCGTTTGACAGTGTGGCTCTTGTCTGGTATAAACAATAGCACTGCGATAGAATAAGGAAGGTGAAGTAGAGGCAACAGTGTAACTTCCTAACCTTTTGTTTTTCAGATGAACAGCAAGCGGTGAGTGTGAGGAAGTGTCAGAGGATGCTCCTGATCTGCGGGGCCCAGTGTTGAGGGAGGTCCACAGAGCCACCTGGTGCCCACCATGTCTCACCACCAACACTATCAACGAGGCCCCCACGGCCGCACCATGAGCTCTGAGGAGAGGAGCTCCCCGCCAGTCAACAAGACCTCCACGCCAGTTCACAAGAGCGCTTCCTCCTCTTCCTCATCCCAGCGCGACAGCCGGCAGGTAATTGCCAGGTTACGTTAAAAAAAATAGTTTCTAGAGATAAAAGCACTTTGAATGAATGTAACTTGAGCCGAGGTAATTTAGGGAGGAGTGGATATTATTTTGCTTTGCTGCAGTATTCTGTTCATGTCATCCTCTTGTGAGACAGTTTATGCAACAGAAAAAAACAGAAGGGAACTACCAGGAACTAGTAAAGCTAATATATAAATTCAGCAGGTGTGCGAGACAAATGCAGTCAAAATGTATTATATGATGAGTTTTCTCTCTTGAATTACAATATGCTAAAAGACTATTATGGAATTTGTCCAACGACGCCAAAAACAAGTTGCCTACCACAGCTTTAATCTTGTACATTGTGTTAACAAGTTTGAATCTGCCTAATTCTGCACATGACGTGTGTATGACCTCACACTGTACAGGTCAATTCACCACCAGTCACAACATGGGTGCTCACACTGAACATGAACACGGTTTTGTCTAAGTCCAATAAAGTTTATTCAAACATTATGAATGCATCCTCATAAAATGTTGACAAAAACAGAAAGGCAGCATTACTTCATGCAATTCTATTGTTGACTCGAAGCAGGAAGAAAATGGACAAATAATGAGAGATGGCTTAGCACATGCACACATTATCTTTCTGCAGTGAAGTTCAGTTTTATTTCCATTACAACACAGTCTCACTCAAGACTACAGTAGCCACAGTAACCAATAGTACTCCAAAATGACATGCCAGAGATCCATCCAATCGTCCGACAACCAGATTATTGATCGCTTATGCATTTAATCAGACCCCCCTCAATCTGAACACCAAACAACAACCAATCTGGAAGATATTCAGCCTGATTCTACTAATTCAGGGTTAAAATCTGGTGTAATCCATACAGTGTCTTTCCTGTTTAATAGTCATAGGATTCCTTTGACTAATTGATAAGCTAAATCTGTCAAATTGTTTCTCAATTTCCCCTCTGCAGATGAATTCAGGCATACAGAACAATCTCCTCCGATATTGACTAATGGTTAATAGTTAATTCCCTGTTTAAAGTCCATAAAAAAATATATATTAATTGACTACAAGGCGTATCTACTGTTTTGTTATTGTGTATTCAGCTAAAATATAGCAGCCCTAATTCCCTGGTTAGTAAGTAAAAACCACCCATTGTCAACAATGAGATACACTCTTATTTCACAGTTTATAGGACAAGTGCTTAAACTTAACCCCTGCAGTAAACCATCTGAAGCCCCCAGCCATCCTTACCTCACTGAGCTGCTGTGTCACTGTGGCCGCGCAGAAACCGGACACCGAAGCTGGAATCTCTTACATCACAGCTTTTCCGTCGGCACTGGGTGATGAATATTTCATGAGGGACAGGCGGAGGCTTGGTGCTCTACTGAACATGTGGTACGCATTGGCATGCTGTGTGGGAGCCCAGCTGGTGTCCGCGGGAGATGAGCTTTCTGAGAGAAAAGGGAGTTGGTTTGAGCAATGGGGCCAGTTAGAAGCGCACAGTCGAAGGCCTACTTCTTGATGAGGCAGACAGTTAACCCTTCTGTTCATTGTTCCTTTCTTTCATATCACTACTTTCTTTTGAACAGGTCTTCATGGGTGAAAGGGTTCAGCATGTCATTTCCTAGACGCTCCATATTCTAAAAGCTAGCTTAGCTAAATCTATGAGCAAGGTTATCTACAAGCACTTCTATTGTTTTATATGTTTATATCTCTTTTTGAAAAAAATGTTTAATGAAGTCAGGTACTATCCAAAGAGGTAGCTGCTAAGATAGCAGATCTTGCTGTAAGTAGATTCCCTTCAATTTTGCACCACCTGCTTGATCAGGGCCTCAAGATAGTAAGCGACGCATTAAAGGAATCAGCAGCACATCATGAATTTAATTGGGAATTAGTTCTTGATTGTTGCAGCTGTTTTGTGTTGTGATGTAGCAGTGTTCGCTAAGTGATGCAGCGATGTACCTGTGGGCGATCCAGACACTTGATGTATCAACTACTGAGCCAGGTTCATCGTTCAGAAACACAGTTACAACTCCTCTTGTATTCGACTCAGCTGTCTCAGGGTTCATTATAAAAATGTACAAGGAAATAAAGAGCATATGTCTCCTGCAAATTTCTAAGTACATTTCAAGAGACACTGACTTTAAAGTCACAGCAAAACGAAAGTAAAGTGTCAATCATCGATAATGTTACATACTTCCTCATGAAACTGAGTATGGGTAGAAGGGTTTAGTTGGGATTCTTTTGATTTGATTAGATCGCTTGAAAGTTGGTGTAGGTTGATGAATGCAGTGTGCTACGAAGCTGTAGAGGACTGTTGCCTTCTACCCACTAAGGGTGCTCCGATCAGGATTTTTGGGGCCGATCACCGATTGCTGGAAGACGTATCGGCCGATACCGATCACCGATCATTTTTATGAACTAAAAATTACGCCATAACAGTCACACATGTTTAGAGAATGTATCAGTAACTGTTTGGCTTTCTGTCCCAACTCAAAATCTAAAAAATGTCCTTTCAATCACTGCAGACATTTCTTCAGCACACACACACACACACACACACACACACACACACGGGGAAACAGCTGTTTGAGCGGCGCCGGAGCTGCTAGCTACACGACTCCGCTCTGCCTTAGCGTTAGCTAACTTTGAAAACTCCTCATACTCCTTTCTGTGACTAACCTTCAAATGTCTGATGAGGTTGGTGGTGTTGAAATGTCTTTGGAACTTTCCGCCTCGTGGTATTTCCTTGGCACACACGTTGCTAATCGCTAATGTTTTGTCTTGTTCCCAGATAGCAATGAGTCGGCGGACCACCGGCGGTGCTCCAGAGGCAGTAGAAGCGTCAGAATTGCGTAATCGCAAACACGTTTGCCGGAGCACCACCGGTGGCAGAGGCTTTTTAAAAGCGGTGGCCGTCTTCCTACCGCCTTCGTTCCGCGGCCGGCCGCGGGCCAACTGCTGTTCTGCCGCCGTTCAGACACCTTGTAGAACTGCCAGACCAGTGATTGTAGGGACGCCGCCATTTCAGCTCCATGTTGAAAATGTTCTCAGGAGTAGTGCGCTCTCATACATCCATGCTAGTGCTTCATCTGATCGGCCTATCTGATCGGCATTTATGGAGACCACCGATCAAACTATTTAAAGCCATTATTGGCCGATACCGATCGGTGGCCGATCGATCGGAGCACCCTTACTACCCACACCTGCCTCACCCGTCTTAGATCAGGACAAGATTCAATTGTTATCCCTTAGAGCGGGGCGATATGTAAAAAATCTAATATCACGATATTGTTGACCAAATACCTCAATATCGATATTGCAGCAATATTGTAGGGTTGACAATTGGTGCTTACAAAAAATATTTACACAATGAGATTTTTGATAAATAATCATCATTAATGTGTATATAATAACTAAGTGAGTAAAGGCAAATAATAGAACATCTAGAATAGTCTGGTAAATTCAAAAAATTACATCACTTTGCTGTAATCCAGCCATTAAAACCAGGGACAGATAACACTTATAACGATATATATGAACATATATGATAACGATCATATAAAGATATCCAAAATCAAAGACGATATCCACTCTTATATCACGATATCGATATAATATCAGTATATTGCCCAGCCCTATTATCCCTAAATGTTGGTGAAAGATGGAGGTGTTCAAGTAAAGATTATGTCTACCTTTGCAACCGTAATGAAAAGCTAGTAGATTATTATTATTATTATTATTATTATTATTATTATCGCTTCAGATTTTCATTTTTCACGTCCATGTAGGCTTGAAAGGTAAACATATGTTATCACAAAGTTAATTTAGTAGCTGTTCTGGAGCTTTCAGTCATATTACGTGATTTTCTTGACAACTGAAGCTCTATAACAGCCACTAAATGGACCTTGTTGTGAGACTGAACTACTGTCCTCAAGGTCAAGAATGGACTTTTATAAGTTATTGTTATTTTACAGTAGCGAGGACGTCTCCAGAAACTTTATTGACATGAAGGTAACCTGCACATTCTTTGTTTTTTAACCTTAATGATGGTTTTCCTGCATTGCTGTCTGCTTAGTGTGTCCTGAGGAGGGAGTTTTTAACGATATTGTGTCAGTGGACTGCTGTAGAGAATATACAGTAAAGTACATTTTTCCCAGGGAAATCCTGAGGAAGCACAGTAGACGCTGAGAAAAGACCTTAGCTAGCTTGGCTGGGCATCAGTTTTTGAGGAAAAATGAGAGCGGGGCATTTTGTTGAGGGAAAGCCTTAATGAGATCCAGCCCCCATTTTCTAATCAATACATGTCGCTTTCCCCTCTGCTGACGACTACTGTTCACTTTGGAGACCCTCATGAGAGCAATTAAAGGCATCACCTACAGTAAGCATTCACATTGATTCAGGATGTTGCTGCAACTATCCATTTTTTATCTCTTGCTGCTTGTCATTTCCTGGTTAGATAAGATGTTTTTGGCTTGGAGATAGGAGGAATAGATGGAATCACACGCTGTTTTTCAGCTAATATTTAAGAAAGGTCCCTTTTTAATATTTGAGAATGGAGGAATCCATGGTGATCAGTTGCTCTTAGTGTAGTGGCTGTTTTCATGGTAATGACCAGAACATACTGATGTTACTGTAGATGAAAGAATGATATAGCACTTGCACAGCAACTGCATAAAACAGTATCTTCCCTCTCCTGTACAGAGGGCTTTCTTTCTTTATTCTATTGCCAGGTTATCACAATGTATAATGTGCTGGTTTGACATGACATTTGACAAAATTCAACCCAATGTCCTGAAGCTAGTGAGTGGACCTTGACTACTAAACCGTTCCTAAGGTATGAGCTGTTTTTTATGTGGCTAGGACAGAAAGTGCAGTTTAGAAATCCCTCTCCCTGCTAGTGTGCAGTGTGTTTAAAAATAAAATACATTGTGTTCAATGGGGGGAAAAAAGTTGTTTTTTACCCAGACATTTAAAAAAAGAATACATCTATAGCTGTAATTGCAATACCGTAACTGTGATATTTTTTCTGTAGGTTATCATACCGTCAGAATCTCATACCGGCCCATGCCTAATATACAGTTTCCAAGGTCTAGAATGACCTTTGGTGTTTCTGTAAATGACTCAACACATTTAGAGTTCCCCTCCTCGTCCTCAGTTATCCAAAGCTGTTTTTATTATATATATATATATATATATATATCGCCTCAGTATCTCTCCTATAAGTCAGCAGGTCAAACGTGGACTGTAGGTGTGTAACTGAATCTGTGGGGTTTACACAGAGCATGAGACTGTGCTTATACACAGTCTCTCAGGGTGTTAGTTTCTCATCCATGGGGCAGCCCACCCTCCTACTCTAAGCTTTACTGCTGAGCCAGCCAGACACTGCAGTTAAATCCATCCTCAGAACAATTCCTCTGTGGTTATAAGTTGCTGAAATATCAGTGTCCAGTGGTAACTGTGGAAGACAAGGTGGGAACAAATTACAGTTATTCTATCTAGGAGTATATTCCTACACAAGTACAACAGGAGACCACATACTATACATTACAATTTAAATTATTTAGATATTTTGTAGAGCACACACAGCTACATAGTGATAAGGCTAGTTGTAAAGTAGCTTTTAACTTGAAAAAAACCCACACATAGAGTGAAAATACTTAAAATGTCTTAACCTTTAAGATTGAATGGTCATCTAAAGTGTTAAGAGATCATTTAGAGATTTATCAATTTAAACACTCACAGAAGATCTCCACCTCTCCACTACCTTCACCTGCTGTCACTCACGCCACCTACCCATCACCTTCATATAAAGCCTTTATTTAATCAGGTTGTCTCATTTAGATCAAGTTCTCATTTGCAAGAGAGACTTTAGTACAAGAAAAACAAACCCAGCCAGACACAACAATAGCGCATACAGCACCAGAGACAATCACATATGTCACTAAATAGATTAATAAAAGTTAATTGTTTAAAATTGACCAGTGGTATGAGACATTCAAGTTTTAAAATCGTTTGTAATTAATTCCATTTGTAAGGTGCAAAGTAGTGGAAGGCAGATCGACATTTACCCAAGGGGCAACAAGAGTCAAACAGTCCTGAAATACTGAGGCAGCCTATACATACGTTACTTCCAAAAACAAGCTGTTGTTTTCCTGAGACAACAAGATGACATTGGAAGGCAAGAATACAAGCCTGTTATCCTGAGATAACCAGATACTTAAAGGGGCCGTACTG
Source organism: Gymnocephalus cernua (assembly GCA_023631565.1). NCBI lineage: Eukaryota > Metazoa > Chordata > Actinopteri > Perciformes > Percidae > Gymnocephalus > Gymnocephalus cernua. The sequence goes on from CM042434.1 coordinate 16,804,271, forward strand.
GACATTTAGATCATTAATATAGCAGCATAAAAGATATAGTATAGTAATGGCGTCCTGAGCAGAGAATGTAGTCATGCTCCCTCTGTGTGTGTTGTAGTCCGAGCTTCTCTATTCTTTGTTTTGATAGCCGATCCAGTCGCACATGTTAGTCTGCACATTAGTGCATGTGGCCATAAAAAAACGTAGGTATTTTACATATTGAGGAATTGTCTGTCAGATCTGCATGGAGGCAATCCCAGCCTGCTGTTTCTTTTCTGTATTTTAAGTCCCTTTAACTTGTCATCTTAAGATAACAACATACAGTATAATAAAAATGATTGCAGTTACTCCCATGAAAGATTAAACAATTTGTCTGTTTTATTATTTTGTATTTCTCTTGTTATTACATCATTATGTTTATTGCACTCTGAGTACACTACGGTAAGGTAGAAAATTGAACTGAAATAATTGGAGAATATTCTTATTTAAATTTGATTGTGTTGTGTTTAGCACTTAAGAAAAGTTAGTCATACAGTATTTCAGCAGTCAGCAATAGTGGAGACCGTTACTCTACACGTAGATTGGTGTCTGCGGGAGAAGCAGATTTGTGAGAGAAACTTCACTTCATCAGAACTGGGCTGTTGTACTGATATTTATAGTGCTGATTTAGCCTAAGGTGTCCCCAATGAGTGTTTGTCCTTTCTCCTGCTCAGGGAGACCTTAACTGTAATAGTTTGATTCATTGCAGCATTAAAAAGTCTACTGTGCTACAGTGTCACTGCATGTGGTGGATACCAGAAGACTTGACACAGGATTGATTTAGTTAATCATTGGGATTATTAAAGTAATTTTACTGTTCTCTATTCATAGGGCTGGGTGATATGGAGAAAATCAAATATCACAATATTTTTGACCAAATACATCGATATCGATACCGCAATTATATTGTAGTGTTGACTATTGGTGCTTTCACAAAATATTTACACAATGAGATTTTTGATAAATAATCATCAGTAATGTGGATGTAATGACTACAACAGTTAACAACAGTCTGGTAAGTTCAGAAAATGACATCACTTTACTGTAATGCAGCCTTTAAACTTATGTCATATTACGATATCCAAAATTTAAGACGATATCTAGTCTCATATCACGATATTATAGTCTTTTTCAAGGGAGACACGGAAAAGAAACAAAGGCAAAAAGCAAAATCAAGTCAAAGTTATGCAGTATCAAATGATAAAATCTTGACATAGAAAAGCAGACATCCTCTAACTGAGTCGGCCACAAGAGCCTTCGTTAAAGGGGTAAACTTACAAATAGGGACAGGCTCATTCAGCTTTAAATTATTCTGCAGTGAGATCAATGAATGTGAGCACAGTACAGGAAATCACTTTGGCTTACAGTAATTCAGTTCTGTTTTCAGGGTGAAATAATAAAAGCAAATCCTGTGACTGTAGCAGTAATTTCCATATAAACTGATAGTTGGCATATGCTTTGGTATTTACGTGGAGCCAGAGTTTGAGTGGACTGTTCCTCATGAGGAATCTGTTGATTTATATTGGTAATGGTTCTAATCTTAAAACGATGCCCAGGATAGTGCATTGAATTGCAATATCTGTCTGCAGCGCAAGCTATTCTTTATTTAGTGTAGAATTGATTTATCAATTTAGAGCCCGTTGAAAGTCTGTTTGTAATGCAGCAGATAACACACAGGAAGTTTGTCTGAATGGTTTTCACAGACTGCTGCTTGTTATTGCCTAAAAAGGGAGAGTGCTCGTCATGTGTAAGGCTGTTATGGTCTAAATACAGAAGCGTTGATGTATCATTCAATATATCATCATTTCACATTATGCAGTTGAGCCGTCAACTGATAATGACCTAATGGTTTTGGGTGTAATGAGTAGACTGCTACCTTTTATGATATCATTGCTTTGAATGGTGATGTACATTTTGCTTATTAACTCGAGCTCCTCCACTTCCTCTGTAGCACAGGGCCACTGAAGGGAGGGGCTGTCGTCACAGAAACATGACCTCATTACAGATCTGTTCGCCTGGTCATTAGATTAAACAAGCTGTTGTCTCCTTTTGTTAAATGTCTTGCAAGCCAAGGTCGGGTGTCGCAGCTCACAACCAACGAGTTGTCTCGAAGGTCGCAACATCACACCGAGCAGTAAAGTTATTTGGTTTTCCGGAAATGCTAATGCATGTGAAATTAAAGCCTGATTCAAGTAAGAAATTAAAAATTTGACCTACTTCACCAATATTAAATTTAGATGCATTCCACTTTATTAATATCTTACTTAATCTGATGGGTCGCTGCCCAAAAATAGATGACTTCATGTCACGTTGAGATATTGCTACAGAGAATACACAATGTTAATGCAGTTGTGGACCATATTGCAGTAAGAGTATTAGTTTTTGGCTGGACCTCAGCAATGCTGGGGAGCCCACTGAAATGGCCCACTAGGCTTGGATTGTGTGTGTGTGTGTGTGTGTGTGTGTGTGTGTGTGTGTGTGTGTGTGTGTGTGTGTGTGTGTGTGTGTGTGTGTGTGTGTGTGTGTGTGTGTGTGTGTGTGTGTGTGTGTGTGTGATGATTGGGTCATGTGTAAATGTGTAGATGTTATGGGAGAGAGAGAGAAGCATCTGTATACAGGGTGATGTATGATTTCTGCAGTACTTATTTTGCTGTTTATTTAATTATTTTTTTATTTTTTAACATTGTATGCTAATGTACTTTGAACTTTAACTCTTTTTGGATGGGTTGGCTATAAAACTGAATTGCCCCTTGGGAACTAATAAAGTTATCTGAATCTGAGCACTGTGTTTTTATTAAATTAAATTGTCATTAAAATGTTGCCAAGTATTTGACATCACCTTTTTCTAATTGAGTCCTTCCCACTTGAAGCCAGTAACAGTAGTAGTATAACTATATTGTAGTTGCACGCAGCTATAAGGACATGATTAAGTATTTATTAATGAAAGATATTTGTCAACAATTAAAACTTCTATAAAGTAAATTTTGTCATTCATTATCTGTTCACACGCCTCCGCTTATGGGTGCCCACAGGAGGAGTTGTAGTTGTTGACAAATACATTAATAAAGACTAATGTCTGCTTAACAGTACATTACAGTGTGTTATAAACCATTTATTAAATGTTAATATACTGCTTATAAATGCTGAACAGGGGGACTTAAAGTAAAGTGTAACCATTTTGGGTAAACCAAGACCGTACAAAACAAATTTTAGTTCATCAAGACCATACAAAGCACATTTTTTGCTAATTAATATTATTTAAAAAAAACGTGTTATAAAAAACAAGTTCATAGTGAATTAATACCATACAAAACAAATCAAGAACCCTAACAACCAGTTAGCTGACTAATTAATTACGGTGGGACAGCACTACTAAGATAAAAGTCGATGAGACACGTACGTACAGGGAAGGTAAACATGTTGGTTAAACATGTTTGGACTTTCACACAAAATAACTTGTGAAAGACGCTGAATGGATCGTGTCAGGCCAGTACAGCAGGATGGTGATGGTTTCACTTTGATTTACAGACCCACTTGCAGCAGGAAGAGCATAGTCAGGAGAAAGCTAACGGAGTGGAAATGCTGAGAGAGCAGGAGGAATTTGAATGGGGCAGTATTTCTTTAAATGTGTGGTGCAGGGGGAGAAGAATAAAAAAGTGTTAAGTGTATTCCTGTTAGGCCTGCACGATTCGGGGAAAAATATGATTTTTTTAGCTTAGAATTGATATCACGATTCTCTGCCAAGTGTAATGTTTATTGCACACATTTTGGCACCTATAGCACATTGCGCATCACCACAAGCCTGTAAACATAGAGGATTCAATGAATAAAGAAAATAAAGTACACACTGGCCATTACAGTACAGTACAGTAGGCTACCAAAAATAGTGACATATAACACACTAAACTATAACACATGATACAGGCTCTATCTGAACTCCTTGAACATGTCTTTACATTATTAAAACATGTCAATGTCAAATGCTTTTAATAAATTAATTGAAGGAGAAAAAAATAAATAAATCAAAGTCATTTAAAAATTAAATCGCGAACAGGAGTGAATTGAGATCGCGATTTTATAGCGATTTATCGTGCAGGCCTAATTCCTGTGGATTTCCTCTGCTATCTAGCTAGACTATGGGCATGGCAGGAGCATCTTTGCTTTTTATTACAGCAAGTGTATCTCCTGTTTTCTTCTTATTCTAGAGGAGCAAGTTGATCAGTTCTGACACCGTGTTGTCTTTTTATTCTTCTCTAGGAGGCAGACAGCTGGGAGATCATTGAGGGACTGAAAATTGGCCAAAGCAACGTCCAGAGGCCTGATAAACATGAGGGTTTTATGTTGAAGAAGCGGAAATGGCCCCTGAAAGGCTGGCACAAGGTAAGATCTACAGGCAAAGAACACAAAACACAGAAGCTTTTGTTGGTGGATAAACACTTTCAAAAAAGCTTCTCCTTGAATGTTAAACAGTTTGCTGTCTAGTAAAGAAGTAAGTGCCCCTTTTCATGCACCTTGCTTAACACTCTCTGGGCCTCTTTCACAAGTGATATTTCCTTTAAACCACCTTCAGCATCATCCTAACTGTTGTTTTCTTAAAACACTTGAATACCAGTGGAAACCAGTCCCTGTTGTCAGCATAATTAAACTCACAACACCAGAGAACACACAGGGCCTACAGCTAATTACCAGAGAATAAATGGTAGACGACTTTTGTATTGAATCCATAATATAAACAATGTGATATGTATTCAATGTCTGCCCGTCCTGTTCTTAACCAGCACATTATTTTTATGCTTATATTCTCTGCAGCGTTTTTTTGTTCTGGACAATGGTATCCTGAAGTACTCAAAGTCCCCCATTGATGTAAGTAACCCTGACTATAACCCGCAGGCTGAAAAAACAGGGCAGCCTGGCCTGACATCAGCTTGGCTTGGCAATGAGTCAGCAGAAACATTTGCAACATGGGTCATGATATTCGATGTATTTTCAGCTTTTTTTTTACTTTGCAGGAAAGCTAGAATGTTATGGACAAATTTGAAATAGGGCGGCTGTGGCTAGAGGTAGCGAGGGTCATCCTTTAATCGCTTGGGCTATTAAAACGGCAACGTTCCCCGGTTCATTTCCACCTGGGGATCTTTGTTGCAAGTTTTATGTTAAGGTAACACATATCTGTAGTATATAAATTGTAAATCCTAGAAGGGAGGTTTTACTATAAGCTTACTTCACAATCCATGTTTGTTGTTATATACTTTTGTTTTTATCACATCCTTTGTGCTGATAAACGAAAGCCATACCTCTCTCTTTCTCCTCTTGTTTCCTGTCTGCCCTCTCTACTGTCAACTATCCAATAAAAGTGGAAAATGCCCCAAAAAAGAATAAATCCTCAAGTTCAAAGACACATCTTCACATTTTATCCAACCAACAGTCCAACCCCCAAACATGTTAATTTGCTATCATGTAAGGCAAAGCAAAGCAGCAAGTCTTTACAGTTCAGTTGTCAGAATCAGCAGATGATGCCATTTCTGCTTAATCAGCATCACACCAATTTGTAATCTTACATGTGTGTTTATTTTCATCCTACATTTGGATCTATGTTTTTTTTTTTTTAAACCAAATTAAAATTTCAATTTATTTTGTAGATTAATCAATCACCTAATCTTTTTAGATCTGTCTGTTTGGCTAAACTAATTTTACCTGATAAAGGTCTGCAGACTGACAGCATGGTGGACTTAATGGCGTGAACGAAATTTGTTGTAAATGAAGAAAATAAAATGTTGTGCACACAAATTACAAATGATTTGATTAACTGTAAACCTTGACACATATATCTATCACTCGCCCTAGATCCAGAAAGGCAAACTTCATGGCAGCATCGACGTCGGCCTCTCAGTCATGTCCATCAAGAAGAGAGCCCGTCGCATCGACCTGGACACGGAGGAGCATATCTATCACCTGAAGGTAACACTGATGGGACGAGTCAGTATTGTCTTTTCAATGACAATAAACAGGAAGTCAGCGGACGACAGAGGTGAACGCTGTTTTCCTCTTTAGGTCAAATCTCAAGACATCTTTGATGCCTGGGTGTCCAAGTTGCGTCATCACCGGCTTTACCGACAGAACGAGATTGTGCGATCTCCCCGGGAGGCCACCATGCGAACGTTTCCTCCCCCAACTGCCGTGGAGTCCCCCCAACCTGCCTCGAGTGTGGTACGTGAAGCCAAGGTGAGCCCTCCCACCAATTAATGTATTATTTTCTCCATAAATCAATTAATCCTCTGGTTTATAGAATGTAAGAAAATAGTGAAAAATGTCTATGCAGGCCCAATGGGACGTCTTCAAATGTCTTGTTTTGTCAGACTGACTGTCCAAAGATATTTCATTTGAAATTATATAAAACAAAGAAAAGCAGCAAATCCTCACATTTGAGAAGCTGAAAATGGACACTATTTGACATTTGTGCTTGAAAAATATTTTAAAATTATTAATTATCAGAATTATTGCTGATGAATTTTCTTTTCAGAGATCAGCTGAAAACTAAAACATAACGTTACAGATTTGATGTTGATATGGACCTCTCTAATCAAAGCAGCCGGAACATTTTTTCATATTTCTACTGTGTATTAAGCTTTAACTCAGTTTCTCTCTCTCTCTCTCTCTCTCTCTCTCTCTCTCTCTCTCTCTCTCTCTCTCTCTCTGTGTGCTCTGAGCAGAGAGCAATTACTTATTCAAGAAGGGTATGGCATGGGGAATGAGAGATCGCCTAGCTCTGTTGTAACTGGAAACTGGGATAGTGTACCAAAATATTATCCAGAAGAGAGGAAGTAAATCTCACTCAGCATTCACAGTAACGACAGGAAGACTTAATGGTCAGACAACACTGTGTCTGCCTCTGCTGGATCACCCCCCTGATAACTTTGTAGTGTGTAATGCTGTCCTTTTTATTACACCAATTTAACAGTTACATTATCATACAAATACTGTAATCAAGTTCTTCTCAGTTTACATGTATGGAAGCCACTGTTTTCCTAAATGTAATCTTAACACTTAATCCACATTGTTGTTGTAACCATAGCCTTAGTCTGTTCCCTGTGTTATGTGGTTATTTGCTAGTCTGGCTATCACCAGACCAAGTTCAATCTTTTAAGATTGAACATCAGTCTGGGGAGTCTGCTGTGTATTTTTTAGAGGCGTGATCAACGGGCATAGTTCAAATGACTCTGTACGCAATTGGATAGTCCTTCAACCAATCAGACCAACGATCCCGGGTGACGTAGCAGCGACAGCGGCATCAATGGGTTGCTACCATGAAGTGCTGCGATCCGGTGGCCGGCTTGTTGAATGTAAACAAAAAGCTGCTTAGTCGTCATCGTGTTAAACCCGGCAATAGTGCGCCAGGTGGATAAGCCAGTTAGTGATTGGTTCCCGCAAAAAAAAAAAAAAAAACGGAAGCAGAATAGATAAACGTACAGGTTTCCAGGGCGAAATCAAATCGCCGGCAGATCGGGCGGGGTTTACCCAGTCTAGCTATTTGCTACACTAATGGCATTTCAATCAGGAGAGACTTCATTTAGAGTGAAATAAGTTTAATGAACATGGTGCATAATAGGTTGATGGGTTAATTTTTGCCGATTAGACTCCATTGCAATGTTAAATTATAAGGGGTACAGAGGCCGTGGATATATAGGAATATTCCTCCGATGGAGTCTAGACACTGGTGGAGGTGATCAAGGGATAAAGGAAGCCTGAAGATCTGGAAGGATGTGATGTGAAGAGGGGCTTCTGATGGAGAAAACCCAGGTGCTGGGAATGGAGGAGGATTGCATCAATTTGGCCTGAAATGACAACTGACAGCAGCAGAGAGGAGAACAGATTTAAAGTTTTAATGCAACAACGCGATAGCTCACAGAGCAAAATCTGGTTGGTTTAACTGAAAGAGTAAACGCCCACATTCAGCTGATGACAATGCAGCTGATTAGGTTGGAAGAGAGAGAAAGAAATGTGAAGCATGGAAGTCTTCCTTGAATAAACTTACGCTGAGCTTCATTTAATGTGTAGACAGACATCTGCCCAATGCAGTTACCCTGATTGGACAGGTAATTGTATACAGATCATTAGGATAATAAAACGGGTTGTTTGTCCAGACTGTCCAGACTCAGTTTAGTGTGAAATAAATCCTGGTTCTTGTTGATTTGTCTGAACTGTGTGTAAATGTGAGCTTGCAGCCAGAGCAGGTTCTCCTGGGAGTGTGGCTCTGTGCCTCATGCAGGCCATTAGAGGTGACCAGTAGGATCTGGATTCACAGCAACCGGCTGCAGTCTGATGAGCTCTCCCAGACGAACAGCTTAAATAAGAGACTACAATCCTATAGTCAGAATCAACTGCTACATTAAAGAGCTTTCAAGGTTTCTTCCTCAGAATGGCAGCATTTGTACATGCATGCTCCTTAAAGCTGATACTACAGCATGTTATTCCTCATGTTTTAATCAACCTGCTGTGTTTATTAATTTAAAATTTCAACCAGTTCCACACTGTTGGCTCCTGAACAGATTCACTGCAGCTGTTCCAGGTGGGTCAAGTGACGTGTTCAAGGTCCCAGAAGATTCATACAGTATGGTAGAAGGGACCCATTTAAATACCAGTGATGTCTTTGCATCCAGAATAGTCCTGAAACAATCAGTCAGTCGACAGAAAATGAAATTACAACAAGTTTGATTAAGGCATTTGTTAAGAAAAATTAAATATTTGCTGCTTCCTTCTCAAATGTGATGATTTGTTCTCAGTCGGACTAAACGAGGAATTCAAAGACATTCATTTAAGGGATTGTGATGGATATTTTTCACTAGTTTCCGGCATCTCTTAGACCAGAGGTTTTTAAACTCCAGAATTCAGACAATGCCTTTTTTCACAATGTCACTGCCACTATAGTATGATCAGAACCAGCTGTAACACTCCTCCTCTGACATGAAGTTACAGACAAAACAACCACATCTCTGTGTCTGTTCCCATATCACCCTTCAGCAGGCCAAGCCAAGCAGCTTGCCGTGGCAGCCGGTGGCCCCCAGTAGCAACAGCAACAGCAGCCTGCCTGCCTCCTACAGTAATGGCCAGAGCAAGGTGGTTGCTTGGCTGCAGGAATCAGAGGAGATGGACAAGTGCGCAGAGGGTGAGTGCAATTTTCTTCCTCATACTGGGAACAAATCAGATTTTATAAAGAAGTAGATGAAATCATGCCTCAGGCCTTACAGTAAATATTCTGAACCCTGAGAGGAGGATTTATGATCATTTTATGACACATAACACTGAATGGGTTTGTGTGTGCTCGTGGGTGTGAATTTTATTTTCAGAGCTTGCACGATGCCAGTCCAACCTGACTGAGCTGAGCCGGTTACTGCAGAGTTTGGAGATTCTACAAAGGACACAGTCAGCGCCCAATTTCATAGACATGCAGGTAAACAAAGATACACAGCCATGCATGCACACACAGCAACATACATCACTACCTGTCTAAACAGACAGGATTCAGCTGTGCTCACAGACCACCTGACAGCTTCTCTAACTGATCCGTATTTATCAAATTTAAAGTTTTGGTATTATGTTTTTTGGCTGAAATGTTTTATTCTAATTTTTTTTTTTTTACAACACACGTTCCACCTACCTCAGTGTTTTGTTTGCGACTCATTTGTGGGGATGTTGTCTTGTTTTTCCATTTCACTGCAATACATGTGATTGTTAGCTTTTGCTTCATTTGTGATGTGTTTGTCCTATTAACCACACTTTGCAAATTTTGATCCACGTGTGCCACAAAGACCAATTGTGTAGAAATGTCAAAGAAAGAAAAGCGCTTGAACAGAAGATGGAGAACAAAAAGTGTCGGCAAAGACGCAAAATTCCAGCTTCAGGTACCTCTTTTTTTTTTTTTTTTTTTTTTTGCTCTGTCAAATAAAGACACACACACATACACACACATAAACTTAAGCACATTCAGGTATGCAGTCTCCTTGTCATTAAAAATGTCCCTGGGACTACCCTAATTTTTTAAGTGGGGAGACTGTTGACAGCACACATACACAACAGAGCATTTTCTGCCCTTTTCTTTTTTTGTTCTTTAATCAGTCTGTACCACAACTGGCGCTCATTAATGTGGTGTTTTGTTGCTTGAGTAACTATTTTTCCGTCTCTGCTAATTTTCCCTTATTTCACCTAATACATTCATTTGTGCTTCCTGAAAAGGCTACATGTGCTTTCATACATGGTTGCTTTTATTTTTAACCAACCATTTTTCTCTCATGAATAGATTTGCTATCACAGAATCTAAAAGCTCCTCAATAGTCTACCGTAGAGATTTCTAGATGTAGCAAGTCAAAGAGAGCTGGACTTGTTGTTTATTTCAAAAAGCAAAAGTAACGCAGCTTCTGTCACATCTCCGGAACCAAACAACACATCCAGCTGCCTTCTGATTTAATAGTTCTCGATATCTAATGACCTTCATGACTGAGAATCTTCATAAATTTGACATCAGAGAGAATATCAGCAGTAGGTGCAGAAGAATGAGGATGCAGTTATTTCCTTTAGAATAACCTGTAAGACAGTAATGAGAAGAGCATGTCACTGCTCCTCATTGTGACATTTTGGTGTGACATGTCAGACATGGTACCATTATACTGTACATTCAGAGTTCACTATGCCTTATCGGACCAAACTTTTTGCTCTTCACAGTTGGTTCTGTCAGACACACTACACATTGTTGTGCCTCTTAGCTGATTGACAGTGGTCCTCTCTGTGGTCGTCATCTCTCTCCAGGTCCCTCTGTCTGCCAGCTTGTCCCCTGTCCGCCTCCACTCATCCAACCCTAACCTGTGTGCCGAGCTGGTCGACTTTCAACCCCCCGTCTCCCGGCTGACAGACAGTGTAGAGTGTGCTAGTGACTACATTAAACTTCAAGAGGAATTCTGCACCATCGCCCAGAAAGGTAAGGCATGCAGCATGCATAGCTGCAGGGTTATTAGGCGAGATACAGTATTTCCCAGTGTTTCCCATTTCATATGTAAATCTTAAGGCATTATTATGGTTTGTTAAAACCTGGATCACATTTTCATACATTAGTTTTGCCCATTGTTTCTATTATAAAAGGAATTGCTGAGATCGTAGAACAAGGCTAAATCACTCAGTCCCAGGTTAATCAAACCTTTTTAGAAGACAAAGTAAAGGTGAGCAGTAACATTATGGAACAAACCCTATGGAACAAACTGTCCCTTGTTATCAAACGTCACAGTTTAAAGACCGACTTCCTGGTTCAACTATGACCTACCGTACTTGCCATAGTTGTGTGCAAGCACAGTTTTTTGTGCAGTGTGGGATTACAGTTTTTGACTATAATTGCTTACACACTTTTTGCAGAATTTGACTCATTATGTCAAAACTCTACACACAAGCCAATCAGACATAGCACTTGGAGATTAACAACTCACATCTATACCAAAATGAAACACTGCAATCAAAACTGAACACTCCTTTCTAAAAAAGAAATTCTTGCAACAAAACCATACACACAAGCACCATTTGAATTACTCTTTCATATCACAAGCAACACACTGATGGGCTTCATATAAAACACTGCAGTCTTTGTGTTTCTATTTTTATTGTCATTTTCTCAGACTCTGAGGGCCAGATGTACTAAAGCTTTTGCGCCCACTTCAGGCGTATTTGTGTCGCAACGTGCGCGTAAAATCATGGCGAGATATGTACAAACAGGCCGCAATGATGTAAAAGCGCAAACTGCATGTCGTGAGAGCTGAAAAGGGCAAATTGCGTTTTTCGTGTCATGCATATTTATTCATGGGAGGGTCGCGGGGAAAGTGGGAGTTTACCGTAAAGAGATGGGAGGGAAGCGTAAAGAGCGCTTAATTACGTATTCCGCGGTATGTACAAAAACCGCCCGTGACAGCGCGCCTCTGTTTTGCGGTGAAAATTCTCCGCCTCTTAAAAGCAGGTGTAAACCTGGAAGCGGGTTTCCTCGCATATGCCTCCTAGTGAAATGACAGCAGTAATCCGAGCAAGACGAAGACATAGGCCAAGGAGACGAGCTGAAAGGAGTTTTGCCACAAGGATCACAGGCAGCCATGCAAGATTACAGTTACTGGAAGAAATCAAAGATGACATCGAATCTCCGACTCAGAGTTCACATTCCAGCAGTTGTTAAACTCCTCGCTACATTACAAATATTGGCATCAGGATAATTTCAAACAGTCATAGCATCAGCAGTGGGAATATCGCAGTCTGCACTCAGCCGTATCATAGCACCAGTACTTACAGTTTACGGTATAGTGGGCGGAGAAAGGCGCTAATTACGGATGACCTGCAGGTTTGGTAAATATGGCGTAAACTATGGTATCATTGCGTTCGCGATCTGCGGGTGAGCCATGGCGCTGATAACGCTACATTCGCAAATGTACGTACATCTGGCCCTGAGTCTTCTGTAAAACTCAAAAGTAGAATTTCTGCAGTAATCAAACAGGAGTTTTTACAAAAAAGTGTAAGTGTTACAGAATTGCAAACAAAGTGCAAAGTTGATAATGTGTTTAAGCTGTGGTTACACTGTGTTTAAGGTATGCTACAAGAAGTTTAGGTATTGAGGCTTTGGTCTAAGCATTTGTTTTTAGTGTGTAAGCAATGGGCAGAAACTGTAATAGCAACATTACGTATACACTCATCAAGTGAAATGGTTTAAACAGTCTTGCAAAACTGCTCATTACCAACCTGTGATCATTAGTAAATATAACACTATCTTAACTGAGAGAAACAATGGCCAAAGCTAAAGTTGTAATAAACTGGGATTTTCTTTTTAACACATTATAATTGACTATGAACAATGTTGATGAAGATGCCTAAGAGTAAAAGAAATCGCTTAAAAAGTTGAAATTCATTTTGGTCACCAAGATTAACTCAATGCGTCACTGGGTTAATTGAACATAACTGTGCTTATAATAATGATAATAATAAAAATATGTTTTATTTAAAGGGTGCTTTTTAGGATAATCAAAGAGGCTTTGCAAATTAAATAAAAGAATCTAGAAAACTAAAACACAACACAGGAGCAAGTAGCATAGGATTTTTTTTAAGTCAAGCATTAAAAGCAGATTTTGAGTTCTGTGTGACAAAAAAGAAAAGAAATGCATGTTGTAATGTTATGTAATGTTATCATAGCGCTTCGGGGGGGGGGGTGAGAGTTTCACACAGTTTTGAGGATAATGTTTTTTATTTGAGGATTGTGACAAAGCAACTGAAAGAAACTGTGATTTTGAAGTGTAAAGGGTACTAATTTCCGTTTGTCCTGTCTCTGTGCAGTCCACTCTCTGCTGAAGTCGGCCTTCAACACAGTGGCCATAGAGAAAGAAAAGATCAAACAGATTCTGTGTGACCAGGAGCACTCGGACCAATCAGCCCAGATCAACTCTCTCAGGAAGTCTCTGTCACAGGTAATGAGCTGTCTTCAACCATTACCCATGATGCATCTTTCTTTCTACTAGTAGTTAGGGTTAGTTAATCTGAGCCGTTTGTTAGACATATTTGGCTACTTCACTTTCTTAATGCTAAGTATGATGCAATTTTAACATGTAATCAGGACATTACTGGGGAAATTACTGCAATCATTTGAGCGATGTGTCTTTGGTGTCTTTAAGATCAAACAAACCCATTTTGTAGTTGTCATGTTGTAAGATACGCTCACGATGACGGGCTGTCAGATGAAACACACAAGCTACAGCTTATTCCAAGCAGTCACTGTAATCACAATTGAAACAGATGATGTGTGGAGATGAGAGCACAGGCAAGTGAGTAGAGAAAGTTCAATCATCTTTTCCTATATTAATTGGGGAGAGAGAAAAATGTGCTGTGCAGTTCATTAACTCGGCTCCTTAGGGCTGTCTCTCTACCCCAGTGATTTAATTGGACTGTTCCTTTTCTTACAGTCGACATCATTTCAGTGAAATGTTACTGCTGCTTAATCTTCGCTTTTATTAGCTGTGTTGCTAATTGGATGCTTGTGTGACAGTGTCGTAGGCTGGAGGTCAGGTTTTTTAAGACAAAGCTCTGCGGGAAGTTGATAATCAGGATTCATGGTTGTTACAGCTAAGCTGCTGTTGTCAACCACTTTAATCTTTGAGGGACATTTAATTCCGAGTTTATTTTGTATTTCTTGATGTTTTATTTCACATGTACACATTTACTTAAAGCGGCTGTAATCAATATTTTTATATAAAAAATGATGACTACTTGCATGTGAAAGGGGTGGTTTGTAGTGATGACCCCACAAAAAAATTATGACCTGATTCTACAGTTCCCCTCAGCTCTACTGAGCTTTTTAGCGTGTTTCAGCTCATTGTTCTGGTTTTAAGTCCTGCAACTGCTGTTTTGGTTCACTTTCACCGCTCTGATCGGCGATGAGTTTTGCGGACGCAGCAGGCAGCTGTTTTCAGTAAAAAAAAATCTAATCTAGCTCTAATAAACCAACTGTGCACTGCCTACTCAGCACTAAACAGCAGGAAGACAAATGTAACACCTAGCTGGTGAACATAGTGGAGCATTTAGCAGCTAAAAAGCCCAATGTTTCAGGAATTATTTGAGTGAGAACAAAAACAAAGCTAAAAGCAGAGAGAATATTCGTAATGTTTTAGCATCTGTCTGCTCATTGTTTTGGTTGCTTTTGTCAGCAGCAGACAGCTGTCAGAAAACAAAAGCTCAGACGACCGAACTGTACGCTACCTGCCCACTGCCCTGCACCAAACAACAGACAAAGTTAGCAGCTGGATAATAAACATAGTGAAGCATTTAGTAACTAACCTTTCTTCAGGAGTAAATGGAGACAAAAACAGAGCTTACAGGAGACTGAATGTTGGACTTACATTCATCTGGTGGACAGAAACACAACTCCAAAAGAAAAGTTGCTCCCCATCTGCAGGATGTGTACGCCATATCACAGTTTCTGATATCCCCCAAGTGGCCACACATGCTGTTTTTAAAGAATAGTAGGAGATACCCTCTAAAAGATAAAAGACAAAAACGTCTGTCCTCGTTTTTTGCAATAATGTATTTCAAAGTTTGGCTTTAGCAGTCTTAAGTAAGTCAAATGAATAGTATCTTCATCCTGGCACTAAGAAAACACTGTCCATGGAATAACAAAGAGGGAATTTCATACTAAAATTACCAAAACTTTAGAAGATACTCACTTGATACTCATTTGGCTAACCTAGACTGAAGCCTCATATTAGCTGCAGGTAACCTGTAAGTGTTGTGGCTTTTCACCCCCATCTTTACAGTGTAGTTGCTTTAGTAAGGGATCGCTTCACTGCCAGTATGGAGAGGAGAAATGCAACGAATCATGTGAGAGTATTAGGATAGCTTTAAGAAGACAAAGAATATTTTTTTTCCAAGTATCTACATCCAGTGCATTAAATACTAGATCCTCCCTCTACCCCTATCCAAAAAAAAAAAAAAAAACGTCAGCGCATGTGGAAAGTAAACCACACTTTTTTAATTATTCAGGCCCTGTCCCAAAACGCAGAACTTCGAACCCGACTCAACCGCATCCACTCTGAATCTGTCCTGACTGAACAAGTTGTCAGTGTGAACATCATCTCCACGCCTGATGAGGTAGGTCGCTGTGGTCAGTCTGTCACTGACGGAGCTATTTTCTGACTCTTACATTGATGAAACAACAAGGCATCCAAGGCTGACCGGGTAGTTGTAGTGTTTGCATCATGCATTATTGATTCCTGTCCTTATAGATTGATGTTTTTTTCCGGTACACCCTGGCAGGTAAGCTTAAAGGATCCTTATTTCATGCAGAACCTGACATCAAGGTTAATGGAAAGAATGACTAATTACAAACGGATGGGAGCTTGCCCTCTGGCAAGGATACACATGCTGAAAAACAAACTCTGTGTTGTCTTTGTTTGTGTTTGTTCAGGTCCGTTTCGGTTCTTAAACCTGTCATCATAGCAAGGAACAGTGAACATCTCGTGTGTTTGCATGTGTTTTTCCTGCAGGCTGGAGAACAGATGGGGATCCCTCTGACTCAGCAGGCCTCTAATGAGAGCCGACTCTCCATGTCGGAGTCTGTTTCTGAGTTCTTTGATGCCCAGGAAGTGCTTCTGTCAGCCAGCTCGTCGGAAAATGAGGTATAACAGATGACAGTTAAGTGTTTAAGAAAGGACGGCGGTTTGGACCATGAGGAGCGGGTTGTTGAGGAAGGAATGGGTTAAACTAGCCCTGCTGGTGGGAAGCCAGATAAAACGTCACTGTGAAGGCTGTGTGTGGAGCTGGAGTTAGTCAGCAATTAATGAGGGCATCATGAGAAGCAGAGATATCGTATAACGGAAACTCAAACAAAAGTCAAGCACACAGGAGGGCTTCTATTCAATCTGACCCGAGGCTTCATCTCTCAGTTGTGTCTCGGAATCACACACTCTTCTGTCTGTTCCTCTTGATTTGTAGCCTCGAGCTTTGTTAAATAAGGCAGTTTGAAACTATCATTTCTGCCTTCTCCCCTTTACACTCCTGCGAACACCTTGCTTCACACATATGTGGTCTCTGAAGAGCCATTGAGCATTGTAGCTTCCCAGGCATGCATTGAGCCATATTGAAGGATTACTCACCAAGGAAATCCATCAACCCCCCCATCAACCCTCCCCCATTCTCCAGCTCCAACAAGGCCTATTCAGACTTGTGTTACACTGTCGGCCGAACCATCGCCAGCAGCAGGTGACTGTAATAGAGGCTAATACAACAGTTGCTACCATATGCTCCTCTTTGGTGGCATCAATGGCCTCATTGTGTTTGCTATATATAACGTATGAAAATGCTGCAGTGTCTCATCTTATGATTACTGCAGTGGGACAGATAGTGGGTGACTGCTGCAGTGTGTTAGCCAGTGGCAAACTGCAGTAACTGTGTGTGAGGCTACGGCCGTCTGCTAGCCTGATCAGAGTTTGTGTTCTACTCTACTGCGCTGACTCACTCCGCTTTGTACCTGTTCCCCTCGCAGGGCTCAGACGATGAGTCATATGTCAGTGATGTGAGCGATAACATTTCCGAGGACAACGCCAGCGTGACCGATAACGTCTCCAGACAAAGTAGGTCCAATCCTCTATCATAATGAGCCCCTAGACCAAGTATCCATATGTTCCCTATTAGAAAAGGAAGGAAAAATAATAAAGGAGGGGATCCCCTCAATGGATCAACCGTGCTTCCCTTTTCAACATCCACACACACAGTCAATTCTGGCAAGATCATTTATCAATGTAATGTATCAAGGCAATTGACTTTGCAGGGTTGCTCTGTGCCAAGGGCATATCTTAGACTCTATGAAAGCTATCTGTGTAAGGAAGGATGTGACCTCCCTCCATCTTTTGTCACATACTGTACCACACAGCAATTCATAGTATCTCATGATGATGAAAACACTCTCTGAAAGTTGGTAAAAGAACTGGTATTGGCAATATTATGTCAAGGTGATTTAAATATATAATATATCTTCAGGCAGAAGTATTTGATCTATTTTAGACCCTGTATTGCACCAGGCTCATAAGTGGGGGTGGGGGGGGGTTGATTGTCCCAAAGCTTATGAAAGACCTGCTCTTGGGAATAAATCTCTTCTTCAAACAATGTTTTTTTTTTGCAGAGCTCTTTATTTCTTTTACCTGATATTATTTGTATTGGCTTTACCTACTTTATTTAATGTCTATTGTTTAAGGCTTCAATTTTAAACGCTTAATCAAACAATTGTATATATTCATTTTACGTCACATAAGACAAATAAAACCCTCACCATTTAGTAGTTGTAATTTGAGAATCTTTGGCATTTGTCTTGAAAAGTGATGATTAATAGTTGCCAGTTGGTTTTCTGTCGATCAATTCATGGACTCATTTTGTTTATGCTTCCTCATTGTTCCATAAAAGTTCCCCATTTAATTTGATTTTATATAAAATTGTGTAATTTGTTGATTTAAACTTGCTGCCATGTGTGAAGCACCTAGTAACTCTAAGTGCTTTATAATTGTGCTGAATGCTGCTATATCAGCTACGGTCGCCTGCTCCTGCTGCATACTTTCAGCTACAAAAACCACTCAAATATCAAAATGTTCAGCTCTTTAAGGACATTTATTACATTTAATTCACATATTGATTAGGCTTTTTTCAGGCTTCTTCAATTGGACGATTACCAGGGCTCTTACAGTTAATCTCAGACAGATATGCTATACTATGACTTTTTTCAGCATACATTCCATACTATGACTTTTAATGGCTTTTTTTGACATATTATTCTAAATTCATTGTGTACACAGTGGCTCTGTGGTTAGCAATTCTCCAACAGACTACCACAAAGGCTCTGACTCTGGTTCGATTCTCAGTCCAGGCTGGTGCTTTTCATGAAGTGTTTTCGACATACAATACTATGACTTTTTTTAATAATGTTTTCGACATTCTTTTCTATGACTTTTTAATGGCTTTTTTCAAAATGCTATACTATGACTTTGTTATCACTTTTTTGACATACTATACTTTGACTATGTTTGACATACTATTCTATGACTTTTTTCGATATACTATACTGTGACATTTTAATGACTTTTTTAACATTTTATACTATGCCTTTTTCAGTGGCTTTTTTCGACATACTATACTCATTCTATACTATGACTTTTCTGTCACATTTTTCAAAATACTATACTATGACTTTTTTGTCACTTTTTTCAACATACTATACTATGACTTTTTTTCTCACTTTTTTTGAGATACAATACTATGACTTTTGATATACATTACTATGATTTAGTTTAGCTTGAGCAATTTACCTTTTCAGCATTCACAAGCATTTTCCGCAGGAAATGCATTTTCTAGTTGAAGATTATTATTATTATATCATTAAGAGCATGTTTCAGAGAAGAGCAGAGACTGTCACAGATAATGTTGTACCACCTGTAGATTGTTAATGAGGTGATATTGTTTTTCTTCCCAGTGGCCAACGGAGACTTTGCTGGCAGTGCCTTCCGTAATGGGCGGCGCAGCTGCCTGCCAGCGCCGTGTCCCGACACCAGCAACATCAACCTCTGGAACATCTTGAGAAACAACATTGGCAAGGACTTGTCCAAGGTGTCCATGCCTGTGGAGCTCAACGAGCCCCTTAACACACTCCAGCGTATGTGTGAAGAGCTGGAGTACAGCGAGCTGCTTGACAAAGCCGCTGAGACCGAGGATCCCTTTGAACGCATGGTAAAGAAGCCGTCAGTTTCTGGCACTCTGTCAAATCAAATGCATTAGGTTAGGTGTTGAGTCTAAAGAACATGGTCATCCTCCATTGCTGTTCATAATGCAATTTAATGTTTGCTTTGGTTCATTTTTGTGTCTATCATACCTGTTATTTGTTTATATATGAGGTGACATTGCCAGACACAAACAACATAAATAGTTTCTCTCAGAGGCACGTCTGCGAGGCGGTAGTGCGCTCCAATGCTGCTGTGGACCTTGGATCTTCCTTTTTTTTATCAGTCTTCTGTCCTTTGGATAGCGTGACAAAGCCTGTTACTATGAAGTGATTAATTCATTAATTTGGGGTTTCATAGCTCAGTCTGTAGGGAGTTGGGTTAGGAACCGGAGGGTCGCTGGTTCAAGTCCTCGTACGGAGTGTGTTCTGGTAGCTGGAGAGATGCCAGTTCACCTCCTGGGCACTGCCAATGTGCTCTGTGTGCAATGAGCAAGGCACAAGGAGCAGCCCCCTCACTCTGACATCTCTCCATTAGTGTGATAGCATGATTAGGTCCTGAGCATGTTTGTAATTCAGGCCTGTGTTCAATGTGTTTGCAACTGTACTAACAGTACAGTCTTCTTCTTAATCCCCTCTTGTTATTGGCTGTTTTGTTTTGACTCTCTGACAGGCTCTCGTCGCTGCTTTTGCTGTCTCAGGCTACTCATCCACTTACTACAGAGCAGGAAGTAAGCCATTCAACCCGCTACTCGGAGAGAGTTATGAATGTATTCGGGAAGACAAAGGCTTCTGTTTTTTCTCGGAACAGGTAAGTCTATTTTGTTTGATGAAAGAAATGTATGTGATATAAAGTGCATCTTGAACAGAAGCATTGACATGGATATTTTGGTATTTGAGATAAGTATAAGCTCTTCAGCAGCTTATTTGTCAGACTGGGGGAAAAAAAAGGTGGTTCCCAAACTTTTTGGCTTGTGGCTGCTTAGAACAAAGACATCTCTACTTGTAACGCCTCGTTATCTACCAGTTGTGGCCATTTTTTAGTCCATCATGTGTCCTCTGCGTGGAGACTGACAGAGATGTATATGATGTGTAATCTTAACAACAACAGCTGTCAGACTGTTTTTATTTGATCTTGTCTCACAGGTGAGCCACCACCCTCCCATCTCTGCCTGCCACTGTGAGTCCAAGAACTTCACCTTCTGGCAAGGTAGGTTACCTAATTAGTGAAGGGTTTTCCTCATGGGGACTCCGGCTTAGCAGACAAGCCTTCCAGTCTCATTTAGCCTCTTTAAAATTCAACAGAATTTTTACTGATTAAAAATTGCTTTTTATTTGTTACATTTTGAGGAGAAATGCAAAGATTTGAGTGGTTAGTACATTTCTGTTCCGTAATATTTCTGATATTTTTCATCGATTTGCTTTTCAGATGTGAGATGGAAAAACAAGTTCTGGGGGAAATCGATGGAGGTTTTACCGATCGGGACCGTGAATCTCACCATTCCCAGGTAACTTTGATCAAGCTGCTTGTAGTGATTAAACCTGAAGTCACAGATTCCATCTCTACAATCTACAGCCCGACCGATTTATTGGCCTATCACAGACATATCGGTATTGGCATATTTGTTGTCTATATCTGCTGATATGAAGACTTTTTTTACAGTAACATATAAGGCAGAAAACAATGCTTGGGGTGATATAGAAATGGTCTAATTGTGTAGTTTTTCCAGCAGATGCTGTGAGTGCACAGTACTGATGTTTACAGCTTTTTAATTGAATGCTTGATGCTTCTCGTCAACCAAAGTCTGTCGCTCAAGATAATTAAGCCCAAATTTAACATATGTGGTGTCATATTGTCAATTATTATAACAATCATACAACCATCTTGGGTTGTCTGATGACGTGAATGCTAGCAGGTCTCAAACATGGGAGTCTTTCTCATCTCTACCATCATCCCATATGAAATGAACATGGTGTGAAGAGCTGATTCTCAGTATCCCACACATAAATCTAATATTTACTTCTCAGTCAGTGTTTGATGTGAAACATACAGTACTAATACATTGTATATTTCTAGGTTTGGAGATCACTATGAATGGAACAAAGTCACCACCTGTGTGCACAACATCCTCAGTGGACGACGGTGGATCGAACACTACGGGGAGATAACCATCAGAAACATAAAGAGCAGCGCTTGCCTCTGCAAACTTACCTTCGTCAAGGTAAAACGTCTTCAACAATCAGTGTTACCAGTGTTAAGATGTGATTTAGATGCACTGCATTGTGGTAAAGGGTAGCTACCAACATGGGGTTTGTCTTTCAGGGAAACTACTGGAGTTCTAATGTGAATGAGGTTCAAGGATTTGTAATGGATCAAGAAGGGAAAGTGATCCACAGGCTTTTTGGAAAATGGCATGAGGGCCTTTACTGTGGTGTCCCACCTTCTGCCAAATGCATCTGGAGGCCAGGTAGGCACTGGTTCACTGGACTTCACATAAGCCCTCTAACTGGTGCTACTGGTGTCCACTGAAAGTGTTTCTGACAATATGTATTTTGTTCCCTGACACATTTCAGTGGATGGGGTGGGCAGAAAAGTTAACAATCGATGAATTGATTTTAAGCTTTTTGTTTACGTTGTTTCCTCTCCTTGTCAGGCTCCATGCCCACAAACTATGAGCTGTACTACGGCTTCACCAGGTTCGCTATTGAACTGAATGAGCTTTGCCCCGAGTTGAAAGATGCTCTGCCCCGTACAGATGCCCGATTCAGGCCCGATCAAAGGTACAGCATGACATCCTCAGCTGCAAGTATGCTGCTGCCACCAAGTGTGAAAATAAAATGCCCCTGATTTCCCACAAACCAGATTGCAATATGAGTTAATCTGCTCGAAATATTGTTTTTGTCTGATGAGTGCAGACTGAGATGTCCTGCTTAAAAAGCTGAGTGAATATTTGAGTTTTGTAATGCACGTGTTGTTGCTGTTCTTTGTATGACCATCTGATTTACTGTTTACTAAGTAAGTGATGTTTGGGTCACACAGACACCTGGAGGAGGGGAACTTGGAGATGGCATCCTCAGACAAGCAGCGCATTGAGGACCTGCAGAGAGTCAGGAGGAAGTGGAACGAGGAGAACAACATCAAACTGGAGCCACGCTTCTTCAAGTAAGCACAGAGACCAGTAACCACATGCATTTAACTCTGTGTATGCACAAAGACAGAAATATGTACACGCATTCTTTTTATCCAATTTATGAAGCCGTGCGTACACATGGTTGTAGACTGTAAATCTATAATAATAATAATATCCGCCCGATCATGCCTCCCATGTTTTTATGAATGACATTTTCTCCTCATTACTTTTAGGGTTATCAGTTACATCAGTCACGTCTTCATCTTTTCTTCCAGGAAAGTGGTTGATGCCAATCACAGGGAGAGGTGGGTCTCCAACAACACGTACTGGGAGCTCCGTAAAAACCCTGGCTTTATCAATATGGAATCTACAATGAACCTGTGGTAGCACACGGATTACCATGTCCATCATATCGTCATCACAGACAAGACGGCTGTAACCTATGCACAATAAGGTGTTAAGAGAAACACGTTAACGATGAAATATCCATGTGCAGGGATATAAGCGACTGCAGAGCGGAGGGATGGCCTGATGCCAAGCAACCCTGTTGAGGTTCTGTGGCACTGCCACATGGTCATCCATCCATGGAAACATCCTGTAGGATCACCTTCATTGTGCTTGTGGAAGCTGGGTTGTCAGGGCAACAATCGTACCACTCCTATGTAGATCTTTCCTCAGCTTTTTTGACTTCTTCGAGTATGTCCTTGCCTTAAAAAGACATCCATACAAGTCACACGATTTAGCGCTTTTTCGTTGAGGCCATTTGATTTCTAACAGCAGTTTGGGTTAGACTAGTCTATGAAGTAGACCTTTTGACGATACCTATGTGCATGTTTAGAGAGCCGCATTTATTATGTCATCAATTATTGTAGAAAAAAGGTATTTTTATAAAATATCTTGGACTCAGAATTTAGTGAAATAGTATGTGAACTGGCAGATGTTATTTATTTTTGCCATTTAATACGGTTGAATCTGTGTGATAGCAGTATTCTCTCTTGGGAAACAACTCATTTAAAATTAATCTCGACTGCAGCAGAGGAGGTATGGTGTCCATACATGGAATTTTTAATGAATATAATCAAACAGCGGCTCTCAAAGCTTATCATGATTTGGAAGCAGAAGTAGGTATTAAAATGTAAATCCTATTCCGGTGTTTGGGACACGTGATGCAGGAGACACAACCTTTACAGATGTTTTTTTTTAACGATCAACAGATCTGTCACGGAGTCCAGTTTCTCCTCACCGTTGAGATCCTGTGTAAATAGAGGGACAACCTCATCCGCCCTCCCCTGCCCCACTGTCTAATTTTAAACATTGTTACATGAAACCAGCTCTTCTGAATCACACGGTTACATAAATACGCACATAACTCCCTCCATTTATAGTAGGCACACCATATATAATGGACTCGCTCATAAAACTCAAAAAAGAAGGCGTAGTAGGTTGTACGGACTGTAAAGCCCTTAGAGACACTTTGATCATGATTTTGGGCTTTATAAATAGACTTGACAGTGAAACATGAGGAAAACAGTCACATATTTCATATGTTTTGTCAAAAATAATGACAAAACTAACCAAAGTAATGTCTTAAATTTACATCATTTTCTGACTTGACTTAAAATGATATAAAACAAAAAGAAAAAAAATATTACCAGCAACTGTTTGGTATTTTTCGTGATCTATTGCCTACATTATGAATCAGTCATCAAAACAGGAATAGATTTTCTTTTGATGAAATAATTAATTAGTTAATTATGTTAGCACGCCCATGACTCAATCAGCCAAAAGTATACAGTTAGTCCAATGTGACACACCAGAGCCACCTACAGGTTGTCCAATGAAGATGCAGTTTCAGGATACTGTAGGTCAACAATATAAATATTTCCTTCAATGTTTTAGATGTTAAAAAAGTGTGTACAGTAACAATTATACTGTTCAAGAATCAAAATGTGTGTGATTCCCCAGAGACTTTACTGCTGCGACCTGGGCTTCTGCAAAGCACCAGTTACCTATTTGCAGTTTGTGTATTTATTGCAAAGCAGATTAGCTTTAATGTTTCAACTAGTGTCCCTCCTTGTGTTACAGAGTTAGAAAATATAACACAGGGCCTCTAATTGAAATCAACCCCAACACACACAAGTAGTCACACGTTGTGTATTTAAGTCGATTCCTCTCGTTCAGGACTGCATGGAGAGGACACCGAAGGAAGAAAAAGAGTGAATATAAATATGTAGAATGAAAACTATGTGAAGCAAATTCATCTTGTGTGCACTGTTCATATGGTACTGTAGATTCCAAACCAAAAAGGTAGTACTGCTTTGCATCCATATCTTTGTTTTCTTTTCTTTTTTAAATGTACTTAACTGTGGTTTTAATTATTCCCGGTCACAAACTCAATGCTAAAACTCGTCAGTTTCACTTGCTGTGCCTTAATGCATTTATTAATGCCTCACAAACACACTACTGATAACAACCCCCATGCCAAGAAGGTATGCCATTAACAAACTCTGCATCCAAATACATTTCCCAAATTTCCACCTGCATACAAATATGATACATTATACTGATAGCGTTGAGGGTTCAGCTGTGGACAAAATGTCTTGTCTAAACTCTTAAAGGGAGATATCTTTGACATTAGATGATGAAGAAAAAAGGTTAGACTGTAAAATGCTTGCAGTGTTAAAAGATGTTACGCACTGCTCTGCTACTCCAAACATGCAACCAACCCATTTTTGGTGATCACTGTAAATACAGCACATTTAGAAGATGGGTCACTACTGCAAGAGCGGATTCCTTTTTCCTCCTACATTTGACCTACATCTAGACTGAATCACAGCAGTTGTGTGCGGAGGTAGGAGAAATGCTTTACGTAGTGTTTGGTATCATAGAGTCAGACTGTAGTTAAAAAAATAATGACAACCTCTTCATGCTTTCTTCATCCACTGTTCGACCTGCATGTCTAAAAAAACAAATTGCCTGCCAATGAATGTTGCAGATGCCTTACAAAAAAAAGGTTTTTGTTTTCTCAATTGGACTCTCATGGTTTTGTTGGGTTTTTGGACTGACATGTATCACGAAGCACTGTGTCAGCTCAGTTTCTTTCAAATCTATTTCCAGATGGGTACCTTCTAAAGTGCAATTTCAACAAAGTACATATCTTTCCATGAACACTGTACACTGCTGCTACATAGTGCTTGTTCTAATAAAACTGTAAAACTCAACTGATGAGTGTGTGGTTTATATGTAAAAGGAAAAGCGATAAAAGTCAATTATCACTTATGACTCGCTAGAGTTGTGTGGTGGTGTCTGTCTGCAGAGAACCTGCCTTCTGCCTGTATTTCGTCTCTTCTTGTTTTTCTGCGTGACGGACGTTTTGAGGCATAAAGAGCCTGTGGGCCCCATGTGGGGGTGTAACCCCCACCCAATAACAGTGCTGGTTGTGCAGCCCGTTCTCATTTCCAGGTACAGCTGCTTTGTCACGCCCTTTGGCGTCTCATACTGACACACAGACGGGATGAAGCACACAAAATCCGACAGTGTCTCCTTCCCACGGAGGTGTGGGTGTGTGTATTTGTGGTTTAGAACATAACCGCTGTGATACAATCAGAAAATAACGTTTCTTCCCTATTCACTGCTTTGTTCGCCGCTCCGTTTCTTTCTCTCTCTCTCTCTGGCTCGTTGAACAGTCATGCCTCTTACATATTATACCTTTAAGCAACTACGTTGCAGTGCTGTCAACATCATCAGTGTTAGTCAGATATCATTGTCAAACATGACTTTTGTCACTGTTGCCACGTAATAATTCATGTGGGTGAAATTGGTCAACGTTTCTATAGAAAACCTGGCAAGTTATTTTAGAAGTTGACTTATTGTCTCTTTCTAAACAGATTTAACAACAATCTGCATTATTTTATCTGATTTGTGTAGGAACAAGAAAATCATTATGCTTGGTATAAATCATTTAATACAATGTAGACAACAAATACAGCCCTGTGGTCAATTAATACAAAATTATCCTAATTTAAATCATAAATTTGGTCAGAATATTGTCCATTACACATTTACCTTACATTTGTAAGCCCTAAAAAACTTATCCAAAAACAAAACAAAAAACTATTTTGCTCTACGAATAGTCAGTAAACAAGAACATGTTTGTATGATCAATATTTGCCTTCTCCTCTCTTAGTTATTAAACCAAATGAATCAAGAGTGATTGATTACATCAGTGCACAGGCCTTTATACTAATACCCACTCTGCACATTGCTCCTAAAGGCACCGCAGAAATCTATTCTCTCAATGCTGTCTATTTTTACGACCATTAACAGAAACCAACACTCATTAACATTTAGTGTTTGGATTTATTTTCTGGATTCATACACGTGTTGCTGCAGAGGACAGCAGTCAGTACATGTATATTAAATATATCACAAGGTACTATGAGGAACACTGCAAACAAATGGCAACAGACCAGCAGGATGGCAATATGAAGTGACATGTTATATCTATTGTGAGAGTCAACCAGATACAAACAGCAGGGCTTGTACTGTAGATTGCATACTGACAGATGGAAGAGTGGAAGTAGGAAAGAAAATAATTTTATTCTGGAGATCAAAATGCAGACCATCCTTTCAAATATAACCCAAGTCAAATAATCTCTCTTTGTTCAATTCACTTTCATTTTAGAGTTTAACAGAAAGGCAGGTATATCTGAAGCAAATTAAAAGTTTAAGATATTCTATTGGCTCAATACAGCTCATTGTTACAGGGGAAAAAACTGTGGAATAAAAAAACAATAAATAAAAAACAACAACAATGGAACCTAAAAAGATCTGACTACAAACAGGAAATAAAACCCCACTAAAGCAACACAAATAATGCGCTTCATATTTTTCACTATACGTACTTCATTTACACATGTACATTTGTGTCAATACAGTATGTTGGACATCTCAAGTAAAACATGATGGTGTCTCTTCACAAATACCGCTCTTAAATTGCCTGATTCAAGTGTTGTTATGCTGAGTTCTTGTGGATCATGATCTTTGTGATACACATAATTATAAATATATACCTTGACCTCATCGTCCACAGACAGGAAGACTAGTGGGATGAACGATCTACAGCCTCATCACGACTGGACATCAGCTGAAATATGTGACAAGACAGGTGAAGCAGATGACTGCGGTGGTTTTACTTGGTGGAGGCCATGATCTTGATGTACTGGAGGGCGCTGTGTGCTGCGTCGTTGTGAGCATTGCTACAGGAAATGCCGGTGCCGTGGCAAACGGTGACTGGGGAGGTGGACAGCTCTGCCAGGCACTGGTACTGGCCGTTCACCGTCAGCTCATCTGCAAAATACAGCCACGCACTTTACAACATGACACGCCCTGCAAAAATGAAGAATACAGTGTTCTCTTTGGGTGCTTTCCGTTCAGCTAATTATGCTTCCTCCCATCCTGTTTTTGTAAAGTAGCTTTCATTGATTCAATCGAGTGTTACGGTTTGGAATTTTATATTAGCCTCAGTGTTCCCTGTTCACTCTCCCACAGCCTCATCAGAGCTGTAATAAGTTACTACTAATGCAATCCCAACATTTTCGTACTGCCGCTGTTTCACATTAAAAGCAAAAAGGCAACAGAAAAAGAGGGGGTGATTATATGACTATTAGTCATATTTGGCATTTGGTGATGGCGGTGATGGCGCAGTGGATGTGACACATGCCTTTGGTGTGGGTCTGGGTTCGATTCCCACTGCGATACATCAACCAATGTGTCCCTGAGCGAGACACTTAACCCTTAGTTGCGCCAGAGGCGTGCAACCCCTGATCTATAGCAATTGTAAGTCGCTTTGGACAATATAAAATAATATAATAATAATTTTATAAAAGCATCAGCTAAATGACATGTAATGTAATGTAAATTTCTCCGTCTGAATCATAAACACACTCCAAAACAACCAACAATCTTTACTCTGCTCCAAGTGCATTTTGGCTTATTTGGGGAAATTGAGAAAATGAGTCTAAAAAAACCCACAGACTTACTGTACCTGCAGCCTACAGATTATAGACATAATTTAAAGTATTCATAGCTGGTTTTATTAAATTCTCACATCTGTTTTTGTTTTTTCAGTAATAAACTAACTGTAACTGTCTACTGGTGTTTTTTTTCTATCGAATAGATCTATAATCAATATTGGAGCCGCAGTCACACGACATCAGGCGTTTTCCTTTTAAACTGAGCCAAGTGAGAGAAGCTGAACAGAAAGCACCTTGCATCTCAGCAACCCAAGCAACGCTAATGTAGTGTGCGATTTCTTACCAATGTCGAAGTATGTGACCTCAAAGCCCTGCTCCTTGGACAGCTCCAACATCATCTGAATATAATCTGTGTTGGGAATGCTCAGCGGGTTTCTTCTCAGTAAACATATACTCTCTGCTGATGAGTTCCTTAAGTTCTCAAACCGGACGCTTGGTTTTGGAGTCTGAAAAATGAAAATGTAATGTAATGTAAACGTGACACAATTTAAAGACTTTTCTGAGATGTACTTCCAGTGGTCCCTTTGCAAAAGCAACACATATGTGATGTACCCATGTGATTTCAGAACAGCCTGACAGACTTTGAAGCTTTGACACCATTTTGTCTGCAGCTGCCATTTTTGCCCCCTTTTTGGAATTTCCTACACCTGTCGAAACATAAGACATGAGATTAAGATCAGAATGAACAACAGCACAACATTGCAGTCACTTTCACACAGATTTTACACAAATGTCTTAATAACACCCGTACCCTTCTCTGACAAAGATTCCATTCGACAAGTAACGGTGAATTCTCTCTTGTGTGGTGGACCAGCCTCCATTAAAACTGTGTATTCAGGAAGACGCCATCCTCTCTGTAATGCTAACTCCTGAAGTGAAAAATGACAAGAAAGTAATGAGGACAAGGAAAAACAGAGTTAGTAGTTTATTTCACAATATGTACTGTGCATATAATAAAGGACATATTGCTATTGCTGCATGCCACTTTTAATTACAGTTTATTAAAGGGACACAATTTGTAATCTCTGGAAGTAAATACATTCATCAAGCTTTCTCTATTTATGTTTTCTACTCTTCAAAAACTCTTCTACTCTTCAGAAACTCAAAAATGTGCTCATATAAAATCAGAGACAATACCCACACACACACACAGCAAAATAAAAACAGCATGGCCGTGATTTACACACCTGCAGTATCCCCACTGAGTTGGGATGGTTGTTTGTTTCTGCTACAACGCCGTTACTCTCAGATTTCACAGGAACATTCCTGTTGGGAGTTACATCAAAGCGGTTACCACAGCTGCATCAGATCAACACTCCTACAGACTGTCAGTAAAGCTGTTTCCTGTATGTATTCAATCAATGCATTGCTAAAAAGGCTAATAAGAGACAAGGTTTTGGCAAACTCAACTTAGGGCTGCAGCTAATGATTTTCTTCATTATCGACTGATCTGCCAAGTTGTGAAAAATGCCATTAACATTTACCAAAGCTGATATATTCAAAGTGTTAAGACTAACTCAAAGTCATTCACTATCATAGATAACAAATGTTCACATTTGAGAACATTTTAATTGAAAAAAATAAATAAAAATACTTAAGCTATTAATCAATTCTAATAATTGTTGCCAATCAATTTTATTTCAATAATCATTTCAGTTCTACTCACACTGCCCCAGCATCTATCTGCAGAATATTCAGGGCAGCCTCTGCAGCCTGGTGTTTAGCTGCCTTTTTACTAGGACCTTGACCTGAAACAAAAGACACACACACACACACACCCACACACACACACACACACACACACACACAAATTATCTAATACATTACAAATATTTTACAGTCAGATAAAAAAGCACCGTAACCTCAAGTTACTTAGCAACTCATAATGGCTAAAAATAAATATGGTTTTATTCTATATGGTTTTATTCTAGAAAATAAAGGTGAACCCTGGAAGCTACTGGAAAGGAAATGTTAAAAAAAAAAAAAAAGAAAAAAAGAGACAAATCTGGCCCTTTTTAAGGGCATACTGTTGTTTAAAGATGTCAAATGTAAAGACTGGATTATTTCTCATCACCTCGACACTGACAGCTTTGCAACTGCTTCTCATCCTCTTCGCTGGATCTGCACTGTTCTATCCCTGAAGTAAGATACCTTAAAACAAGGCATATAGAGGATATATTTAAGAGTATACTGCAGCAACTGACAACAAAGCAGAAGTGATAATACTTAGCAGGTTGGAGTGCTCTTTCTGAATTATCAGCGTCTGGTTTTCTCAAATAAAAAAGGCTTCATCCAGTGACAGGCAGCTATCAGCACAGCAGGAGGTGGTTGTAATTTACCTATGCAGCTAACATCTCCGATTTTCACGCTGAAGACGAAGCTGGGTTGGTGAGCCTCTCCTTCAGCCTTCTCCATCACATACACGGGGAGGTTGCCACTTTTGGTGCCATATTCATGTAGGATTTGTATAGGTGTCTTCCCAGGGTTGGTCCTCTGCGATTCATGTGTATTCAAGCTGTATTGAACAAGTATCCACAAACAGTTAACCAAGGCCATATTAACTGGGCAGTTGCCATTAGATGGCTGCAGTATACATCTGAGCTACAAATCAGGAAAGTTCACAGACGATAAACAATGAATGCAAGCAGTAAAACCAATTGACAGTATTTAGATGCCAAATAATAATTATTTCTTTTATCGATCCTTCCAAAGATAGTGATGGCTTCATTAAGTAGCTTCCTATTAAGGCTCACTGATAAATAAATAAAAACTACTGCCTGCTAATGTGATACCTCAACTGCATCAGAGTCAGAGCCACTGATCACCTGTGACAATACCGTCTAATGAAACTATCTTAATAATCTTGGAAAGTCTCAATTTATTGTCAGTATACATTCGGTGGCCAGAAAAAAATAGAGACCTCTTGTACAATGCAATGCAACCCAATAATGTTTTGAATGTAACTGAATAGAGCATGCATACTGTATAGAGCTTTTCTATTGTACTGGTCACAATATTAGACATCTAGACTATACGTCTCCAATCTCAATGTTCAGTTTTGTCAGACTTGACAAACGTTTTGCAAGGGCTAGTCTCTAAGCATTCAAAAAACGAAACCTTGAAGGAGCTGGCAAGAACAAGTTTACATGTAGGCTACATAACTGTAGCAGCAAGCAAATAGTTTTTACTATCTAGGAAAGTAATGCTGAAAGGAAAGCGTTTTTTTTAAAAGAAAACCCCTGCTCACACCAATGGCTCACACTCACACACTCGGAAGCTGCTCAGTAGACCACTTGCTCTTAGCCAATGTTTTTTTTTTTTTTTTTTTTATATAAATTATTTTGAGAGGGGACTGAACAACAAACATACAAAGAATATATTATTATAATAATAATAATAATAATAATATAGATATAATCAATCCAATTTTATTTGAAATAATATTATATAATATTATTAGAAAAAGATGGAGGAAAAATTAAACACTAATCATGCTATGATGCTGAAGATGAAGGACTGGTTTTCACATTTGGTCTGAGTAAGACATTAGACAATAAAAAGCCACACACAAAAAACATTAAATACACTATCTGGGCTGAGGTGAGAATTAGCTGGTAACAATATGGTAGTTTCTAAAAAAAAAAAAAATCAAGCAGCAGTAAGCTATCAGCAGTTTGACAGTATATAAAATACCTTAGTTATCAATATTTTCTACACTAAACACGTCTTTTAAATCCTCAGATATACTTCTCATTTAATATTAGCCCAAAATATGTTACTGTAAGTGCAGTCGCTTAAGCCAGAGGGACAACTTTAACTAACATATTCAGCTTAATAGATGTGTTATTTTATTTAGAAAATTTCAACAACCTCATATAAACGTATAACGTATAAAGCACTTCTAATGGGAAGGCATTATATATCCATGTAGGTGGAAAACCTGAAAGCCTAATTCCATTGGGTTTATTAATGAAATAAAATACTTTGTCAAATCATTGAAATTTCTTTAAAATATATATATATATATAAATAAATAAGAACTCATTGCCCAGGATGTGCATTGCTAAATATCGTTACATGTGTATCTTTCATGATTTGATTCACCAAATGTCCCGTTATTGTTTAAGTTTAGGCCTAATTACTATTACGTTTTAATATTAGATATGTTATTTATAGGTGATCATTACATTGTCCCATTCTTGTTTTGTAGTAATGTTCTTGATTAAAATAAATGCATTAAAAACAAAACTAACTGCAAGCTACATGACCTATCACAGCTAACGCTGCAGTTATGTCATTAATTAGTCTGCCTAACCAAGGTCTCCATGTGACATAGCTAGCTAAACAACACATGCGAGTGTTTGTTCTGCACACTAGAATGACCAAGAGGACTTTTGTCCATCAAACGTACGTTAGCCAGCCTGCTAAGCTAATCAGCTCTGACGCTGACGCAGTTAGCTCGTGTTCAATTTTATAAAGTGAATTTCTCTGATGCAGGATACTTTTTGAGGGTTAACGTTAAATATTATAATTTTAACATTAAATACAAATATAAATAAATAAATGTTGACAGTGTGTTTGCTATACATTACTTTCATCCCAAAGCTAATATTACTAGCTAGTACGACGTAAACTGATAACATTGAGGTGCATAAGCCACACGCTGTCAGTGACAGGGAGAAAATACAACAGTTGAACAAAGGCCATCGTATATAACAACAGGTAATAGCTATAACGTTAGTTCAAAAAGTAGTAGCTACCTGTGCTGAGCTACCCTAAAGCTGCCGTGGAGAGGACAACACGACCTAAAGATCGACAGCTTGCACAATTATAGCATTTTATTAGTTTTCAGTTCTCTGAAATGTCACGTTGAGCTTCATTGGTCTCATCTGTGACCTACTTGAGAAACCGTACAGCGTTAATTGTATCATAACTAGCTATATATTATAATTTTTTTCAACACTAACCTGTTAAATGCTGTCTACATGTTATCGTTTAATTTATAGTAAACGTTAAACCCGTTGAAATTAGTAATAAATCAACAAACCTCGTGTCTGCTTCTAATGCTGGTGACTGATATCCTTCTTGAGACATGTTAAACGTTACAGTTTTCTGTCGTTTTGTTTGCGGGCTGATTGAAGACTCTTTTGTGGGTAACTTTAACGTTAAATGGAAAAAAAAATCTCAGACACCCCTTTGAGATGTTGTGTCTGGGGATCTAGTTTTATTATTATGAAGAATATGAATTGGCCTGAGAATGCTAACAGTTCTTCATTGTAAAGCTGGCCGGGGAGCGAAAATACCGAATTTAACGTCATATCAACATCCGGGTCAACAGCGGATCAACTGACGCCAGCGTGTACCAGTGTTTACCGCCCCCTGCTGGTGTGATGGTGTTCAAGTTTTTGCTCAACTTTGATTCAAATTTGTGGCATTATAGTCATTTCAAGGTGTTCTCTTAGAAGGGTTGCATTGAAGACTCTGCAAGTTATGAATTAAATAGATGGTAAGATAATATTTGTAAAGGGTCCATTTACATGCATATAAAAACAATCACAATGACTAGAAATTATAAAATATTTTGACATTGGCAGTTGTCATAAAATGTATTGTTTCATTTAATAGAAAATTGCTGGATTTGCCAGGAAATGCTTCAAAGATTTCATGGATTTCTGATGTGTGACAGTGCAATACATTACAGTCATATTTGATGACAATGGCAACAATAATACAATCAAATTTGAGAGAATATACGTTGTGGTTGTACCAGGAAATAAAATAAAAAGAATAAAGAGGGTGTTGGTTGTTGCATTTCCTCCTGGATCGATGTGCATGATTAGCTCAAATAGTTCATTAAAGTTCAACATTAACCATCAAGTAAAAATGCAATGCTGTAAATAAACGTGTGTGTATCATACTAGGTGTACAAATACAAATGTTGTGACAAACACGTGTCAAGGATCATCTGATGAGAAAGTCGATCAAACAGGCAGCAGATTACTGTCATCAGTGTGACAGGCTTGGTGGAGACGCTTTGGGGATCGGAAAGACCACTTTCTTCCTGAGTGAGAAGGCCGGTTGAGGCATCTGCTTTTTTACACCGGTGGAATCAGTTTTCTGGCTAACATCTGCATTCACTTTTGTCAGGATAGACACAAGGTCAGAACCCCTGGGAACAACAAAACATGCTGTGAGATAGTGGACAAAAAAACTACGAAAGCCACTTATAATTATAATATATATATAAAATGATAATAATAATAGTGCTGCATTCAAATTTTATTTAAGTATAGTATGCAAGTATTTGCAACAACATTTACTTGAAGTAAAAAAAGTAAATGTATTCATTATGCTGAAAGGCCTCTGTCAGTGTATGTTATTGTATTAGTATCAATGATGTATTAATACGCCTATTAATAAGTCTTGCTTTAATTTTGTAATTGGTCAAGGTGGAGCTACTTTGAACTATTTCACATACTGTTGGGTAGTCAAATCCATAAAAATGCATCACATTTTATAAACTGATTGTATGTTTTGTTTGTGCAATCTGTCAAAAGTTAAGTACTCAGGACCTAAAGATTGTACATAATAGTACTTGAGTAAATGTACTTTCCACCACTTTAATAAATCACATCATCCAAACAACAACAATCTGATTTTATTTCACTAACCTTGGCACCATCTGGACAAGGTTTTGGCACAATGACTGAATAAACCACGTGCCATTTTTTGTCTCTCTGAAAGAGACAAAAGAAGGTACGGTGGCCATTCCCAGCAGGAAATCGGCATCAGATGGGATGGACTCATTAGCTTGCATAGCATCGCTGAAAACAGGACTGTGTTCAGGACCATCAGGCTCAATGTAGACAGCCCTCTGCTCACTGTTGCCCTGGCAGGCCTGGATGAAAAACAGCTTGGGTTTTTCTGCCAAAGAGGGGCATCTGAATCCATTGACAGGTTCCATCAGCTCCTTTATCTTTACAGTGTGGCCTTCCACACCGTACACAGCTCCTTCAATGCCGTGGCTGAGAATGCAGCATACCAGACAGTCCATCTGACGGTGGATTGGTCTGCTGCCGAGCTCCCGCAACAAAGACAGCATATCCTCCCTCTTACAGTCCCTCCGTATCTCAACCTCAAAGCCGAGCCACTTAAACACTTTGTGCAGACACTCTGGAAGACACAGAGAATAATGTAAACCTGCAGCAACATGCATGAATACCGACAGAGCAGGGATGGAAAACATGCACCACTTTTCAGATTTCGAAAATGAATTATACACAAGCTTACCTTCATCACGCATGGTCCCATCCCGCGCCTTGAGAAATTGTATGGATTTAGTGAAGTTATAGTTGTTTACTATCAAGCAAATACCTCTCTTTGCTGAAGTCATGGGATATGTTCCCAAAACCTACAGAGACAAATCAGTAACCCAAGGCAAGATTCAGCGCTTGATTCAATACTTGCACTTGTAATACAATAATGTACTTTTTTTTGCCACAAGTTACATCTTCATACATCACACACCTCGGCGTTTGTGTTTGTAGTCCGAAACGTCTGCTGTTCAGAGAAGGCCTTGTTGTTTTCTTGAGCTGGTAACATTTCCACAACATCAATCCTCACTATGGGACATGGTGGAACGGCAATAATTTTAGGCAAAGATGAAGAGACAAAAATATATATTTGAATATTTAAAAGGTCTTGTTGTGTGTGTTGTTTCACCACAGCGTAACACGTAAACTACTTACAGTGACCTTCCAACGAGGCACAGCTGCTTGTTTCAGTGTTCAAACCACTCAGTCCATGTGACAGGGCCTCACATTCATCACCGCCATTAAACACATTTGGCAAATCTAGGTAATTGATACAAGAGGATTCCAAATAAATCCATCTACTGCACTGCAATGAAAAGGTTTCAATTGTGACAACCAACCCAAGGCAAGACTCACCCACAGAGGTGTTGGAAGTATTCATGGTAGACTGTGTGGAACACAGAGAAAAATATCATTAAAGAAACAAAAGCATTACTGTGGAGAGACGTATACAATGTGCTACAGTGTGTTTTGTCACATAAGTTATTTTGTATACAGCTGTTTATTTTGTTATTATTTTACTGTATTGAATAATGATGGTTGTTATATTAGCTTGTCTTCGTGTTTCTTTGAATAATGAATGACGAATGGCGGTGTTCGGGGGGGAGGAGATGTGTCCATGTTGTAAATGGTGTGTTTTTCATGCTGTATATAAAAAATAAAAAGTGTGGAAATCATGGGAAAAAAAGACAAAGCAATGTCACAATTTATTTGTCATGTAATTTGTAATGACATATTCTCACCTCGGCCAATGTATTGGCTTCTTCTTCTACAAAGGAAACAGGTAATAAGGATTATAATTCTCAACAAAATGGTTTAAAACAGAACATAAGTCCTTTTACTCCTATATTTGCTTAAGATCTGCCCTAAAATGTTATGGAGTGCCATGGGGAAACAGTCTTGAGGTGCACTCAGTCATTAAATATTTTTTTGGTTTCCCTGTGAGAGGATTAGTGTCCAAGATTTATGCTAAGCTGTTGCAAGTATCCATAGGAGAACTTCCAATAGTAAAGAAATGGGAACGAAAGCTGAGCCCTGAGGGGAACACAATTAATTAGGAGACAGTTTGGGACATTTTCCACTGTTCCAAGAACCCAAACCACCAGTATATCCACTTCAACATATGCCATAGGACATATTGGACTCCTCAGAAGAGATACGTCTCGAAAGCCATTCCCACTCCCTATTGTACGTTCTGTCAAGCTGAACAAACTGGAACTTTTCTGCACATGGTCTGGGAGTGTGAACAGGTGCATGAGTTCCAGAATAAAACAACATCAATACTATCTGATGTGCTAGGATATCTAATTCCTACTGACCCAACTGTTTTGTTGGTTAATGATGACTCTAAATTACACCTGCTCAAGAGGCAGAGGAAGATTTGGCTAGCCGGCTCACTCGCTTTGTATAAAACAGTAGTTCGGCGTATTTTCTAGACATAGTTATGCTTGAGCTCTTTACAGCAAGGATTAACAAAGCCAAATCATCAACTATCCATCAACCTATGGAAAAGCACAACAGCACAAATATCAGACCTAATGACCTCAGCCCCACAAGAACTAGAGCAGAGTGACTAGGCAAGGTGTGATTTCTGTTTGTTTGTTTGTTTGTTTGTTTGTTTGTTTGTTTTCCTTGAGACCGCAGAGGGTGGGGGGTGGGAGAGTTCTGTGAACCATCTGATATTACCTGGCACATATTGTAGAATTAGTTCTGTATGTCTGAATGACAAATGGTGCTAATAAAAAAGTTATCTTAAAAAAAAAAAAAACAGAACATAAGTTCAGTGTGTGCGCAGTGAGCGCATTTACCCGAGTCAATGTAGCATTTGTATCATTATAATTAGACATGTCTAAGGAGGAAAAATGACGATATCTGAAGTAAGTATGGATGCCCATTTCTGCTTTTGAAAGTAGAAAATCCATCACGTACCTTTTTCGTTTGTTTGTTTTAATAGCTTAGTATAACATACTAAGACTAACACACTATATCATATTAATTACGAAAATTAAAAAACTTTATAATGAAAAATGCAAAGTTAGGTGGTGGACTTAGAAATGAGCTTTCAGAATTAAGATATTGACGATTTGAACTATTTAAGATAAAGATATATCCTACGATGTTATTTTAAAACATCTGTTTGAAATATCCTCTAAGAAATCTCAAGTGACTACATTTTTCCAAAATGCATTCACACCAGTTATGAAGATACAAACAGGTATCCAGAGTGTTCTCTACATGTAAATACACTCAAGAGACGGACATGTTTACCTGGGATTTCCAATGAGGCAGTCCTCTTAGGATCTAAAGATCCAGGAACCTGTTAAGGAACACAGAAAAAAAAGATGTTGCAACAAATGCAGAAAGAATGAAGTTTCAGTTACGTCAGGCGTGTGACACTGCAGAGATGTGACAATAATATCATGGTAGAAATCTGTCACTGGAACTCAGAGGGACTTAAAACAATATGAAAGAATGTACCTGGTTTGGATTCAAAGGGCACGACATAGACCTTGGTCGACCTGTTTCTTGAGCTCCAGGGCTGATGTGAGTTACTGTAGTTGATGACACAAAAACAAAGTCTTAGTTAAAACCTAAGACTTGATTAAAGGTTAAGGTTAGGTCAAAAGAAAGGCAGTTTACATCCTGAGGGTGTAGCTTGTCGTGCACGGGCACAGGTTAAATAATTTTAACTCCTCTAAATATAAAACATCCTTATGGAAATCTTAAAACAAGATTTTAAAAGGATGCCGGTTAGGCTTTAGGGGTGGGGGAATTAAACAATGGTCCTAGCCTCTCCCCTTTCAGTATGTTATTCACATAGTCACTTACACTGCAGTGCTTTAAAGTGGTTGATCTTCTCATTCAACATGGGACAGACTGACCGAATTATGGTCTCCAGTAAATTTAGATTAGTGTCACGGATGAGGTCCATGTGCTCCATCTCCAGAAAGACCTCCAGTGTAGACTAAAAAGTTAAGCGGATTTACAGTTACAGTAATATGAGGCATACTTTATAGCAGAAGCAGAATTCAAAATTAGGTGTACATCTAATTTACATAATTACATTTTAAATAATTAATATAAAAAAATCATAAAATGTCATTTTTTTGGAAAGATCAAACATGTTTTCACAGTGTAGTATTATTTATAAAATATAATTTGTAAGTTTCTGACTATGACGCTACTTATGCCATCTAACTCGTGGGTTTCGAACATTGACACAGACTCACAATGTTGTCCTCCAGTCTTCTACGCGGAAGCTTGTTGTTTAACAAGAACTTCACATGTTTCAAGTCACCAACAGTAATCCCCTCAGACAGGTCGTAAAGCAGCTTCCTAGAATTACAGAAAAACTATTACAAGTAAATAAGTAAGTTCAGTGGCCGGGTTGGGTCAGTGGGTAGAGCAGGCGCACATATACTGAGAGGTTTATGCCTCGACGCTGAGGTCCAGGGAATCCAACCTGTGATGATTTCCTGCATGTCTTCCCCCTCTCTCTCCCCTTTCTCATCTAGCTGTCCTGTCAAATTAAAGGCAGAAAAGCCCCCAAAAAATCTCGAAAAAAATAAAAAATAAGTAAGTTCAAGTCAAAGGAGGCCTGGTGCTTGACTGGACATAGGTTACTATAGTATTCCACTGTTCTGAGGTCAGTGAATACATTTAGCATTGATGTTGCATCTCTGATTGAGATATGTTTCTGTTTAGAGCTAAATACTCTTAAACGTGTAAATACAACTTAAAATGTCAAGTTTGTGAATGTATACAAAAAGATTTTGGAATGTCTAAATAAAATGAGTGTTCAGCCTATTACATACACAGTGAGGTTACTCCCAGACCAAACTCTTACTGAACCTAAGTTGAACTGAGTCGATACAGACTTGATCCATTTATTAAATTGTTGTATGTCAGATTTATCCATCCATATTTAGCAATGTATTTTTAAAAGCTTGTCTGTAAACTCATGCTTAATTATTTATTTAAAAACAGTCAAAGTAGGCAGTCCACCTGTAAGGAGAGATGAGGCTCCTGGTTGTAGCTGATCGGTCGGGGAGCTCCATATCCCGGATCAGGCGGGTGCGCTGGATGATGAGGAGAAGCTCAGTCAGCAGGTGTGGTCGCTCAGCAGAGAGGTGGTCTTGATCCGCCAGACGTAAGAAGAGGTCACTGGCCGACTCCACTGAGGTCGGGTTTCGGCCCAGGAGGTCAGTGCAAAGAAATGCTAAAGCTTTTACCTCGTCCTCACACAGGTCCTTCCCTACTTTTAAGAGGCACGTCTGGAAATCCATTTTGTGTGCTAAAAAAAATGAGACAGATTCACTCATATGTCTCATTTCTCTGCTGTGAGGTATTTACCAAGGCCTGGCCATTAACAGTCTGTGGTAGCCTACATCATGGTAAACGTTTTAGAGCCTATAGTAAAAACAAATGTCATGAATTTCTCGAACAGTAGCATAATTACAGAAGCCTGACACATGTACCACATGATATGTTAACGTGAGGGTTCGATACGTGGTGGTTGTATAAGAAGGAACAGCTGGATGGAGAGGGATAACTTTGTTAAACAACACTTTACTGTTCTTCATCCTTCATCAGCTCCACCACAACAACAACACGTCCTCGTTTTTACTTAATCACACCAAAACTAACCAATCAGTCGGTAGCAGAATCAGGTAGCCTAAATGTGAGGAAATAACCACAGAGGTACCCCACTAACACAAAACGTTTAGGGAACGTTAGATAACGTTAGTTTTTGGTTATCTAAAGGTTAGTTCGAACCAAACCAAAAACTAACGTTGAGGTAACGTTTCCTCAGGGTTATAACGTTCCCTCAACGTTAACTGAAACGTTTTCCTGTGGTTGCGCTGTAACCTCCACACAACGTTCCCGTTTAGTTGTTTAATTATTGACATCAGCAGTTAACTTAACTGCAAGTGCTGACTGTTTGAACACAACTATGTAAATAGTTAACTGTATAAACAGTGTAAATACAGTTTTAGTAAATTAACTCAACTTGTAGCTAAATCCTACAATAACACTACTAGGCTATACCATGCAGTCATTATCCAACATTCAAAACATTGATTGAATTTTGAAACAGTTGTATCTAGCCTACTTCAAAAACGTGTTGCGCAGTATTACCTGTCTGGACTCTCGAGACGAGTTTTCAGCACGTCTGAGACACTGTCGTTTGGACACAGTTTTTTTCATAACAAGTCCACAGTAGGAAGTCGAAATCGAAAGTAAAGTCTGTGCGCGGCCAGTTACGGAGCTCCTATTGGCTCATGTTATCAGGTCATAAAAGCAGCCAAATGTAGGCCATGTCACAGTTTTGCCACTAATTTATTGATTAGGCGATTTAGATCATTTTAATTACTTTAAATTGGCCTACTGCTGGGTAGCTCACTTAAAATAATCGGCCGAC
Organism: Gymnocephalus cernua; assembly: GCA_023631565.1. NCBI lineage: Eukaryota > Metazoa > Chordata > Actinopteri > Perciformes > Percidae > Gymnocephalus > Gymnocephalus cernua. Next base: position 16,845,727 of record CM042434.1, read on the forward strand.
ATCATGATTTATTATTTAATTTATATGTTGTATTAATAATGTGAATCTGCCAAAATAACTGTCAAATAGGCCTACAGTAACTGTAGTGAAGTAAGAAGTAGCAGCATTTACCTCACCATGTAGTAGCCTAGAAGTATAAAGTTGCATAACAAGTTATTAAAAAATACCCAATACAACTTACAGCCATGATACAGGAATTTATTCTATTTAAAATAAACAAACATGTCATCCTACATCACCACATAAAAACCTTTGATTGGGACATATCACATATAGGAACATATGACAGCAAATAAAAAACAAAGTCCAGTTCAAATGTTTGATCACCATTTGGAATCAGTGTGAATGGTGAATTAAACTGCAGGTAACCATAGCAACAATACAGTTATGTATGCAGTGTTACCAGTTAACTCTCAGGTGAAGGATTAAACAAACTTATCTTTTTAAATTAGATAAGAATTTCCCTTTCTGTGGACTGTGATATAAAGTAGTAATACACCTCAAGGTGTCTTAATATCAATAATAATATCATCAGCTGAGGCCTCCACCACGTGCGTTATGTTTATTTATCAGGACACCTTATTGTGCATTACCACTTATAAAATACAGTATGTGAAATATGTAAAACTCATGCGAGCCACCAATACTCTTCAAGTAGGCCTAACTGTTAGTATAGTTAAATACTTGAAATATTTGATATGTTATTTGTGGTAGTGTGTGTGTGATTTAGGTTTGGTCTTCAGGGTCTTGATGTATCTTCTGGGCATCACTTTAACACTGAGCCACGCACGGAAGCTTGCTCCTGAACTGTTAAATCTGAAGGACTCTATAAAGGACACACACACACACACACACACACACACACACACACACACACAGGTTTAGGCTTTAGTATGCTGAGTGAGCAAAAGCAAAGACCAGGGGGTATATTCTTGTCTACCCTCAGAGGCGTACTTAAGTAAAAGTAGTAATACCACCATGCAAAATACTCTTTTTCAAGTGAAGTACCACAAGTAAAAGTAGTCGTTAGGCAGAGTAGCCCAGCAGTAATGTAAAGTATTGGATTCTAATTATTAATGTATTACTTTAATACTGTATGTACACTTCTATGTTATATGCCACTTTACTGTTGCAGCTGGTAAAGGTATTTCATCTACTTTACATATAATGATAATAATTATAACTATACGAGGCTACTTATCTTCTGGGTAGCTGGTGAATTTTCCCACAAGGGATCAATAAAGTTTAATCTTAATCTATAATACATCAAAACTAATGTGTTGATTATATTTTGTATTCATTATCTGACTATATAAAGTAACTAGTTAGCCTACTTAAGGTATCAGTTAAATGTAGTGGAGTACTCAAGTCATGCAGTGACATTTCAAAATAGCCACATATTATTGGATTATGATTATTGATGGGTTATTGTGTATAAACATATCACCAATTTGCAGCTGATAAAGAAAGGTGGGTCCAATTTTGACTACTTGAACTACTGCTGGGTGGCTTATTCTATAATAATAGATAATAATGTATTAGTTGATTAATAATTTGTATTCATAATCTGAATCTGCAAAGTAACACGTAGGCTATTTTAAGCTGTCAAATGAAGTGGAGTAGAAGTAGGCTGTCAAGTAGCTTAAATACAAATAAATAACATTTTAGAAAAATAGACAGCAGTGATATGAGACGTGATATGAGCTATAACTAGTCCCACATTAAAATGAATATGGACTTACTGTCAGTGATGAGGGAGTGTAAAGCAGTGATGTGTCTCCGCCCCATGCCGTGACTCCTGGACAGCACGCAGTCTAGATAGAGGTCCCAGAAGACCCGGGCCAGGTCCCAGAACAGCGCCGTGTGTTTGCTGTTCTCTGACGACCTGAGGAACACCATAAGGTCCCAGAAAGCGGGCACCGTGTCAGCGATCCTCGGGGAGCGCATCTCCAGCAGCAGAGCGGAAGAGGAGTCCCAGCACTGCGGGTTCGACCGGTGGGCCGTCAGGGGGTCGACGTGAGCCGGCTTCTGGCTCTGCGGCGGCACGGCACACATGCAGCTCAGCACAAACACTGTGGCCACAGGTATGTTCAGGAGCACTGGGACCATCTGCAGAGGACGCAAAACACAGGCCAGCTGTTTCTATTGATTATCAGTAAAGTTGACTAATAGGCCTACCGATTAAGCCACATTATTAATTTAGCTATTTCAGTAGCTCAGTAACACCTAAAAACAAGCACATTTCTCTCAAAACGAATGTTTTTGTTGTTGTTTTGTTTTAAGGTAGCCTATAACTTTTAAGATTATGGCATGTGTGCGCTATGCATTTCAAAAGGCTACGTCTGCAACATACAACATTGGCCTATAGCCTATATTTTAGTCTGTGCATTAGAGGTCCAACAATTTAATTAAAGGCTAATAATTCACCCTATGCAATCCACAGTGTTACAATCTGTTCTGAGGCAAAATTTGCAGATTAGTCCTGTAATTAACCAGACAACGGAATAGGATGAAATATAAATAAAAATAATATAAAGTAGCCTAAATAAAGAGCAGCAATACAATAAAATGTACTTACCACCAAAGCTGGGCAGACTAACAAGACTAGTGTTGATTGGAGTATGGTAAATATCTGTTGGGTATCAGTTGACGTCAGTGCCTCCCTCCTTTGCGAGCAGTTAGCCTACTACTTGTATTTCGAAATATGTAGCCTAAAGCCTTATTTGTAGCCTAAGTTTTAACTTTAATAGTATTTTGCTGCCATTATCAATATTGTTAATGAGACTCTAATCATGCAGGGAATCGTCTTTCTAATATTATTTTGTTTGTCATCATGTTTGATAAGCTTAAAATTACTTTTTTAGTCAACAATCTAAAACCCAAAGATTCCTACTCCACTGTAAAACCACAGTCTTCATTCACACTTCATTCGCTTAAGTTAAACTGAAGCTGATATAAGGCTTCTGCGGTCTGAGCCAAACGGTTGCTTTTAATTCCTTTGCATTAAGGGAACCCAAAAGTCTGTGGTTCGAATAAGGAAAAACATTTTTTGTGACCACATTACCATTCAGAGCTTTTATGGCATATTGTGCTTAATGTATACCATGGACAGGAAACATAAGCAGTCTGACCTCAGAAACTTGGGTGGTTCTGCTTTCTGTAAAAACAAGCTCAGTCATGAACAGTGTTCCAGAGAGTGGTGCACGACTTACGTTTCTATGCTTTTACTGAAATGCCACATGCATACCTGATCTCAAATGTAATTACTTTCTCAGTGAGAGGTCAACACTAAATGTACTGGGAAGGTTTCTTACTCACTCATTCATTCTTCTGATGATGATGCAAAGAAGCAGACTTTATGACTATTTCCGCTGCAAGGCCTTAATTATAACTGTTAAATAAATACCATTTTCATATTCCTATTGAAACACAAAATGTGATGTTAGGATGCTTCTAGACTGGATAAGAGGCTAGAAGGTACAAATTATTATTATTACGTGACAAATTATTGTTTAGTAATGTGCTATGAAGGAATAACATTTCTAAGACGGTAGATATTTTTCTCCACACACTGATCATCCTGTAGTGATTCCCAACCAAGGGCACTTTTACCCCAGGGGGTACTTGGGGTGCACCTTGGGAGCCGTAGTTAACATATATCTTAAAGTTTTACTGTGCACAAGCTTGTACCTTAAACTTGTAATCAAATACCAGATATTTTCAAAGGGAGTTCTTAATCTTTTGTACTGATGATAACCGGGAGAGTTTCATGCTGATCCAAGCAGTAAAACATTGTCTATGGGAAATATGAACAAGGGGCATGTGAAATAGGTCTTTCCACTCTGCAACTTTTTAAGGATTCAGCTAAATTTGAATCAATATATGATGACAGTGAGGTTGTTTGTTTAAGGCGAGCCACTGTCAATCAAATGTGATCAAACCACACCCACAATTCTGATAAAGTTTTTGATAATATCTGGGGATGTGTTTTTCTGAACTTGAACTTTGATTTTTGCTCACGTAGTTATACAATGTAATATTATGGACATATTTAGGATGTGAAACCAAGTTGTCAAAGTCACCAGAATGCAGACATAAGCATGTGTCAGTGGCTCCAACATGAGCAAAAGAAATGGACGAGAGTTTGACATAACATTCCTGGTCAAGAATGAGAAAGAAAGATTGCATATGGTGAAAAAGACACCCGCTCGTTGTGTAGCAAATTTCAAGGTCTGGTGATGGACAAACAGCGTGTATTAGCAGTCAACTTGTAACTGTAATCATCCAGTCAGAAGTTATCGATCACACAGTAAGAGAGAGGACTGTGTTACACTGCACTGTCAATGATTTTAGTGGTGACCAGCCCCCACTTTGGAGCTATACCAGTCCAAAATGCAACCAGTCTAAAAACTTCTCTGACAGCTTCAGCAACTTTACCAAACGACAGCAGAATGGCTCCACAGTAAATCCAGAGATAAACTCGAACTTCTCGCTGGTTTTCTCATCGCTGTCAGCCAGTAACACAGGTGTGTACACTTGTCGAAGCTCTGTCAGCTGGACACATTATTTTCTGGTGGTGTGCCCCAAATTTAGCCCTCCTGCCGTAGAGCTCTTCCCAGAGGGAGATGAGGTCACTCTCAGGTGTAACCACAGTGGGGGTCGAGGTGTGTCATTTGGTTCATGAAAACAGACCGAAAGGATATGATTGTTAAAGTCGGACAGTTTATAAACAAAACTCATCTATCAATAGGATTGTGAGTCACAAAATTGACATATCTTTCTCTTATGGTACTGTGTCAGTGGAAGATGGGAAGGGGGGTATTGGTGTGCAGTTGTTGAGCAGAAAAATCATTATCATCGTCATCACCATCATCATTATCAGCAGAAAACCCTTCTAATTTACAGATAATCATTTTGGATTTACTTCTCATATGTAAGGAGGTCCGTACTGCTAGTTATTCCACATGTTGTTGTGGTCGCCGAGATCCAGAGGACCGGGAGAATAGAGCAGTTTTGCGATATCTGAGAGAGTTAAACTCTGTTAGTGAAACATCTCACCAAAAAAACAAACTAAGCGCTTGGATTCATTTAATCTGTTGTAATTTCAAATGGCATGCTTTGCTCTTGGGAAATATGTATAAACGATATAATTGTTCTGTTCTGATTTGTAAAATAGCTAACTATATTTCTCTGAAGTGAAACCGCTCAGGAGTGATAAATAATGTCATTGGTGGTGTACGACATCTTCTGGGGAAATTAATTATTTTGATTTTAAGCTTTAAAAAAAAAACCATTTAATTGGTTCAAAATCACATTTGATTAAGTTTTACCTTTATTTACTTTTAACTAATATTTTATTTTATGCATTTATTGTTGTTTTGATTAAATTCTTGTGATTATGTGATATCATTTTATTTTTACAGTATATAGTTTACAGTGTATTTCATGAATGAATCATCTAATGTTTATGGTTCTTATCATCACCCAGGAAAAACCTTGTTCTACATGAGTCAGTGATAAACTGTCTTGATGTTAAATGCCAAACATAAATGATAAAATCCTGTGTGCTCTTCCTGACTCAAAGTGCTATACATTTAAAGCAGACTAATGTGTACGGGTACCTGTTTTTCTCCCTTTTTATCTTGAATTATTAAATGTATTAAATGATTGTTTTAGTTGTTATTTAGTGCATATGAGAACTTTAAATATGCTTTTTAAATATGTTTGTATAAAAGCAGACATGCATAAGATATTGTTCCAATATTTCCATGTTGGTTAAATAAAAGTTAGCTATAATCAAAGTTACATGTTGCCATAATTTCCTTGAGTTTTATAGAGCAACATATGACTTTAACTTCAGTAAGTTTTAGCTAATTATTTAGCTTTAGCAATAATTTCCCTTAGCTTTAGTCGTAGTAGTCTTAGAAGCATTAACATCCTGTAGAAAATTGTACTCACTTAACTGAATAGTTTGACATTTTGAGAAATTCCCTATTTGCTTTTTTGCCGAGAGTTACATGAGGAGATCAATACCACTCATAATCACTGTTTCCACACATGGAGCTAATGTTACAACCTTTAGCTTAGCATAAAATTTGGAACAGTGCGAAACTGCTAGCCTGGCTCTGTCCAAACAAAATACAGCTAAATAGTGAACATGTCATTTCTAACTAAAATATATAAGTCTCTGTCTGTCTGTGTCTGTCCTTTGATTTTCTCAACAGCTGTTCATCCAATCGACTTAATAGTTGGGTGTATTGCTGAGGACCTAAGGAAGTGGGGGTGGCAGTTTTGCTTCAAGAACAGACAAACTCTCAAACATTTCAAGCATCAGCGATAAGCAGTTCTCGAGAAAACTGCACGCAGCAATACCGGAGGCCAAACAATCGGCCTGTTCCAAACAGGCACGTTTTCAACGGGCACTGCACTAGTTTTGTTTTAGTCTTGCTTGCCAGACCTATCTCCACAGCGCTGGTGAGTAAGGTCTGGCCCCCCCACACATACAATCCTTGATAGGAGAAGAAACAGCCCTGGGTTGTTTGCATTTCATTAAATCAATCCCAACCGTCTTGGGCGGTTCTAGCTCCGGATGCAGCGACGGTGTATCTGCAAATTGGTCTCGGGAAAGAACTTGTTTTGATGGAACATTTGCACTCTGCAAAAGAAAATGCCACATACAATATTAAATGAAAGTAACTGTTCACACAATACAGTAACGTGAGCTATTTAAATTAGCTGATACATGGTTAAACCCTAAACGCCATTTGCTATTACCAGTGTATTGCCGTGTGTATTTTGTCCATAGCAAATCCCTGAAAGAACCAAGCAGGCTTGCCTTGTTGCACCATCCAAATTTCTTCACAATTTGCCGTTTTTAGCGAATAGCTTACCACCTCGAAGTTTGTTGATTTTTTTTTCCGAAACCAACCGAGTTTTACAAGGCAAGGGACATCCAGGGGAAGATCAGGCGGCAACGGATATTTCAGCGATTATCCGGTCGTTGATCCAGATTAGTTTTGTTTAAACAGCACAAAAGCAAAAAAAATATTTGTGGCTTTACAGGAAGTTATTTGCCTAGCAATGTTTTTTCACTGACCTGAGCTAAGCGTTTCTTGTCTGTAGCTTCATATGTAATGGACAGATATGAGTGTGATATCAATCTTCTTATCTAACTTTTGGCAAAAAAGGGGATAATTATATTTCCTATAATGTCAAACTGTTTCTTAAAGCAGTAGGCTACATACAGTGTCTCTGCTGGACCCATCTAATGCATTGAACAAATTTATTACGTTTTCAGTGCTTTATAAAATAACATGTCTATTTGTGAAAATGCAATTGTTAATACCCTAAAAGGATAAAAGGCTTGGAAGTTATGACACTGACTAAGACCAGGGGCGTCGGAAGTAGGAGGTCCAAGAGGTCATATTGGCGTGAAATTACTGTTTCTTAATTCAATTATTTTTTGGAGGCATTTTTAGGCCTTTATTATGACAGGACAGCTTAGACATTAAAGGGGAGAGAGAAGGGAATGACATGCAGCAAAGGGCCACAGGTCGGAGTCAAACATGCGGCCACTGCGTCGAGGACTGAGCCTCTGTATATGGGTACGTGCTCTACCAGGTGAGACGCTTAGACGCTTACAGCCATAGGCGAAACCTATTCGGCACGCGCAGGCAACGAGCCAGTCAACATACAAGTTTTGAAAGTTCACATGAATTGGTACTTGTTCATGTGAAGTGTACACACACAAAGTAAATAAAATCAGTTCAGTGATGATTTGGCAGGGAAAAACACAAACGCTCAAATAAAATTTGTCAGTAGTTTATTCATCGGTCCAACTGTACATGATGCAGTGAGAGAGGGACACCAGATGATGAGTAACATGGCGGATTACAACGATGCCAGTGCTATGGCAGCACCTGGAACACACCAACTATCAGCTGGACTGAAAATAATAGCCCCGCACAAGGAAACTGTTCAGGCCTCAATATGTACAGGCACCATACAGTGTGTTTGTGTACGTGTGTGTGCATGTGTGAGATTAAAAACATCAGACCGGATGAAAAACACACAAAAATGATTTTCAGTTCCACAAATGTAAAAGGCTGCTCTCTCGCTTTTCATTGGAAATATTAATAATTATCTTTTTTTTCTATTTGTCCATTCATAGTTGGAGTATGTTGAAGCAAAGTGAAATGAGACGTGGAGTGGCCAAATACAAAAGATTAGCTGATTAGCTGAACTGTTTTGTAATTCCATGTCTACATTGATATCATTATTCCCCATACGTTTGTGCAATATCTCTCTTTGCATAGTAAATAAAAGTTAAATGTTTTTGTTGTTGACATGCACCTATCTTTTGTAGCATATTTTTCTTGCGGATTTTGGGGACTCCCATATAGAATTATAAGCCCACTATAGTGATTGCATGCAGCGTTACCAGTTGAGCTGAACTTGATTTCTACTAAGAGTTTATGAGAGCAAAAAGGTTAAGCTAGTATAGTGGGTGTTATTGAGGACTGTTACGTAAGACCTGGCTGGACAGGTGAGTGCCTGCATGGACAGACTTCATGCCTTCAGCAGTAGGAGAGGCACCACTGGCTGCAGACAGAGGGGAAAGTGCTCTGTGTGCAACAACATCCATATGTTCAGGTGATTGGTTCTTTGGCTTTTGAGTCACTGTAGAAGATACTTCGGGGTAGAGGGGGAGAGGGGGGTGGGGGGTCTTGTGACGTTAATCGGACATATCAGTCTGAATCCCTCTGGAACTGACATGCTTCTCCTCAACAACCACGGCTACTCTGTCCGCTGAATCTAACCTTTGACCTACGCCCCAAACGATCACAGGCTATGCAGCGTGGGATTACAATTTTGGCCCAAATCTCCAATTCTTTTCAATAACATTGCCAAAAACACCCGCTATACAACATGCTAAGATAAAAACAAAAGCAATTGATGTCCTTGTAAAATATGCTGTTAATTCCAAACCTGAACTCCTTATTTATGTACAATTTTGGGTGTGTGCATTCACTATGTGGTCTGCACTGCCCTTATGGGTCCTCACCTGCAGCCTCTTTAATCATCTACAGCACCTAAAACGTGAGCTATAGGAGCTTTAACCAGCTTTCCACTGGGTTTTGTTTTTAACGAGTTCTATCTCTTGCATTAGATGATTCCGTTTTTTTTTCTTCTCTTTGTACGTTTTTTTTGTGTGGTATATTCATAGCTTTCGTAGCCATGCAGAGCCCTGCAGAGAGGGCTCTTCATGCCGGGGGGCCAGCAAGCAGCACACTTTTGTGCAGATAATCATGCCAGGTGAGAAAGTGGTGTGGATTCCGCCTGAACGCCTGTGCACTGGCACTAAAGGATGGAAGAGGAGCTCTGTCACTCTAGAGATCAGGGTGGGGGTGGGGGTTTGTTACATGGGTGAGGTGGAGTTGAAAAGGCTGCATTTCTAAAGTCACTACGATGGAATTTGTTAAAATGTCCACTATGTCATTTTCAAGTATATCTAATGCCAAAGATCAGCAGCAATAAGTGCAGTCCAGCTGTCAGGTAGCCAACTAAGGAAGCCTTGAAGGAGTCCGTCTGTCAATTGCCATCTCTCCCTGGGTCAAATGGCTGAGGCGTTGGGGTCGTATCGCCGTTTCTTCACATTTCTTACATGGAGACAAGAAACAGGAGTCAGAATGTGCTATAATCACATATGTAACACAGCTAGTGCAACCTGGACAAGCATCCACACTCATCGCCTCAGTTTACAATAGTAGACTCGCAAGTAAAATTCCACACACAATTCTTTTTGGTATATTCAAGAGCGGAAAATAAAAAGGATCTCTATGGTTGTATCATTATTTGAGGACTTCAAGATCATAATGCTGAAGACATTGAAGTGAGGAAAGGCTGGTCCACATTGAGCCAGTTTGGCCTTGACTGCAAAGAGGCAATCAGAAGTATTTATATTCACAAACCTTTACATCCCAATTCATGATAATTTGACAGTATCGTAAAATGACTTTCTTATACACAATACTAATACATTTTTATTTAGGATCTATTTAACTTAGGTTAGAAGTAATGAAAAACCTCACCCAGTTTATTGAGCAAAAGAACAATAAAGCCTACATTCAAATGAGCTAATAAATACATTTTGAAGGTCTATGAATATAAATATCCCCTCTCACAGACAACTGCTGACTGGTTTGTGCGTGCAACGTTAGTTTACAAGGTAAAGAAGTGTAGGAGACATGTCTCATTACCAGTTTGGATGGGAAAGACATTAGTTCCACTCAAAACATAACCATCTGGGAAGAAAGAGCTAACATAAAATATATTCTATAGAGGAGGGAAAGAGGAGACAACCACATAAACAGACACAGCAGCAGCAACAACTACTACCACAACAGTGGGACAACAACAAACACGACAACAGGAGTGATGCATAACCTCCCCGTACTGTGGCTTGTTGTGGGGCTCCTATCACTCTGTCATGCACCTGTTCCAATAGTAGGCCAGTTGAAGGTGGCACTATTGCTGTGCGTGGTTCATGCAGTGCAATGTGCCGTGTCTGTACCAGGTCTGTGAAGCAGGCAGCAATGGCAGCTGGTGTGGGCGGGGTCCTAGAGTCCTGCTCTGCTCTAGGGCGGAGCCTGGCCATCTTAGGTGGATGTGGCCAGCCATGGCACAAAGGCTGCAGCCAACAAAAAGGGTCCTGGCTTCTCTCTCTCTCTCTCTCTCTCTCTCTCACCACTCCATTTAAAGTCTCTCCCTCAACCAGTAACAGACTGAGAAAAAAGATCATGGAAGTGATGAGAGCATGACAACCCTTGACCAAATCACTCTGGGTTTGGCTCAGCCTTTGTGCAATGAACTGATCTCCTCCAAATCAACAAGTCAACATGCAGAAATGTTACTTTCTTTCTTTCTTTTTTTTTTGGTGACAACCATGATGCTTTGCTACCTGGCATGCTTTAGTGGCTGCAGGATTGCATTTCTTAGTTGTCTCTTAGGCCTATTTAGATTAAGATGTGTAACACCCCTGTTGCTCAAGACAGCAGGCTAATCAGTGGTAGATTGGACTTCATTAATCTATTGTACAATAAAGTACAATTTTCTGGTTACCAAGAGATATAATAGAGGCCTATCTTTGGATTTCAGAGAGGACATTTTTATCAGTACAAGCATTTTTTTTTTTTTGGTTATTAAAAGTATTCTTTTCCCTCTGTTATCAGGACTAAACATGCATGTCAGGCATTGAGCTCTGCCCGTCCAATCAGTTTGAGGTTCTGCTACAGATCAACAGACGACCCCCACATGGAGCCCAGTGTCTCTCCAAATCACCCTTTACACATCTAACCACATCCTCTTCTATAGCAACCAGGAATGAACACTGGATGAGGTTGAACAGTTCAGATATGAGTTTGTGTATTGTCCACCCTGGGGTCCATATTCTGTAGCAGGAGGTCAAACCCTGGTGTCTAGAAGCAGCAGGGATGCTAGAGTTACAGCAGGAGAGGCATGCGGCGTGTTGCTTACTTAAAGCCCCATCCAGTCCCCCCCAGCACTATGGCAGCCACAAGGATGGCTCCGGCGATGGAGCCTATTATTAGATTGGTGGCACTAGGACCTGTAAAGGGTTATGGGGAAAAAGACATGAGTTTCTATACTCACTTACTGTATAAATAACACGTAACTATACAATGAAGATTTCACATGGAACAGAAAACATAACCATAAGTACTGTTACAGTAAAATGACTGAATCTGAGAATGTATTTTGCATGCCCCCTTTAGTGTGTAACATGAAGATAATGAAGTAGAGGCCCTGGGATTTTTATGTATCTGGTGTCAGTTAAGGTAGTGATTATCAGTGGTTTGTCTGTGAAGGTTGTGCAGAAGACTAGACCCTGGGTATCCATCACTATAAAGGTTTAATTAAACAGAGATTGACAGGTGATATGTATATGTGGTCTGCAGTATGAGCAGTAGAAAATGTTTTTAGGGGTCCCAGTCACCACACAGCCTACCACTGACTGACAAGCCAGGTCACTAACTGGACACTTCTCAGGACTGTTTTCCATCTAAATGCCCCACATGCCCCAGAAAGGAGAGGATCACAGGAGCAACCACATAACGACTAAGAATAAGATAGAGAAAAGGGACAAGAAGAAGAAGAGGGAATATGAAGAAAGAGGCTTGTAGTAATGGGGAACAACAGGTAGAGGCAGGAGAGGGGGAGGAGGAGGAGGAAGAGGAGGAGGAGAGGGAATCCATCAATCAATCACACAACACTGAAAACATCCAATCACATAACAATTATATGGTCATCACCAACACACAAGAAAACACAAAGCCACCGGGACGCACACACGGGCTCAGGCCGGCTCACGAGACCGCCCGCACACTGAGGCACCACTATGAGAGGAAGAGCTGTGAAAGGGTTAAAGATGCTTACTCTATTCCCCACCCTGTGCCTCCAAAAATCACCCCCAGGGCCAGAATGGTCCCTGCTACTGCCCCTATCAGCCTGTTAGTGGCCACGCTCACTGTGCAGAGGGAAAAGGAGCATTATTACCACCCTGTCAAAAACAAACAGCAGGCGTCTGCTTCAGAGTCATGGATGAAGTGACACGGTTCCCTCTGTGACGCTTCCCACCCCCTTTACCACCACCGCCGTCCCGTTCATCTTCTGAAGCTAAACAAATGTAACACTGCTTTTATATTCTCCTTCAGTCGCCATTTTACACGATCTAACAGTGTGACTGAGAATGACATGCGATATTGAAGAACAAAAACACAGTATATAAGTCAGCGTGAATCTTGGCTAGATTAAATCAGTAAACCTAAGCGTGTGTTATTCATTCTATCAGACGGCAGAGGTTGAAAGAGGTGGAAACCGACCCTTGGGTCCTTCGTCCTGAGTGGCCTCAGGCTCTTTAGGCGGGTCAGGCATGCTACAGTCTGTCCCTGCCCAGGTGGTGTCGCAGGTGCATGTGGCTTCATTGTTGCACACCTGTACAGATCAGACAGAAATAGATTAGGTGAGGAGGGGAAAGGAAGAGCTGTAAATAATGGTGCTGAGACACTGGTACTTTTTGGGAACCATTGTTCACACACTTACACTTACTACACTGTAAAAGGTAGATAACGATAATGACACATTTCTGGATCTAGATTCATTCTATCACAGCTCTACAATGGAATTTTAGCCAGGTCAGCTTTGTAAAGACAGCTATAATTATGCAAACAACATCAGAGCAGCTCTACAGGCAGAACTGAATCTAATTGATTGAATTACACAACAACGGCTGGATGAACCACAGTGTGCTGGAACCCAAAAAGCTGTTCTCACAGCAGACATTATGACATGTGATAGTAGTAGCACAAGTGCTACTAATAGCATTAAATATGGCTCTGTTCTATAAGTGTCCCGGTAAGTCATGACAGTGAGCCAGCATGCACAATACCAGGACCCTGAAACTAAATGGAATTCAGCCATCGTTAATTCTATTATTTACACCTGACTGTGTCTCCTGTGAAAAAGGCCTGAAGAAGTGACAGACCTTTCTCACAGAGGACATTTTGACTTTGACAAACAGGTGTAGCTAATAACGCCTCTGAAGCATTAAATGCACCAACAGTTAACACTAATACAAATGGACCATTCATACTATGGACAATAACTATGGAGTAGCCTGCACATATATGACATGCAGCTTCTGTGAATTCTAACCACAGAGGTGTTTTCACTTGTGTTGCCTGATTAGACCTCTGCCTTCAAGAAATGAATCAAGGCTCACGGTACATTTTAAATATTGTTTTTAAGCAAAATTGTAGCCTTCCTTTTATTGAACATTAGCTTAGTTTAGTTTTTAAAACAATTTACATGAAACACGTTGAGCTGCATTTAATAATGAAAGGTAGAATACTAAAAAAGTGTATTTCTAATATTATTATATATTATTGATGGCTGCATTTCATGTAAGTGTGTCAGTGCCAGGGTGCTGGTGCATGGTAGCTCACTGGACACAACAACAAAAAACAGTTACATTACAGTGAGTGGGCTGCATTTGTCCAGTTTATGTTGATGTCTCAATAAAGGATCTGTCTATCATTTATTGTACAGCCTACTTAAGTGATGTCTGTATAACAAATGCTATTAAGCCTGGATAGACCACAAAGAGATAAGCGTAAATTGTGGGTAAGTTTGCACCAGGACTCACCCCATGGGCAGAGCACACCTGTCCATTAGGTCCACTGGGGCAGGTGCTCATGTTGAGTGACTGGATGGGCAGACACTTGCGGTCAAGGCACATCATTGACGGCCCACAGGGAGTCCCATCCTCCACGTAGCCTAAATCAGTGTCATCATCCAAAAGGACATGGCCACCACTGTGAAGACAGGGAGGAGAAAGGGAAAGAGGGAGAAAGATAAGAAAGGAGGGGAAAAATTAACCAAAAGTGATAAAAACGTGACTGCAGACTATAGTTTCCAGGACATGAACAGGTGTTGTTATATAGTACACATGTGTTTACCTGCAGTCTACCAGTCTGCCTTGATGGTTGAAGGAGGCTGGGGTGATATCTCCTTTCATCATTCCGACGCGTGGGTTGCGGCCGATGTTGGAACACAAAAGGTAACCGCAGAACACATCACTGAAAACACAACAGAGAGAAGTCTGTACAGACACCAGTCGTCAACTTAATATACCTTTTGACTTGTCAGGCCATCTATCATCACTTTCAAATCCTGTCTTAACACCTGTCTTTTAACAACTGCTTTTGAGTCCTCTATATTTACTATGGCTAGCAGATTGATTTATTCTGTTACAGTTACTTCCCATTTCATTTTGTTTTAATTATTTAAAGCATTTTGGTGAACGTTTTTAAATGTGCTCTATAGATAAATTGACAGTCAATCAACAGTCCCCTCCCAGTAAGCAATTCAATTTGTTTTCAGTTGTGGAAAGCATTCTTATGTTTAACAGTGGCCCTGGTTCGCAACATGGATGTATTTAGAGAACCTTGCTGCCAAAACACAATACTGCAAATCAAAACAGGAAAGCTCCAACTGCGAGTATATGGGCTGGGCTTGCAAAATGCTTTTAGGGACAAAGTTCCTGTAAACTATGTGCCCTCTGTTGCCTTCTATTGGTTGACTTCAAAACAACATGAAACTCCTTTGTTTTCAGTAAGAAAAATAATGAAACCATAGCCCTGCCTCTATGTAAAAATATAAAGTACTGTCACACTGGAAATACCATAGTTAATTTGATTTGTCTTCCTTTGAAACTCACTGTTTGCTACACTGGATCCATTTGTCTCCATCCTTTCCACAGTTGCCCTTCTCTGTGCCCTCCGTGTTCAGCTTCTCATAGCAGAACTTCTCAGAGCCTCCAGCCTCTGAGGGAAAGAGAAGAGGCGTGAACTGCCCAGCACTGACCACAGCAAGTCTCTGTATGGCAATACACTCTATACTCTGACACTCCATTAATACAAGCTAATATGAGCCAAAAGGAATATTAATTACTTACTTGACCCCCAGATGTATTTACACTGGTTTTCTCTGGTCTTGCACTCTCCGTTGTAGCAGCGGCCCTTCAGACAGAAAAGAACAAGTTAGCTGTTAGTCAGTCAGGTGCTCCCAAACTGCTATTCTGATGCATGACTGCTCCTTTTTTTAATGTCATTAGTCTGCTTACCTGGTTTACCTGGCAGAGGTAACCATCTTGTTTATGAAGATTGGGAGGGCACTGCAAACAGTGACAAACATTAGACTTCTTCATAACCATGTACATTAGCTTAAACATGCAATAATAAAATATGCAATACGTTTGAAACTGAAAATGTAACAGTGCAACACAAGAACACCTGTCCAGAGTCCCCAGAGCAAGTCTCTGAGATATCACAGTCGTTCACAGCATAGCGGCAACTGTAACCTCGTGGATAAAACTGGCAGGAAAAGGAAAGAAGATAAAAGTCAGAGGTATGAATAAATATTTTGTGCTGTAAAATGTTGAGAAAAGACCAAACTCATACCAGACATGTGTTATTGCAGCACGGGCCATCACTGCAGTGGGCCCCATTGGCGAGGGAACACTTCTTGCAGCATTCCTTGTAGCACTCCTGGAAATAAACAGTGGGAAGAGCTTCATCCTTCTGAATACACAGACGACAACAAACAGATTTGACATTCTGAAGTAAAAGAAACTCACTGCTCTCGCTCCGCAGTCGCACTCCTCTCCCACTTCCACAAATCCATTACCGCATTCTGTTGCCTCGAACAGCTAACAGAAGAAGACAGGAGTGTGTAAAGGATGGAGCATACGTGTGATTCATGACAGCTGGGGCAGAGTTGTGAGCGTCTAACCTTGGTTGGCCTGTTAAACAGACACGAGCCTCCACCTTTTAAAAGGAACTCCTTGTAGTCTGAGATGCTGCATTTGGAAAATCTCCGTGGGTGTTGGACTCTGAAGAGACAGAAAACCAAGTGATAATTAACAAGAACTGTAAGTGTCGACCAACGAGGATGGAAGCATGGCTCTAAATGCTGTCGGGTGCTATGCGTCTGTTGAGCCGCTTTCATTACGAGTGGTTTTTTTTGCCTACCATAAGCAAGACATTAGAGCATCTCTTGCACACACACACACACACAGCTTATCTTTATTAAGCTATTCATTACAGACTACTGTTACTGATATCTATTAATGTTTACTGTATATGTTCTCAAATTCTTCACACTGTTGAGAGTTTATTTTGGTGATGTAGCTAATGGTAGTGGCAGTGTTTGCTGAAGGTCTTTTGTGAACTCTACAAAAAAGGATTGTTGCACAATGCACTGTTCGAAACAATCACACTTTTACATCTCCTGACAGCCCGCAATCAGCTACAAAAACATTTCAGAACTAACTGCCTACGACAGCAAAGAGAACATATTTGAGACCTTTGTAAATTAAATTTGAGTCTTTTCAATACCTTCTAAGGAAACAAAATACAATGCTTTTTAGGACTTTTTAAGACCTGCAGATACCCTGTGAAAATACTGTCAGAATAGTATGAGAACAAGGTAAAAGCATGGATCAGTCTACATTGGTTCATTTATTTTACACAACTGCTATCTTGAATTGTAGATGCAGTGTAAGCTTGTCCTCAATTCGGCAAATCCCAGGAAATAAGAAAACAAAATGGGAGCAGACAAAAACACAACACCTATGTGTGAACAGAAAAATGAATTGCTGTGATTAAACAAAAAGCAGTAATGACATGCCTTTATGTGCAGGGACGTGGAAAGAGTTACTGGTGCTCTATATAAGTATATAATGTTGCTGTGCCCCTTTGTCACCTTTTTCAAATAACAGTAGTTGATAAAAGCATACTGACCGCATTTATACCTGATATTAACATGCAGTCTGTATCTACCAGGTGCAAATGGGCTCACTGATTAGTGTATTCTTTGACTGACTGAATCTTTGGTCAAAAATTGTGTTACACAAAAAAAAACAAAAGGGTTGACTGGTGAGATTTTGAATTATCAGTACAGTCAAAACAGAATATATATCTACCAATTCTGCATTCATTCTCACACTCCCAGAGTGCATTAGTGGTTGACCATAAACAAGCATCTCTAATTGTTCCACTAACCCCGTCTTGTGTGTGTGTGTGTGTGTGTGTGTGTGTGTGTGTGTGTCTCTAAGGGATATATTGGACATTACCCAGTGTCCTCCATTATGCAGCCAGGCCATGGGTCAACACAACCGCATTCCTCTGCAAAAAAAGGTAAGAGAGGACAGGAAAAACACAGAAACAGACAGTGAGAGAAATGCACAGAAAGAAACAGTCACACTAAGATGTTTTTCAAGACAAGTATTTAAATACAATGACTGTATTTCTGCTGTATCACCTCAAAAAGAATCAGCATTACATTGGTGGATTTAGCACCTGATTTCCAAAGCTTTCAGCTGAATAATTCTATTTTCCACTGACATAATAACAATCATTTCTCAAGCTCGGACAGTTTTGGGACCATACAAATAATCTCTCTGATGGTTGAGCTTCACTAAGCGCTGTGATCTTAAAACAAATGGCATAATTCATCCTTCTCCAGCCTGACTGAAAGTCTACTTTAGGACCACTTTTTCCAAAACAATCAGAGCATCCCTCCATCTGTCAATTCTGGCACAGATAAGAGTTGACAAGAGACAGTTTGGTCCAGTCAAAAGGCATATTTTTGTTTTATAGGCACCGTGTCCTGCTTTAAATGATAAAGTCATTTAAAATTCTAAACCTAAAATCTGAGATAACCCTTACTTTTTTAAATGTAAGATGACAAAAAGATCTACAGTCTTACATTCAGTCCATTAACATACTTATAAGATACAACACAAAACAACATATCCTACTTACGCCTAGAGGTATCTAGCCATGCCAAAGGATTTGGTTTATGCTGAAGTTTTAGGATATCTGCTAACATGCCAATGCAATGGAGGGTTATTGAATTTTCGATGCTGAAAGCCCAAAATTCAAAAGAAACATGCCTTTATAACCACCATGTCTCTGATTAATCAGGTCGAACCACAGGCTTCTCTGTGGACAGTTTTAGTGAGAACTATGTTCTACAAAACATCACAAAAGGTGGGGGAGAACAGCCAAAGTGCATGGGATCGCAAAACCTCAGCAAATTACATTACACTCATTTGACACTTTTGTCCAAAGTAACTAAAACGAAAACCATCTGCAGGCTAAATACAACTAGAGGTGAGGAAAGATATGTTTTTGGGGATTTGAATGATCTGAACGCTGTGATTTTGGCTCTGAATAGCCTGCCCTCCCTAAATTCACTTTAGTTGTGAGATAAGAACGTGTTTTTCATGTATACTTCTCTTGGATGCTGGGTCCCACTGGATGCCCAGGTTCTGAGCCAGGCTCTGGGATAGAGACCCTGCCATGGACAAGCTGTTGCCATACTGTGGACACAGCAGAGACCAGGGATTATTCACCTGCAGTCAGTCTCTGTGATACAGGGTGATGCTCAGTGTTAGACACAGCAAATCTGACCTCATTGACCCCTACTCCTCGGCTCACAGAACACATGCCTCCAAAGTATGCTGCGCTGCTCCTGCGGTAGTGGAAGGTCGCATTTCTACAAGAATGGTGGAAGACAAAGAGACAGACATGAACAACAGCTGAAAGATACAAACTAATCACAGAGGATTAGAGGAGTCAAAAGGTCAGATTAACCCAATATTTTTACTAAACTACTCACTCCTGCGGACACAGTGCTGTTTCAATACCATGAACTTACAGAGAGAATATTAACAACGTCACAGCATGGATCAGGCTGTAGGAAAATAATGCCAAACTAAGATATTGCAGAAACTATCTGTATTGCATCCAGCCTACTGTACATACTTTGGGTCTCAGAAGTGGTTGCAGATTCAGGATCATATTTGTATTGACTCCCGGCCATGATTACACAGTACAAAAAACATAAAATACGACAATGATAAAACAATGGCACCCGGTAGGAATGAAGAGCAACAAAAGAAAAGAAAATCTTCCAGAAGGCATGGAATTTGACTATAATAATAAAATGAACTTAAACATAGATGGGCGGTTTAAATAGTACTTTGACAAGGATGTTTTCATATTATTCATTATGCTTGCATTTTTATATATTTACACAATACACTTCCATAAGAGAAAAGTAAATACAATGGAAAGTATTCTACAGTAAGTTTACGTCCACCTGTTTTATTCAAATTTTTAAATAACACATACAAAAAACAAAATCCATATTAATAAAGAAGATGCACCAAAGGGTGATGGAAACACATTTAGTTTAAATAAAGAACTTACGAGAAGAGGTGCACAGCGTCGGCATGGTGCTTGATGTTCTGCTGCCGGTACTTGGAGAAATCCCGCAGCATCTCCAGCGGCCTCACACTGATGGGGATCTGATCCTTGTCCGTCCAGATCTCCACAGCAACGAGTACCACGCGTGTATGTAGCTGCTCTTTGAAGATCTGCCATTGAAGCGTGCAGTGAATGGGGAGGAATAAAGAAAGGCAGAGAGAGCGAGAGGCAGAGAAAGAGAGCAGCAGCAACAGCACAGGGAGAGGAGAACAACACTGGGTGTGAATTTGGATCTGTACTGTCTGAGGAGGACAGATGAGGGGATGCAGCACACTGAGGAAAAGGAGGAACAGGGGAGAGTTAATGCACGTGATGAGGACACAGAGCAAACACCAGCACAATGCAATGAAGACTAACGTTAAGACAACTAGGGGGCCGACTCTAGGGTTAGAGAGACAATTGTCTTGGGTGGCGCTAAGCGCCGGACGGAGCAACGGTGCCGCTGCAAAATAGCCTCGGGAAGGAACTTGTCTTGGTGGAACATGTGTACGTTTAAAACTCAGATTGGACAGATAGTCTAGCTGGCTGTCTTGGCTTTACCCTGCAGACATCTGAGGAGCAGTTAACCATAGTCCTCATAAAATTGACTTTAAAATTCAAACACAAAGAAAGCCGAAGGTAATGGACATCCGGCCGTAAAAAAAAAAAAAAACGACATCCGGACCAATCCCGGAAGTGGAACGTCGTGGATATAGATAGGTGCACACTGTAAAGACATATTTGGCAGCTACCATTGTCTCTATCCCTCTGTGTTGTACTGTATGCAACATATAGGCTACATTATCATGGGTGAAATGTTATATTCTGCTGTCACCAAACTATAAGAAACAAATCTAAGAGTCTACAGCCATGCTTACGGCTGTGTGAGGCTGCATTAGCGGAAAGTAAGAAGTCGAGCACTGTCCTTAAGTACACTTTTGACGTACTTTTACTTCACTTGATTTTACTTGATATTTCAATGTAATGCTACTTTAAACTTCTACTACTATTTTACTTTTTACTTCACTACATTTATGACAGCCAGAGTTACTTTACAGATTAAGATTTTACAAACAAAACATATGAATAATTTATAAATATGACATTGCACTATACATTTAACTATCCAACAGTATATAAAGTAGTTCAAATATGCTCCACCTCCACCTGCTGCAACATCAAAATGCTACTTATGTGTTAAAGCATCAGTAATAATATTTTAACAACATGATATATATATATAATAATATAACTCTGAATGGGACCATTCTGCCCAATGAATACTTTTACTTTAATGCTTGCAATACATTTTGGCAGTTAATACTTCTTTACTTTTACTTATGTGAAATCTGATATGTAGGACTTCAACTTGCAACAGAGTATTTTTACAGAGTAGTATTTTTACTTGTACTTGTTTTTTTACTTGTACTTGTTACTAAGTAACTCTCGCCAAAATCCAATTTTTGTGAATGTGCCCGAGTCAAACTTTCGTTTAAAAGCATAATTAGTGTTGTTGTTGCTGCTGGTGGCGCTAGAGGAAAAGTCAGTCATTAGGGTTAATGCTTTGGGGGAAAATGAATGTCTGACTCTGTACCAAAAGACGGTAGATGTAGAGATATTTTAAAGGACAAGTGAAACAACTGACCTACTGGTAGCTACAGGAAAAGTCAGAAGATCACCAAAGTCATTGGGATACATCCTCTGGGGACCATGAATGTCTGTATAAAAAGTCATGGCAATCCATCCAATAGTTTTTGAGATATTTCAGCCTGGACCAAAGTGGTGGATCAACTGACATTGCAACTCTAATAATTGTGTGTATGTAAATTCTGAAGTGGATCTATACAAAACATACACAGGGTAACTAAAGAGTTTACTCACAGCATCCACAACATTCACCACTGACTTGGCAAAATTCCTTGTGTGCTGCTTGGTCTTGTGTCGTCTAAACTGCAGGCACAAAGAAAGAACAACACAGATAAATAAGCTGCAGTGATTTGATGGTGCTCACTCAATATAATGTGCTGTATTCACTGCTCTCTCTTGTGGGAAAAAGGTCTCAAATATATTGTAGATGTGTTGGTTTTTTGTTTTTTCTGAGAAACTATCAGCTACATACCATACTGTGGTCACTGACAATCATGATTTCCAAATACTTCATCTCCTCAAATACACTGCGAGGCATCTGCAAAATAAAAAACACACCAGCAATTATCAGGAGTGGAGTGTTGTCTTTATAGTTCCATTATGACCACAAGTTAGACTTTGACCATGTTCTCCACTGCAACATTTGTATATTCATTGTATAACAATTCAAGGGTGGGTGAACTAATGTTTTAGCATTACTTCAGAGAGACGTGAGATCAGAGACTTACTGCTCGCTTTTTTCTGCGCTTCAGCCAGGACAAGTCATCCAGCTCCGGGAAGAGCTGCTCCTCGTCCTCAACTTCAAACACACACAAGGAAACAGTGACACATTTACAACTGGGTTTGCCTCTTTCGTGAGTTCAAAAAAATAAAATAAAGGTTTTTCCCCCCCAGAAAATGGAATTTCCCATTAAGCACTGTGTTAAATAACACTAAGTATGTTAGACTACAGTAGAGACATTACAATTGTAAAATTCATTCCAGTTTAATCCTCCTTTCTCACCAATCCAAACTACATATTATAAAATGTTAGGCTGTAACAGCCATTGAAATTGTGTTTTCTTAAAGCTCTATGACAACAAGCCGTACGTGGAAGCACTACTTGCCGCCATACTTGTGTGTTTTGTGGTGAACACACATACGGGGAAGGCCATGTCAGGGTCAAGAGAGGTGTGGCGAGGTGGAGGACTGATTGAGGAGGTTATGTAAGATGATGGATGACAGTGGTGGAAACACTTACTCTGTTCCTCTAAATCATTGTTCCACTGAAAGGAGGCTGTTCTTCTTAGTGTGTGAGGCCTTGCAGCTGTATCCTGCAGGGGTGAGGCAAACAAGTGTTTACAGATTATGAAGCTTGATACCACTCTTATATTTGTCTGGTGAATATGAAGCTACAGCCAGCAGCAAGTTAGTTTAGCTTAGTATAAAGACTGGAAACAAAACTTTGTTTTTTGAACAGACTAAAAAGACAAGATATACCATGTTAATTTGGAAGCTGGTTGGCAGGCTAGCTGTTTCCCCCTACCTTCAGTCTAAGTTATTTAAGTTAAAATAACCGGCCGCTGGCTGTAGCTTCATATTTATCCTACAGCTATGAGAGTGTTATCAATCTTCTCATGTAACTCTCGGCAAGAAAGCGAACAAGCCTATTTCCCAAAATTCCAAACTATCCCTCTAATGGCTTTTAGCAGACTAGTATTTTGATGATATGATCAAATGATGTTGGACAAATAAATGATTTTGAGAAAGATGAGACGAATAACAAGCAAAGTTCAGTGCTTTACACATATGAAAAGTTTGGAGTCATGTAATGCATAACAGTACATCAGTTTGATGTGATTTTACATAAATGTTTCATATCATGATGCATACTGAAATCATAAATATCCCTATTATTATCCTGATATTGATTTCAACTATATTGCCCAGCCGTACTAGTAACACTAATGAAAAAAACAATACAACAAAACAGCTTAACAATCTGGGATTAACATGACTAGTATGAATAGAAGTTAAACATACATCACATCTCATATATAAAATACTGAATGTTTGTTTAAACCTATAAACCAAATTGAGTATATAAGCTAATGTACTCAATTACTTTCCTGGACACATAGACTGTACAAATTGGCTAGACAGTGCTTCACTGTCTCATCTCCTTCCTTTAAAAACAGGAATGTCCTTGGAGTGATTAGGATATCCTCAGCATCTACAAAGGGTGGTGTGTGTGTGAGAGGTGGCGATGAGTGGGTCAAAACCTTTATGCAACACATATTTTAGTTCTCTGCGACAGGAAGAACTTACGATTGAATGAGTCTGTTGTAAGGGCTCAATTAGATACACATAGACTCCATCGTCAAACATCCCACTGCCGGGCAGAGAGAGTAGAAAAGAGAGAGAAGGCAGTCGATACTGAGTCATTAGGAGCTGAGGAGCAGAGATGAGTGTATCCAGAAATATTCTGAACACGGCGAGGATTACACACAACTCTGCTGTTCACTTACTGCAGCCCGTTGCAGGTAGATAAGGCCACATGGGAGTTATCGTTCCCTCTCACCTGGCCGTGGTAGTAACAGTGCTCACCGCCCTGAGGGAAGAAGACACGGTGCTAATGCAGCATCACAGCAAACCCCAGCCATAAAGCAGCAATACTGGCAGCACACCACACATAACTGTGCATACGTTGACAGATGATGTCTCAGATTGTGATGTGTCGTATTTTTTTACTTAATTATCATGTGTTTGGATTTTTTAACCTCTCAGAGGAGGTAACAGCTTGTCTCACAGATGCCAGGTTTGGCACATTTGCAATGCATTTCTGCAGGGGGTCTTTGCTTGTGAAGATGTGAAGTTAAAACATTGCTAGGTGGATCCTGGCACTATCTGTGACTCAGCTGTCAGATCCAGGGTGAGCAGAGGACATTCACCCCCATCTCTCTCTCTCTCTCTCTCTCTCTCTCTCTCTCTCTCCTCTCTCCCTCCCTCTCTCTCTTACTCCCTGTCTCTCTCTCTCACTTCACCCATCCCACGCTGCACTGATACTGCAGAAGGCTTTCTCTCCCTTGTCACGTGACCAGAGCTCCAGCAGGAGGCTGCAGGAGAGCAAAACCCTGCTGATTCAGCTACAGTATGCCCAGCCCAGTGCCTGAATCAGCAGCAGCAGCAGCAGCAACTAGCTCACATTCCCAACCTGTTTTCTCCCCCCTCTATCTATCTCCTTTCCTTCTGTTCTATGAAAATCATGTACATTCTCACATTTTAATGTGAGAATTTTATGGATCCATCCATGGATCCATCCATGGATCCATCCATCTATCTATCTATCTATCTATCTATCTATCTATCTATCTGAACATTTTGTTCTTTTTCTTAGTCTGCAAAGAAGACGTCCTGGATGTAACTGCAGTTTGGATGACTTGTGAAAGTCGCAGTGTTAATTTGATTACCAATTTGCAGACGTTTTGACGATAAAAGGTGACAAGCAAACTGATTTACAGGAAATCAACCCTCACATCTGTTCCTGTCTTTTGTTGCAAAGCCTATTTTAAGTTGAGACCAAGCATATTTCTGCCTTTTGCTTCACAGACAATGTTCGTGACTGTACAAAATAAAAACAGCAGCTGAAGGAAACTCAGAACACAGATTCACCAAAACAAGGAAGATGTTCACTGTAACATTTTAGCCACATCTAGAAAAGATGTTACCTTTGACAGAACAGGTTTGCCCGCCTGATAGTGGATCTCAACATAATCTGAAGACAGCAAGTCACTGTAAAAACAGAGATTGTAGTTTGGTTAGGGTGGATGGATGTGATGCAGTGACAATAAAAAACACAGAAGAGTCTGCCTGCCTTTGCTTTCTCTGACTCACATATTGTGGTTTTCAACTTGCGGTGAGTAGTGCTTTGGTTGGCATTTAAACAAGAACACTCATCACCACTGTGCCTGGATTAGCATGCATAAACACTCTCATAAGTGCGGCGGATATGTTAAATGTTGCCTGCCCTCAGGAAAGATTGTCACATTTAACCCAATATATACTTTTATAACAGGATGCAGTTACTCACACAGTTTGCAAAGTGGCCCTTGAGTTATCTAAGTGAAACAGAGGATCTTAAACAAACATTGTGAAACTACATTTTACACAAGTGCATGTACAGAAGATGGTTCTTCCTCAAATCTCCCAAAATTAGATCACTGGTTGGTAACAGTACACACAACAGCAACAGAAACAAGTAACGTTGTCTGAAAGTTGCCAATGAAGCCTAACGTGATAAATGTTTGCGAGGCCTCGGCTTCACCTTGAACACAACAGTCCTCCCGGGCAGTTCCAGCTACTCGAGTCAGCGTTCCTCACCATTTCACACACTCAATCTGTTAGCTGACTTCAAGAGACTGCCATTTCTGCCACAATGGCGTTTTTCTTTTTTTCTTGAGTAGGCCTAACCTTGCAAAAAAAAAAAAAAAAACACATCATCCTCTACGTGGACATGTAGTGGCGTAGCAGCAAAAAAGAAAAAAGATGGAAGTGCTGGATCTAGTTCTGTAACACTAGCAGTGTGACATTTTTGAGTGATGCTCAGCGGCATGTTAGCAGGAAGAGCACCATTATGAGAGGAGAGTCGAGCATGAGCGGCATCTGTTAGAGATTCCTGAGTGAGGGGGTGCTAATAATAGTGTGACAGATGAGGCAGGGCTAGGACAGTGGGCCAAACTAAGAGTGTAATGGTGTTTGTATAAGTGTGCGTGAGTGTGTGTGTGTGGGCAGCACGGCAGAGCATGGAGGTGTAAAGAGACAGTAAGTGCATAGATCTGTGTGTGAAAGTGTGTTGAGGCCATGAGAAGGGAGTCCTGCCCTGAGGTCTCTCAGTTCACAGGAGACTGAGTGCTACAATGCAGCAGCAGCAAAGAGAGGGGAGGAAGAGAGGGAGGACCAAAAGAACTGCAGGTTTTTAGTTCTTACATCTGGGCGCCAGATCAAATGCAGCTCTGAATGGGTCGGCCTCTAGCTCACCCAGTAAGAGCGTTCGCCCCATGTATGCTGAGTGCTTTGCAGCGGCGCGGGTTCGAATCTGACCTGCTGCCCTTTGCTGTGTGTCATCCCCCATCTCTCTCCCCCTTTCCTGTCCATGCACTATCACTATATAATAAAGGGAAAAGCCCCAAAAAATGCAGCTCTGAATCCAGTAGTGTCACTTGTCATTACTGTTCATACTTCCAACACATGGAAATAATAAGTCTAAATAAATGGAGATGCTCTGAAGAAGCAGCACTAAACCTATTCACTTTTCTTCTCATTCATATTTTAATTCTATCAATATATGATTTATATCAACTGAAAAAAACATATTTTCAGTGGCAAAAAAAAGGTAGGTACAGTAAGAAGTGAGCAGATAAAGTAGCAGCCATTGGCAGGTTGCAGACCTATCTATATTTAGATCAGTACTGTCGCAACTACAACACCAAGCAGAATTCAAACCCCTGTTCTCACACAAAAAAGGCACACACTGAAGTTAGCTCATGTGTCTCACAGATAACCTACAGTACAAGCAAACAGCTGGGAATCAAGGTCACACTTTCAAGCCTGCTGCTGTATTATGTGGTGATTGCTGAATGTCTGATAACGATACAGGACAACATCTTCCCAACATGATGTGTGATTGTGTGAGCTGGGAATGACAGGACGAGAGTTCACTTTGTCATGTATCTGTCCCTATGCTACCTAAAGGGTAACTACCGTTTCTTTCAACTTGGACCCTATTTTCCTATGTTTTTATGTCTAAGTGTCTAAGTGACTGATGGGAACAACACTCTTTGACACTGGTCCAGTATTAAGCAAGATCGCAGCAGTCGGCAGCGGCGAATGTAAGTTAATAGGGCAATTGTCCAGCTTGTATTTACCTACACAAAAGTGCTCGTTTGCCACTGACAGGCTCAGATTAATATTCTAAGTGTCTGACAACATTTTCGAAAAGATCCCTTCAGAGATAGACCTTTAAAACCTATTTGAGACCTTTCTGTTAAACCAAAAACAGCTCTGAAGTTGCTAGACCTAAACCCACCAGACTCAATTTAAAAAAAGCAATACTTTTAGCATTATAAAGCCAACATATTTTCACATGTAAATCGGTAAACTATGTGTTTATTTTAACCAAAACTAGAGTTGTGATGGTTGGAAAAGTGGAAAGACGACCCATAATGGCTTTTCATAGTTTTATTTTGTTTCTGTCAACTTTGAATGAAGTGTATTTTACGATGCTAAAATTACTGTTAATTTACAAGGAATCTGGTGGGTATAGTGAATGCAATTTCCCGGATGTTTTAATGTTTAAAAAAAGGATCTTACTCTTTAACAGAAAGGTCGACCTCCCTAGAAATCCTTTCCATAATGTTGTCACACACTTAGAATATTAATCTGAGCCTGTCAGTGGCAAAACGAGCACTTTTGTGAAGGTAAATACAAGCTGGACAATTGCCCTGTTAACTTACATTGTAGCTTGTTTCGCCGCTGCCGACTGCAGCGATCTTGCTTAATACTGGACTCATTTCAAAGATTGTTGTTCCTATCAGTCACTTAGATACTAAAACATAGGAAAATAGGGTCCAGGTTGAAAAAAAAAACGGTAGTTACCCTTTAACAAAACATGTACACAAAGATACATCAGCATCAAGTCTTCAGTAAAGATATGTGGTCTCCTAACAACATAGACCTTAATAGCAAATGCATGATTCCTGGAGACTCTCTTATATTATCTAACTTTGTACAGTTGCACAATCAAATCTGCACTTTGTAGGTTTCTACAGTGGCATTGAGTTGATGCTCAAACCACTACAAAGATAGCAGAGCATCCAGAGTAATTTCACTTCATTACTGTGTGTGTCTACAGCTTTTAAAGTAAACACAAATCTCCTGAACCAATGTGGTAAAGCTTTCCATAATGTTTCTTTCGCTAAGGTGATGAAACTACTAAGTAACCAGAGACTGAATACCAGCACCAGGACTAAAAATCCAAATGTGTGAGTCTTAACATCTAACAACAACAGCACTCACTGAAATTAAAATATTGTATTACAGAATCCAGCTTTAAATCACATCAAAGGACCTGGAATTCAATCAGCATTTTGAAGTCTTTGTACACATGCACATTAAGCCTTCACACATGTAGACCGGCTACTTTGTGAAGGCAGTAAATCAATATCATTGAGTGTCCGGGGCCTCGTGTCTCCAAATGGGACAGTGATCACAGACAACAGAGTAACTGTGTCCCTGCTGATTTTGATGCAAACCAATTAAACCTCATTAAAATTAGAGACTTTGGTTTTCCAAATCATTTTCTTAAACAGTCTGTCTGTAGTCTGGCAGCTGATAGAAGATTGCGTTTAGCACTCTGGAAACTAGGATTCTGGAAAGTAGCGCACTGACCTATTCAATTACAGTTTCCCTGATTACATTATGGTCGACTGACGCTGCATTAATCACGGATCTGACATATAATAGTACATATCATTTACAAACAACAGTCATCTGCAGACGGGAATCACAAGTGTTGGCAATTTATTTTTTAGCTTTGACAGATATTGCTTGCTTAAAGGTGCACTATGAGTTCTCGAATCAAAAACCGTAGGCATCTCTCCTTGAAAAGCTGCCTGCCCCCTGAATACACTGTGAAAAAGCCCAGTCTCGGGAGACAACACAGGGGTCGTAAACGTCAAACAAACACTAGGGGCACAGGCTGTGCACCAAAATACAACAAACCAGTTCCAGCCAATCACCGACAAGATGGTTGGGGGTTAGTGACAGTTAGTCAGTTAGTCATAACAGTTACGGAAACATGGGGGGGGGGGCGCGCTTGCTCTGTTTTGTTTGGTATTTACTTGGAACATCAACAGAAGTGGCGTCATGCAAGAACTCTTAGTGCACCTTGAAAGTCAGTATCTTGCTGTTTCTGGTCATTTTGATGCCAGACTTTATTGATCTTTTCATAGTCAAACTACTTCATGATGTTTTAAGGATATTATGTTTGATGTATGAGCATGTTTTGTGTGTCTTTCTCCAATCCAATCATTGTTTTAATTATATTCTTGTTAAACTTTTCCTACAAAGTACAAACATTTAGTTCACATTTGGCCTACATCTTAATTCGTACAACTAAACAGCCCTGCATTATCAGGGTTTTTCCTGCATAGAGGAATTTTTGGCGCCCCCCAAAGAGGTTTTAGCCAGCCACAAAGGAAAATCGCAAGCAATAAAATGATAAGAATTGAGAATAAAAATGGCAATTCAAATCCTCTCTAAATGTGTTTAACAGCAACAATTTACCAAACAACGTTGAACAAGCAGAACATAAACTTGAATATGATTAGAATTTATGTAAATATTAATATAATTTTTTAACCAATTTTGTTAATTTGAGTATCATTTACTCAAGCATAATATACATTTTTTGTTTTTCAAATTGTCAAAAACAACAACAAATGCATAGATTTCTGTCAAAAAGGTAACTAACTGCTGCCCCCCCCCCCCCCCCAAAAAAAAAAGCTCAAGCAAAAGCAAAAGCACTGATTATAAAAAACAAACCTAAATCACAGCTTTCCTTTGATGCTCCATAATGTTTTGTACAGTATGCTACGGTATTTTCTATAATATCCATATAGAGGCCGTCAATGTGGATCTTTCGTGGCAGGTTTACACAGCTTGTCGTTAACCCGGGATGAATAAAAATACTGACGTTCTGCAATTTTCATCCATCTCCACATTACTGTCAACATGACCTTGACGGCAGTCACTGTTGTGAGAGACAGAAAAATCACGCTCACTGGAAGTTCAAACACAAGTCTAGAAGTTAACTAAAGGGAAATTCCGGCTTATTTCAACCTGGTGTATTTCCTGTAAATGTGGGTATTGTGACTCTATGTGTTGGGCCAACTTTGCACTTGCCACCTCCGTTGTAGAGATTTTGGAGAATTAATAATTTCACAATCTCATCTTTAGTCTGACCGAAAAGTTAACACAGAAAGTAGACCCCTGTAACTGCTTAGAGATCAACATCTGGAATTCTCCTTTAATGACCACAGCAGCTGACTAGCTCTAAAACCAGTCGTTTTAGCTAACATGAGTTACTGTAGTTAGATGGGATAAGAAGGACTTACGTGTTCAATGCTAGATCCAGAGCAAATCTGGAGCCAAATGCCTCTAACTGGAAACTGGCTTGGGCGAGGTGGACTGCCTTTAAGGGAGAAAAGAGTCATCACTGCAGATGATGCAAAGTATAAGATTATAGCAGTCTACGGACATAATATCCTCAAGAGTCCACCTTCAACATCGTCTACAGCACAGTGGACAAATAATAGATGTGGCGAATAAATGGCAGATGGTAATGCACAGTGGGTATACTGGAAGAAACTCTTCGTTCAGCATGGTCGCTCTGGCATCATTCCAGTTCTTAAACGCATAATAATGTCAATGTGCTGCGTGTGATGGGTGTCTTTGTTTTGTCTGACTGTGCAGTAAAATTACATTTAACACAGGGTAATGGTTTAATACGAGCCATTTGAAATCTTGACCACACAGCGTGCAGAGCATGCTATTTCTAGGAAATAACTTATCCCAGCATCAATCTCCCTCACCCATCCCTCCTCCATGCTGGCTTACCTGCCCCTCTGTGGCTTGGTTCTGGATTCGGGTGTCCAGGTCATGGTAGGTACTCTCCGAGTCCTCGTTTAGGTAGTAAATCAACCGCGAGGGGTAGGTGATCACATGCTCTACTGCATGGTGTGTTGTGTTGTCTGTAGCAGGTGCTGCAGTTGCCTGTTGCTTCAGCGGGGCTGGCACTGCGTCCCTCTCAACCTTGTCCTCTACTCCTTGAGAAACTGCAAGACAATTCCCACCGCACAGACATGAAAAACCTGACATACACACACACACACACACACACAAATACACAGAGCCAGCTGTCATCCTTCATTTATAAAAACACATTGATAATGTCATTGTGATTGGTTACATGCGGTGGTATACTGACAACCACACATGACTGATTTAGAATACAGAATATAAAGAGCTTTATTTCATTGAAAGGTACTTTTGATACACGTATTGCCAAAGTGGAGACTCTGCATCATACAGATGATTGCAGTGAGCATTATGCAATATTAATCCAAATAGCCTTAGACAACGATAGCAGACAATATCATGCACTTGAAGTAAAAAAGTCCCAGCGACCATTAATTCAAATATGTTACTCATAAATAAGAAAGAGCACTATTTTTATAAGCTGAACAAAAGATGCTGAGATGCTGTAGTCTGCCTCATGCACCATCACGCTGTAGACGCCGCATAATAAATCAAATATCTGTTTGGGGGGGGGCGATGATGTGTACCTGCAGTACATCGTCCGATATTATTTTAGCTCAACACAGAAAGTGAAAGGTGTGCTTAATTTAATGAAAGTGACAAAAAAAAGCCAGCGCAGGCTATTGCAATACATACCGGATGACGCTAGTGATAGATGAAGCCAAGGCGAAAGGATGCTGACGAGCAAAGTGGCCAGAAATATAAAATGCATGATTCATATTTGATAACTGAAATATCTCAATATCAACACATCAACGCAGTAGCCTATTTAGCTTGCGGCCCATCGTGGCGGGGGACGTGCCGTGCAGGGGGGCTTTCTTCATGGATCCAGGAGGCGCCGGGCTGCTGCTGCAGTAGCGGCTGAGGAGGAGGAGAGGAGGAAAAGATGGAGAGGGGAGGGGGGGGGGGGGGGGGGGGGGACAGAAAGAAGGCGGTGGCTAGGCAGCTACTGGAAGTCAACCGGCAGACTCCTCCTCGGTGAGCAAAAACATGTCCTCCCTCCCTCCCTCCTGGACCACAGGAAGCCCGTGCACAGGTGACCTTAAAGGCATCATGGCGCTAAGATTACAAAACAGGAAATGTCCCTCTCTTATTGTATCAATGATGATCACACACGAGGTATTTTTTTGTTATGATTATGTGAAAAAAAAAAAAACATATGATAAAACATCAAACTAAAAAACATTGAGAAAAACAAAACTAAATGTTATGGCTCATTGCTTTGGTTATTGTTGTAATACATATGCTAATAAATGGATATGTTTTCGGATATAAGATTTTGGCTACTTTTAATGTCATGGTTATGGTTCGGTCGTCTGTGGCAGAAAAAATATATTGAGATAATTTAGATAGATAGTAGAGTGATTTAATTAGCAACACATTGTAAAATACTCCAACATGCAGTAGGGTCACATACTGCATTCATAAAAATACAGAGGCTTTAGCATTCAAATGTTGCCTACTTTAGTATCAAAAGTAAACGTGATCATTAGCCAATGGCTAATTGTATAGCTGATACATTAATGGTAAGCAGGATTTTCATGTTTTAGCTCGTTAAAGCAAAGTTAACTACTTATACTGTTGTTGGGTGGTTTAACCTTTAAAATGTATCATATTGTAGAAGCTGATCATATGTTTGGAATGTGAAATCCTGATAATCAGAGTAACCAGTAAAGCTGTCAAATAAGTTACATGAGGTGGAGTAAACCCCCCCCCCCCCTGAAATGCAGTGAAGCAGAAGCAAAAAGTCACATAGAAAAGAAATAATACAAGAAAAAGTAAAATACAAGAATTTCACATTTGTACTTAAGTACCTGAGTAAATGTAGTTAACATTTAATTACTGCAACACTCAGTGTAACGTCTTATAGTATAGGCTATCTTATGACAGAAGAACAGACCACAGTAGCCAAGTGCACAGCAGACATTTTGACTTGTCATAGCAGAAAAAGCACAGATGTGACTTAAAACAATAACGATGGCTCTGCTCTATCCAAGTGTCCCAGTAAGTTATGTGACAGTAAGCCAGCATGCAAAACTGAAAGTGAAGCAACTACATGGAATTCAGCCACAGTTCATTTTTTATTATTTACAACGGTGCTTTTCTTACAGTGACATGTCAAAATGTCTGTCGTGGAAAAGGCCTCTATAGTACATCATTACAATTCAAGCTTTTGATCATTATGTTATAGGTCTATTCATTTATCTCAAATACAGTGTAAGTGAGATATCTCACAAGTCACATACAAATATAAAAAAACTCCACATATACATTTTTCTTTTCACATTTTCTTTATACAATGCATATAAGATCAAATTAGTTTCCTCCTAATTAATTCAGCTTTATAAGGCCTACTCCGTCCCAGAGTTTCTGCCTTAAATGCTGTTATATTGACTTTTCTGCACTGAAAGAACACATTTGTAAAGGAAACACTGGATAGAATGGCCTTGACGACATGATTCCAAAGAAAATTGTATCAGTAGTAAATAAAAACTTGATTCAAACTTTACCATGTATGTTTGAGTTATCTCTACCACATGGGTAGAAAGTGTTTCAGAGCCACAGCTGAACAAGTATACATATCAAATTAAAAGTGATTCATGGATCTGAACCCAGCTTGTTGAGACAGTACGTAAGGGAACACATGAATGCTGTTGTTCAAGTGACAATTATTGTTTCTTTAAGTTTCCTAAACAGTCCCAGTGGGGACACTTAATGTGCCGTAGTCTCTTTCTGAGATAGCAGAATATCTTTAAGTAATAACTGTGGGACATGAACTATAACGAGTGCATTGCATGACTTGTAGGTTTCATTGCAAGGCTATGAACGCACACACACGCACACACACACACACACACACACACACACACACACACGCACACACACGCACACACACACACACACACACACACACACACACAGCTCTTGAAGGATGTGACAGCTCCCTCCTCAGGGCTGAATTGTCCATATAGGGATGAGATGGTCAATTTTGGGTCGCTGGATATTGAGACAACTGAGACAAGTCTATGTGGCTGTCGGATAAAACAAAAAGGGATGAGTAAGCAGCAGAGTCCACATTAACGGTCCAAGTCTTTGTTAGTTCAAACTGCATCTGTTTGGAAAACTTTGTTGCTATTAAATTTTACTGATTTAGTAGCAACTAACATCTCTTAAAGGCCAGCTGATTCAAATGTATGTAGTTATTTACTTCTACTTTACCTGCAGTGTCTGATCTGTGAGAAGTAATTTCACTAAAGGGTACATTCACAATAAGTCACAGAGGACAGGAAGTCAAATCGTTCAACCTGAATAGAAGTTCTGGCTTTGCCTCCATCAATGATGAAAGCCTGAGTTACAAACTAGGGCATGACATTTAAAGATGGGGCATTTACCGGGCAGAAAGGGTCTAATAAAGGAAGCTACAAAGTTGCTTCATATTATGGGAAGTATGGGATCAAGCATTTTGGATTCTCGTCTTATTCTAGGGACTAAAAGTCAAGACATCTCAGCCTCTCTTGCATTTTATTCTTTTTTTTTTTTTTTAAATCTGTCTCTTGTGAGGCCCCCAACTTTGTGAAAGACCTTGGTATTGTAGAAATAAACAATGTAAAAGCAGCACTTCAATAATTTTACACATGAACGTGGCCGAGTTGGCTCAGTGAGTCACATTTTTGATAGAGGGGGTGGAGTTTGAGAGATGATACATTGAGTATGACCCATATCTTACTATTGATTTAGACTATTCCTTTTTACCTTGTGTCTCACGAGTCCCCAAACTGTATGTAAATGCAGTAGTAAATCATTTTAACCATACATAAACTATGCTATGCACAGATATTGTGGGAATAAATAAAATAAAAAACAGAACACAATGTGGCTTTTGCAGAATCATCTAACATCAATGTTGAAATAACACTGGATTTACAAGGTTGTTTAAGCAAACTTTTTACAATGCAATAAGCCTGTCTGCACATCCAGATTCAACCAGTAAAGACCTGCCAAAATCAAGGCGTTATAATACTTTGTAAGAGGAAAGCAAATGCAGAAGGAAAAGGCAATTGACAGCCCCAAATAAACTTCCCATTAGCCCTACCCACTGACTGACTAAAGCAAGTTGTGCAATATAGGAGAAAACAAGCGTTCAACGTAAAAAGATTTCTGTTTATTCACCGAGGGGGGGAAACGTACCCTGGTTACTCTGCTGTTATGAAAAGCAGCCGCAGCTCCTCTGAATGAAAGCATTCTTCAGTGCGGCCGGGTGACCAATAACTTTTCTTCATTCTGTGGTCCATGTTTGACGCGTCAGCGAGGCGCGCCCACTGAACATCTAGCTCCTCTGTACCCCAGTGCGAAGCTGAGTTTGGATGGACTCACGGAAAGACTACACATGCCGCAGAAATAGTTTTGCAGCTGAGTGTGGAAGTCACGGGCGAGGCCCAGCAAAACGGAGCTTTAACGGCTAAAAGTTAGCAGTCACGTTCATCCGGGAGCTGGCGGCGTTTTCATCTAAATAGCCTTCTAATGAGAGGGAGCGCTGCACTTTTAGGTGAGCACTCTCTTCTTTCAATCTAAACGGAAAAGCACTTCATGTTTATGTCATTAGTATGCCAATAGTGTGTATGTGGCACTAACGTTACTATGAACTGCTGTTGCCTACTTAACATATATTTGCAACTATATATTTGTTATATAAACACTGCTTTTGCATTGTTTACAGTATTCTTATAGGACAGGTTCTAGTTTTTATTTGTTGATTGCACCGATTCTGCATTCAGCATTTTGTCCATTTAGTTTCAATTTATATCTGCAGTTAATACTTTTTAAAGAGGACATATTCTATGTATTATACATTTTAATTGCATTTCTTTGGCATACAGTTTGTCTGGTCTGATGGTACTTTTTTCAACACATTTTCATGGCAAAGTCTGATTAGTTAACCATGTTTCCTTTTTTTTTGCTTTGAGATTGAGATTTAATTCATATTATTAACCTTGTTCTATTACTTAAACTTTTGTTTTTCAAAGTGTAATTATAGGCTATTCATGAGTTTGTATAATGCAATTAAGAGTAGAATAAGAGTAGAATATTTCTGATAAAAAACACAAGTGTGACTTACAGCATTCACCTCAGACCACAAATTTATGGTAAATTTGTTTTTAATCTGGCTTGAGTAAAACTTGTACTGGCCATATAGCAGGCCCCATTCTGGCCTTAAAGAATATACAGATATTGGTGATATATGTGAAAAAAAATCTAACCTTTCACCCAGTTGCTCTGTCAGTAATAACCTTGTAAAAGATTAACAATGAAATTTAAATTGTGCATTGTGCAATAGTACATTATTTGCCAGTTCTTCCATGTTTACTTACAGGACAAACACAATGAATCATAATATGAGGAATCTTTCTGCCTCATCTGTGTGGGCATCTCACTGTCTACATTGTTGATCTAAATGGATGTTGATGTTCCAGGGTTACACAGGACACACCCAGTCCTGACTTCAACACTTCAACACAGGAACTGAATAATCAGAAAAAGGGACAGGACAGACAACTGGATCTTTCTCGGGAACAGCCTGGCATAATCACAGAGTATGTGAGTTGAGAACACATGTTATAGGTAGATTATAATACATAGGAATGTTTTGAATTACTGTGTTTAAAGGAATGCGTCTTATCATGAGCTTTTCCTTCCCACAGACAGCTTTACTACAGAGGTGACATCCTTGAAACAATGGGTGACTCTGGAGAGGACTATGAAAACTACACCTATGACTTCATGGAGTATGGCGACATGGACGAACTTAAAGTAGACCACAAACAGAGGGAAGCTACGCACGTTATCTCAGTGGTCATCTATATTATTTCTTTTGTGCTTGGTCTGATTGGAAATGGAACTGTCATTTGGGTGACAGCGTTTAAAAGCAAAAAGACAGTTAATAGTGTTTGGTTGCTCAATCTAGCCATGGCCGACTTCGTATTTGTGCTTTTTCTACCCTTCTCCATTGATTACATATTGCAGGACTTCCATTGGGACTTTGGTTTGGTCATGTGTAAGCTTAACTCATTTGTGTCTGTGATGAACATGTATGCCAGCGTGCTCTTTCTCACAGTGCTCAGTATAGACAGATATGTTTCTCTGGTCCACCTCAACTGGTGTCGGAGGTATCACACTAAAGCGAGAGCCTGGGTTGTATGTGGTTGCATATGGGTGATGGCTGCTGCATTGAGCTGTCCTGCACTGATTTTTCGTGACACCATGCACTTACATGACAAGGTGGTGTGCTTCAACAACTTCTACACACAGGACGGACATACAGCAGCCATGATACACATTATAACAGTGGTCATTCGTACCACTGTGGGCTTCCTTTTGCCTTTTACTGCCATATGTGTGACGGGTATACTTTTGACAATCAAAGTGAGTCAATCTGGGGGCTCGGTTCGGCTGTCCAGCTTCTCCAGAACAGTATCTGCAGTAATTCTGGCCTTCTTTTTATGCTGGGCACCTTTTCATACTTTTAGCTTGATGGAGTTATCCATACATTCCTCATTATACCTACACGGCATATTGAAAGCTGGCTTTCCTCTTGCCACCAGCTTAGGCTTTTTTAACAGCTGCATTAACCCCCTCCTGTACATGCTCCTGAGCAAAAAGGTGCGTCATATCCTGAAGCGTGCATGCCTGGACATTACTAAGAGTTCACTGAGAGAGCTCAGCCAGTCAATCTCTGCCACCGAAATGGAGTCTGAGCCAGAAGTTCAACAGGACAGTGTCCCAGAGCAGCCTGTGGAGTCGTCAACTCTATGATTACAACTGTCCTCAGACCGTAGTAGTTGTCCATGAAAAACATGAAAGTAAGACTGGCTATTACTTTAGCGTAAATGTGGAGTATTATCATAGCTGTTCTTTCCAGCCATAGTGTTAAGATTTTCCTATTTTGTGTCATTTGGACAGAGTTATGTGTAATTACTCTCAATGGAAAGGCTAAGTTGAACTGGAGTAAGTATATTTCCACTTAGTTTTCATTTTCATCACTTAAGTGATTTACAGAGAAAGTAGTCTACCGGTATATCGATTACATTTCATTTACGGGATAGTTCTGCTGCCCCCGGAGGTTCCGCCGAATGTCCCTAATTTTCAGCCGGGTGTATTTTCTGTCCTCTTATAGACTAAGAAAATCATACAGATTTATCCATAATATAAGTAATCATTAGTTGCAGTCTTATATCAAATGCATCTTAAGTATTTACTGAATTTGTTATTGTTCTCTTGAGGCCCAACATCTTTGGTTCTTAAAGGTCCCATGACATGGTGCTCTTTGGATGCTTTTACATAGGCCTTATTGGTCCCCTAATACTGTATCTGAAGTCTCTTTCCTAAAATTCAGCCTTGGTGCAGAATTACAGCCACTAGAGCCAGTCGCACAATGAGCTTTCCTTAGTATGTGCCATTTCTGTGTCTGTAGCTGTTGAGGAGGAGAGAGGGGGGGGGGTGACCTTGACCAACTGCCACTTTGCTCGTTTGAAAGCCATGATGTATCTCTCTTTATCATGAGCAGGCCAAATTCTCTGGGGAACTCATATTAATGTTAAAAAACCTCATAAAGTGAAATTTTCATGCCATGGGATCTTTAAAGATGAGATATGTTGTATACCGGTAAATCTATTTGTAGTCTAACATTATTATGTTTTATACCGTTTTATACTGCTAGTCACATATCAATGTATTGTAAGATTTTTAACTGTAGAGTTGTATAAATGTTTTAATCTAATATATTTCAAGTAAATAGCCTATTTGTTTATACATTTCTCCTTTTGAACACCTGCTGTACTTTGTTGAATACTTTCTTTATATTGTTTGACTTAATGTTAAAAGAATCTGTCATTAAAAAGTAGGCTGATGTTTTAGATTAAAGCCTGACGTAAATCCAGATGTGCATTTCCTTCCATTTCCTGAGGGTCTGTTTATCAGCCTTTTCCTGTTATTTCTTTCTAGTGAACTAAGGATTACATCACTGTTAGGTTAAGAGATAGAGTACCATCCTGCCTGTGACTGGGGGGATGCTGGTTTGAATCCTTGAAATAAAAATGTGGCCAGACGGCAAATATTTTAGATTTTTAAACTAGGCTACACTCAGTGTGCCCTCATCAGAATTAGAATCAGCTTTAATGGCCAAGTGACACACACACATACACACACACATACACACACACACACACACACACACACACACACACACACACACACACACACACACACACACACACCTGTAACCCTCCATCTTTTAAATAAGTACTCTTTAAATTAGTTGAAAAACGAATAATCCACATTAAGTCTGAATGTGAGGAGAAAGCCCTGCTGTTACTGCCACTGTGTCACTTCACCACAGACTGTCACAAATTGGTGCAGATGAGTATATCTGCTAAGGACACATTACTGTCATGGCTAGTGTTAAATGCATTAGCTAAATATTAGATTAGGTCAGATTAGTCAGTATTTACAGAAAAATATATTTGGATTATGGTATACAGGATTACTTAATCAGTGACGCAGCAGAATAACAAGATTGCAATCTCAATCTGTGTCGCAGGCAGTCTCATGAGGAAACAAACACTGGCAAGGTAAGCAAAAGACACTGTAGTGTTAAGGAAATAGCGTTAGGTGTGTAGACACTTTTATAGTCCGGACTGATGGACAAACGTTAGAAACGGCTCCTTAAAATAAACTCGTAATGTTCAAGTTAACGTTATATAGTCGGCTGGAATTCGGCTGACGTTAGCTACATTTTACGTTAGCTTGTTTGTAGCAATAAGTGCTACATGCGTTCGGAGTAACATTACATTAATTTACTCCACGCGGTGGCAGGCAGTTGATATTATCATTGACGTAACGTTAGATTATGACAATGCGGGCTAACATAGTCAGCTAACGTTAACGCTAAATTATTTTAGCTAACGTGATCGTGGTAAATAACATACTTTGGCCAGTTTAACGTTTCGTTACATTTCCAAGGTGTTTATTGATATCATATCTGTAGAGCTTTATAAAGTAACGTTACACCCTGAATAGACATGTTCTTCTCTTTCTTTTTTTAAATAGGTCGCAGCATAAATTAGCTGCTTTTAGTGACAGACACTGCGTAGCTAACTTGCTGGTACTTGTGTTTTTGTTTTGCCTGTTGCAATGAGGGTTGAGGGTTTTAAAACACGCACCAATATCTTAAAGTCTGATCGACACTTGAGAAAATGTATTAACCAGAAGAACTGGACTTCACACGCGATGTTGCCTCTCTTGCAGCATGTTGCGTTTGCCTGTTGTGAGCAGGAGTCTCTTTCCAGCAGCAATTACCAAAGGATGTGCGGCTGCAACTAACAATGGTAACAATATGCCATTTCATCAACTGGTTAATTGACCATTCCTTGGTTACGTACAATGCGTGTCTTGTATTTATGCAGAACACCCTTGTTTGTTTGTTGTGTGCCAGCACCAGAACCCTTGTCACGTTGTTCCTCTGATGGATTATAGGCAGGATTACAGATTTGCCAGATACCACATCTGGTGCCAGGCTGTTGCTGGCTCAGTGTAGCCAATAGTAGTCAGTGGCAATTATTTGTTATTACTTTGGAATACCAGGGATCAATTGTAATGTGATGTGCTATAGATGATGATAAACAATGTTACTGTTTTCTCCTTTTAAAAGTAACAGTACTTGGATGAAAGGAAAAGGGAAAGTGTGAATACACATGTTTTTGTCTGTGCTTGAAGCTCGGACCACAGCAACAGCAGCTGCCAGTAACCTCCTGGAAGTGTTCGTGGATGGGAACCCTATCATGGTGGAGCCAGGGACCACTGTTTTGCAGGTAACATGCTAAATTCATGCATGCAGTCGTATAAGATAAAAAGCAAATTTCCTGACATATTAAGTCAAAATATCAGATGTAACACTGTGACTCAATTTTGTCACAGGCATGTGAGAAGGTAGGAATGCAGATTCCTCGATTCTGCTACCATGAGCGCCTGTCAGTTGCTGGAAACTGTCGCATGTGTCTTGTGGAGATAGAGAAAGTTCCTAAGGTATGTTTTAGGCTGTGTGTGTGTTTGTGTGTGTGTGTGTGTGTGTGTGTGTGTGTGTGTGTGTGTGTGTGTGTGTGTGTGTGTGTGTGTGTGTGTGTGTGTGTTTTGTTTCTATTGTGTTAGTCAAGCTGGTATTTCAGTATTTATTTGCCTAGTATGACAAAGACAGGACTATGCCTATTTAAAATCATCAGTAATCATTTTTCATTCATCTTGTAGCCAGTGGCAGCTTGTGCTATGCCAGTCATGAAGGGCTGGAATATTTTAACCAATTCTGACAAAACAAGAAAGGCCAGGTAGGATCAAACTCACAAGTAAGACATTGTATTATCTGCTGTTCGGTAATAATATTACATGTACATTTGTTTTGTAGCGTTTGTATTGCTTTGTAATCAAACAAACAACTAACAAAAGTTCCCAAACATTTACAAAATCTCCTTTGATTTTACACAGAGAGGGTGTGATGGAGTTCCTACTGGCTAACCACCCATTAGATTGTCCAATTTGTGATCAGGGGGGAGAATGTGATCTACAGGTAAAGACAATCACCACCATTGTAGATGTGTTCTTCATAGACTTGAGTGTGTGTATGACAAACTTAGTTTTTTTTTAAGATTGACTAATGACAAGTGAATATCATTATCTTTGAAGGACCAGTCAATGCAGTTTGGCAGTGATAGGAGCCGCTTCACAGAGAGAAAAAGAGCTGTGGAGGACAAAAACATTGGCCCTCTCATCAAAACCATAATGACTCGCTGCATCCAGTGCACTCGCTGTGTGCGGTGAGTCACACGCATCAATGTGTAGAGTTGCTGTCTAAATTTAGATTATGGCATTTATTTATTTATTTGCTCCTACAGCTTTGCCAGTGAGATTGCAGGTGTAGAGGACTTGGGTACCACTGGCAGAGGCAATGACCTGCAGATTGGGACCTACGTGGAGAAGATGTTCATGTCGGAGTTATCTGGGAATGTTATTGATATATGCCCAGTGGGGGCCCTGACCTCTAAACCATATGCATTCACTGCTCGCCCTTGGGAGACCAGGTTTTTTATTTTTTATTATTGTGCTCTACATTTTAATTCACCTTTTGGGCTCAAAGGTTAGTTTTTACAATCATGTATTGTTGTTTGGTTTTCTTCAGGAAGACTGAATCCATTGATGTTCTGGATGCTGTGGGTAGTAACATTGTGGTGACCACTCGTGGGGGTGAGGTGATGAGAATCCTGCCTCGTCTTAACGAGGATGTAAATGAGGAGTGGATCTCAGACAAAACCAGGTTCCTTTCTTATCACACAAAGTTTACTTGACAGACATAGATTTTGTTATGATGTTCGCATCATTGACGTTTACATGCACATAATATTCCGTTTTTTGCCCTCATTCCGAAAAAGACAATATTCCGACTAAGCTGTTTACATGGCTAATGAAAGTGAACATTCCACTAATATTCCCGTTAACATGTAACGTTTGCCGTGCAAAATACAATTTTTTCAAAGTTTACTAGCGGCGGTGGACTTGTTGGATCGTGCAACACAGCGTCTCTCTTTCATTCCTTCAACCAGCTTCTTGAAAACGTCGGCGTAGCGATGTGTGCACATATCCAAAAATCTGTTGATATCCAAGTCTTTGATAATAAAAGTAGCTGTGTTTCTCCTTTTTATTGGGTCTGCAGCCTTGCAAACTGTTGGCTGGTTGGTTTGTGTACAGCATAGCAACGCACCATAACGACCATAAGCTGTAAACAGGCAAGAGGCTGTAAACTGGGCATAAACTGCGGTAAAAACCCAGATTGAGATGCATATTCCAAATGCGCTGTATAAATGTCGAAAGAATGCCTCTAAAACCCGAATAATACCGCAATATCCCACATCTTAATCGGAAAAAGGCCTTATTCGGAATATCCAATCGGAATATGCTGTTTACATGACCTGTATCAAATTCAGAATATTGTCATTTTTGGAATAATAGTGGAGTATTAGTGTGCATGTAAACATACTCAATCCTGAACCCTTCTTTGAATCCATCCTGACAGGTTTGCGTATGATGGACTCAAAAGGCAGAGGCTTACTCAGCCAATGGTGAAAAACGAGTCTGGGCAGTTGGTTCCCACAACCTGGGAAGATGTGCTGCCTCGAGTCGCTGGAGCTGTATGTAATTTATGATGAAATGACCTTCAGTAACAGTGTATGATAATTTGCAATGTATTGTTTCAATTTAGGCTGTCCTAAATTACATCTGTTTTATCTGACAGTTGCAAGGAGTTGAAGGAAATGATGTTGCTGCTATTGTTGGAGGCTTGGTGGATGCAGAGGCTCTCATTTCCTTGAAAGATTTGCTGAACCGTTTGAATAGTGAAAACCTGTGCACTGAGGAGATGTTCCCAACTGTTGGAGCTGGGTAACGCCACAGAAAGAGTGAAACTGAAGATGGGACAAAGCCAGTTGGACTTGCCCTGATGTTAAGTTCTCTTTTTACTTTTCCTTCTTTAGATCTGACCTGCGTTCGAATTATCTTCTCAACACTGGGATTGCTGGCATTGAAGAAGCTGACCTGCTGCTCCTGGTTGGCACGAACCCACGCTATGAGGCTCCTCTGTTCAATGCACGAATCAGAAAAAGGCAGGTTAAAGGCTGTAAATACAATAATCTCTGGTTGTTGAACAATGTCAGACTAGGAAATCGGAGTTATGTTAAACAAAAATGCATGTTCTTTAATATGATCTTGGTGTCTCTGATTCAGCTGGCTTCACAATGAGTTGCAAGTGGCTCTTTTGGGAAAGGAAGTGGACCTAAGTTACACATATGACCATCTTGGGGAGTCTGCCAAGGTTCTTCAAGAAATTGCGTCAGGAACTCACCCGTTCTCCCAGGTAAAGTCAGTAAAGCAATACATGTTATCAGTCAACTTGAATAGCCGTGTTTTAAAAAGCTTTTGCGCTCGCTTGAGATGGTTTTTGCCTTTGTCGAAAAATAATTGATTTGCTAAATGGGATATGGAAACGTCTTTACCAAATAGGTTCTGACATAGCAAACATGTAACTCACATGACTGATCAGCTGTTTCTGCTGTCTGTGTCTTCCCATAATTATATTCCCATAATCGTTGCAATATGGCACTTGCTGCGTGCCTTAGAATCATTACATTATTTGTCTTCGTCTCCAAACAGCATGACACATGGCCAACACTTGCTAACATGAAAGAACAATTAAAACTTGCCCAAATTGAAACAAATTCCTGAAGACCTCCATTTTTTTTCTCTCGTAGATGGGTTAGATGGCCAGGGCGAATTGTTCTGTTTCCTACTTCTTCTACTCTGTTTACTGGCTAT
Organism: Gymnocephalus cernua; assembly: GCA_023631565.1. Taxonomy (NCBI): domain Eukaryota; kingdom Metazoa; phylum Chordata; class Actinopteri; order Perciformes; family Percidae; genus Gymnocephalus; species Gymnocephalus cernua. Next base: position 16,890,525 of record CM042434.1, read on the forward strand.
GCGTAAAGCGTTGCCTATGCTGCCAACCTTTGACAACACCAAACCAGTTGATGGAAACGCCCTAAATCGCATTTATTTTATGTGACATTTCAAAGATTTGCTTAAAATTCACTTGACAATTGGATGGAACCATGATTAATGTCTCTTCCGTATTTTGCTTCTTTTATCTCTTGCAGGTCTTGGCTAAAGCAAAGCATCCTGTTGTTGTGGTTGGAAGCAGTTGCCTGCAGAGAGAAGATGGGGCCGCAATAATGGCCGCTGTGTCAACCATTGCTCAGAACGCTCGCGTCAGAAGTGGCACAGAGGAAACCTGGAAGGTTCTCAATGTGCTTCACAGGTCATTGTCTTGGAAAATTAGAGTGGAAACAGGGAAACTTTCGGTAACAGAGAAGTGTTCCAGGGGGATGATAACTGTAATATGTGTGCTGTTTTCAGGGTTGCCAGTCAAGTGGCTGCACTTGATCTTGGGTACAAGCCAGGAGTGGAAGCTATCAGAAAGAATCCACCCAAAGTTCTTTTCTTACTAGGAGCTGATGCTGGCTGCATTACTCGCCAAGACCTCCCAAAGGATAGCTTCATAATTTATCAAGGTCAGCTGTTTTACTGCACAGCAGCAGAAGCTTTTTCATTTACATTAATGTATGTATGGCATTTACATTAATGTATGTATGGCATCTGAGAGAGGCTTGGATAATCTATGTCAAGGAGCATCAAACTTTTTCTTGCCTAATTTAAAATGCCCTGTGCCAAAACTGCCCAGGTCACCATGGCGATGTCGGTGCACCAATGGCTGATATCTTACTTCCTGGAGCTGCATATACTGAGAAATGTAGCACCTATGTGAACACTGAGGGCCGTGCCCAGCAGACCAAAGTGGCTGTGACCGCCCCAGGCATGGCTAGGGAGGACTGGAAGATCATCAGAGCCATATCTGAGGTGAACTACAATAAAAGATAATCATGTTATATTAAATAATAAGAAAATAAGACTAAATACTGTGTATTTTTCTGTCCATTTTTAAGCATGCTGGAGTGACTCTGCCATATGACACCCTTGATGAAGTCCGTGATAGACTGGCAGAGGTTTCCCCAAATCTGCTGCGATATGATGACGTTGAGGAGGCAAACTACTTTAAGCAGGCTAATGAACTGTCTAAGGTCAGCCGTTATCTCCCTCCAGCATATGTTTAGTTGATTACAGGGGAGGCACTAATAAAGCCTTGTGTAAATGTTGAACACTGTTCTCCATGATGATGGTGAGTGATATCTGGCTTTTCTCTTTCAGGCAGTGAACCAGGCCGTCCTTACTGGATCTTTAGTTCCTCCACAGCTTACTGTGAAGGACTTCTATATGACAGGTGGGTCACTAGTACTCTGGCACTCCTCCCAATAAACGCATCCATAGCTCTATCACAGATTTACTGATGCTAAAATGGAGAATACGCATGGTGTATTCTTTACACAAAGTTAGCAGCACCTTCATATGGAATTATGACAACGTCAAACACATTATTTGTAAAAAAAGAAAACACGGCCTCTGTAATGAAATGGCAAGAGAAAGCGAGGCAGACAATCACGAACCGACTGGATGTGTAAGTAGCCTAAAAATATACATTTACTGAACACTGCTCTTAATTTAAACCGCCATACCATTCAAGGAGTTAGGCTTATTATTTGCACAAATGAGTTGTACTCTTTGCCTTAAAAGTGAGCAGAAGACAGCCTAATGTTACGCAGGAAATTTACCATGAAGATAAATTACAACCACTAATCTACAATGCTAGATCGTGATGCATACAGATCTCCCCCTCTTGTATGGGCTAAAATATTAATTACCTAAGTAACATATTTACTCCCACTGCTCGCTTTTCAGGCAAAGTGTACAACAGTTTGTTTGCAGAAATAATTAGTCTAACTCCTTGATTGGTTTCATTTAAGAACAGTAGTTCGTACATATATATTTTTAGATATATTATTCAGTCGGTCCACTTCTGCCACGCTTTTTCTCACTATTATTATTATTTTTTCCTTCTTTACATATTATATGCTTTGCTTCCTCGTAGGCCTATATATGGACATAAAAAAGAAAGACACTGAAGAAATTGGACTCTGAAATCTAGAAACTATAAAGATAATAAGTGATACATTTAATGCACATTGTAAACCAGACTGTAACACAGTGTATTCATCAGTTTTTCCCCCCAGCAAAATATAAGCCATTGAGGTGTCCTCTCCCTGTTGTTTCATGAATGCACAGGATGTACAGTAGCCTCTACTATATAGTTACTAGTCCAGTGAACTAAGACTATAATTAGGGAGGAACGTACAATTATAAAAACCTATAATAATTGTTCAATCCTCCCAAATTATAGTTCCAGTTCACTGGAGAGAACACACATTGTGTGCTAAGAATGCCAAATACAGTGCACATGGAAGAGGAACATACATGGTCCTTTGTTAAAGAATACTAAAAGAAATAAATCAACTAAAAATAATTAAAGGTATATTGGTCTCTGACCAGTCTGCCATTGTTAGAACCACTAACACGTGTATAGCACTTTATATATTGTCCTTCATCACTGACTTAATTTAAAACACATTTGCAACTGTTTCAGCCTTTGCTAATTATCTCAACAACTGCTGTAATATATTCACCAAACTTCTAACAACAAGCAGTTTTCATACAGCAATTTAACAGTAACAATGACACATGAATAATTATTTTAAAAATGGTCACAACTTTAAATAATAACATTGTTTTACTGAACAGCAACATGTACCTGTTGTATTTTAAGGTAGGCTGATATTTCTAGACCCATTATAATTAAGATTTTTTTTAACTTCACAGTAATTTAGGTGTGCAGATTTTAAAGTTGCTCTCAATCTTAACCCACAGATACGATAAGCAGAGCCTCCCAGACTATGGCAAAGTGTGTGAAAGCTGTCACAGAGGGGGCGCAAGCTGTGGACGAGCCAGCCATATGCTAAAGCACAATGGACAGCCATCCAATCCTTGGTTAAAAAAAAAAATTATACGCACAACTGCGCTTTTTGCACATTTCTAGAAATGTATTTATTTGCACTTTTATTGTAGTAGGTGCCTGCTCATCTATACACATTATGGAACTAACAAACTCTATATACATGCATAGTGTATGTAAGCTTAGGGTTTACCAAATCTCCAAAGACGCACGGTCCCGGACAGTTTATGTTTTCACCTGTTAGGACATAACATTTTAGTAGGTGTGACCAAAGGTTTACAATCCTTATACTTCAAAGCTAAATCTAATATTTTGTCTTCTTGCAACATTAAAGTGTTAAGATTATATTTTCTTTTAAGGTATATGGAGTATATATTATTACATAATATATTATTAAGTGTGATTTGTGTAATATTTAATGAACCAGTTTTCTGTAAGCTTAATGCATCTTTGTAAACTACCTATTTAAGTTTGTGCTCCTATTAAAAAAAATGTTAAAAGTATAATATACAAGTGATGGTACTGGCCTGCCTGTTTTGATGCGCCACGAGTCAACTTTTCCAGTCTCGAGCTCCTGTATCTGTCTTGTATGCGGTCCATCATCAGTGAACAGTGGCAGCAGGGCTGGTAACTCATTCATACGGAGGACGGTAGCCGGGGTCCAGGTGGAATTTACACTGAAACATTTAGCAGGACCATCAGTCAATATTCTTTAACCAAGTTGTTTCAAATTTGAAAAATGTAAACGGCAATGTCATTCACACAAACTGCATTTTCTGTAATAAAGATATTAACTTGACACTGTAGGGGCTTTTAACAAAGTTGAATTTCCAATATGGTAGGAGAGGTTGTTGTTGTTGAGCGGATTGTTGTCATGTCCTCGCAGTGCCTGTAGTGGTGCTGTGAGGAGTCTGCTGTGGATCCAACAAAAATCCTCAGCAGCCTGCCTACTGCTTGTAATTTGCTCTGGATAGCTTATATTTAAATGCATCCTTAATTCAAGATATACCGAGCTCGATGAAGATCACTGTTATTATCCTGTCTCGAATATCGATGCACAAATAGCCTAGCTGATTCTAATAGACATTTCGGCCGTCTATCTGGAGCGAATACCTCACACAGCCCATACCAATTCAAGGTAAGTGAAGTCGTATGCAGCCTCGGTCTCGATTTTTGAGTGTACCGTTTTGCACAGGCTTTAAACGGCTGGGCGTCCAACTAGAGTCCGCTGTGCTATCGAAGCTAATAGGCCTCTTATTAATGACTAGTTTATTTTATGACCTGTGATCTTACTAAATGACCCAGCGCCTTAAGTAGATATGAGGAATTATGCAATGTTGACAATCTCAAGTCCTGTATCCTGCTAATGTGACACTGTAACGAATAATTCATATCGATTATTACAGAGGCCTTCGGGGACAGGCCTTAAGCCTCGAATGCAGACCCTTTGTTTCAGAGTATTTCGCCATAAATGTCAGATTTTTATAAACACAAAAATCCCACGATTGGGGTCAATTGTTGCTTGTAATTTATGGTAGCGCTTGCATTTTTCTTAATGCAACTAAACTGAAAATAGACCTTTTATAGTGTTGCCATTCGTTTCCGTTTCCTGGTTAGCTACCGCCTACTAATCTGTGTTTTTAGCTTTGATAGCTTATCAGCTAACTAGCAACTTTGACTTCGTGTCTGGTCTATGTTAATAAAAATGTATTTATGTCTGAAAATGTATTAAGCTGTGTCTTATGGATTAGGACACGGGAGTATGTTACACGTAGATAGGTTTACAATTTCATACTGTGAAGTTTCACATCTGTCCATCGGCTCCAAGCTAATGTTGGGAAGCTAACGTTAGTCACCGTTTGCTGCCTGTCCGGTTCTCCATATCTAGCTAAAGTTGTTAACGTGAACCCAGGCAGATACAAATGACACTTTAGCCAACACGTACCTCAGCTGCCAGATCTGTGGAAGCCCATTTCCGCCAATGTGATGATAAAAAGTAGATCCTGTAAATCATTGACGTTATAATGAGTTAGTATGTTCCCTGCCGTGGAGTTTTGTCTCAAATTAATGAATTATTAACTGTATTATCTCATAATAACGAGTTAGTATCTCCAAAATAATAACATAATAAGTTAGTTTATTTTGGGAAAGTTTGTCATTAAGATACTAGCTAAATCATTATTTTGAGATTTTAACTCAATATTTTTAGAAAGTGAGATACTATGGTAGTTTTCACACCTGCCTTGTTTAGCTAGCTAGTTATGTTGACTCGAACCCTGGAGCGTCAACCCCCTTTGTGTGGTTCGTTTGGGCAGGTGTGAACACAGCAATGTGTTCTTTTTTTCTTCTTCTTTTTTTAAAGAACACAAGTACAAAGTAGAAGACAATAATCTTAATTGCATTCTCATTTCTAAGGGTCTCTTATATGCTCTCAGGACTACTTTGAAAACACACAATTCAAGTTAAAAGTAGCAGCTAAATTCCTACTCAATCTTGGCAGCTAACGCTACAATTATCATTACAATGTATTGTGATATACTCGCAGCGTCCTGTATGTATGCTTGTTTATTTATGAAGCGTTAAAATGTAGTGATGCCTTCAAACTAGCAAGTGACTGTTTTTTTTAGCTTTTGCACTGTAATGAAGTCAGACCGCTGTCATGCAATATACTGTTTTACCACCATCATATTATCTTTTAAGTGCTAGCTTGAGGCATAATTGAGAATGACCTATTCTCTGTTTACCACCCATTTATCAATGAGATATTTTGACATTGAAAATGAGGTGTGAAAGCAACTAGTATTAAGTAGCAAAGTTTGTCAAGACTAAAATGTTCTCAAATAAGTAGTAACATGTCAGTGCAATATTTATTATTCACAATATACAGTCTAACAGTAGTTTAACGATAAGCAATTTTGAAAACATACTCGTTGTACTCTTGAAATGTCGTACCCTTGAAATGTCATTTTTAACAACGTAGCAAATTATATTACGTAATTATTTGGATATTTATTCTCATTAAATACCTACATTAGCTAAGAGCTGGGTAAACAGTCACCTGTTGTAGAAGTGACTATATCCATGCCTCTCAAGTATACCTCCACAGTATAAAGTGTTAGTGATGTAATTCTTGGTTTCCCCTGACTTTATCCCATCAGCTGATGTTGTCAAGAACAAGAGTCACGTGATGTATGAAGGCAAACACATACACTTCTCAGAGGTGGACAATAAGCCCTTGTGCTCGTACAGCCCAAAGCTCTGCAAGCAGCGCAGACTAAATGGCTATGCTTTCTGTATCCGGCACGTTCTGGAGGATAAGACAGCCCCCTTCAAGCAATGTGAATATGTGGCCAAGTACAACAGCCAGCGATGTACCAACCCCATCCCCAAGTCGGAGGACCGCAGGTGTGTATGTTTGTGTGCTTAGCATATTCCACTCTGCTGTGCAGAAAACATTATTCTGTTCACAGTATGCTGAGGATGTGTTCTTGTTTTACAGATACTGTAACAGCCACCTGCAGGTTCTGGGCTTTATCCCCAAGAAGGAACGGAAAAAGAAACATGATGCTTTGGAGGAAATGCGCTCACGGGCTCACCTGGAGTCAGTGGCTCTCAACATAACTGTGCCCTCTCTAGCTCTGAAAGCTCCCAATGGTCTAGATGAACTTCCGCCATCTCCTCCCTGTACACGCTTGTTACCCCTCCCTGATGGGGAACTCCTCGACCCTTTTGCCTTTTATGAGGATGACACAGATGGGGAGGAGGTGGGTACTACTTGGAAGGGCAGCGCCATCAAGAAGAAACTACAGAGTCGGCTGGTGCTCAACCAGAAACTTTGCCATGACACAGACCTCTTCCAGCCACCTCCTGAGCACTTTAGTCCCTCCCCTGCCCCCCGTGTCCTCCCCTCCTCGCCGCTCAACACTCATCTCCCACGGCAGCAGTCAGGTCTTCTTCAGCCACCCCAGCACTCCAGCGTGACTTCCTTCATCTTTCCAGGACAGCAGCAGGGTTTATTATGCAATCCACCACCACCTCAGACGGTCAACTTTCTGCCTCCAGGGATGCCCGCTAATGCAGCACCCAGTCCAGTGCAACCTTCTGGGCCATCACTCAGCAGGAAAATGCCTTTCACTGCTACTCACTTGCCTGTCAGTTGCAAGGACAGTGGCAGTAACAATCAGCGGCACATGGTTGTCATGCGTCCCGCTGCCTTCTCACCTTCTGCCAGCTGCATGGCCAGGTTGCAACATCTGGTGCAGCTCTGTGCCAAGACACACGAGGAGCATGGAGACCTCTTTCCTCATCTAGGTGCTTAATTTAAATGCATTTACCACTCACTTTTTTTCTTACTTATACATTGAATGTGCAGTTTTTAGGGACTGTCTAAGATAGTTCAGATATAGTGTGGCAATTGAGATTTGAGCCTGCTGACATAGTTGAGCTGCTCTAACAAGTTCTCTTCCAGGACTGGACTGGTCAGAAGACAGTGCTGATGATGATGATGATGATGAAGAGGAGGCAGAGACATTTGTTCCTTTCCAGAACTCTTGGAGACCACAGAATGGGTCGGTATCTCAATACTTAACCCCACAGTATGAACTTTGACCCGACGCGTCTCGTCATGACTGCTATTAATTGTTTTCTAAATAGGTTGGACGATGACAGCGGTTCCTCGCGGAGAACGCGGCTACTTAGGCTTTGCTCCTATCTCCAGGAGAAATACAAGCACATGTGCAGGCAGGAGAGGGCGAGTATCCGCCAAAAGAGATACCGCTATGCCTTCCGCAAAGCCTTGCTGCACGCTGCCAGTAACAACCCCAACTGTGCTGGGCAGCTGATCCAGGAGTTACGTGGTGCCTCTCGAAGCTCTTCAAGGTATTCTCACATATGCAACATAGTCACAGTAAGCTCAACTCCCATGTGTTAAGAGGTGCCAGCATGGTTAAACCAGTCACAAACCTTCCATCACCCACCCGTGTTTTATATCAGCGCAACTAGCAAAGTGCGCTTTTATGACCGACTTGTTGATCTTCTAATCTTGCGATCTTCATCTCCTGATTTGAAACATACAAAACATAACACACGTGGAGTGTTGTCAGTGTTATTTCTGTTCGCTCAGTCCTGGGTCTGTATGTCTCTACAGTGTGGCTCCAGCAAGGCAGCAGAACACAGATACGGGGACCTGCAGTGGCAGCACAAAGGGCCAGGCCTGCAACAACAGGGCTCTGCCCTTCACTCGACACTGCTTTCAGCGTATCCTTTCCACTACGTCGCTGATTGTACAGCTGGTCGCTACAAGTGCAGAAGAATGGCTTCTATTTTCTAATTGAAAATATGGTTTTTATCAGTTTCAGTTGTACATGTTTTAAATTATATCACATCGCATACTGTGATGTACAATATTCCTTTTGTGTTGGAGTACCACCACACAGTATCACATGCTCTGTCTAGTGTATTGTGTTATTTCCTTTATTGTACTCTGCAGACATCCTGTTGAATCGTTCCCAGCAGCTCTTTGCTAGTTGCACAGCCAGATTTGCAGATGGTCAGCAGTGCTCCATCCCTGTGTTTGATATCACGCACCAGACTCCACTCTGTGAAGAGCATGCCAAAAAAATGGTGAGTTCAGTATTCAAAGGGCAATTTTGACATTTTGGAAATACCCTCTCTTTTGCCGAGTTAGATAAGAAGATCGATAACACTCATAGATGTGAGAATGGCATCAATCTGATGATGACTCAATGCTCTACCACACATAACTCACAGGATAACTTTCTGCGAGGGGATGGTAACCGGCGAGTGCAGCACCAGCAACAGCGAAAGCCACGTAAAAAGACCAAACCCCCGGCTCTCACCAAAAAACACAAGAAGAAGAGGAGGAGAGGGCCGCGGAGGCCTCAGAAACCCATCCCTCCAGCGTTGCCACAGGGGAACCTGGGAATGCCTTCTACAAGCTTAGCAATGCCCTCACAGGCCAGCATCAGGTCTGCTACACTCGTTTCTCTACACTGTTGACTTAAAAATGTAGTGTACCGAGAACCAGTCAGGGAGAATACCCTCATTCACAGGCTCTCATGTCACATGTCACACACGTTTGAACGGCTCCTTCTCTACAGTAGCATTTTGTATTTCTTAACTAAGCCGTTTTTAATCTCATCTTTGTGGCAGGAGCCCTTCAACTCCAGACCTGAGTACAGAGGAGCTTCCTGACGATATCACCAATGAAATGGCAGACATTCCAAATGACCTCGAGCTAAACCAGGAGGATTTCTCCGATGTGCTACCCAGACTACCTGATGACCTGCAGGACTTCGACTTGTTTGAAGGTTGTCATACAGCTCATTCTTTCATGTGTATTTTAACAAAGTCCTCCCGGTATGTGATTTTTGTAATGATAAATGTTGTGTGTGTGTGTAGGTAAAAATGGGGAATTATTGCCCACCACAGAGGAGGCTGAGGAGCTGGTGCGAGCACTGCAGGCTATGGGGTCTTACCCAGATTCTTTGGTGTGCCTGACCTCCATGGGAGACCTGACCCCATCTGAAGGAGTGGACCACCGAGCCATGACTGTGTTCCCTGGGCCTGTCCAGCCGGGGGGCATGGGGGACCTGCTCAACAGCCGCATCCCTACAGAGAACTTCACTAGCCTCGAGCTGGAGGACAACCTACTGCAGTCCACTGGGGGTCACTTCCCCCCCTCACCGCCATCTCAGCCCGCTAACCAGCCCCAGACGTCATGCTCCAACCTGACCCCATCATCTTCTACAGTAGCCCACTCCACCACCTCCCTGCTCACTCAGACCTCCATAACAGAGCGAACGTTTTCCCGGGCACACACGTCCCACGTCCTGGCCAAGTCGAATGCGCCCACATCATCACCCCAAGGCAGCCACTACAGCAGTGAGCACGTGCCATCCCCATACAGTGACCACATGTCTTCTCCCCATGCCAGCTCCTTCCAGACAGACACCCCTCTACTGCTGGAAGTCCCTCTCAGTGGGGTACCAGGACCCCCGCGCTCATCATGGAACAATCTCCCTCTCCCCCTCACAGACCCCACGCAGTTTGGCAATCTCATAGGATCAGAAAGTCATCTCATATCCACCTCCCTGTCCACGCCCCCAGCCACCACCCACTCTGTGACGCTGCAGCCCATGGCTGCGCTCTCAGCGATGCCCCAGAGTGGCATGACAGGTTTGACAACATCCCCTTCCCCCTCATCCTCCCTCCCATCCTCTTCACACGATCTTTTGACCTCCACACAGCCCAAGCAACAGCTCCCACAGTTCAGCGCGGCCTTTGGCCATCAATTGGCCTCCCACAGTGGCATCCCGAAAGACGTGCAGCCCAGCCACAGCTCCACAGCGCCCCCCGCTGGCTTTTCCATAGTTAGTGCCACCGCTGCAAGTGCCAACAGCGCCACACCACCTTTCACGCAAAGTAAATGAGAGCAGTCGGCCTGCAGCGGCTACACGATGGTCTGTGGACTCACAGTCACTTACAATTCAGTCGACTGGCTCCTGATTGACCATCCCTCTTCATCTGCTACATGTGTGCAATGTGGTAATAGTGCACTATTTGATAATGAATTTGCACAACCTCAGATTTTCCTCAATATTTCCTATTTCCGTTCTTTTATTCTGTAGCCAGGCGGTCTCTGGGATTTTAAGTCAGTGTGAGTCCACTTGTGTGATGCCTTGTGGTTTCGTCAGCAGGGAGTAACTGTCAGATTTTGTGATGAAATAAACGGGTGAAAATTGGCAGAAGGACCTTAGCAGAGATTATCTGTCACAGTGCTCAGAATTCGTTGACGTAGAAGCCTCAATCAGTGGTCTGTTTGTTTGCTTTGCCAGTTAAAGTTTCAAGGTAATTTCACTTAAAATCCCGTCTTTAAATGATCAACTGTACCCTGCCTTGCTTAGATAGCCCTTGCATTTCTAATTTCCCACCTGTTTCATACACTGCTTCTGTCACCCTCTGAAAAACGGAGTACAGGTTGTGATATTTGTGACCCATTATGTTTCAAGCTATTTAACTGTTATCATGATATAGAGTCTTACGGAGTCAGATTTCACAGTCATATCTATTTACCAAAATACTTTTAAACAGCTGTTTTTATATTGTGTATACTGTATATGTGCTCATTTATTGGTTTGCTCAGATGTCAAAATCTCTGACCTCACCGTTGGTTGTGGGACTCTGAGTGGCCTAGTAGACACTTGAAGGTAAATATAGTTTCTTAAAGCAATAAATACATTAACATAACTCTAGCATTGTAAGGCATTTTATTGGTCTCATTACATGTAGCTTCACTTGCTGGATCAGGAATATATTTTGGCCTCTATAACTGTTGCAAACTTTATTTTACAGCAGTTTCACTCAGAACTAGAGCCTATAGTGACCAGTAATCAGGCCAGCCTAACTTCTCATACTGAGTGGATTTTTAAGGCTAATAAATGAGTTTCAGTGTTAATGGTAGGGGTGGTGATGGTGTAATCCAGGGACTTTAAGTGTCTACTCTCAAAGGTGCTCTCTGGTCCACATATACAATGGTTACTAATTCAGTGTCAGGACTCTAAAGAAACCCACTATAAAACAACAAGGCCAGAATACCCAGAGGGATTAGGTAGGTGATTTAAATGGTATAAATTGGTGTGTTAAGCAGTGTCTGATTTACTCTAAAACTCACTTATAAAATGATTTTAAGCTCAATGATGCGAACCTAGGGTCTGATTTTAATTTGAAATGATAACCACATGAGGGCTCCTCCCTGTCTGTTACCAACTCATACAGCAGTACAACCATGGCTTTTGATAGATATTATATTAGACATTTGACAGATTGTCAGGCATTGTTGAGTATTATAAATATAGAGTAGCAAGTCTATCTTGGGGTTTGTTGGTAAATTATTGAGTAGCAATGGATTGAAATTGTTTGCAATGTATTCAGTGGAAACTGTGTCTTGTAGAGTGAGTCTCTTGTTTTTAATGGCTATCAAAAATGGTTGAAAGTGCAATGAAAAATTAAAAACATTGTTTTAAAAAAAAAATGTTTGCAAGTTGGAAGGAGCAATGTTTGTAAGCTGTCATTTAATTTTCAAATGATATTCTGATGGGATAGTATTTTTGATAGCTATTAAACTCCAGGAATACGTTTTGAGATTTGCATGGGGAAGTAACCTTTTGTGTGAGAGCATTATAGTATTTTTAGATTATGGTCACTGGCTTGATTCTTGGTGGTATGAAACATAGAAATATATGCATCGCCATTTCATTTTGTGGAGAAAAACAGATTGTTACAGTATGTTGTTTTTCCAACAGATTTGCACAGGAGTGGATGAGGTCGGTGGTGTTTCACGTGTCCCGTGTCTGTCTTGCCTTTTTTTAAATTTTTTTATTTTATTTTTGCTTGGACGCTTATTAAATGAACAGCTGCCTACATTACCAGCTCTGAGCCTGCACCAGACCCCTCCCCCCCATTTCCAGCTGTGAGAAGGCCCAGTTCTGTCTCTCCCTTCCAAAGAGAAAACACATAATGAAGTGTAAACCCGTAGCTCCACCAGAGACGACTGGGCTTCTCAGTGACTGCAGTATTGTAACTAAGTCATAAACACAGTGCCCATAAAAGTTGAAAAAATATAAACTAAATCAAGTTGGATGGAAATGTTTGCAAGGCATTACTGCTGTATCCACATAGCATGAGATTAGTCACTGCACCAGTTTACTCTCCCAAAAACCACGTAGAACAAAATTAACAGGGCTTGTACCGTAGGCACATTTAACTGCTTGAATTCAGAGATGGCTGACAAATTCCTATACTCATTGAATGTACTGTATTACTGTTTATAAGGATAGGATGAGCTAATCTAGTCACCTTTTGTTATTGGTCCTTGTTTAATTTGTCTGAGGTATTTTTTGTATACAAAGGTTTACATTTTTATGTATATTTTTCTTGTGTACAAATTATGTAATATGTGTACAAACACTGTATGTAATATCTGTATATAGTGTGAGAAATTTGATCTTTTGTTTTTGGATGTATAAATAAAACTTGCTGTGAGGTATTTGCTGACATAGTTTGTGGTGTTTTTGTTTTTGTTTGTTTTTTTAACTGGTTTACACTTTTGGTGATTGGTGTCAGTTAGCAAAGACCGGCCACAAGGCATTGTATGTTATAAGCAACTGACCACCTAATTGTAAAATGTAACTACTAGTGATTATTCAATGTTAGAATTTTGATAACTTAAGTATTGAAATATTTTACTTCATTTTCAAAATGTATATGGTCTAAATTCCCCTTTTAAAAATGTTGAGCTGAAGATTGCATCTCTCTCAGCAGATGATTTATTTTCACAAATTAAGATAAAAAACAGCAATTCATGTAGTTAGTTAATCTCTTGATTTTTAATTAACTTGTGCATTTTCAAAACCTACCATTATCATGGGTTGCTGTTAGAGCTGGGCAATATATCGATATTATGATATAAGACTAGATATTGTCTTAGATTTGGGATATCGTAATATGGCATAAGTGGTGTGTTTTCCTGGTTTTAAAGGCTGCATTACAGTAAAGTTATGTCATTTTCTGAACTTACCAGACTGTTGTAACTGTTCTATTATTTGCCTTATATCCACACTACTGATGATTATTTATCAAAAATCTCATTGTGTAAATATTTTGTGAAAGCACCGATAGTCATCACTACAATATCGTTACAGTATCAATATCGAGGTATTTGGTCAAAGATATCGTGATATTTGATTTTCTCCATATCGCCCAGCCCTAGTTGCTGTGCACAGGTTTGTCTAACTTAAGACTGTAATACGGTACCACAACATGCAAGAAGGGTGATATTTTCGAGAGCCACTGTAGATCGGCGGATGCTGTTATAACTGTTCTGAAGACTGAATCACAAGAAATCTCAAAAAGCTGTCGCAGGCAAGCAAATTTCAAATAAGGTCAGGTCAAACAATGGCAAAACTATTCATCATTCAAGTACTGGATTTTTATTTTTTCCTTAATCATTTGACAACTTTCAATAAATCCAACAACACTGTCCTGAATTAGCAAACATGTATACTGGACAATTAACTGTCACAAAATTAAATGTACATTTCAAGTGATTGCTATCCAGTGTTTACTGAAACTTTAACACATCACAGAACCAAACTTTACTCCCTCTATTACATAATACTGCTCTTTTGGGTTATAAAAATAGTTTAATAGAATATATGCCTACTTGTGCTAAGAAATGACTCCTGGTGATCACACTGCTTTATTGCCATTCAAAACACACAAAACTAATATTATTGTCACATAATATTGTAGCCTTTTAAAGTACCATTTTAAAAACCAAACTAAATCTGCAAAGTGCAACACATAAAAAGTAGACCAGGTAAAAGGTGCAAATTGTGTTGAATTTGTCTCTGTTTGGGATGGAGGCTTACATGGCACGTTTCATATGAAAAGTTAGAATGAGATAATTTTTCACAGAAGAGCAGAAAACACAAAGGAAAATGGAAATCATTGAGTGTGGTACCTTTTCTTGATTTGGTTAAACAGTTTCATTTGAACAATATATTTGATTAGCTGTGCATTTCACCAATTAGCAAGCAGAAAAAAAGAGAATGTCTTTGGAGAGAAAAGCGAAGTACATTATATTCTGTTTAAATGATAACATTAAAAGAGTTAAAATAATAGTTCGACATAATGAGCTCATTTGCTTTTTAGCGTATTTACAGTATCTAGCTAGCTAGCTAAATATGAACTACAGCCATAGACCTATAGGCTACAGCTAGCAAAGCAACAAATCGGCATTTCTTTGTTGTTGCTAGGCAACCACCGGAGAGACCAGGAAGGTATTGGTCCGAGCCAAGAAATAGTCCGGCAAATAGCTAGCTAACTAACCTCCTGCAAAATGCCCAACTGTCGTTTTACACTTCAGCTTTTGTACGAATTAAACCATCAAACAATGTGTTAATTGGTGAGTTTTAGAGGTGCTGGTTGGCAGCTGTTACCTCTGGACCATGGATGTAGCTCTGGACAGAGCCAGGTTAGCCGTTTCCAGTCTTTGTGCTAAGTTAACAGACTTAGTCGCATATTTAACGGGAAAATATGAGAGATCAATCTTCTAATCGCTTTTCCCCCTAAAAGCAAATAATCGTATTCCCCGAATGCTGAGTTGTCTCTTTAACTTACCCTGTTTATTGTGTACTGCCCGTGGCAAACAGAATATATAATCTGACTATACTTTTGATCTTTTATCATTTGTCTTTTAAAAGTATTGCTGCATATGCATTGTGATGCTAGAAGAGGGAAACAAAAAGAAATCACAACAAACGCATTGGATCTAACATTTTAAAGCGGATACTATTCATCCCATTCATCACAAATACTCTAAGGCTGATTCCACTCTGTTTAGGACTCAACATTCCTCCAGTCCTGCAGCAGTATACTACAACGCATACTACTCAGGCCAACCAATAGGCTTTATACTCTGATGCTATCATGCACATTCCTTTTAAGCTACTCAGTAGTAGCAGCAGTGCCACTGGTCTCCGAATACCTCATGGCTTTAGGTTAATATGTACATCTGAGAGCAGTGTCATCTATGTGAGAAGTCCTTGCCTATATGCATTTACTGTACAACTAAAAAAAAAAACTCTCACAAGTCCAAATGGAAAGATACAGCCAGGCAAATATTACACTGCATGACCAACTCCAGAGTCCAAGCTGTGAGACTTCAGGTGGACTTTATTTTGTCCCAGATAGCATATCTGCAAAATACTGTAAGTCTCATGCTACTGTTTTATGGCTACTTTGTTTATAGTCAAAAGGCATTTATACTTGAAGTGCAATTAAAGCTGTAGGTACGCTGAGGAGATATATAGTACCACTGCAGCTCCTAGGAAGACTAACAGAGTCTGCTGATTCATAAACTAGATGATGGCACTGCCCTGTTAATGGAATGAATGGATGAAACCTCAGTTTATTTAACCAGTCAAAAACACAGCAAAAAAAAGAAGGGATGAGGCAAAGTCCAACAAACCGACAACTCGAGGCCTTGTGGAGCTGGCAACAGAGCATCCAGTGTTTAAAACTGGTGTGGGCTTTTTATCGATCCAGCCTTTTGTTTTTTTACATTCTCCTACATTATCACAGCCACAGCAACGAGTGTGAAACCAAAAGGTTAAAGAGAATTAAGAAATATAAAATAAATCAATGGTAAAACATGATAGAGGGCAGCCATTTTCATTCACCGGATGAGTACTAAAGTTTTACAACTGGAGAAATCAAAGACCCATATACAAAAGAACAAGTAGAAAGGCAAGGCAATCTCATGTATGGCCATTTTAGTCTCTCAAAATATTCACCTCACAAACATTATCTACAGTTTGCATTTGGCCATTTGTACACAGTGGTTCCATTACAAACACTCCATTATTTTTTCATGAATCTGTAGAAATTAGCTTATTTACAAGTCTGTACAACCACCCTATAGAGCTCTTTCCATCTCCCAGAGGACCCAATCCACTTAAAGCAGGATACCTGAGTTTTCAATAGAATGCTTCAACCCACTCGTCACGCTTCACCGCACAGTTCACAGGATCTCTCGCACAGCCACACACACATGCACACAATTAAGCAAGGTACTTTCTCCAAAAGGATGCGGAGTGTAAACCTTTGTGAAAAAGCCACAAACTCACCAAAACCAATAACTCAAGAGTCCTTGAAGAAAGATAGCTGACTCCACCATAAAAATAAAAACAGTTGTGAAGGAGGTATTGAGAAGGGACATCTTACAGCAGGTGGTAGTCATGGTGGCTGGCCACTGACTGTCCTGAATAGGACCCTCTGGTGGTGTGCTAGCGAATAAACAGACATTACGTAGGCCAGGATTTGCTTCAGGAAAATTAGTGATGGAGTCTTTCCTGGGAGACTTCATCCCGGCTGTGGAGGTCAGAGGAAAAGATCTGACAGCTGCCACCAGGGTGGAAGATTAGAGCAGAGCTGCATGTAGCTCCTCTCAATGACTGGCAGCGGTTTGTGGCACAGAAAACCTGACGAACATCAGAAAAAAGGTTAATATTTACTGTCTAAACAGGCCTTGGGTTGAAACAACTATCACGCTAGTGACTGTAATGTTCATTACACAACAGCACTGGATGGATGGAAAATGAATTGACTATCCCCTTTACTATTCCTATATCTTATATTTCACTGTGGACCAAAGTGTTGGACAGATGGACCAGTCAACTGTCAGGCAGAGAGACTGGCAGTGGCATCACAATATGTCCTTAATGATCCCATTAAATGGGCACATACATACAGTACATCACATTTAGGAAGTAAATATGCAATTTCCTGGGACTTTTACATTTAAATATAAGTATATAATGAGAAGTGATAATATGAACCCTGATTACCTCTGAAGTCTCTGCACTAGTTCAGCTACCAGGGAGTCACAGATCCCTGGGTGTGTTTCTTCTGCCAGGAAAACGGCCTCCCGCAGCTCCTCGGCAGCCTCTGGCTTGCCATTACGCGTCTCGCCCTTTTCTTTTAACTGCAAAAATGACATAATTTAGAAAACATTAGATCTGAACTTTCTTAATATTTTATTTGTAGAGTAATCTCTGACATAAATATATCTGAACATACAGTCGATTTCAAATCAGTGTGATCTGCATTGATGATTACAACAGTTTTACAATGGTTTTTATTTTAAATCATGTATTCGGTGATGATGATCGTTTTAACTTGAGGTAACCTGTTAGTGCCGTTACCTCAGTAAACAATGGAGAAAAGATTGTTGATAAGCTTTGTGACAAAGGCCTCTTTGAACTCTCTGGACTCTCCTGCATCTGGAAAACAGGATGATTTTAATGTTATAAAGGGAAATCGGAGACCTTTGACACAGGGAAGACATGGCTTTGCCAACAAGAGTTCCTACTACTTATTACTTTTTCCCTCTACGACGCCGTATGGTCCCACCTGTTTCCTTTCGAGCTCAGCAGGCTGTGCTGCCCCATTCTGAAACTTTTTGAGGTCCTTCTCCCTGATGGTGTTGAAGATCCAGTCATCATTGCCAGTGTCATCTCCTCCAGAAGCCTGGCCATTTGGCTCCCTACAGTGACACAGGATATTAGGATCAGCATTAGTGTACTCAGAGTTGCTAGATTTGGTTTTAGAGTATAGATTTGACTTTAGAGTATACATTCTGCCCTGTCTTGCCCCCCCCCAAACTGGATGGGGATGGTGCAGACAACTTACTCATCAGATTCATCAGAGCTGGATTCTTCCCGAGACTGCTCAGATTTCCACCTCTTGTATCTGTCAATCAGCTCTGTCAGATAGGACGTCTTTTTGGAATGCCTTACAATATACTTATGTTTTAACAGCTCTTTGGCAGTTGGCCTCTAAGAAAAACACAGAAAACAAACCTCACAGTGAATATAAAAAAAACCACTGTGTACTATTACTATATAACAGTATGACCACAAGTCTTTTAAACTTACAAAGCTAGGCTCCTTATTTAAACAGGCTTCAACAAATTCTTTAAGTGGTTTACTGAAGTTTCCTTCCAGTGTTGGTGGATTGTTCTTTGGGATGAGGAATAAGACCTTCATAGGATGAAGCTCAGAGTGCGGCGGCTCTCCTTTAGCCAGTTCTATTGCCGTTATTCCTAATGACCAGATGTCTGCCTATAAAACAAAGACATTTAGGACATAAAAGATCATAATAAAGCAGCAGAATTTCACACGTACGTCCACAAATACACACACTGACACAATGACAGTTTAAATGTGAAATGACATTTAAACTGGCTTACTTAAGCAGCATGGGTGTATTTGAGGAAGCTCTGCAAACTGAAGACTGTGATGTAGTGGTTGTGTTGACAAACCGCACTGACTCATGTTGCGGTTATTCCAAAAATATGTATTTGGTCCTTTTTAGTCTAGAAAACCAGTCTGAAACAGTGCTTAAAGACTAGCCCACAGCAGTCAACAGAGCAAAGAAAACAAGGACTAAATGTACTTATCATTTGGGAGCGGTTTCACACCAATCCTTTTTCTTTGGACAATGCTTCACCACCATTTTATCACTCTCATATTGATACTAACTGTTGACACAGCATGGTTGCTTCATGGTCTGTTTAACAACAGGTATTGCCTAAGGGCCTCAGACGAGGTCGGTAAAATGATTTTTATACATCAGCAACATTACATTTTCATCCCAAGGAGGGACACCAGGCCACTGAAGCAGGTTTGACACACGTCACTGTGTGGATCTGAATAATATAAACACTTATGACTTTGACATCACAATAAGCCTGTCATATTTGCATAAAGGCACTCATCGTACCTTCTCCCCTTCTTGCACTGGTGTTGCTGGACTCACTGCTGGCTGACTCACTGCTGCCCAGCTCATGTGGTAAACCCACAGTAAACGTTTGTGATCCAGCGGTCAAACTTCATTGACACTTTGTTGCAGTGACTTGCGGTGGCACATGTTCAAGTTTACTTACATTTAAAATGTATGGCCATCAGCATTACATCATTCTCTCCCAAACCCTGTACATTTCCTTGGGATTCTGCTTTCCAACACTAAAACCTGACTGTGATAACAATAAAAGTTGGAATAATTCTGACCTTTGAATCATAGGCCGATTGCTTTATGACTTCAGGTGCCATCCAGAAAGGAGTACCAACAAATGTGTTCCTTTTTATCTGGGTGTCTGTCAGCTGGCCTGCCACTCCGAAATCAGCCAGCTTCACGTCGCCTTGTTCTGACAGCAACACGTTTGCAGCTGAAAGCAAGAGGACAAAAGTATGAGCTGCATGAAGTATCGCTTTTGATAACATTTAGTGCTTAAATGAACATTCAGTATTCAAGAAGATACAGACAATGCTATGTCTCAACCCCTTTAGTAATACACGATTGTTCCCGGCTTCTGGCAGTAACCTGTTTTCTGGAATTTAAGATCTTGGTTAGAAAAAAATGATTATTTGGTCTTGTAAAGCATTATTCAGGTTTCCAAAAGCTTAGGATACGTGTTTTCATTTGCATGATAAAGACTCAGGACAGAGAACTCGTACTATGGATGTCAACAAATTAAAGGGCCCCCTCTATTACCCATCCCTATTTTAACACAAAGATTATTTATAATATAGTAAAGGACAGACACATGACAGATTACAGATCTCAACAGAATTTACATTCAAGTGTAAAATGTGACAAGATTAAAGTGATGACTTGTGTTTGGGTCCAAATACAGACAGCACTCAACAGCTGGTGAACACTGATTCCAATACACATTAAAGCCTCACTTCAGCATTATTAACAAGAAGACAGAGACCATGTTGTCAAGATTAAACTATTTACTAGACTGTTGTTAAAACAAGGCGATGCTATGCACCAGTCTTACCTTTGATATCTCTGTGGATTTTCTTTTCAGAGTGCAGATACTCCAGCCCTTTCAGGATCTCTCTCAGAATTGTGGCAATCTGCGTTTCATCCAGGGCACCTGGTTCCAACTAGAAGAACGGATAAATTAGAGGATAAAGGGGTCTTTGGGCTTAACTTTGCCAGAGAACTGTCATGCAGTCTGCAAATCAAATTGTTTAAAAGGTAAGATAATCTTCAAATAGGTCCTTCACTTTATTTGGATATAGACTTACCAAATCCAAGGCTGATCCTCCACCCAAATACTCCATAATAATCCATAATTTGGTACCCTGAAAAATAATTCCAGAATTCAGTCAAATAGGGTTCAAAGTTGCAGTAGTTATTACAAAGAGTAACAGTTCATACTTACTTTGTCCACTTAAAAAAGAGCAATGTAAAACCACAGGCAACAGACAAGATGAGTTAATGATGGTTAACGGACATAATTATGTTTATCGACTACTATTAAAACTTTACATTTTAACATTTACAACAGACTGGTTTATCCTTTTCCAGCAGCTGAGAACTACTACTCAGTCATCTAAAACATACAGTTAAACAATGCGAGCTGTGTTAAATTTGTGAACTTGAAGGTAGTTCAGCCAGTCACTACAACTTCAGATCTGTGAGCTTGTGTGTTAAGATTTCCAGGTTCACACAGACTATTTAAGATGTCAAATTTACTCAGTCTTTTCTGACTCACTAAGTTTTGGAACTACAGTTCCCACTAAGTTTTGGAACTACAGTTCCCATAATGCTTTGGGGGATGTAAACAGGAAATAACATTGGTATTAGTGAGCTTTGCTGTGGGACACAACTTGAGCCCCCCTTTGATTATATTTGTTTACATTTTGGAAACAAGTATGCCAAATTAGCTTTTAGCAGTTCATGTTTGCTATGTTCCTATAGATATAGACAACTATCACTTATTACTTTAGATCACTTTGATCCTCCAAATTATGGAGTTGAAAGGAGCTTCTTCGTCTGGGATAATTATATCCTTGGACAGTGTAAATCATACAGAATCTAGAAATATGTATATCATGTCTGTATTTTGAGATTTTACCGAGTTATGACTCACAGAACTACACTTTTCTAGGGTTAAGGGATTTAATTCCTTAATTGCCTCCATAAGCCGTGTGCTACAGCCACTGCTGCTACATACATACACTAAGCATAATACCATGGTTACGTAATTCACAAAAATAAGCCTTAATTCTCTCCTTCAGCCAGCAGCATAACTTGAGCTAGTAGACACCACTTCTCTCCTTACTACTGTTAAGTACCATAGTAAATGGTGAGAGGTACTCTTAGCACCATCACATGTAGTGTGACTAAAAAACTACTAGAACTATAGAGATGTTAAAGAGCTGACTTTCTGCTTTCTCAATGTATACAAAATCCTATACTATATTTCATACACTGTTCACCTAATATGCACATGAACACCCTGATAATAAAGCTAATAAAGTTGTCATTGTTTTATTTCAAACCTTATCTGCTCGAGTACAGAGCAAAAAGAATAAAACATATGACAAAGTCCAAATACTTACAGATTGCATTGTTACAAGCCCTCAAGCCATATACTACTGCAATGTCGGCCTTTTTTTCCGGGTTGATCCAACAGCAATCTGTGCAATAATACACAGGCAATGCTTGTTCCATTGCCCACATGTATTATTTATTGACCTACATTGTGTACTGTTGCTTGCAGGAACACACTACAGACATATGCATTATGTCGATGGACTATTGTAAATTGACAATGGTATTCTTCCTGAGGTTAAAGCTTACCTTTAGGTAGGATCCGTGATACTTGGTGATAAAGGGACTGTCACACTGGCTGAGAACTGTGATTTCCTGTTGAATGTCTTCTATTTCATCCTCCGCTTCTTCCAGATCAATAGTTTTAATGGCCACAACCTTCTGAGTCCGATTGTCAATGCCTTTAAAAACTTCACCAAAAGAGCCTTTCCCTATCCTGTCCAGCTTGGTAAAAAACTCCTCTGGATCAGCTCTGAAGTTCTGTGTGACAGAGAGAATGACGGAGAGAGAGAGAGAGAACAAAGTGCATTTTAAGCAATGTAAAACCACAGGCAACAGACAAGATGAACATAAAAAGGCACAGAAGGTAAAATTACAGGTAT
This sequence comes from Gymnocephalus cernua, assembly GCA_023631565.1. Classification (NCBI taxonomy): domain Eukaryota; kingdom Metazoa; phylum Chordata; class Actinopteri; order Perciformes; family Percidae; genus Gymnocephalus; species Gymnocephalus cernua. The sequence continues at coordinate 16,913,100 of CM042434.1, forward strand.
TCAAGCTGTTGTTACACAGGCCCACAGCTCAACATACAAGCAACATAGCTCCCTCTGGCAGTCTTCAAAATATCTTGCAAACTGTGATGCATAGTTATTTTTTAAATCTGGGACACACACATACTCTAGTTACCAATTAAAGAGACAGTAATCAGTGAACTTTGATTCACTATAATCTAAAAAAAAAAAAAAAAAAAAATGATTTGAAAATCAGATCAAGATGTTTTGGCTTCACTTTTACAGTCTATGCCTTAACCGCTGACACAAACGATCAATCAATTATCAAAATAGTATACTAATATACTTAACAGCATAGTATAATAATAACTTACACTATAATAATAACTTACACAGAGATCATTTGATTAGTGATGTCTGGGTCAGATTTTTATGTTGTCACCATTATGTGCTCAAACATTCAATATTAAGTATGTCACACACAGACTCCTTATCTACATATTCTATTAAAATATACTTGACAATTGAACAGATCAGCATTAATAGGGTACTCCCCTTATTTAGTCACAAGACACAGAGAAATTAAAGAAGAACTGGTCAAAATTAAAAACAGCGGAGACCAAGATATCCTGACTTTTAGTCTCTAGTATGGGTCAAGCTAAACAAAATGCAAATGTAGATATTATTTATCAAAACTGCATCTGCAGGCTGCTAATTTCGTTTGAGCCACTTCATGGTTCAATCTCTCGCAATACAGTAATGTTGATAAAGGTTTCTAGTGTTTTAACCTGTCACTTGGATGAAAGATGGCATAACTAGTGTTCAGTGTGGGATACGTTAAACAAGAAAAGTGATCAGGTTTAGTAAAGCCAATGGCTGTGATACCAATATTGAGGACAGGCTTGGGACATCCCTACTTTGCTCTACACAGCTCAGCTGCCCAAGCTAGATGGTGTCTATTCTTCGCCTTTTCTCTAGAATAATCAGGAGTGGCATACTAAGAAAACAAACGCAATCCTTATATCAACTTCTGAGTAACTTAACTCAATGTGTGAAATTCCAAGACCAAAATTCCTACCAGCCACAGAGCACATACAGCAGCACAGAACATAATCTAATCCGAGACTTTCATTTCATCTTTTGTTGACAAACAGCCCTGTAAAAATGTTGTACTACATCACAAGACAACTCAACACAGACTCAGGCTTAATGACCTCCACCACAAAGGCTAAACAGAAACTGAAGGACTACACCCTAACTTATTGACTGGACTAAATGGCTTATTTCCCTAAGGAGCAACAGGGTAGAAATAATGGGCTTTGAGTTGGCCAGTCCAATTTCCCTTCATGTACAGCAATCATTAGCCTAAACTGTCTGAGTAGTGTTTGCGGTGGCATAATTTCCATGACAAATATCATACAAAAGTAAGTCTATCCTGAAAAAAAAAAACTATATTATGAAGTTGATCCAAAATAAAATAAAAAATTATATTTTTGCAGTAGCTTTAATAATAAATAACTAAAGCAATTAAGCACAAAGCTTAATTTACCAGGTAACCCAGCCCTAAGAAGATCATCTGTTGGCTCACACAGCATATTGCTACAGTCCCCCCAGAGAACAGTTTCCTGTAAAAGTGCTAATGCATGGTGGTCAAATCTATATGGAAGGGGGGGATGAGCAGCTGCACTTTGAAAAACTGGCAAAGAGGTGCCTGCTGAATTTGATAGCAAAGAGACTTTCCAACAAAGACAAAAGAGATAGAGCGGCGCAGAATAAAGCAGAGTAGAAACAACACAACCAAAATACTCTCATAACACTGGTGTGGTCAGTCATCCAGGTGAAAATTATAATGTCGCGGCTGACTTCTGTAAAAACAATGGGAAAAACAACAAGGGCGCTGCGACCACAGACTACACATGATGGGAACTTGCCATTTCCACAGTCAGCAAGTTTACTGCGACAACTAAAGCTGCCTGAACCTCGCTCTAAAGGCATGTGTTTGATGCTCCGCCATCTGCACCGCACAACTGTGTAGTCTAGTATCATCCTTGCATATAGTGAAACAATATATATCCATTCATATATTACTCAACCAACTAAATATAAATCTGCAACTGAATATTTTAAGATTCAGAAAAAGTCATTTGATGTTATTATTCGTGCAATTATTAGTCACTTAATCGTTTAGTGGCTAATTAGATTATAAAGTTGCAGCCGTTTCATAATTAATGAATCACTTAATTAATTTATCGTGCAAGATTGCCAAACATTCTCTGGTTCCAGCTTCTCAAATCTGAAGACTGGCTCCTGTTCTCTGTTTCATATAATTGTAAACTAAACATATACAGGTTCTTTACTGTTGACCGGACAATAAGAACAATTTAAAGACATCACCTTGGGTTCGCTTAGGGAAATTCACAATTTTTTGACATTGTGTAAACTATAGAAGTGGCAGGTCAATCAACAATGATGGTAATCATGGGTTGCAGCCTTAAATTACATGGGCTTCACTATCTTCTCATTTTTAATGCACCAAACTAACAATTGACTGATGGACAAAATAATCACCAGATTAATCACTAATGAAAATAAAAGTTTAAAACCAATAGGTGTGATACGTGGACTGCTCTATTAGAATACAAACTGAAAAAGTGGAAATTATTAGAGCTTAACTGATTAGTCAATTGGCCTTTAGTTTATCACAGAACAATCTTTTTTTTTTTCAAACTAAAATGCCAAACATTTGATGTTTCCAGCTTCTTAAACGCGAAAATTCACTATTTTTCCTGGTCTTACATTGCAATAAACTGAATATCTTCCAGTTTTGCACTGTGAAAAATACAACAGTGGACATGGACTAAACAGAAAGTTGGATATGTTAACTTGTGCTTTAATTGCGATGGCACTTGAGCCTGCACAGAATGCTGTTGTCTATGAATTAGGAGTAAACTCGTCCAATATAAATTGTATATCTAGGTTTTGACAGCCCGTCAGTCATTCAGACTTGACAATAATTAAAAAAGACGTCAGCCATCTTATCGCATACGGTCATACTGGACATTGACTACTAGTTGCATTTATCTGGAAAGTAAAGATGATAGTCTTAATCGTGAGGGTTCTTGAAGAGAAAGTTATTTACAGGCACCAAGTTAAACTTAGCTACGAGCTGAAGGTACAAGGAGACGTTAAGTAAAACGTTAAGTAAAATATCAGGTGGCTGTGAACCAGATTCACTTGCCTCTAAAGTTAACCAATAATATAATAATGTATTTTATTCACCTGAATCCCCGGCAGTCCACTCTGAATAGGGGAAAGAGCCATGGCGTCAAATCGGCAAAGATGATGCCTTTTCCTCGTCTTTATCTGCTTTCCTTATCAGAGGTGTAACGTCAGTTTCCTGACGGAGCCCTGGTTTGGATCACCGGTCCGTGCCGCAAACTCTGTAAGGGTAGTTAATGTGTCAAACGGAGAGGTCGCTTGATTTAAAAAAATCAGCCTGACTTGTCGGCTTGTACTTCGAGCTACCTGCCAGCCTTCTCCTCACTCGCCTTCCGCAGTTAGCGAACGTTAGCTACGCTAGGCTAACGTTTCTTTAGCAGCTAGTTAGCAAACAGTTAGCTGAATAATGATATCTCCGTAGACCAGTACAGTCTGCTTGGCAATTTCCCGATGATAAAATAGAGGTCTGGTTTTGAATAGTCGCACAAGATGAATAAATGCACACTGTTATATAGTGGTATCGCTTGTTGTTCTATTCTCTCATCACTTTCCTCTGTCGCCCAGCGCCATCTTGGTTAATGTCATTTTCATTTTCCGGAGGACCAATCAGAGGGAGCCTCAGGGAGGAAGAGTAGACTATGCCTATGTCGTCATTTGTAAATCATAAAGCGTCACAGACGAGGAAGAAAGTTCAGGTGCAGTTTCTTTAACTGTCTATGGCAGACCTGGCAGACCCTTAGGGGGTCTTCAGAGTTACTGCAGGGCTGCCCAAGTTATTGATTCATCTTTTTTCAAAAGATAATATGTATAAGAATATACATAAACATGAGTCCAACATATTTTTAGCAAAGATGAATCTGCCTATTTGTGATTTTTTATTTTATTTTTATTTACTCATTGATGACATGCTTACTGGCCTGTAAGTAAGGTAGCCACTAAGGTAGCCATCCACAGATACATTTAAGCTTAAGGATTCACTGTTACATGTATATTTAACATTAAAACATGATGTATAAATATGTGAATATGTCAATAATTATTAATATTTAATAGCTTAGTATTGTATCCACCATAAAAAGGTATGTATGAAGGCTTTAGGCCACCCTACACCTTATTGTAGGCCCAGTTTAATACGCAACTCAATTTTATACAATATGTAGTGGGGGGTTCCTGCTCCGTCTCTCTTTCAGCTAAGGGGTCCTTGGCCTAAAAAACGTTGAAGACCCCTGGTCTATGGGATTTACCCCAGTATTTTTTTCTGTCATAACTGAATTTCCCTTCCTCTTTTAATCTTTAAACATGTTATTGTTGTTTGAATTTGACTGTTATCAATAAAGTTAGAGAAAATAATGTGCCATTTTCACACATTTGTGGTTTAATTTACAAATAACAAGGTTAAAATACACAACTGGACAAAGCAAGCAGCTGTCCTGGGGTCCCAGATTCTCACATTCTGCTGAAACAAATATACAGGTAGGGCAGGAGAATAAAATACATCCACCAAGTTTTCAAATACATTTTTAATATTATTTTTTACAGACAAACTTTAAAATTACAAACCTATCTTTTAACACCTTATTTTACTGTACCTAAAATTGTGCTCACATGACCTTGGGACCAGTTGATATAAGTTAGTTAAAGGGGCGCTATGCAGTTTTGGCCATTTCTTCGCTGTTTTCTCGCTTTTTGCTCACAGGTTTCTCTGCAGAGCTCCCCCTACAGCTTCGGAATAGATATTTGGCAGCTCCTATGTTTACTTGTGTCCGACTCCTTGCTTGGTCAGTCTGCCGTTTCCTCTTTCTCTGTTCCTCTGACAATGCTTTCCTAGCTTTCTGCTTCTTCTTTTTCTGGCTCAGCCATGATGATAGTGTGAAAAACTCCATCGCTACCTTGTCAGCCAGTTCCTGAATGGGCGTATGTGTGCAGTGCCGTGAAGCAATTTGTTACATCGCGAGACCTGATATCATGAGATACTTCCTGACACTGAGGCTGGCTGCCGTAAGTTGCAAGGGTGTTTTTTCCGCTCACAGGCACTAGGGGGGAGCGAGACGACCACCATTCAACTCGAAAAAAAGTCATATAACCATTCCAATGACTCCGAAGCTGTTCAGTTAAGGTCAATTAAGCTAAAAAAAAACGGCATAGTTCCTCTTTAAGTTTGTATCACAGAACCAGATCTTGTCATCTCAGATACATTCTAGACTTTTTCATGGTCAACTTTATAACATGTTGCAGAAGGAAAAACACAAATAATCAAATTAATGATGGCTGACTACTGGAACACTAATATAATATTCATTGTTCATGGTTTGAGTAACAAATGTGCTTTTCCTGCTATGACATGTCAAATGGTTGGTTGGTGGTAATTATTATTTTATATTTTTAGTGCAGCATTACAAAGACACCAATGATAAAATCCTGGGATCGAATAGTGAACACAAACTCTGTCCCTCACTAGTAGAAGCAATAGTGTGCAGTGAATTGTGCACACTCCTTCCATAGATGAAAACATGCAGTTTGAATGATCCAGAAAAAAATGTTAAGTGGATCTTAGATGATTTTGTCAAACTACACTTTTCCAAGGTAAAGTATTAAACTTCCACACTCAAATGACAACCATTTCTTTTTAGCCAGTTTGGGAGCTCAGAGCTCACAACTCCCTTAATGGTCTGACAGGCTGCAATGCAATCCTTTTTGTCAAATAATGGGACGTCAGTACTAGTTAAACATATTTATTGAACACTATTAAGTCTTATACGGCTGTAATACAAATATTTGATATCAGGTTGGGAGAGTGCTATGAACAAGACTTACATGCTCAGTGGATTTATGGCAAACGATCTTAAGACAAGAATTGTGAGTGGAAAAACACACAAACAGGATTTTTTTTGTATTGCTTACTTCAACATAACTTACACATACATATAAAAGAACAATTACATCCAATGCTATTTAAATGGTTCATGTGTTGTTGTTGTTGTTGTTGTTGTTGTTAGCTGAATGAATTTATTGTACTAATTATAATGCTAGATAACTTTGTGTCCCTCACAATAGCCATTTGGTCATTGAAATATAACACATTTAAAACACACACACACACACACACACACACACACACACACACACACACACACACACACACACACACACACACACACACACACACACACACACACACAAATACAGGCAGAATGAATGTATATTCTACCTCCTGTCAACGTTTTAGATTGTTCACATTTTGGTCTGTTTGGCTGCATCATGTTCATCTTTATGACTTTTAATCAAGTCTTTCTTGACCATCTCAACCTCTTCCTTCCTTTTATCATCCTCATCATCTTCATTAAACTGGGCCTCAATTTCTGCAGGGTTGATGTAGGTGTAGAAATATGCCATAATGGAGAAGATGATACACACTGCAAACAAGAGAGAGGCAAATAGGACGTACTCTGCCCACTAAGAGGAGGAGAGAGATAGAGGGACAAATGTGGTATTAATGCATCATCATGTTTCACTGGTACTACATGACACAAAAACACAGACATGTCCACTAGAAATATTTTGTCACTTTTAGTCTCTGAGGTTTAGTTTTGAGATTCATTATTGTTTTGTTTTGTTACCTGTTGGGGAATCTTTGCAAGCTCAGCCACAATTAGTACAATGAAGTTGCCAACAGCATTGGTAAACAACCAGCCTGCTTGTAGCACTGCTTTCATGTTACTAGGTGCCTTGACGACACAAAAGAAGGACAAAAGGTGAATAAAGCCAGACACAAAGAATACATCATTATTTTATAGTTCAAAGACAAACCAAATCAAACATCTCATGTTCTGTGTCCTACAACTTCTTCTTTCATGGTACAGCACTGAAATACAAAATAACAATTTTACCTGTGAGTAGGAGAACTCCAGACCAGTGACAGAAAACATCACTTCACCAGCAGTGATGAAGAAGTACTGTGGGATCTGGAGAGCCATGTGAACTGAGTTAGGCTTGATGTCTTCTGCTGCAATAATAGACTCCTGACACTAAAAGAAATTATCAGAATAGATCAGTTTAGGGCAGTGTTTCTGTGTCTGACAAAAAAAAGCAGCTGGACAGATGTTGCCGGAGCATACAAATTAAATTTTATAATACCAATCACATGAAAAAAAAAATAACAACAATGCATTAACTCAAACCTCCTGACCATGTCTTGTTCATAGGATCAATTCATTGATGGTATTTTGGAGGATTTGTTTATATTAAGAAAATAAATAGAATATCCCCATCCTTTAAATCATTTGTGAAACTTACATTGCTTCCAAAGACTAAAGTGCTGGGGATAAGGAAGGTATATGAACTTCCAAATCCAAAGTCCCTGCTGTATTCACATGACTGTGAACCACTCCGTAAGGTGAAGATGGCCCTGATCATTAGAAAAGAAAATCAGTGTAATAGCTATTATTGTTTGTATAAAATAATGAATCTAGTATGAAAACAGTGGTGATTTGTCAATATGAAAAAATCCTTACTTTCCATTTTTTATCTGGGAGTAGTTGGAATAATACAATGACCTGATTAGTCCAAAGTCAGCTGCTGGAGTTGACACATTCACTGTTGTATTCATTCCATTTACAAATCTGAAATATTGAGTAAACAGTAAGTAAAAACAACTTATCATTTTCAACAATAAAGATTAAGATTCAGATAAAGATTAGGACTGCAACTTAGGTATTTTCAGTATTTTAACCTGATAATAATTAATTAATTATCAAAATAGTCAATGATTATTTTTCTGTTGGTTAACTAATCAATTTATCGTATATACTTGTTACAATTTAAAGATTTGTATTTTTTTTCAATCAATCAATTATTTGTCATATGAAAATCGTACGGGGTACAATTGCAGTGAAATGTAATCCCATCAGCTCCTTCAACTTGTGCATGTTCAGCAAATTCAATTTACCGAATTGCATTGTTGCCTTCTTGTGGCTTGGAGGTTAAATCATCAGTCTGAGGAAATAAGACAACAGATGTTGATTAATTGAACTTATAAGGTTTCTTGCATGTCTTTATTTTCATTATTTTGTGCTTCTAACTCACCAACAACCAGTTACTGTCATTGATGTTTGAGGGAATCAGAAGTGTTTGTCGCCGTCCTTTGGCCAAGGTAATAGGTTTCGTCATGCCGTCTATTGAAACGCTGACCATTTCTGCTTCAAATGTGAAGAATTGATCACTGGCCTGCAAATAAATTGTAGTTTGAAATTGATAAAACTGTGCAATCACTGGGGTACGAATATATGTACATAAACAGTGGTATTTTTACTTACATGCAATTGATTTTCACAGAATTTTAAACTTATAAATCCCAATTTTGTAATGGTCTTGTGTTATTGTATGATACATACCTGAGCTGCAGCAAGCACCAGAGGATCGTTGTCAGGAAGCTTAACTGTCACTGGATTGCTGCCAATGTTCAGAAATTTCAACTGACTCTGGGAGGCTGATGGGAAGGTGGGTAATGTTTTCTGAAGATTGAGTGAGTTTGAAAATAACTTAATCCCTGAACTGATGTGCATTTTGCAGTAAGGAAATGAACACAATTACTGTTTTCTACTTACATCAATTTGAAGCTGAACCAAAGCAGCGCAGACAAAAGCTATAGCTGCCATAATCATCCCCACTGTCATTCTTCTCAGAGGTCTGTTGAATTAACATTCAATTCTGTTACTGATTTGTACAACATTTCCTAGAATCACTAGCTGGGAAATCCAGACCCAAATCCAAAAGATTAAGGGTCTGGCACTGAGTAATGAAAATGGCCCAACTCGACAACACCAAGCATGCATTTGAAAATCTCACTGCACGCAATTGGATAACACTACGACCAATCACAACAATACACAGGGTGACGTATCCAGAGCCCCATACACTTAGTTAGCAGCGGAGCTAATTGGTAGATTAAACTGTCGTCATCTGTTTAGCTTGCCTCTGGCCCGCCTATATCAGATACACCGATGTGATTGGTGCAGCTCGGCTACAAGGGCATAGTTAATGAGCATCATTACTCAATGCCAGAATTCAAATTGTGCTCTCGCGAGAACTCTGGATTTCCAGGGTAGAGAATCACAACAACAAATGTCTAAATTTTTATACAGGAATAAGTTGTTTTTATGACTGTATTCTTTTATTATCATCATGGTTATTATGTATCTGATTCAGAACTCTCAAACATTAGATTGTTGTCAAAGTTCTCATCTAACATTTGTCAAGAAATCAGATAAGTGAATTTTTCCAAAATGTCAAACTCAAACATGCAAAAAAAAAATGGGGAAGAAGAAATTAGGGTATTCTGAAATAGATTTGTTCCAGACTAGAGTGCATCTAAAACCTTTGAATGTGACAAACTTCAGCATCTCTCAAAGTAAATGTTATTTAATAATCCTATTAGTTATTTAACAACCAAATTAAAGACTGACTGATATAAGTATAGGCCCCAAAGCTGTCTCGCTTAGTACCAGCAGTACTTACGTAAAGTTCAGGCCACATTTTTTGATCAGGGGGTAGATTAAGCTCTCCATGATAGGCACCAGAGTCAGGATCAGGATGGGGTTGACAGTCTTTCAAAAACAGAAATTGTTCAGTGAGACTTTTCTCAAATAAAGCATAGTGAATCAGTCCAAACTAACATGTTACAACTGATTGTAACTTACCTGCATCTGATCAGGCTGTATAACAAGGAGCCCCTGCAGACACAAATACATTATTAAAACATGAACACGTTGCTTTAGTTAATATATTCATAGTTGGTTTTATCACCAAACTTACAAAATTTCCATTCATGTTTGTGGCTTGCAGGGTCCATCTAGAACCCTTTAATAGAGATAGAGAGTTTAGTATTGTTTGCCCTGCCAACAAGTGATGTTGCATTTTAAAGTAACAGTAACATTACGATACCTTTTGGTCAAACAGGGTCCAGAACATTGGGAGTGGGATGTATAAAAAGAGGACCTTCAGCACCATTTTGATTTGAGCAATGAGGAGTTTCTACAGCACCGAGAGACAGAATAAGAATTGCTGTTATTCCACTGATGAAACAGCTTGTTAGAAACTTAAGACATTTTTTATTTAATTTTTTTCAAGAAAAAAAAGAAGACATTTAACTGAAGTGAAACTTACATCATATTTTTCTTCTGACCAGTCCATCCAGTGCTGCCTCTTTGGGAATTGCTTGCTTCTGTGTTTGAAGCGGTTTTTAATGGCAAACTGATTCACAGAAAAAGAAGAAAAACGTGAAGGAGAACATGTTTTTAGAAACACCTAGAGCAACTGTTGTTACACATTAATGCAGAATGTGTTGATGCAAATAGTGTGAACTAGACTCACCCCGATGCATTTACACACGTCCAGCATGATGTTTCCCTGTGGTTCAGCTTTGTAGTACATACCACTTCCGATGATAAACACCACTGTTGGGGACATCACAGGCCCAACATCATTATCAGCGCACAGTATATGTACCAAATCTTTACATTTCTGCTTTATGTATAGAATCACAGTCGACAAATTATGTAGACATACCAAGCGCAACCACCATTAGTGCTGCAGGGACACCGAAGGCCAGAGAATAACACTTCTGCTGACTGTAGATGCCACACTCCTGAGCTGCAGATTAAGACAACCGACATTAATCAAAATGTTTACTCATACTCAAGGACTGTTATTGTTAGTTGTTATCACAGGCACTCATGTTTCTAGTTTATGGTTTGTCATAAACATTATGTCCTGCTCATATTTACCTCTCAGGATTGGAGTGATAATGGTTGACAGGAGACTCCCACCATTAATGCACAGGTAGAATACAGAGAAGAAAGTTCTCCTTTGCCTTTCCTGCACAGAGAAATAAATCAGTGACCTATCATGCGTTGCATGCATGTTTTGCAATGCTGAATATAATGTACAACCAATTCCTGACCATTACCCGGACTCCGCCTATAGGAGCAGAAATGAGGTAATGTTCTAACCTGATGGTCACCGAATTGGTCTCCACCAAAGGCAGCAACACAAGGTTTGATGCCGCCTGTGCCCAGAGCGATGAGGAAGAGTCCCACCATGGACAACACGCTAAATGTGAAGAGGGATATGTGCATGAGCAGAGAGCACTGTAGAAATACTGTATGTGATGAAAACTGCCTGCCAAAAGCCCACATCCTGGACTCTATTATGTGTGTAGTAGAACAGAAACCCACATATGAAAGGTCATGTTGTCTGGTATCCCATTTCTATCGTGGTCAGTGATGTCATGGACTGCACTGACTGCCAACGCAACCTGGCCGATCGCATAGACAATGGACAAGTAGATGATAGTCCTGTAAGGTGAAGGGAAAGAGATAGCAGGGGTGGGATAAGTACACAGATACTTTACTTGAGCACAAATATGGGACTGTAACAATACACTGTTACAAGTAAACATTCTGCATTCAACAGACGTCTTATCAGCAAAAAACACTTAAAGTAGACTTAAAAGTAAACGTATTTGTTATACTAGTTTTAACTACTTTATATACAGTTACTTAGTTGAGTCCAGTGGTTCCCAACCTAAGGATGTTTTAATATTTTAGAGTTGCTCTAATCTTTGCCTTTAGTGTGAAATATTGGATAATTTGACCTCTTTAGGCCTCAATTAATTAAACAATTTTGTTTAGATGGTAAAATAACTCTATGGTGGAAAAGAAATGCTGACAACTCATAGAGATCTGAAAAAATGACAAGGAAGCCCAACTAAACACTACTTTTTGTAAGAGATCACAAGCAAAACAAGGTTGGGAAACACTGATTTAATCTTTAGCAGTGAATTGTATTTTATAATGTCATAATATAAAACAATCTGAAAAGTAAAGAGTAACTTTATCTGTCTAATAAATGTTGCAAAGTAAAAAGTGCAATTTTCCTTCTGAAATGTTGTGGAGTAGAAGTATAAAGTATAAACATATTCCAGTTATTTTACATACATTACTTGTACATATTACTTTCCACCACTGAGAGATAGTCATCCTTTAACTACTTGCATATGTTTAATAGCAAAATAATTAAACACACTTAAACTTTCCCAGCCAGGAGTCAGCCACAATGGCCCCGAGGATAGGGGTCAGGTAGCAGAGAGCCACAAAGATGTGGTAGGTGGACGTGGCCATGTCATCGTCCCAGTGAAAGAAGTACTTGAAGTACAGCACCAGGACAGCTGTGAACAGGTAGGGAAAACGTACGTTACCTCTTATTTTACAGTATATCATCATCAATCTAAGACTGCACAGTATCAGCTCTAAAATGTTTGGTGACCAAACATTTCATGAAAAACATGACCAAACTTTGGTCATGTTGTGTATGTAAATATCCAGTGGTGGAAGAAGTAGTCAAATATTTTACTTGAGTAAAAGTAGCTATACCACTCTGTAAAAAAATACTCTGTTACAAGTAAAGGCCATTGCAGTCATGCCAACAGCATCAAAATATATGAAGTGCCAAAAGATAAAAGTACTTGCTTTTCAGAATAGCCCATTTTAGATTAATGTATATTATATTATTGAGTTATGGTTATTGATGCATTAATGTGTACACCACTTTAATACTGCAGCTGGTTAATGTGGAGATAATTGAAAATGATTTATATATTTCATATTATTGTGTGTACTGTGTTTATAAAATATTTTGACTTTATATAAGACTTTATGTAAAGATATACTAATTTCATAATTTATTTTATAGTTATTCAATCACATATTAAATCAAATAAACAGTGGAGTAAGAAGTACAATTTTTGCCTCTGAAATGTTGTGGAGTAGAAATATAAAGTAGCAGAAAATTGAAATACTCAAGTAACGTACCTCAAAATTGTACTTGAGTTGGCCTAAATGTACTTAGCTACTTTACACCACTGGAATATCAAACATGTCCTATTTTTTCCAACACTGTTATAAATCACTGTTAAGAAATAAATCATTATGTGACAACCATCCTTAAGGTTTGGTTAGGTTTAGGAAAGATCGTGGTTTGGGTTCAAATAAGTACTTGTTGTTGTGGTTACAATCACGTGCTCAACGTGTTAGAACACAGTAGTCTCACCTCGCATGCCATAGTAGGAGAACCTCTCGCAGAACTCATTCACAATAATGAAGAAGATGCTGAGGGGGTAACCACACACCACTTTGCTCTAATGGATCAAAGACACAGCAGCATGGTGTTCAGCAGTGGTCGAGAAAGTACCACAATAAAAAATACCATTACAAGTAAAAAATCCTGAATTCAAAAGTTTAAGTAAAAGCAAAAGTATTGGCGACAAAATTGACTTTGCGTATCAAATATAAAAGTGCTCATAATGGTCCCTGTCAGTGTTTTATTATATTATTGGATGATCATTATTGATGCGTAAGCAGTATTTTAATGCTGTAGTTGGTAGAGGTGGAATTTTGACTGCTTTAAAAAAAATGCTATAGCCTAGATGTGAAATCAATGTAGTAAAAGTGCAACATTTCCCTCTGAAATGTATGGAATCGAGGTATTAAGTAGCATACAATTACCTAAAAATGTTACTTAAGTTTTGCTTGGTAATTAGTAACCTATTAGCAGTAATACAGTGAATGGCATATTAAGATGGTTGCTTTGTTCCTATGGATTATCATTTAGACTCACCGAACAACTTAAAACAAAAACTGCATCAACATCCAATAAATAAATGAAATTAAGTACATTACCGTCCCTTTGCTTTTCTTCTCTTTCTTGGGGTCCTCATTATCTGTGCACAAGATGAAACTACTTTAAATAACATGCTGCATTTCATAAAAAGACAGAAATGCAGCAGCCTACAGACTGCCATCTCCATTTAGAATATAAAAAAAAAAATCTTTCTCCCACGTTTTGTGTGGAATTAAGAAACAATATGGCAGCAGTTAAGAGTGGGCAAGTTTTCTTTCTATTTTTCGTTCTGAGGTGTGTCTGACTCTGCACATTCTGCTCTGGAATATTTACAATTTTGATTTAAATGAAAACACACAAAAAGAGTTTGTAAACTCACCTGTCATGATGGCTAAGTGAAGCTGCTGCCTGCTTTCTACTGTGGTTTGATATTCCTTTGAGATTCCTGCAGGAAGCAATTGATAACTAATCCTTCACTGTGGGAGTGTTTCGAAATATTGCTACATATTAGCACCGTGATCTGTCGCTCACACTGCTGACTGTGTTGCTTTTATGATGGGTGGGAACTTGAGATATAGAAGATAGGGAGTCAGCTATGTTCTGTCCCTGACACCTCATAAAAATTAATTAATTAATTCCAGAGAACTCCACAACTCAACCAAATGTAAAAACAACCACAAGAATAAAATTTAATACATATGGAAATAAAATTAGGATCCATGAGTACAAGTGCAGAGAAATTAGTGTTTTATTTAAAAGAAAAGCATTAGGGAACATCTCTGTTTACAGCAGAACAGTAACTTTATGTTAAATAATAAAAAAAAAAAATAATAACATCGCTGCCCAAATATAAAACAATTTCTGGAACAATTCAATGGACACTAAAAAGGTAAAAGATTCAAATAACTTCCACAGTAGGCGTAGTGTCTGGTTCCACACCTCACCACTTTGGCAAGAAGGTGAACATCATCTTTACAGTGTATGAGCCCCACACAGATACTTTGCAAATATTGCACACACTCCTTTTTTATATACATTAATTAACAATTTGGAATATAATATATTTGTATGCAATGGCTTTAAATATTTAAACACACTCCCATTCTAAGACATTGAAGTGATTTAAGGTTGAATGCTAACATGAGTCATAGGAGGCCCTTTTAGTAGAAATATAACGTCATGTACAGGTCGATGAGCATCAACGTATGCAGCATATACTGTTCATCAAGACATCAATACAGTGGCTTATAAAAGTGGAATACTGTACATACAAAAACACATTGTGAAATATTAAAAATATCATCAAAATAAACAAAAATGGGCTGTTGGGAGGGTGGTGGGTGTAATATAATGACATGCATATCAAAGATCCCAACAGGAATGTCTCCATTGAAAACACTGCCCAGTCTTTTCAGGTAAAAGCAAGTGACACATTTCTGTATGTGTGGCCATGAAGCAATTTGCGAAGTCTGTCGTCTCTCCTGCATGATCCCCTCTCTGGTCTCAGGCTCCACCTCAGTACTGTCACAGACATCCAACACAGTTACCATGCCGTGTGTATACATTAAATAGGTCCAGTGTCTTGGTCATGGTTCACTGAGAAAGGTGAGAGGGGGTCAGAGTTGTCTCTGCTTATGTCAGTTTCCCTTTAAGCTGACTAAAGAAAAGCAGGATCAGGTTCAAAAGCGACACTATGGCATCACCGGCATGCCTGGTTGGCGAGTATAGAGGGCGCAGGGTTCAAGGCTAACCCAGGCAAGCATCATACCACAGAGGAAGAGCTGGGGATGCCGTGGATGGTGGCACTGGTTGGCGTGCCGCTGATGGCGTTAAAGATGTGAAGCGAGTCTGGAAGAACGCTCTTCATACCATCTTCCACAGGACTGATCTGGAAGGGAGGTAGTATGATATATTCACAATCATCACAATTCCATCGTAGATAGATAACTTAGTACCTTAGTTACTACAGAGCGAAGGCCTTATTTAACGGGGAAAGCCACACTAGCTATTACTATCCCTAGTAATAGCTAGTGTGGCTTTCCCCGTTTCTAGTCTGTGCTAAGCTAAGCTAACCAGCTAACCAGCTGCTGGCTGTAGCACACACAGACATGACAGTGGTATCAATCTTCACATCTAACGCTCGGCAAGAAAGCAAATAATCATATTTTCCAAAAGTCAGACTCGTCCTTTAAAGTGGAGTCTCAGAACCCCTTCAATAAAGATTAATACAGAAAACAAATAAGTAAAAACAACCATAACCATAACATCAACAGAAAAACCAAGAGTAAATCATTAAGTATAAGACATATTTTTGTATGTGTGCATATACAAAAACAAATGTACATAATTCAGATGCATGTACATACATATACAGATGCTGTTCATATACACACAAATGTATATGTACATATATATATACGTACATGCATACATACATGCTGTACACACATGCAGAAAAAAACATGTTGGCAATCCAAAAGGGGGTAAGTCAATAAGTGATTGATCTAGTCAGCCGCTGCATCCATAGTAGAGTGAGAACAGGTGGGTTTTAAGTTTTTGAATTATCAGGGGTAGAGCTGAAACGATTAGATGATTAGTCAATCAGTCAATCAACATAAAATTAATTGGCAACTATTTTGATTAATCAATTTTCATGGAAAAATGCCAAACATTTAACAGCTCCAGCCTTTCAATGTGAGCGTTTGTTATAGTTAACTGAATATCTTTGTTTTTGGTCTGTTGGTCGGACAAGACATTCAAAGACTTCACCTTCGGAAATTGTGATGGACGTTTTTTTAATTAACAATTAATGAAGAGTATAATCGTCGGATTAATTGGAAATGAAAATAAGTGTTAGATGCAGGCCTGATCAGGAGGTTTAGCCATTCTGATGGACAGTGGACGTGTGTTCCATGTGTGAGAATATTTTATGTTTTATTTATTACAGGCATGTAAAGATAAGGCCTGTCTGTGATCTGATGAGATAACTTTGCCAATCTATTCCGTGCTTTTAAAGGTCAAGACATGGCCCTTAGCTTTAGCAGCTTACTGTCTGTCATATGACAGAGATGGCTTAAAAATCCCTGTAACATCAGAATCTCTAATGGTTTGACAATGCGATGTTGCATTGTCAAACTATTAGAGATTCTGATGTTACAATCAAAATTTTGGGTAATATCTGATGCCTTTTGTCTGGCTGGATCCACAATTAACAACTCAGTCTTTATTGCATACAGGTTTTTGCATTACCATCCAATCTGCTCATGTCAGCACAAGGGAAAAACAGAGAATGGTGTTATCAAAGAGTGCGTTATCAACTACATTATCAAACATATTTCATGAATGGCACTCACACACGCCGTAACCCGTTTTAGCAGATTACAGTTCTAACATTTGTAATGTAGAATGTAATTACACTGATATTGTACTCACTTGCTCATGCATGATGATGGACAGCTCCCTAGCTAGGTCTCTATAGTTGGCTTTCATCTCATCGTGATACTCCTGTTGGTCCTCTTTGATCAGACGCTCATTAATATTTAAGCCGTGGCCACATGCCTCAACAAAATGCCTGCTCAAAAAACACAACGTTAAGATGTGTTAAAGGAAATTACACAAAGTAGATTTGCACACACATTGTAAGCTTTTGACATCTCATCTCACCTGAAGACCTCTTTCAGTTGTTTGACCTTGTTATCGGGATACTTCTTGGCGCATGCATCGTCCAGAAAAGCTCGTGCATATGCAAGCGGTCCTGCGTTTACCTGAGGGAGGATGTAGGAGCTGTGTTATGTTTTTTTGTCATGCTTATTTTATTAGGTATGTCCAGTGTGTGTGTGAGTGTATGTTGACAAAATTCAAAGCAGGCACCTGGACGCTGATGCTGCCCTGCAGTTTGAGCTGCAGACGGATCATGTCCACCTCACTGGAGGAGCACAGCTGTTTGATCTCAGCCACCTTCTTGCTCATCTCATCGATGGCCACCTCGATGGGGCTCAGATCAGTGTGATGTTGATACATCACTGCGATGCGCTTCTTTACGTAGGGGAAACAATGCGTGGCTGGGGGACAGAAACACGATGAGGTGAACAGCTTGCCTCTCAGATCATGAATCTTTTCTTCTTTCATGTGCTTTTCTGATTTTTACAGCCCAGGATCCATGTATGTACTGTGCATCTTTTTAAAGCCCTCAGATAATAAAGATAAGAATGTAAGGTTCAACTGTTGGACTTTTTGCACAATAAAACAATATAACTGTGATTAGGAAAGGTCCTTGACAAACAGCTGACACGTCCAGAACGTAATCAAGATCTTACATTCATGTACAGGACCATTCAGGTGAGTCATGTAATATCTCAACTACTAATACCCACGTGGAAGTCTTCCACATGGTTTTTGCTCAAATGTGTCAATATGCAGACAATGGGAGGAGGTGGTGTATAGTTTGGGAGGAAAGTGAAAATGATTGTTTAAGATAATTTGATGCGGAAGACACCATCTTGTTTATTTACAGCTACGTTTCATTACATACTACTATCTTAAAGAAGAACTATTTAGCCTGTGATAACAGTTGCATAATGTCTTCTGTGGCTATGGAATTTCAATACTAAATCTATAGAGTACCTCTTTAAGAGCTTATGTGCCACTACCCTACAGTTTATAGGGTTACTTACTGGTTAGTATAGTCCTGCGTTTGCACTGCTCCTCCACCCCGCCTTGCTTTTTGCCTGATATGGTGAAAGGCATCTCAAACACAAAGCGACGGATGTTGTGGCTCTTCTCGAAGTCTGTCTTCCTGTCCACCAGCTCCTTCTCCTCCAGGTAAGGGGTCACATGTGTCACTTGGATGTACGCAAACTTAGAATCCAGGTCTTTGGGGTTAATCTGCATAGAGTACATGGCATTACAACAAATCAGTACCATGTTTTATGAATCTTATGGATTAATCCTCATCACAAATCAAATATCAACAAAGTCTTACCCTGCCAGAGTCTTGGATCATCTTCACATTCTCCTGTCCAAACTTGTCAGAGTACAGCTTCAGAAGCCTCTGAGATATCTCTGACAGTGGGGTGAATTTGGGTTCTTTGTAGATGTACTCCTTACCATCTTCATCTTCAAAGAAGCCCTGAAAACAGATAACATACGGTCAGAATGAATAGCGTCTTTATCTAATAAGATATAAAGAAGCAAACAGTGCCACATCAAACCATACATGGGCTGTGAGCGGGAGTCATTCCAACAGTTTGTTAAAATGAAATGGTAAAATACTCTCAGCTGTGAGCTGGGAGATTTGGCAGACTGCACACATATACAACCCTCAATCTAATGTCCAAGCACAGAGACAGAAAAAAAGAAGAGAACTCCACTGCAAGACATCGACTAGTGTCAGTTCAGTATTGTGAGACAGACCATAGGACACAGGTGGGGGCACAGATTTCACACCGTCAGTGGGAGCACTTAGATTAGTCCGTTGTTTTGAATGTAAATGGTCAAAAGTCCCATCAATGGATGGTTAAAGCCATGCATTTACCCAGTGAGAGATAAATCTTGCTATTAGCCTTTCAATGGTTTCCTACTAAGATTAAGACGACACTAAAGGCTGGGGTAGAGGAGGACTAAAAGGGCTAAAAGATAAACAATGCACGTGAAATCGCACGGAGTGCATTAGCGAAGGAGCACAACACAGTCGAACACATCACTGCAGTCCAACTGCAATAATGCCTTTCATATTGTTTACCTCAGCCTCTGAGTCAGTAAAGTGGTACTGCTGTAAGGGTGTAGACAGCAGAAAATAAAACCATTGTTATTCCATGAGAACTACCTAAAAACTGCATCAACAATTAGACCACCATGTCGAGAGAGACATGGATCTCTATCAAAGCACACAGGCGGGGGTAATCACACCCAACACATTATTTCACAAGATATGACATAAATGAGGGTCACTACTAAAATCTTAGATAGCAGAAACACTGGAATGAGTACAGAAGTGAAAGCCATGCAACACATTTCCAAAAACAGGAAGCAGCAGTGGCGACTGATTGTTACTGTAAACTTGAAACAGCAAACTATGACTGAGAAGTGCAATGGGTTAAAACAGCACCAACACCACACAACTGCTAAGAAAGGCTAGCAAGGTCTACTGCACAACTTACCGCTGCCTTTAAAGAGGATAAAAAGCAGAAAAGGGTATTAGAGTGGATCATAAAATGCCATGTGATCATACTCTTAAAAACACAAAAACACCTTCAGCAGCCCCCATGCTCATTGTGAATTACACTCAGCAACCAACTCATTACTTGCTCTTTTGTAAAATAAGGTTTGAATAATTTTAAATACAGTGTGTGCAGAAATCGGATTAACAATACGTCGCTTTGAAAAAACTCACCTGGCCAAAGAAGGCCACTCTGAAGTAGGTGCCCAGCAGTCTCTTGCCTGAGTGCATGACCTCTGTCACTTTGCTGTATGCACGATGCAGGGTGTCATATAGGTGGGCCAGTTTCTGTGCAAAGTAATACAAATCTGATAAAACATCTGATTATAATTTGTAGATACTAATGTCCCAACCTGGGCTAAATTAGTGGGGATTGTTGTGGGGAGATAAAAAAATTAAATGCACCTCAAAGTCCCTGCGCTTCTCATAAATGGGGATAATGAGCTTGTAGATGTCAGAGATGAGCTCGTAACGCTCAGCCTTCCACAGTCCATCTGCACACTCCTCCAAAAGCTCCATTAGGACGTCCTAAGGGAACAAGAGAGGGGGGGGATAGATAAGTGCTTGATAAGGCAACGTCTCTTCTATCATGACCATATGTGATGACTATAAGGAAATGAAGAAAAACACACATCTACATGCATTCTAGTGAGGTGCCGGGTCGCAGGTAGACATCCGCACAAATTGCATCATTGAGATAATCTTTATTTTGAAGACAGCAATATGTGCTGAAACATTGATTAACATAATAAGGATTAAAAACGTACAAGTCTTGTACAAGACTCTTAAAATCATACGACATGTCCCTCCCAAAAAGGTTTATTATTACAAGAAATATACAGTAATTGCAAAATGTGTTTCATGCTAATGTGATTTGTCTATTGTTTGAAATCTTGGAAGTCACCTGTTAAATCTGTAATGAAATACTGAAGAGAAATGATGATTCATTATTTAAAAACAGAACTATTGGAGAGCTTAAGATATGAGCTTACATGTTTTTGTCTTCCTGCAACAGATGAACATAATGATATGTCTTAATACATTAACAATAACATTACATTCACTTCGCATCAATGGTGTGGTCAGACCACAGACTGTATCTGAATATATTTACATTTTTCAAATCATAGCACTGTCATTAGCACAGTCACATACTTCGTTGAAATGAACGTCCTGCATGCCGACGTCCTCCATCATTGCTGCTTCTTCATCAATGTTTGGAGTCACGACACGAAACGCTGAGCAGCCCTGCTTGAACATGCCTGCACACAGTATGAAATGAGACACATATTTTAACACTCAGCCACATTAGGCAAGAAAAAAAGATTACACACACTATACATAATTGAGCTGCTGTGTGGCATGCAAGTAAAAATTATTATTAAAGCACCTTTTCTCCGCAGGTATTCTGCCACAAGCGCTGCAACATGCACATAGCACATGGCCGCCTGTGAACAACAACAACAACAACTCAGGTCAGATAAGATAAGTGATGTTGATAGTTTAATTATGTTAGGATAGGACAGCATCATTCACGAAACATTAACCCACAATAAACTGGATAAATATGAAGTAAATCCAGTCAGTACTTGATATTTGATACTGTACAGACACATCACCTAAATCACAGACCTAAAGCGAGTCTATCACATTTTTTAATCGGCCACCAAAATATCAAAGTCCAACCCATTCAGACACACAGAGTCTCTTATCACAGACCTCTGACATGTCTCCGTTTTTCACATGGATCCGGGCCATGCTGTCTAGCCAAGTCTTGCGTAGTTCCGGCGTGCTGGCGTAAGACTTGGCGAGGCTGTACTGCAGGTCCACCAGCATCTCTGGATCTCTCTCGTGCTCCTTCATCTGAGCCGTGGCCATCAAAACTGTTCTGATGCGTTTGGTCAGGTCCTTCACATCTGATGGGAAAGCTGTGTTCTGTGTTAAGGAGGATGCAGAAATGAGAACAGTCAGTCATGTTACTGCCAGTTAAACATGTATTTTAACAGTTTTAACTGCACAAAAATGAATTCCTGACCTTAATAGTTTTGTCACTGTTGGCACAGTTGTTGATTATTGAAAGAGACTGCTGAAAGCGGGTACTACCGATACCAATCACATCAGCTATCAACTGACTGACAGCAATCACCACCTAAAGAAAGACAAAGATACATATTATTATTATTTAATATTGTTTAACCCTTGCATTTTGTTGAGACTGGTCCCACAGACCTCAAAACTGTATTGAAATAATATGAATAAATAATAATCTAATTTTAAACCCAAAATGTATTGAAATGGTAACAGTTCCAGTTGCCACAAAATAGACAGACAATATACAGATTTGATTTTGATGGAAAGTAAAAGAAAAACATTATTATGCCAAATAATTAATTTCCACACTTATTTGGGATTTGGGACTGGTAGTAAAATTGAAAAATGCATTGCATTCGACCATGTTTTACAGCTGAGACCCCAAACAGAAGTAAGCAGCGATGTGTCATTTTCAGTGGTAGGCTTCTGCAACATGGCATCACTTCAACATTCAGTTTATAAGCAATTCTCACAAAATTAAGAAGTAAGTATGAAGCTAATAAAATAATGTTAAGTATGTTTTTGAGTTGTTAAACAAGGCCAAGTGTCTCTAGTACATTTAGGTTTAAATGATGGGAACATGAAAGCTTTATTCTTTTTATACCAGTTAGATCCACACAAGGACTATCCCCACCTGTAAGTGCGTCCGGACAAAAGACTTGCGACCTGTGTAGTCAAAGTTGCTCTTCATGAGGAAGTAGAGCAGATGGGCGGCATCGCTGCGAATGGAGTTCAGCTTGGAGTTACAACACTTCAAGATCTCATAGCAGAAAGCAGCACACATGTCAGCACGTCCTTCAAAAAATGTGCAGGGAAACTAGAGGGTGAAGAAGACAGACAGGTTATCAGTGAACGCCTTAGACCATAACAAACAACAAGAGAGCATTGTTAGGCAGGGAAACCGACATTCTTCACACCTTGTAGATGAAGGTGCGCAGTGAAGTGAAGACCTGCTTGAGGGCCGTCTCTGACTGATTGATCCGAAGGAAACAGAGGTGGACTTCAAAGACCTTCTTCATTAGTGGACTGTGCCCGTGGTCAGAGCACAGCTGGGTCTGTGGAGAAAGAGAGTATCGTCTTAGCAACGGAAATAATCTGATTTAAAAAACAGAAAATCACATTCACGTTTTTTATGAAGCATTAATTGGGCCTGACATAATCATTAGGTAACCTAAATACTGTATTTAAAGAAAAATGGTTCTAGTACAAAGTTACAAAGTACAATAAATGCGTGACAAGTAATATGTTATGTATGTTACCTTGAATCCCATGATGAAGATACTTAGCGTGTCCAGGACGGTCATGCACACTTCCGTCGCGATGTTAGCCTCCAGCAGTGACTGATTTAACACGTCTGCATCCGAGTGACTGTAGGCTAAAGAGGACACAACAGAAAGCTGTAGCTGTTTCACCCACATATCACATCATATCTCTTGAAATATGAGACCTTAGTGTTAAAGGCAAAGCTGTAAAATTCCATTATGATAAAAAGATTAAGTTTCATTCCAAACTGAAACAATCTTACTACTTACTAAATTAATACCTTTTATTAAATGAATGGTGGCATGTTGGCACACATTTTGTTTACAAACTGTAGCATTGATGTTGTTTGAGCGCTTGAGTTTTTTTACTATTTACTCTATGAATGAATTTCCAGCGGCATTTTTCTGAAATACATAGGTAATATTTTGGAATGAAACCCTTGATTTTTTACATGGATTGCTTTTTTTTTTCTCAGAGAATGAAATAAAAAATGAAGAGATTCAGAGCAGATGAGATGGCTAGAGAGGGATGAGAAGATTCTGAAAGCTAATGTTCAGTTAAAATAAGCATGCTCTCTGCAAACTGCCTGCTAACCTGATACATTCTTACCATGGTCTACAGATATTCCAAGAATACTTGAAATCTTTCTTACACTGAAAACACAAAGACACTGTGTTAAACGATGCCATTTAACAGCCTGAGCACATAGCTTAAGCCCTTAAGATGAAGAAAATATCATGCTACACACATCTACCTTAGCCCCAATGTAATTTCATTTACTGATGATACACCTTTGTCTCTTGAGGCATTTTCCGCTCGACAGCGGGCTGGGTTTAAACACAGGATGAGGGTAATGTTGATGATGTTGAAAAGCATGAGTTGAGTACACAGGCGGAGGAGGGCGGAGGTCCTCTGGTAGAGGATGTTTGGTGAAAAGTATGGAGCACTTACTGTGGTTAAAAGTGTATGAGTTATCCAGGCTGCTGAGCTGATGTAAGCGGGCATGCATCATTCCCGCCCTGTTACGGGACACAGGCAGAGTCTGAGACTTCCGCTCATGTGCTACAGGTCCTGCCCCATCCTGGTTCCTGATGAGGAAACAGGACAATGTTAGACAAATGGCAGGTTAGTGAAGCAGGTTAGGGTGAATAATTTGCTATTTTGCACATTTGAGTGGTGTAAACATCAAATGTCCTGATAGCAAAAGCCGATTTGCTTGTATTCCAACCTTGGGTTATACTATTTTGTTAGTTAGCTTATTTGATTTTTAATGTATCATGATAAAACAAATCCATTATTTTAACATTTTGGATGACTTTTACACATGCATGTACACCCACTGTGGCATGTATGCCGTAAAGTTGTGCTGTATATTGTTAAGCATGCAGTTTAATGAAATAATTATCAAAGCAGCGGAAACAGCATTAAAGCAATGAGTTACAGCAAACGCCATGCATGTAAGAATGAGAGAGACAAATGCTATACATGAATTTAGAGTTGTGTCACAGCACTAACTTTTACAGTGTGAGAAGATATCATGCATTAAGTTTGAGAGAGTCCGTTCCACCTTTAGTCTTACCCAAGCAGGAGAGGGCAGGAGCCAGGTTTTATTTCATTTTGTTAAACTTGCCAGCATTTAGGTGAATAGAGATAGAAACAGTGGTGGGAGGTTAGAGAGAGTGAACACCCAAAGCCCTCTGGGAGTCATGGCCAGAGCTCCCAAATAGTGGAGAGTGTACAGTGCGTGTGTTGTGCTCAACATACAGTCACACCTTTTAACGGTCACACATAATTAGCTAATTATTTTACACTGGATGATCTAAAATAAAAACAATAAGTAGCCACATCATTATCATATATGTTATTAAGTTTAATAATGTACTCCAGGAAATGTATTTTGTTTTCTCATGTGTTTATCTACTAGGACAGTGGCTCCCAACAAAGGGTACCTCAAGGGCCATTTCTGCAGTTGCCAGAGAGTACGGGCAAAGATTGTGGAGTAGCTCACAATATCTGAAAATTTGATTTAAAAAAATATATCAAAACTTAGTCACCATTGAGACACCACATGTTGTAATCGGGACTAGTGAAAACTAGTTAGGGAGCAGAGAAGCTGAGTTATGTTAGCTAAAGAAATTGATACAAGTCATAATATTTAGCTAAAACCAATAGATAAATGGTTAAAAAGCTAAATATTTAAGTTAGTTATTGGATAAATGGTTGAAACATCCAGCTGCTACTCCAAGTGGCAGCGGCACAAATGCAAACTTGACCAAACCAATCTAAACATGGGAAACACTGTACTAAAAGCCTGACAATCATAATTAAAACTAAAAAGCTTTAAAAGAATGACATTCATGTTCAACGTTTTCAGACAGCAGACAACATTACCTTGCGATGTATCTCTTTCCCATGTATCTGAACTGATGGAGGCACACTCTGAGAGGAAAAGTGGAAAATCAGTCTCAAATCTCAAGCTTTACTTATAATATCAGGGTTGTCATGAAAGCAATGTAAGGTGTCTTACTCGACTAGAGTGAAGAAGTCCATTAACTCAGCAGATGAAGCCTTGTTCCAGTATGTGAACAGAGCATCTGGAAAAAAGACAGATTGACATTGGAGAGACAACTGTTTTGATTTTGGATTGTTGCCATGTAAGTGAGCTCAGTGTTTAAGCAGCAACACAGAAAGATGGTGAGTGCAGATATTCAGATGGAGTGAGATGTTACCCTCAGACATGCTTTTGAGCACGTGTAAGAAGCACATGAGGAGGCTCTTGATCTCTCCCTGGTCCAGTTTATCACAACGCAGCAGGGTACTGCCCATTGTCGAAGCAGCCTGGTTCTGAGGGACAAAGAATGCGGTCAGGCAGAAGACAGACACATATTTTATCCTGTCAGGTCTCTTTTGCTCTGTCTAGCCCCCGTTGCTGCCTCAAGATAAACCACAAGTACTGTCTACAGAAACTATTGTCGATTTATTTTTTGTAATTCCAAAAGACAAAGAGCATAAAAATAGCAATTTTAAAATACAAAGATTTTTTTGTAAAGTTTACATCTGGTTTTATGGCCATAATTCAAAGTCTAGACAACTGAGTCTTCGACGTATCTCTATATTGCTTTAAAAAAAAGAAAGAAAAAAAAATACACAGGGACTTTTAGAGAGGTTATGACATTCAGTTTTAATCTGGGATTACAGTGGTCAAGCTACACTAGTGGAGTCATTCACTCAGATGTTGCAGGACTCTATGCATTGTGGAAAACTGCCGGTCAAAAACAAACATAATTTCTCCCTGCTGTTGGAGAGCAGGGAGAAAACAGAACCAAAGCAGTGGAGCAACAGCTCTACCACAGCGAGGGGTTGGCAATGTACCAAGCAGCACGTTCCTTTGCCAGCAGTTAGTCTAGACCATGGAACTGGCTGGGGATGACTCAATGGAAAGCATGAGGCTATGGGCTTTGTCTTCTTGTTTTTGAGAGTGAATCACTTCAACGCTAAAGTTAGTTTTCCTAAAAGGGTGGACAAGCACTTTGAAGCTGTGGTGCAGTTATTTTCATGCACTTTTTAAAATTTTGAGCAGTAATTGCAAATTATCTATGAGGGTCCTCATTCTCCCCTTATGCTATTACATACATTTTGATCAAATCTACCACGAATAAAAAATAAAAACAG
Organism: Gymnocephalus cernua; assembly: GCA_023631565.1. Taxonomy (NCBI): domain Eukaryota; kingdom Metazoa; phylum Chordata; class Actinopteri; order Perciformes; family Percidae; genus Gymnocephalus; species Gymnocephalus cernua. The sequence goes on from CM042434.1 coordinate 16,940,194, forward strand.
TTTCAACACAAGATGAAACACACAACAACACAGACTGTGAAAATCCTTTGTGTTTAATGGACTCCTCAGATTTAGCTTGGGGCTGTCTATCAGTGAAAGCAGAAATGACACAGCACACGTGAGAGGAATCCAAAAGTAACATATCCCTTAAGTGTGCATGCTTATCAAGATCTGGAAAAAGAGCAGAGGCAAAACCGTGTGAGGCCCTGTGGCACAGCAGCTCTGCTTCATAGCACCACAGAATTATCTGGCAAAGAAAGGGCTTAGAGTTTAGGACACTAGGACACTCTCACACACACTCTGACATTCCCAGATGGGACACTCCTACGAGGGAGGATGACTGTGTGAAGTACTTGAAGTGAAATGATGGGCTGAGGGGCGCTCTCTGTCACACAGGGGACAGAGAGCAGGGAGAAGTCCATGGTGACACGCTTGGAGCGCACCGAGAGCATAGACTCCTCAGTCTCCGTAAAGAAGCGCAGGACATTGACAGAGTGTCTTCGTACAAACTTCTCCGTCTGCCATGGCCAGCCGTACAGGTAAGTTGGGGGAGTTAATGGTACAAGTTAACAAGGGGTGACTTTCTCAGGTACTTTTGTCACAACAAGGGGACGTATGATATGCCTAAGGCACAATGAAATGCATGTCACAGGAAGCCTACATTTGTTTTCTAATACATGTTGTATGAAATGACTTTACAGACATCTTGCAGCACTTTCTGAAATGTACCTTGTCGAGAGAGTTGGCCTTGTCATTTATCTTCTCAGGCAGGCTGTTGCCAGAATCAGTGCTGATGAGTGAACTGCGAGATTCTGTGTGGCGCACAGAGTTAATGTTGGGGGTTGACGACGCGTGAGGTGAAGCTGTCAAAAAAAAAAAAGGAGCCGTTTCATATTAATATAAACCCAAAATGTTATATTTAAAATTTTATATAATGTATCTGTCCACTCACTGGTGCCAGAGATGACTCCAAAAACATCTTTGTGCAAGCTGGTGTCCAGAAAGGTGCTGGATCTGGGAGGTGTTATCAAAGTGTTGGTAAGAAGTGAATCTTCTCTTCCATTCTGAGGAAAAACAGTGCAACAGTTTAATGGGCACACACCCACATACTATACAGGGCTGTATGCAGTTTTGAAAAGTTACTAAACGTGTGAGGTGCAAGCATGAGGGACCCTAGGTTCTAAACAATGTCAGGTGTAATGTTTTAAAGAGTTCAGCAATTCAGTATGGAATGGTAACAGAGAAGAAATTCATTCTTGTAATAAAGAATCCAAACCACAGTTTAAGTCCTGGCTGGAAGAAAAAGAATAAAATTAGATGTGATGTAGCTGTAAAAAAGTAATAAAAAAAGTCATATATATATATATATATATATATTTTTTTTATTACTTTATATATATATATATATATATATATATATATATATATAGGTCCATGTTTCGCCTACTTAAGTGGACAGCCTGGTACCACTTCAAGAGACTTGAGTGTTGTTTATTATTTGTTGCTTGAAAAGAACTGAATACACTGTATTACACTAAATGCATACGTGTACGGCCTTCTCTTTGTGTATTTTATTAGTTTTTTTAAATGTGCGTACTATACGTACGTATAGATGCCAGGAGGTAGGCCTGTATTATGTTGTGATGTTTTTCTTCATTTATAATGTGAATGAATGCTATGTATGGTTAAAGTATTTTGTTTTAAAAAGCCACTAGGTGGCTCCCTTACATTGTTGGAGTGGTTGATGGTGAATGGGGATACTTCCTTCACATTCAGTCTGTTGACATTCTCTTGGAGCAGACCAAACAAGGGAAAGTACAGGGTGGCCAACCTGGCCTGCTGGCTCTAAAAAACAAATAAATCATCTCAACAGAATGTCTTAAAATCACAAATGTCAGATACTGAAGTAAAGTGGAAATGCAAGAGACTTGAGGTAAGAAGGCACTGCTTACTTTGGAGCTGTAGCGGTCATCAAATGTGTGCTTTATCATCAGATTCTTCAGCACATGGATGGCTATCTGACGAATCTCCCTGAACTCCTGCAGACCTACACTGACCTCCCTGAGCAGCAGCCCGACCAGGAAGTGGTTCTTGCAGAAGTCATCAGTCAGCGAGTAATCCATCTGGAGGTCTGAGGGGAGGAAGAAGAGGATGAAGAGATTAGGATTCGTTGATAGAAAGGAGAGTGAAGGATGTGAAAGGAAATTAAGTCACAAACAAAGAAAGTACATTTCTAATTTAATATCAATCTGACACAGTTAAATTAATAACAAGAAAACAGGAAAGCTTGGACAGAATACAGATTGTTGACACCAGTTTTTACTGGTGTCAACAATCTGTATGAACAATGGTGAACAATGCAAAGATCTCCCTTTCTGACAAATGATTTCTTGTTGACTTTCATCTAACAATCAAAATGAAGCAAAAACAGTTTTAGAGAAAAGCTTGGGTTATGTGTTTGACAGATTCAGGTTTTTTTGACAGAGCTGCTGTTCCAGAACAGTGATCATTTTAGAAAAAGACATACCGGATTAAAGCTTATGATTTAACAGCGGCAGCTGTACACAGATGGTTTCCAACATTACCTAAGACAAGTTAAGCAACCACAAAATCACACAAAGATTCCCCAAAATGACAGAACACATTGTTTTGTCTTCTTCAGTCTTTTAAAACTTGCATTTCAAGCATGCAAGCATTAAAAATATCTGATTCTTTAGGAATGACGGTAAATAAAGTGTCTTTTGGAATCAGTCTCATCACTCCAAACCACTCATCACTCCAAACCACTTCAAGCCAGACAAAAACTACCTGCAGACATAATCACCCACATCTGTGCAAAGAGCCAATCTCAGCTTCTATACACACACATACAACCACAAATTATAAACAGTATAATCTTTCTGTACAAGGTCTTAAAAAGGATAGATAAGTCAAGCCACATCAACCAGGTTACAGCAAAACTGGAAGATAACTGATTGAGTTCAGGTTTTTGAGCGAATCATTTGACCCATTCTGATCATGGTTGAATGATTAGACCAAAGTCTGCTCTTTTTGGAAATGACATGCAAGCAGCACCCCCTTTGCACCTACCTATATCGCATGACTCCACCACATCATTTGGAGATAATAAAGCTAATTGTGGAACACACAAAAAAACAAAGTATGTTCTGTAGAATCAAAGACTGCTACAACAACAGAAAACCTGTTTAATTGGTATTTCATTACCCTTTCATAATGATTATATATGTATGAGTTGTACAATAAGTAGAACTGTTATATTTGTGTTGGCCTTTGCCAGTAAAGCTGTTTGGTTTGATATTCTACTTAAACACAGGCAACATAAACACACTGGCATTTAAGCAAGCTACCATCAGGCTTGGTACATTTGTTGATCTCCTCACCTTGAAATCTCAGTATCCTTCCTTTTCCAAATGGCATGGGCAGGTTTAAGGGGACATAGTGCTCGTGGCTGCACACAACACGCAGGAACTCAAACCTGAACTCGAACAGCGTCTGCATTTAGAAACGACAGAAACCAGTGAGGCAGCTTTAGTACAACACTCAAACGCAACCTCCATCAAGGCGCAGACAAGACATGTTTACAGACAAGCTGTCGTACAATTTATTTGTATAAATGCTGTTACTGTTTGTATTGTAAACCTTTGGGTCTCCAGGCATAAAACAGTTGATATAGTTGTTGATCTGCTTGAACATAAAGCCTCTGTCCATCAGGTTGAAACAGCGCTACAAAAGAATGCGGAAAAAGCAAATAACAAATGATTAAGTATAAGTACACTTAAAACACACGGTCTTCTCGAAACCATGCCAGATACAGTAACCGGGGCTCCTGACCTTGATGAAGACTGCGAGACTGTGGTTGGCGTTCCTGGCGGCATCTAGGTTGTCTTTGTATTTCTGAGTGATGTGTGGCATCATCATGTTGACCAGAGTCTCCACAGTGTGATGGAAGGATGCAGAGAAGCGCTGATTCCTGGACAGCTGTAGGACACGGCACGGATGTTCGTACAGATGTTATTGTACAGCACAATACACCCCAGTTTAAAAGATAAGTATGGTGATATCCTATTTTTCTTATTCCTCTGTGCCAAAGAGCTGCACTGTTGTCAATTACACATCAATGAGCCACGCTGTTGCACATCTTCCTTCATTACATATTGTTTTGGTCTTTTCGTGGGATTTGTTGACAGTAACAAAAATATAGAATATCCCCAGCCTACTGTAATTGTAACCTCACAGTTGCCAGACTGGGGTGCCCTACTCTTTTGAAGCTTACTTGCTTCCACAGTGGCCTCCACATTATGCTAGTAGAAGTTAAACACAGGGATGTGGTTCCTTATGTGGTATGAACAAATGCAGCCAATTAAAGTGCACACCAGTGTGGGACAGACTGTGGATACATAATACTTTGACTGTGGTACTGCGGCTGTCCACAAGACTTGGCATGTTTTAAACCATAGTGACGAATCTAAGCTGTTGTAAAGCAGACACCACTGAGTCAAACACACATGTTGTGGCAGACTTACCTTCACTTTACAGCTCTCAATCAAGTACTGAGCCATGGACTTGACTAAGGCTTCAAAGAAATACCAGGAGTACTGCAAGGCGGACAAACATCAATCAGAGAACAATAAAGAAATCCATGTCAGTTATAATCATACATTGTGTAATCCTTTAAAAGAAGTACAAATATGTTACCTTGAGCAGTTTGTTACACGTGAGAAAGTCAGTGGAAGGCTTCAAGATAGCAGTCATGGCTTTAGCCAACTCCTCGTGCACTGATCGGTTGGTTGAGGATGTGTGTGGCTCAGTCTTGAATACAAACTGTATCAGACACATGCAGAGAGAACTATGGGTACAAACACTAAAATATAGATATTCAGTTGTGGTATGCGTCAGGTGAATTTTACCTTCACATATGATCTCAGGTAGTGCTCCAATCCCTCCTCGTGGCACTGCGCAACAATGTGAATCATGACTCTAAAAGGAAACAATAGAAAAAGGAAAGCATGTGTGAGGAAAGGAGCTGAGACAGCAGGAGGCCTTATTTGGGCTTTACTCACAATTATTTTTATTTCATTTTAAATTATTACCACAAAGTTCATGCATACCAGAAAGTTTTATTGACAGGCGTCTCAGATCAAAAACTCAAAAAACAAAAAAAACATCCTGCACACTATCAGTCACTTGTACTCAATTAATGACCATCAGGCAAAATATGTAAATCATCATTTTGGTGTTTTCACAGTCAAAAGAAGTTGTAATTTATGGAAACCATCATTACAAATCTGCTCATTTCACATCAAAAGGAGCTTTTTACAGTTCTCTTCTATACATCAATGCTGACATTCTGGTATTTTTAATTTTATGTCAATTTGTTTATCATAATTTACATGAAATTACTTGAACTTTAAGCTGTTGTTTAGTCAAGGATCGTCTCAGGAAAACTTGCCTGGTGACGTTGACTGCTACGTCCTCTTGGGTGGCACTGGTTAGCACCCTGAACAGCTGATTCAGGGTTGTTGGCAGGAACTTTATCATCACATGGCTCTCCATGGCATGCAGACTCTGAGGATAACATATCACAGAGATATGTTCATGTAGTGTTTGACAGCATTGCTTTTAATGTATAATAAGGAGAAAAAGTGTGGAAAACAGTGACATTATCTTCTCTCACCGCTCAAACAAAGAGCATAGAAGGCGAATAAATAATACGAACATGTGAAGAAACTAATCGAATAACAACAACAGAAGGACAAGATTGAAAAACACTGTGTTTATCACCCACATCTTATGCTTGCCTGGAACATGGCAGAGTGTAGGCACTGGTGCATCATTGCTGTGTACAGGAAACTAGCTCAAGCCCTGCAAGTCATTTGGCGAGCTGCCAGTCAACATGGCTGACCTGCTGTTTGACCCTCTGGCTATTGTTCGTGTTAACTGCTGTGTTTACATTATAACCCAAGAGATGCATTGGACCATGTGTTGTTCTACATGTCAATGTCTGCCAGGGGAACAGTGAAATGAGATTCCCATGAACTGGAATAAGAGAGTGCGTGATAGAAAAAATGACATCTGAGCTACCAGTACCACAGAAAAAAGTGGGAAAAGAATCAAGTCAGCTAGGGATAGATATTTGACAGATTTACTGTTGTCGGGCCTAATCTTTGCAGGTAAGGTACAGTTAACTTATTTTTAAACTGCAATAGAAAAAGTGCAGCACAAACTGTCCAGAAGAATGCGCTGTTGACAAGCTACGGCACAGAGTAGAACATTAATCTCCATGTGATTCAGCTCCAACCCAGTGTGACTGTCTGCGGTTTTACGGCGAGGATGAGCTACGGTTAGCAGAGAAGTTAAAGTGTGAAAACATGTTGGAGCTTTTCCTTTAGGTATCCAAGAAAAGTATCAAATGTCATTCTGTTCTGACTTAATTCCCAATCCTCAGCATGTGCACTCAGTTACACAGTATATGCCAACACTGGAATGTACTGCATGTCAACATTGTGGATTATTGTGGTTTAAATCTGACTCAGTGTAGCATTAAGTTCTCTTAAGCATGTAAACACATTACTAGCCAATAAACTGACCACCCGTCAAGACAGCAACAATGCCTTTAATAAAGACATAAGGTCTACACATTTAGTTGTTAAAAAGTTACATCTTAACAATGATTTGAACTGTTAATTGGCATGTATTTAAATCAGTATTTGTATTGAATCCCCAGTTTTTATACTCATCGTTTTACCTTTAGGTATTTGACCAGTTCTCCTCCTGAGACCTGGGTTGCAGCTGCAGTGCTCTGACAGTGATGAAAGAAATTGTGCAAATGTTGATCCTATGAGAGACACAAAGAACGTCAGATTACAGAAGTTTATTCTACAGCAAAAATCCAGATTTGACAAAAAAAGAGGGTTGCAGATGAATCAGCAGTATTATAACACTCACATTCTGTTAAAAACAAAAACTAACCTGAGTGTAGACAGTGGACACAAGGTGAGTGGAAACCTTAAATAAAGGCTTGCCTCCATCCACCCATTTGACTTCAGGGCCTGAATGCTGTGATTCAAAGAACAAATAGCAATCCTTTGCTCAATAATTCAGTCATTATTCTGCATTAACTTCATGCCATTATCTCCACAGATATGCCATTTTGTGGACTTGTGCAGACTTTCATGTCCCACTGGTTTGTAGCTTTTGGCTTGGCATCTCCAAAACATCTACAAACTTAATAGTCTGCACATAAATCAGCGTTGAACTAAAGTAAGAATGAAAAAGAAAGGGCTGCACTTGAACCCTGAGTACTAACAACCCTAAGATGCACTCTACCTTGCTGGCACCCTCCTGACAGTTAAGGTATCCAGCAGGCAGGTTGGCAGCCACAGGGACTTGACTCTCATTCATGGTCACCCGGCCGTCTTTCAGCAGGGGGAGCCAGGCGTATCCCACTGAGAGCAGAGACAGAGGCAAAGATAGTCAGCTAAGAGCCTGATGCTTAAAGCCAGAAACAATATAAAACAGATATTTTAGATGATATGACTGTGAATCAGTGTTACCTTGAGTCTCAACCAGGTCTCTCTTTTTGGTGCTGGCCTTGCTGTTGCTGTCACAGCTGACGTGGTGGAAGGTGAAGAGCAGATGATGTTTCTCATGGAGCTGGGTTGGCAGCTCAATCTTAAACTAAGGAATTCAAGCAAAAATAAACATTCAGTCATTGATTGTATTGATTTACCTTTCTGACATTTGTTGCAGTGTGTCTTACCTCATCGTAGAATTCGGGGGTTTGCTGGTGATGTAATACTGCAGCAAAGGCATTTTTGGTAAGCAAGGGTCCTCCAGGTCTGCCATAGATGCACTGTGGAATTATAACAATAGTTAGTTGGCTCCTGTGATGGAAGGGGGCTGTCCTGGGGATTTAGAAGCCCTTCCAGGATAGATTTGAGTTTACCTTCAATGAAACAGCCTCTTCCTCATCTGAGTCCTTGAACTCAATGCAGACAGCTATGTTTCTAGCCTGAGGACACAAACAATCAGCACAATTGACCAAGTTAGCCACACTGTGAGAGAAAAGTGCTGAAGCTTCGGCCCACAAGGACCTTAGTTAGAGAATGTCAATAAACTTTCAAAGTAACACTACACAGTAAAAGTTTGCGAATAATAAAAAAAAAAAATACCTTCGCGAATGACTTTTGGCCGTCGTACTTCAAGTGCTTCGGATAGACATAGAGGTGATTGTTGTAGATGGTGAAAGGCTGAGAACATTTGGCTATGTACGGCACAAACTCCTCCACTTCAAAGAAGATGTTGGTCTTGTCGCTGACATCAAACTGCTTCACAGGAATGTAGGATGAGGTAACACAATCTATATACAGATGCAAAAGCAAGGGGAGACCAAATAAACAGCCTGCAGACAACGTGACCGATCTGCTCTGAGCAGGAACAGCTTTAATCTCTCATGTTGGCTGCACAGAGTGAATTTAGAGGCCTTACTTGTTAAGTCGGGGGCTACATTGTCTATGGTAACATCAAGGTTTCCTAGGATCACAGGCAGCTTGGCCATCTTCTCTGGCCTGAGGAAATGAAAATAAACTCCTGTTAAGCCTTTGCTAAAATCTACAAATGGTATACACAGACACACACACACACCGTATTAAGACACCGTCTTATTTTCAAAACTGAGCAGCATTTTCCAAATTACAACCTATAGGAACATATTTTCCACATTTGCCTTTCCAGAACATCTGCAAGACTACTTATAATACACAGAACTCATAGAAGCGCGTTACTAACTTTCTGAAATCGGCCAGCAGTTTGAGCATATCCTCATTGGATAGCTTGTTGCTGTCCTGTCTGAACAGGGCTGAGAAACGAGCACTTTTGTCGAGCGTCCCTGAAGCATCTTTGAACAAAGGCCTGCAAGAAGGAAAAGGAGAGTTAGGAACATTTCACCTACCTAAAATGTTTAAATGAGCAAGAGCACTATGAAGATAATGTTAAGATTTACTAGGGCCTAGGGTCTAAGGCTGCAACAGACAATTATTCACATAATTGATTAATCTGTTTATCTGTTTGTTTTTTGATTATCTGATTAATTGTTTTGTTTGTCATTAATGCCACGAACTACTAAAAAAAACATCCATCACAATTCCCCATAGCCCAAGGAGACATCTCAAAAAAGATTTTTGAGTTCCATTGACATAAAACAGCAGCAAATTTTCACATTTAAGAAGCTAGAACCACCGGCATTTTTGCTTGATAAACACAGATTAATTGATTATCAAAATGCTTAACAATTGGGATAATGTTATTAAAGGAAAGTTGAAGAAGTGTAAGTTCCTAACTTTGTGCTTGTATGCACAAAATGATGGATGTGGACTAGTGAACTGTAATGCAGGAACATAGAAAAATGTCAAAGCAGTTCATAATATAATGAGAATTATTATTTTTAAAGAACAAAAAAAAAAAAAAATCACTAAATCACTATCGTGTCCTTCCTGAAAGACTGTACCACTTCGGCTGTGGCGCTGGACTGGTGTAAAGTACACAGAACTTCTTGTTGACAACCGAAGGGGAAAACCTGATTATGTACAGACAGAACTACAGTTAAAATCTTAATGATTAAACAAGATAAAGTACCTTGCTGCCCAGGCAAAAGGCATCCTGTACTGTCCTAACCGGCAACATGCCAGCTTGGCATTTTTCAGGACCTTTTGTGCCACCTAGTGGAAAACAGAAACACTGTGATTTCAGCTTCATCACTTTATACATATGAGTTGGTCTCAGCCCTGCAGCATTCTAACATATTCAGCATGCTGCCATACACACACAAAAACACATTTTTCTGTGTGCCTGTATCACATTACTACCCACCACGGTCCCTTCAGGGTGCACAACCACATTTGTACTGCCAAAGTCAATGCTTGTGTTGAGCGTCGGTGCAACTGGTCAGCACTTAAAAACAAGGATGATTATCTGTGTATAATGTGGAATACTTGGGTGGAATCTGCTGAGTCTGGGGGAACATGCGGCCTCGTGTGGAGAATGGTGATGGAACTTCGTGGGTGGGTACGTACCTTTGCGGAGTCTGAACTCTTCATGTACGGCTCGGCACAGTGATTGATTCCCCCCTGGAGCACCTTCTCTATGCGAGCCACCAGGAAGATATCTGGGTGGGGGCATGTTACCGAGAACACTCCCTGTGGGGACGATGAAAATGTTAGAACTTCCTCAATGCTGAATATTTATTTGACATCTGAATTGATAGATTTTTAATATAAAACAGAAGACACATTTAGGTAGGGGAGTTGTTGAGCAATTGTTTAGCCATGCTAGCGGCATGCTAGAGATGTCGGTCTGTCAGTTGGTCCATCACTTTGGTCCAAACTGAAATATCTCAATAATTATTGGGTGAATGATTGTCATGGAATTATGCACATTCATGAGGAGAGGATTATGCCTAATGACTTTGGTAATGTCCTGCCTTTTCCTCTAGCGCCATCATCAGGTCAAAACTTTAATTTGTCTAACTGTTTTACGTGCAAATACCTGCAAATCTAATGACATCCCCACCAGCCTCATCTGCACTTGGGGGGTTTAGTACTAATTAGCAAATGTTACACGCTAAACTGAGATGGTGCACATGGTAAACATAGCAGCTAAACATCATGTTGGCACTGTCATGACTTACAAGTCTTGGATACTGCATGGCTGCCTCTGGCACCCCATGGACCAACCGCTGCCCCTCAGGGTGGGTGTCCCCTCCCCCGTTCATATACTGACTGGTGTTACTGGGCACCATGCCCCTTACGGACGGGTGGTTTAAGTCCACGTGGAAGTCAGAGGAGATCTTCCTGCCGTTCTGGATGTCGAAGAGTGACAGGGTGACATAAAATGGCTCCACCTGGAGAAGTAGAGTAACAATTCTGTATTAGACAGATGATGCTGATGATGGGTTTAACCAGTCTGCATGATCTTGACAACACACAGCTAACTAGATAGTTACTGCATTTCCACTCTACTTTCAGCATGCGTGCGTGGGTGTGTGTGTGTGTGTGTGTGTGTGTGTGTGTGTGTGTGTGTGTGTGTGTGTGTGTGTGTGTGTGTGTGTGTGTGTGTGTGTGTGTCATGTCAGTGTATCTGTGGAGACATGTTGACTCTTTAATAGACCATTTCTGTTGAGAGGGGCAGCAGGACATCAGGCTCCATTATACAGATTGTTCGCCATTACTAAGTCTGTAGCCTGGTTGCTATGCCAACAGGAGTCCTTCAGTGGCTCAAATAATGAGGGGAGTCCATCCGGCCGCTCTAACAAACCATCTCATCCGTCTTTAGTCAGCTGGATAATGATATTTCTGTTATTTAGGGCCTATTGTGGCCAGAAAAAGATCAGCCTTACGTTTGTGGTTGGTCCCTCCTCGTTCTCGGCCACACAGCTCTGCAGGTTGAACGACAGGTCATTGCAGTTCACCAGAACACGCTTCCCAAACTTCTCTTCAAACTGTTTCACATCCGGCTCTATTCCTGAGAAATCAAGTTTCTGAAGACAGCACAATGGAAAGCATTACATTTCATTAGGGAGTGTTCAGTTGGATCTCATTACCACATGGGAATAAGCGAACTTTACATTTAATTACCTGTGTGTCAGGGTCCAGGGTGAAAAGCTTCAATCTGGTCTCGTTCCTCATCCTAGACTCTATATCTCTTGCACTCTGAGGACAAGAAAGGCATTTCCTAAATCGATTTAAACCACAAACTGTCTGAAACTTCAGAAGCATCATTTAAGAGATTTCCACTCCGTTGGTTTTATCATTAGAACATTTTTGTCATCTGGAAATGAGGCTTCATATTTTACAGGCTGATCACGCTGAGCAGAGAATCAGATGGTACCAACATACACTTCAGTGCAGCACACTGTAACCTGTCAAGCTGTTTCCTAGTTAACTGTTACCACCAGTTTCCATGCACATATGGCTTTACTATTGCATGCCACTCAGCACTGTTACAGCATTAAAAAAGTACTTTGGCAACCTGTAAGTCATCTGTCAGTAAATCATTTAAAAAACACAGATGTTTCTAAAAAACATTTCTCAAATTTCTCAAGTTTCTCAAAAATCTTAAAAAATCTTGATGCAGGTGTCATAATGCCAAAGCAAGTGTCAGCTTTTTCCACAACTGGATATCTTGCATATCTTGAATATTGTTGGAAGCATGTTTAAAGGCCTGACGTTTAATTTGCAGAAAACAAATGAACGACTGACAAATTAGGTGTGAAATAAGCAACTCTTAAATCTAAATCCAAGCCACATGTTTGTGCCAAGAAAGGCCCTCTTCCTTACAATTTAAAGAGGAACAGAGATTGAATGCTGCAACTCCATGTGATGATGTACCGAAAGTGTGAGCACCTAGCTGAGAAGGTAGGACCTACCTGAAAGCTGTCCATGCTGCCAGAGGAACTGTCTGACTTTCCAAGATCATCATCTACAGGGACAAACAAGAAATCATTGGTTGCAGGCCAAAGATTGGAGATCATAACCAAAACCTCCTTGTGTTGTAAAACCTCCTTAATCGCTTACTGACATGTCAAAGTTCAGTAAACAGTAATTCAACTGTACATAAATCAGTAAGACTTAGCTGGAGATACTGTAGGTCTCAATGGTACATTTATGAAAGCTCAGCGATCTCCTCAAGAACATTTGTTTTTCTCTCTCATGCACAACATGGTTAATAAAAGCGGGGGAGATTGGGAAGATTAGTGTTATGTGTAAAGGCATTCAGCCTCTTTCCTCCACGGCTAAGCCTCCTATGAGACAGGAGGTGAGTATTAAAAGCCTGGGTGGTCTGATATCACATCATTACACTACAGGGCCAGGAAGAAGTAGGCGAGAAGTGAGCCCCGAGTAGTGAGTGGATGGTTGGTGTGAATGAGCCTCAGTTTCATACAGTATCCCAGAGTAAATAAACGGATAATGATGAGTGGACTTACTGGATCTTCAAGTATAGTTAATTATTATTTTGGATATAATAACTGAGGGAATGTTTCATCTTAGGAGCTTAGTGTACAACATTTCACCATTGTAGCTTCTATAACAATTACATTAATTAAGGTTTATCAAATGTTTAAGGCTGCAACCAATGATTATTTTCATTACCGATTATCCTGTCGACTATATTCTCCATTAATCATTTTGTCTATAAAATACAAGTGAAAAATGTCCATCACAGTTTCTCGAAACCCCAGCTGACATCCTCAAATCTTGTTACGTCTGATCAACAGTCCAAAGTTCAAAGATATTCCCTTTACAACCAGAAGACTAAGGAAACCAGTTCAATTTAAGAAGCTGGAACTGGACATTTGTTCCTGAAAAAAGTACTCAAAATGATAAATTATCCAAATAGTTGTATATGAATTAACTGTTGATCAACTAATTAAATAATTGTATAATCATAGCAGCTCTGCAAATTTTAACCAGCAACTACAGTAGAGATCATGTTGTCCGGACACTTAAAGAAGTAAAACAACTTATATTATTCACATACTCTGGCTAGTGTGACCACACAAAAGCTGCTTTTGTCTGACATATTTTAGTCTGCAAAAACTGTTTCTTAATTAAACCGCAAATGTTTTTACAAGACGATGGAAAACATAAATGATTTCTCGTCATGAACTTTGATAATATTTTGACTAACACAAAATCATATTTGATTTCATATTTGTGTTCCTTCGGGGGCTGGACGCACGCACGGACGCACGCACGGACGCACGCATGCATGCACACACACTCACACACACACACACACCATCATGAATGTCTCCGTTTCTCTTCTCCTGCATGGCGATCTCAAAGCTGCTGTGCAAGATCTTGTTGAGCGTGTTGATCCAGTCCTCCATCTCTCCTTCACTGTCTGAAGCCAGCAGGTAGGTGCTCTTATCCTGCATCTTCAGCTCGAAAGCAAACCGCCGAACCTTGTTGTTCTGCATCCACAACAATCAGATAAGAGCAGGAAAGAAGAGAAAAGGGGAGAGAAAACAACATTTAAATGAAGTGAATGAGTCAAACTTGGAAGATAAAAAACAATTCAAGTGCAAAATAAAGACTTTTTTTTTGTTTATCAAAAAGGGGGAGGTTTGGTTTCACAATTAGAATTCAAATACCCAACTCAGGATATGGCAGGCTTTAATCTCTCTATCCAAATCTAACTGCCAGCTTACCAGATTCTTACACGTAGTTTATGATCTTAATCCCAGCTTGCTTTACTTTAATTTTACCACTTCCTTGTATTATGCGGTTGGAGCCTGCAACAATAAAGTCAATATTCAATAACAATATAATTGACTAAAAATGACACTATTTAGCTCCAAAGATCTACAAAATGTGAGTCACTGTTGTGGAAAGAGATGAGAGGCTAAACCCATATTTAATTGAACTGCCATAGAAAGCAAATGGACAATGTGAGTTAGGGAGGACCAGCTTTTTTCCATCTGCGTAACAAAGCCTGCAGCTCTGCCAGGACCACAGCAGAGACGTTTCTAAAGTCAGATGGAGCTGCTGAGTTAAGTCAACAGAAAACGAGCCAGATCTGCAGTGCTCAACTATGACCTCAATGATGTCACTGTCCTATTTGGGCTTTTCCTCTTTTACAGCCCATTCAGAACCTATAAATGCTGATTCAGCTGCAGTTGTCCATGCCACAGCGTTTTTATAAAGTATTCAAGCAGTATTTCTTGAGTTGAATATGGAAGTCATCTTATTCTTGTCAGCGGTTAGTGGATTGTTATGCTGTGGTTATCACTGTAGCCTGCCTGCAACGTTCAAACATCAGAGTAGGAGTGATAGGGAGGCAGACTGGCTGAGTAAACATGGAGAGGGGAAATAAAACTGGAGTCTTGATAAACAGACTTAATCATCTGATAGGTAGGAGGACTGGTCTCAGTTGCTGCACACATCCTCCGGGAAATGAGTGGACAAACCAGTCAAAAATAGTTTTAATGACATCAGTAGTATGTGTATTCTTATGACAGTAAAGTAGGAGGAAAGAAAAGCAAAAATAGAACCTCAAACCACAATTATCAGTAGACGTTTCTAAGCCCTTTTGTTCCTTGTTAACCTATAGGGACCGCTGTTCACCTCATTATGTGGCAAATGCTTTGTGTGTTTGAGCACATGTTGGCGTCTTAACAAAGCGCAGGAGCAGCTTGAGGCTCAGAATGACGTCACTCCACATACCATTACAGCTGCAGAGTTAAACATCTGCAGTTTTACTCACAGAGCAGTTTCTGCTGGACGAGTTTAAGTCAGGTGATCTTTGTGATTTGTGTGTGTGTGTGTGTGTGTGTGTGTGTGTGTGTGTGTGTGTTATACAAGGGGCTGTGCAGTGCTGCTGAATCACTGCAGCAGGTTAACCGCTGACAGAATGATTTACTGATTAAAGTACAGGCTCTATATCATAATCAGCGTATAACCAACTGAATCAGAGAGCATCTCCTTAATTTGATGTATATGCGATCAGACTTTTTTATACTTTATTAATCAGGGGGGGGGGGTTGTTATTATACACACTATACACAGGCCTGAATTACACACACGTATACCTATACATGCACTAATGGAGAGATGTCAGAGTGAGGGGGCTGCAGCTGTCGATGGACAGGCGCCCCGAGCAGTTGGGGGTTCGGGTGCCTTGCTCAAGAGCACCTTGGCAGAGCCCAAGAGGTGAACTGGCACCTCTCTACCATTCCACCACCATACTTTGGTCCATATGGGGACTTGAACCAGAAACCCTCCGGTTCCCAACCCCAGTCCCTACAGACTGAGCGACTGCCACCCCAATTGTTGTAGCCTCGGCTGGTTATCATTCCCCTGTCCTTTGGTCAACCGGTCCTCACAGCATCCATCCAGATTTTGTATGTATTATAGATCCATATGTTTTCTGAACGTCTATGTCTGTAGATTATTATTAATGAGGTACAGTACATGTATGAACCCCTTTGTGGACAACAATGTTCCTCTATTAGTGTCCATTACATTTAATTACTAAGAAAATTTGAATTAAATGACAAATGTCTTTGGTTTATTTGTTTAATTTCTCTGTGTATGTGTGTTTAATAATTTCATTTTTAGTTTTGATTAGTGTATCCACCTTGTTTTGTTTTAATAATGGATTTGCGATATAAAACATACTGTATGTTATTGCACAGAAATTGGGCAATGCAATCCTCTTATGTTTCTCGCCAGACTGGACTGAACCAGGAGGTCTTACTTCCCAACACCGAGGAATGTAACAGTGTAAATGTCTGTGGTTGAAAACTTGGTGGTGGCGAGTTTTGGGGGAACTCCGGGGCATGGCACGGACATAACCTGCGCTGATAAAACCTCGAAAAATCGCATTCAAACACCATGTGTGACCCTTTCCTCCTTCAAAATGTTGGGCTGATAACTCTCCCCCTCCACACGATAGGAATCAGACAGTCCTGGAAAAACACTCAACCAATTTCAGACTGATGACAGCTGGGTGCCTCACCATTAAGGTCAGTTTCTTTCCATCTATTGAGATGATAGACATATGATAATGCACCTAGTGAGTTTTGGCCTACACTTAAATGCATGCACGTGGCATTGATTGTGAGGCCGATGGAAAGTGCACGGAAGTGAGACCTCAGCATTCACCTTGTTTTACCAGCTGAGAGTCAGCAGTAAAGCACAACCTTGGAGAGGAGAGAGCTCAGGTTTCAGGGAAATGAACAAGAGAGGGTCTCACAGATAGTTTTCAGCAGCAGACCATCATGGTTAGAGAAAATTTGCTATAGCTTTGTTATATAATTTGTTGTAGCTTACATTTTATTCTGCATGTTGAAAAATATGTTTGTAGAGAAAAGGATTGTGGAGAGGAAGTTGCTATGTCCGTTTTCTCAGTTTATTTTCAGTCATTTCCACGAGGGACCAGGCCATGGGATATCCCGTTTGGCAAAGCAGGTCATCCAGTGTCATCGCCGTTTAACAAACACTGCCTTCGTGCCAAAGATAAAGCACATTTTAGAGCATACCTGAACCACACCCATACAGGAGTCCAAGAAGATGGTTCCTTTGGGCTCTTTGGAAATCTTCTCATCCTTGTAGAAGTTCAAATTATAAGAGCCGTCCTCGAGCTGGGTTAGATGGAAATACCTCCTCTTGAATGACTGAAAGAAAAAGAAGAAATAGCATTCAAGTTTCAATAACTGGAAAACAAAATTTTGGTCATAACAATTTCAAGTCCTCTACACACCCTTTGCTTGATACAATATAAAAACTATAACAATAGACTGAAGACAAAAATCTACACTCTGTTAATATTACGTATTTTTTTGTAATTTGTTTTATTTTTCATCATTGCTACGTACACAACGTAAATACAATACAATACATACATCACAAACAATCAATTAATGGTTTGAGTTCTGTCTCACCCTCATGGTGACGCTGATAGCACTGTTCATGTTGCCTTTATAGAGCCAGCCATGTTTGGAAAACCCGCCTTTCTGGGATCCCAGGGAGGCCGTATCCTGCAGGAAACAACGACACAAGATCAGACAATCATAGCATCATATCATATCACACATGTAGGCCTACTAACGGAGTAGAATTCACATTTTCCAGCTTTGTGTGTCTGAGCATTAACAAAGCGCAGGAGCAGCTAGAGGCTCAGTATGACATCACTCCACATGCCATTACAGCTGCAGAGTTAAACATCTGCAGTTCCACACACAGAGCAGTTCCTGCTGGTTGTGTTTAAGTCAGACGATCTTTGTGACATCAACAGATCAGAAAACTCATCAAGTGAATGTGGTATAAAAGGGGCCGTGCAGTGCTGCTGAATTACTGCAGCAGGTTAATCACCAACAGAATGGTTTACTGATTTAAGTACAGGCTCTGTATCAGAATCAGTGTGTATCCAACTGAATCACAACATATTTTGAGAGCATCTCCTTAATTTGACGTATTTTGACTTGAAACGGACTAGAGGAATGGGGCATAACGCTGGTATGGACCTTATAAAAGCATCAAACAAAGGGATAT
This sequence comes from Gymnocephalus cernua, assembly GCA_023631565.1. Classification (NCBI taxonomy): domain Eukaryota; kingdom Metazoa; phylum Chordata; class Actinopteri; order Perciformes; family Percidae; genus Gymnocephalus; species Gymnocephalus cernua. The sequence continues at coordinate 16,958,265 of CM042434.1, forward strand.
CAGCCACCAACAGAAAAGGAAATCTAAAATATGTCTGTTACCTTATTGTGTAACTGTTAAATGGGCTTGTTGTAAATATATATTATCTAAATCATATCCACAAATGTAACAAGGGAGTAAAATTCACTTTTTGTTGTTGCAATACTGGGGCATGGGGCAAATTACTCCGTACATGCTTTTAACACACCCTGCCGAAGCCTCGCCTAACTGTGCAGAAAACCTTTGATGTTGTGGTTTGAGATGACACAGAGTAGAACAAGATGTAGGTCTGTCTCAGTCCAAACAAGCAGGGAGAGGAACATTAAACAAACGATGACAGTTAAACCAAATAAATATCTCCATCTTCACAGCAGATACATGACACGAGGACCAGATCATCTCACACTCATAAGGCGGGTAGCATTAGATCACATACGCCCAAACACAAAGCTACCCTGATCCACCAGCTATCGGGATCTGTAAAAATAAACCAATTAGGAGAGTAATGAAGGAAGAAGAGCCGGGTGCTGCTTAAGATCGGGCTTGTGTGTCATTTACAGTTACACTTCATGACTTTGAAAAACTACAGTGTATCCCTGACAATTTCACACAATGAGAAGAGTGAATGGTCTTTCAAGATGTTTTCATCCTGGTCCAGAGCTACTTCTTCTTCTGTCAGTCGAATAGAGCAGAAGGGGATTTTAAAGGTGCTGGCAGGATTTATAATATGTTTAACGTGCCTTGTGGAGTGATCTAAAAACATCTGGAAAGGTTCAGTGTCTGTTTCTCTTCGTCAATGTCTAGACAAAATTCACTGGTCCGCAGGGAGGCAGACAAATTACGGCTTCATTCTTTCTACCTCCAGAAAACAAAAAACAAAAAATCAGCAACGCAAACAGCTGCATTACTAAACTCCAGTCAGACAAAGAGAAGACGAACCGAATCTCACAACTGATGTTGCATGTGGTCCAAAACACACAATCATAAAAACATAAATGATTTATTCTGGGGATTTTAGAGGATGAGTTCAAATCCTTTTCTTTCATCTGCAAAAGCAACCTCCCAGTTTGTTGTGAAGAGATGGAGGCCAAAGAGAGAGGGGGGGGTATATATTGTCCTTAGTTGTGTTGAAGTCCTGCCCCTCCTGTCCTGTCAGAGGTGAGGCTGAGCAGGACAGACGCTGACCCCTGACGACCTGGCACAGCTTTCCTCAATCACAGCTGCATCAACTAACACGCAGTTAAAAAGAAAAGAGACACTTGGTAGTGTTGCTTTTTTAAAAACCCCAAAGCTCTTGTGTGTAAGAGTATTTCAGCTAATATCAAAAGACATTGTGTTGCCCATAGGAGGCGCAGTTTGACGTATGACGTGAGGAGGGCAGGTCAGAATCATCACCATACGTCTTGTGAAGGAGTGTGACCTTTCAGTATGTTCAGATAACATTTCAGCCACAGCTTGGTATCATCTTTGAAGACTCAAATCAGCCATTCCAAAGACAACAAACACTCAGTTGATCTATGCAAAAACACACACCCACTCCATCATACATGGATTCAAAGAAGATGAAAAGATTCAAATGTTGCTTGTGTAATTGTGTAAAAAGACTGGCTGTTTTGAGACATGGTGTGCCAGCAAAAGTCTTTAAGTCTAATTACACTTAATTATTTCCATTAAATCCAGCTATTAGCCACAAAAATGCCTCTTTAGTCTCTTTAACAGCTATAATGAAAACAGGAAAGGCAAAACTGATGACTGGAATTAGACGCATTTAGCAGCATGTAGTCTTTTCTGGGCCAGGATGTAATCCTGAGTAAAAATGCAGTCGAGTAACACTGCAAATACAGATACTTTATTACTCTGAGCTGTTTCTGATTTTTGTTTTTGGTAAATCAAGGGATGAAAAGTCTAGACATTGTATAAGACATACACTCACCTCATCTTTGTCGACATCCTCATCCACTTCAAATACATGGACAGCCAGTTTATCAGGCCTGGACACTTTGCTTTAAAAAAGAAAAATCAATTCTCATTAACAGGCATGTATATCAGTATTAACAAGATCACAAAACAACGCATAACATCATGAAAAGGTACAACAGATTACCGCAGTGAAGCTCAAGGTAACTGCGTACTCTGATACTACACTTGGTTACAATTTTAAGATATTGGAACTTGACTTGATGTTTTGTCCATTAAAAGGTTCAGTAGGTAACCTTTATAAACATAACTTTTGCCACTATATCCTGACAGTAGCACATGAGACGGATAATCTGTAGAGGAAAAAAAACTCTCTGCATCCCCCTAATGCTCCTTAAGGTATTTTAAACTTTTGACTGAGCCCAAAGTAAAACAACCAATCAAAGCCGAGGAATCTCTAACGTCAGTCTCGTGAACTCCAATCAAACTGTCAAACTAGGCAGTGCTGATCAAATATGAATCAAGATTCTCTTACTGCATTGCCTATTTCTTGCCTCAAATAGTTTTAGAAACAATGGACACATTTACTTTCAATGTGTTGGCACATTTTTACTGCTAGTACTTGAATTTTTAGCACTTGACGTTTAACAGCACTGTTTTGCCTTTTTGCTTTCATTTCAGTTTACTCTGCAAATCTTTCGAGCACATGCGGTCTAAAGCGGTGTGACTGAGATGTGATTTCCCCTTATGTTTTTGCCATTTTCTTTGAAAAGTACAGTTTAATTTGCAACTGTCTCAGAAAGGCAACATTGCAATGTGTTTAAAAGCAGCGCTTGACTGTTCAAGGAAACATGTTAAGGTGTATACTGCCTGCTGGAAAATAAAAACGAGCCAAAGGTAAGAATCGCTTAAATAGTGTATGGTTTCAGGCGATCCACGTCATGGAGTATTGTTTTAACTTCCCCAGATTCAGTCAAGTGACAGAACATTTGGCAGCAGTGACAGTGTCAAGATCATAAGGTCATTGTCAACTCATATTCTAACATGTTGCCAGTAAAATACATATTCTTTTGGGAAGAGGCTGGAGCTGATGACACAATCTCTGGACAATGAGGGTGGTTTCCACACCGGCTGCAGCAGGGAGTTATCCAGTGCACCGTCAAAAGGAAACACTTCTTTGTTGCTGGTAAATAAGAATTATTTGCAGGCTGCGTTTCCTTGTAATTAAGTCCCAAAAACATTTTGTCAGAAGAAGGAAACAAAAACATGACAGTTTGTCTAGGTGACCTGAAAACCTAAAAAAAAAAAAATAGTGTGTCTTGTAGTTTAAAACCTCTGGCATCCTTATATTTTATGCAGTAGCTGATCTTACCTGCCCATCTTAAGAATGTCTTGGCTCGCTACCACATTACTGTGGTGTGAATGTAGTGTACAATAGTGCTGAGTTTCTTTTCTTTTTGATTATTTTTTGGGGGGCATTTTTAGGCCTTTATTTACAACAGGACAGCTTAGACTTGAAAGGGGAGAGAGACATGCAGCAAGGCACCGCAGGTCGGAGTTGAACACGCGGCCGCTGCGTCGAGAACTAAGCCTCTTTATATGGGTGCACGCTCTACCAGGTGAGCTAACCAGGCGTCCGTGCTGAGGTTTTTAACTGCAGACTTACTTCGGAAGCTGTCGAAAGTCTCCAGAATAGTCCTCATACTTGTAGTTGACGACATGCCAGTCAGACTTGTAGGTCTTAATGCACTGAGAAGACAATGGAAACAGATTACAGACCCCTATAACATACTGTACATTGTGTCAATGTTGTAAAATACACATGGAATAAGTACTTCAGGGCTGTGTTAAGGTGTCAGTATGAGTCAAATTAACTAGTTTGTGTTGTCTAATCATATCGGAAGGCAAATGTGTTGAGATGTTGCAAAAGGGCAAACTTGAAACTTGAAGATTGTTGGTTTGGGAAAGAATGAATCTTTCAAATTTGTAGTGAAAAATTATCAGATTTCACACAGCTCCCTCTGGAACCACAAATGGCTTTATACATATACTTTTTTCACAATAGGCAGAAAACAAAAACTACCCACAACATGAAAGTAGTGTTGAATTGAAGAAAGCACAATCACAATGCAATGATCGTTTTGAGCAACAATTTAAGCCTCTATCCAGTGATATCCTTGAAGAGTAATATGGTCAGTGTTCACACTTCATCTCAGTCTAACCATCCATTAGCACAAACTGGGAGGGAGTGTATCTCTATCTCCCTTTACTTGGAAAGGAGACATCTGTTTATTGTCAGTCAGTGATAGGAGCAGCTCACTCCTATCACTGGTATCTATTCTGCAGAAATACGTGCCGTTTACAAGAACTGCCCCAGCAGGGAGACAAAATGCAACCTGATCAGGAGAGGGATCGGAAATAGAGAGGATCCTGCTGGGTTGATCCCATAGGTCTATCCCCACAGCTGTCCTGGTGATTTCAAACAACACTTGACCGGGAGTTTTAGTATCTTTATGACTTCAGACAAGGCACCCTAAAAACACTGAGCTCTGACCTGGTAGGTAAACTGCCGGCAGCCAGTTGGTCTCTGGCTTAAAAAGACAGTAAAAGCAGTGTGCATGGGCCGGATGGTAAACCACTGTGATGGTTAGAGAAAGAAACATTTCCCCTCTTGTAGCCATGATTTATCATTTTATCAACCACAACTGGAAACAATAAGGATTTTTTTTTCAGTCTCACTGTAATTAAATGAGTACACAAACACATCTCAAGAGCTTCTGTGTTTTTAAGAACGTTTACAACTTGTTCTGTCTTATGGCCTTTTGCTGACATTTGATAGCAGATATGTTCAAGACTCAACACAGACAGACAGCACTACAAACCAACACTGACAGACAATAACCAGAAGTTTTGATAAACTTGCGGATTGTGTAAATTAATTGCACTTCATCATTCCTACATCCCCTGCCATGAATAGATATTACTGAGGAAATACAGTACAAATAGTCCATGATCTGTAATGAGTCCAGATGCCATTTACGTAACAGTTTCTACTTTAAAGTTAGATGAATGTTCCATTTAGCGGAAATAAATTGGTTTCCTGATCAGCTGTACCAGTTGCCAGTGCCAGCTGCTAATATTAGGTTACAAATTAGCCAATGACTCACATTAGTGTCACTATTCTGCAGCAATGTGTCTGTTTGGTTTAGATGCTATGATATACTTTCCTAACCACTTCCTAACCTCATGTACCAGACTTTGCACTTATTTGTGTTAATACCGACATGAGAAAAGTTTCTCTCATTAATCACAAAGATTACTCTGACTTGACCTGCAATTTTTACCTTTAGTGTCTATAAAACTACTAAATGTTGCCAATGATTACGTTCTGTGGGATTACTGCTCCTGAATATTCCCAATATTTCCCTCAAATTTACACTGAAGTTAAATAAAATCTTTTATATGGTTTAATAGCAACATTTAAACAGCATTGTCTAAATCTACTTGTCCCAGTGCTTTTGTTGAAGCTATGTCACACTCACATTGAGGAGTATGCATTTCCCAGCTATGCCTTTTCTAGCCGGAAAAATATGTAAATGTCTTACACATCATTTTATGCATTTTCTCTTTACATCTTTTACATCCATTTTGAAAAAATATAGTTCAGTATTACTTGTTAAAAGTTTACCATTACAACATCAACTACTATGCTTCATCAGGACTGTGTGGGTGTGGTTTCATATCAGATTTGATGGAAATTGGTCTGGTATCAGATTTTGATTACAATGTTGCTAAATCCTGATTGGTGCATGTAAATACACGTTCATCAATTTTTTTATTTTTTTTCCATCTGAGCTCTTTCCACTTCAGGCAAAAACACGAATACAGAAATCTCTAATTTGAAATAACCAAAACTGGCAAAAATTGTTTATGTAACAACCCCATTTGCTCATACTAAGAAGTTGATTAAAAAAACATGTTTTGGGGGCCTTTAAATCAGCTTACCTCTTGGACAAACAGACTCTGGGCCTCCCGCTCAGCATTTTCAGGCACTGTAGGGTAGAGAGTTCTCCCTTGCCGCCTCAAAGTTAAAATCTGCAAAACAAAGCAATGTTCAAGTCAACAAGAGAAACAGATCAGGGAAAAAGTACAACAAACATGACAACATTGTAAAAGTGAAAACAAAATGTGGAAGACATTGCTCAAGCTGGACACCCGGTATTACACTTTGTGGTCTCAGCTGGACACAGTTGCTCCGGGGTATTCTGTTAAATATTATTCTGTGTTTGAGAAAGGACTGATGACTTATTGAGAGTTCAAAAGGGGCAGTATGTGAGGGAGGCAGGATGCATGTCCATACTGTTCAGCTCCAGGACCCACAGACACACCCTGAGTCTGGCTCTCTGCCACTGTTGTACAGCCGCACTCTGAGTAATCAGCATCTCAGCATACAGTATCTAATGCTGGGTTGAAGATTTCCGCTAATGACCAACAGGTTCAGTGTGCACTGAAGCCAAACAGCAGTTTCACAGCAGAACAAGAAAGATAAGTAAAAGCCTTACATTACATTTTAACAAGACAAAGTGTCGACAGCCATGCTAGCTAATCTGTAAGGCAAACTTCAGTAAATCTCAGCAATCTCAGTAAATATTTCACTCGTATAGACAACCAATAGGTCAGTTTTAGTGTGAAAGCAGGAGCTCTATTCAAACTTGCCCTGAGTAAAATACTGCTTTGTACAACACCATCACCATCAGGTTTTAGCAGGAGGATTAATATAAAAATAAAGTGCATTTGACACATAATCCCTGTGAGCAAGAGTGAAATATGAATACAACCATTAAGTGAAGCCGCTCAGCTGACTGAGTGAGTTAAAAGGAAACTGAATTGTGGCTTTGTGCAAGTGCAAATGCTGGTCAGTTATTTCTATGATAAGAGGGATGCAGACAAAACTTCCATTGTATTTTCCCCAACACGTTTTTATTAAAATTAGAAGCGCTTTGAGCAGAAATATGTTCCATGTCATTAGTTAACAGTCCAATTGACCAAAGAGCAAATCAAATGAAACTACGTTGACCACATAATGTTTGTAGCTATTGAAGAAAAATCACATTAGTCAAGTCAAATGTGTTTATAATGCTATTAATATCACTCCATCCAATTCAATGGAATACATTTTTTAAATATAATTATATGCAGATGAAATGTTTTGCCTTTAATCAGAAGACATACATGTACAATACAGAATAGGGCTGGGCAATATATCAATATTATATCAATATTGGGATATTAGGCTAGATATCGTCTTAGATTTTGGATATCATAATATGACATAAGTGTTGTCCTTTCTGGTTTTAAAGGTTGCATTACAGTAAAGTGATGTACTTTTCTGAATTTACCAGACTGTTCCAGTTGTTCTATTATTTGCCTTTACCCATTTAGTCTTTATATCCACATTACTGATGATTATTTTTACTTGTGCCACAAGTGACCCATATCCCGATCCTTCCCCCATCCGATGGATACCGGGACTATAGTCATATTCAGCAAACTGTTTCCATTTCCCATTTTTCTCTTTTTCGAAAAAGGCAAAAACCACGAATTTGAGGACGTTTCTTTTCTCGAATTTTGCCGTTTCCATCAACATTTTCTGATACCATACTTCAAAATGTGCATACAAATACATTGATATAAACATGACTAATGCCACACACATAACGAACCATACAAAAAACAAAATATAAATATCACAATATAATACACACCATGGAAAAGACTGATATAGTATACAAGAGATGAAACAATTAGTAGATTAATCGATTAGTGAATTGCCAGAAAATTGATCACCAACTATTTTGATAATTAAATAATCGTTTAAATCATTTCAATTAAAAACACCAAATATTCGTTTGTTTCAGCTTATTGTTGTTTCAGCTTGCTTGTCTCATTCTCTCTGTGTATACCATTGTGAACTAAATCATTGCACTGCAACACTCATTTTCACTGTTTTCTGACATATTCTATAGACCAAATAATGAATCTACTAATCAAGAAAATAATCATTTTATCAGATTATTCAAAAATGATGAAAATAATCGCTAGTTGCAGCCCTGTAACATTTTTCTTAGCTATGGTGCTTTATTCCATTGCTAATGCATCATTACCAAATACTAGTAAGGGATAAAACCAGTTTTAAGTTTTATGTTTAAAAGGAAGTGGCTGGTTTGACAACTGAAAAACAAAAAACTATTTTATAAAATGATTAACATCGCTGCAGTCATGTGTTTTTCTTGACATCTGAATTGACACTTGGGCTAAAATGATTTCTCTGTTGCCTCACTGTCCCTCTGAATGACCTTGATCTGGTTGTGTCAACTACGACAAATTCTACACAAAGATCGTATTTGTAAACCTAAAGTCTCCCCTTCCTCTCTGCTAGCCAGGTTTCCTGCAGGGGAGATGATAATCTTTACAATCCAAGCAGCTGAAATAAACAGGCATGGAGGTAAGAGGGAGCCAGGAAGTAGGCAACAGGAAGCATTTAATTGGGCTACAAGTCGCCGAGGAGAACCATGTGATTCTCTGGTGAAGAATGCCCTAATAGCATGGGATGTAGTGTAACCTGAACCAAGTGTGTCTCTAGACATGACCACCTCAGCACAGCAGATTTATGCTTCTGTGTTGAATCGACGGCGTACCCCCGCAGACCCCTCCGCGTTGCCGCAAACCCCTCTGCATCACCGCAAACCCCTCTGCATCACCGCAACCCCCCCCCCCCCCCCCCGAGCCCTCCGCCGTAGCTCGACGTGCACCTCCAAAAATTTGTAACGTTGCGTCAAGGCGACGCAGACTGCAAGGACTGTGATTGGTCAACTCGGCCTGTGCGCTGATAGTCGGGGTTTCAAGCAGCCTACTATGGGGAGTAGCAATGTGATAGTTCACTGACATAAGCTTTGCAAATAAACTATTTTGGTTACATTGACGGGGTTATCTGTTTGTAAAGTGTCTATATGTCAGTAACGTTTTAAAATTATCACTTTGCCAGGAAGCAGTACTTTGTGGGCAGTTGTGCTATAGTTGGCTTGCTAACATAACAAACTGGCTGGCAGACACCTCGCAAATAACCTCAGACTTATTTTCTGGTTACAGTAACTAGGTCAATGGATTTTACTGTGTCTATTTCTCGATACTTTTTACAACATCTAAGCAAGAAAAGGCCAAAAAAATAAGATTAATATTTTAGCATGACAGTCTATGGGGTTTGCCATTCTGAGTACGGTTTCGGGAGTGAGCGACACAGACACAGGCGACACCGAACCAACACTGGAAAAATCTGGGGCTCACCAAAGTCAATATGATTCATACTCTGGGGACCATGAATGTCTGTACAAAATGTCATTTCAATTAATCCAATAGTTGTTGAGATATTTCAGTGTAGACCAAAGTGGTGGACCATCTACATAACCATGCTGCTAGCGTGGCTAATAAAAGTGAAACTATATATTTTGTGACCAACTTTTAAGAATGTACATCCTCACTAGGAACAAATGCATTTTGGGAATAAGTGCCACAGACGGGAAGTTGGCAAGTGGTTTTAGTGTTGGGATTTTATTAAAAATAACAAAAATATAGAACATTGCCAGCCTTATTCTTTACAGACATAGAAACCGTAAAGTGGCTGAAGTAAAGGAAAAAATAATAATAATCTGATCTGTGGGCTTAAAAGCTTAATGGTTGGGCCTAGACCTGAGTGAAGGAAGGGGCCCCTTCACGTAATCCTCGACAAATTTCTCCAGAAACCTTGCAGAGAGAGCACTGAGACATGGACATAACTGGATTGTGCCAACAGCTTCCAGATCAAACCCAGATGGAGATGATATAAACACTGGCTCACAAAAGACCAGTACCAACTCATGACTTTTGATGTGCCAGTTGGGATAAGATAAGGTAGAGACTTGATAGTGTTTTTTATTCACGAGGAACAGCCAAAAACAGGCTTTATACAAAAATAACAATACAGACAGAAGAGCTCCTTCTGCCTGTTTTGGCCTTGATTCATCACCAACACTGTATACTTATTGAGGTTTTTGAGTACACACTGGCTGTACACCTTTCACTGAACGCTCCAAACATTGAAAAGGCTTTGACACAGACGCTGATTAAAACCTTGCTTGAGTCTGGGGAGGTCGAAACAGATGTTAGGTTCAATCACTGCGGCTGGGGTGTTTTTTTTTCTCAGTCAGAATCACCTGTCAGCCCCTGACAACGTACTGTTTGTGTATAAAGCCAGTGTGTTATGTTCACAGCAGCAGGAAGGCTGAAGGAGCATGATACAATAGGAGACAAAGTCAAGACTGCCCCGCTGTCACTGAGCACCCAGCTGCCAGGCTTTTGTAAACTGTATTGTAACAACCAATAGCTTTATAAAGGGCCAAACCAAATTTAGAAACACTGTCTTTTCACTTGTATTCTATTCCACACACAGCCATCGTATACAATACAGTAACTGCAACAATTATTTGCTCTAAATACACCTAAGTCCCCAGTATACATTTAACCAGCAACATAGGTTTGGTGATCTGGGTCCGATAGTGGTTTAAGGTAAGACTTTGTTGATCCCCACAGGGGAAATGCAGGTGTTGCAGCAGCACAAGTATGTGCAGCTAGAATAAGAATAGAAGTAAAACATATGACCTATACCAGAGCAAAGTTAAAGTTACGAGGTAAAGTGAATAGTGTGGTTAGTAGCAGTGAGTCAGCAAGTATAGTATATATTTAAATAGTGTACACCAGAATAATATGTTTTTAAGTTATTAGTCTTAGTATTGTCTGTATTAACAAGCAACATAATATAAATATAATATAGTATATAATGTAGTAAGACAGTATTACAATTTACATTACATTTATATAGTATGATATAGTACAGTATATTATATACTATATATGTGAATTCTATGTAGTATAAGGTGCAACGTAATAGTAATAATGATAATACCGGTGATAATATTGTATAACATAATATAGTACAGTACAGCAGTGTAGTATAGAATATCAAATGTAATATGGTATAGTGTATACTATAGTATAGTAACGTAGTAAAGAATGCTATAATAATATAGTAGCCGTTCAGACGTCATTCAAACGTCACTTTTATAGCAAAAGTTTTTGCAAAGTCTGTTTTCATATAAGACGTCCTATATACTGTAGATCACATACTGTAATGCTCATATTTGTCTGCAAAATTCTGTTTTTTTAACAATGTGTTAAAGTGGCGTGTTAATGCATGTGAAAAGACAGATTGATTAGAAAAGTCTACCCATCTTCAACTGTTATCATATAAACAAAGCTTTATTTCTTTTTTTCAAAGCTAGCAACTAAGAAAATAACATTATCATACAATGTGTTGCTGTTTGGTAGCTGACTCAAGGACGTCCTCACAATTTCTGAGCACAGTATGACGGTGGTATTGGTGTGAAAAAAAAGAGACATTTTCCTTTTGACTTTCTTAAAAGGCAACCCCTTTATGTGAAAATGTTGCAACATTTTGTGCACACTATCTGGGGATTTTGCTACCACTAGAGCTTTTGTGGAATATTTTTGAGTATCCTCAGTGTCTTACACGGAAAATCCATATACAACTCCTCCATCCATATGACTATGACATGAAGAAGGGTCAGATTTGAGGATATACTGCACATTTTATTGCTGCTGCTGATAAGAACATCTTTTAATCAAGTATCATTTCCTGATGTACCAGCACTGGGCCAGATTTCCATTTGAGATTTTCCGAGTTCATTGTGGAAAGTGTGAGGGAGCGTACATCCTGTACAATGCGGCTGGAGATAACACTTGCTCTGTCACAACATTGACAGAATGAGCCAATTAAACAGATGGCCCCTGACCCATCTCTCTCTGTACAGCATGGAAGGATGTAAACAAAAAGAAGGCCTCTGTGAACGACCCCACCCTGTACTCACAGCCCTGGCCACGCCTGGGCCAAAGGAAAAGATTGCTAAAGCAAAACAAATACAACAAAGAAAAGTGGGTGGGTAAATAATGATGTTGGACAAATAACAATAAATGGTGTGACCTTGTATAGTTATGGAGCACTTTCTAAAAAAAACACCCAAAAAACTAATTACAGTATAACCAATTAGGCTGTGACATTTCACTGTTTACCATTATTTAGTAGATATTTTTTACCCAAAGTGCCTTATTTCCCACAGCAGTAACATGAATAGCCACAGTGGAAATCAAAGCCCTAACTCACCTCAAAGTCCTCCAGGGGGAACTGAAGCATGTCTCGGAGGACATCACTGAGGATTTGTGTCTTCCTCTGCACCAACACATTTTCATAGTCCAGCGGCTCGATCACCTTCGGCTTTACCTGAAGAACACAGACGAAGCGCTCTGTTACTGGGACATCTGATGTAATTTCACAAATACTGGTAATCCTAATACTTAAGGTAACATGCAGGAAAATAATGACATCCAACAAAGATGTTACAAAGTTAATGGTTAGCAATGCTTTTGTAACTGACACAGCACACTGTCAAGCACTACTTTATTAACAAAGTTTCGTCAGACCTTCATCAGGTAAAATTCATCGAATGACAATAAATTTGTTAGTTCATATGTCACACATTTATTTAAAGGGAGATAATGATACCCGGCAAGCAGGGCTGACTTCATTAAAATATAAACTAAGACTACATTTAGCTATTAACGATTATACTTTTAATTAGCGTAATAACGTGGAAAATGACAACTACCTTCAATGAGAGCAAAGAAGACCACAATTCAAGCAACGGCAGTAGGCCTACAATGGTGTTTTTGGTCAACATGTCTGATGCCTGAGCACAGCATCTAATGCACTACACTTGTAATAACAGTGCATACTAAGGAAGAATGTTATCTCTGTGCATGTTCAATTCTGTATACTATTGTAGTCAGATGATCTTTCTGACAAAGTACCAAAGAAACAGAAAAGCTGATATGATATTTTTGTTCCGAACCTACAGAGTTTTCAAGGCAAATCCAGCAAATTAAGCATATAGCTGTGCACAGGACTAGAGATGGTGTTGTGCATAGACAGGCCATTACTGTACATTGGATTTAATTTATCTAGCCGTGCGGTTGCATAGGTTTTACCAACAGATGCTATCTGTTGGATACACTGCTATACGTTTATCAGGCCTCCATCTGCCCAGAAATGGGAAGGTCTTGATGAGCTTACCCTTTCATGAAAGCAAACACGGCACGCGTGTCAAGGGAACAATCACACTCCACTTCAAATATAGGCACTACATGAAACACAATTATCCTCCACATCTTAAAACAAACAAACCTCCATCATCCTCTTTTTCTTGTCAAGTACGCTAATTACTTGACAAGTCAGATTGCAAATGTTATGGTATGTTGTTTTGTGGCTGACTCTCAACAGCACATGTGGCTATGTAATCAAAAGGTGATTATGGATGTATAGTGCATCATGTCAGTGTCTGCATAATGGTAAAGTATTGACCTACTAATCTCTAGTGGCAGAGGCTGGAGAGAGCGTATGCACTGCAAAGACACAGTAGTCATTAGATGGAAAGTCAGCTGTCAACACTTTTAGCTGATGGGACAAAAGGATGAATCTTACAGCCAGGGAAACAGCAGAGTGCAAAATGAACAGTGACACATTGCGAGATTTCAGTGCTGAGCGACAACTCAGCCCACATGTTACCTCCACATCTGGAACTGATAATACTAGTATGATCTCAGAGGAAGAGTCGTGGATATTGACCTGCTTAAATGTGTGTTGCTAGCAACCTTGTTAATATCAGAGAGCAGCTCACACTGAGGACAGAGGGAGCAGGTCTTTGTATTGGTTTCAAGGACAAGGAGAGGATAGCAGACCAGAGATGGTGCCACCACGTCTGCCAGCTAAAGCAGGCTGTGACATTATCAGTCAACTGTTTATTCACAGCATAACATAACACAAGCATAGTTACAATTAAATGCAGTCACACTTCAACAAAGTGTTTTTTCTCTCTACCATGAGAGATAAAACATGCAGATATTGCTGCTTACCTGTCTGCAGGCAGGACAGATAAGTCAGGAAGGAATTAAAGATGTCTGAGAGATAGGGTGCGTGTGTGTCTGTGCATCGCATGAACTGATCCCAAATGCCTAAAATATACAGAGACCAGACAGCCTGTACCAGCCAGTCAAAACCTCAAGAACTCCAGATACACACAGATGCATTGTCATTATTCACCAGGTAAAAAAAAACACTGACAATGACCAGGCAATTAACAAGCATCTTTTTTTTTGCACGTGAGAGGGACTTTAGGTCAGAAGTGAAAAGAGTTGATAATGAACAGCCTTGGGACATTCAACAACATCACTCAAAAAGAAAGGGAGAGAGTTTTGCATTTTGTTACACCCCTAACAAACCATTTACCATCCAATACCTGCTGAAGCTGAAAATGCCTGCAATTAAAAAGGGATTCTGATATTTAAAGTAGCTGCTAAAGGATTTTACCCACATAACATGGTGACCTCTTCTCACCAGTGATGGATTCCTAAAGTTGCTGCTGACTGTTGTTTCACTCCAAACGCCTCTGTGGCCTCTGTGGGGCTTTGTCAGTGGCCAGTGAAGATGGTAAACCACACAGTACATTCAGCACTGACTAAGGAAATGAACATACAGTAAGCAAAAGCTCTGTAACTCCCTCAAACCACAGTGCTGACCATAGTCATTGGATCTATTTCCAACTTTTATTATATCATTGCCACATCAGTCCTCGTTTTTTTGAATACAGCATACAAATAAAAAAAAGACCAGAACAATGTAAGCTGCATGTTTGAAATCTGTATAATTAAGTCAACAAACAGACATTCATCCCTGGAAAGCCCATAAAACAGAAACCTATAAGGCCATCTCTTCCACTCCCTCTCCACAGTGATCTAGCAGCTGTTTAGCTGCAGCACCCACTCCTCCCATCACTGCACCCTCTCAGAGCAATGAACAATGGTGCTGTGTAGTGCCTCTCTACTAACTGATACATTCAATCTTTTTGGTACAAACTACTTCACACAGCTATGTAAAGATCCAACCACAGGACATTATCAAAGTCGTCAGGGTTGACTTTTGAGCCAAATAAAAATGTTTTACAAGCCAAGGCCATCTTTAACAAGGAACTTGAGGAAACTGTGTGCTGCTTCCCTCCAGGTTGTTAAGTGCTGGTAAAGTTCAACATACCTCTATGATAGTGCTAACCTGGCACATTTTGAATATGACTTGGCAACGTTGTGTATAAAACGATGACAAAAGTTAAGCAGTGCAGAAGCTCACATGACCCCTGCTTCGGGACTTTATGACTTTTGGAGCACTGCATACTGTAAGATTTTTTTTTTTAACATAAACCAAAAAGTCCTTGAATGACTTACCACCACCTGCGGCACCGGGTCTACCTCAGCCTCAGCTGCAGCCAAGCTCTTGTACTGCTGTGGACCTTCAATGACCAACTCCTTCTTTGGAGCTTTACTAGCCCTTCCTTGCATTGTCGACAGCTGTGGTAAGATATCTCCAAGCTAGATCCAAAGAGAGGATAGACAGCTCGCATATCCGGAGGAGAAAAATCCTAATGCTGGAAAAAGTTTGTGAAGTTTTGTGTTTCTCCTCACAGACTCATGCTCTCACCCCTTCTTCTCAGACTGCTCTGTTTGTCTGAGAAGCAGTGGACTCACACGCAGGCAGAGGAGATAGCCCCTCCTACACTCAGCTGTGCTGCCTGGGGGAGTCTCTCACACACACACACACACACACACACACACACACACACACACACACACACACACACACACACACACACACACACACACACACACACACACACACACACACACACACACACACACACACACACACACACACACACACACACAGAGAGAGAGAGAACACAGAAGATATCTGACCCCACACTATCCACCTGCACATTGACACAGGGTTGACAAAGGCAAACAAAAGATACACATTCCTCAAGTATTACAGTCTGGTCAGGGACTGTCCACGCCTTGTGTGGGACAGCTGAAATAAGAGCTGGCTCCTGAGCTGGTTTCATTAAGAGGAACAAGCTAGGGGAGAATGAGACAAAAATGGGGCACTTTGTGTCGCAATATTCAAAGAAACCACTCAAGGATCTGTACATTACATACAAGGGCACCAACTAACAAATCAGTTGCAGCGATTTAGAAGTGATTTTCCACATAAACATCACAGATAAGCTGCCAGACTGAGCTCATCAGATTGTAGCAGGCACTTCAGAAATAGCTTGGACAAATCTTAACCCACATTTACTGCTGAAGACCGAAGAGCAGATCATTCAACTCAATCTGAATCAGCAGTGCAGTACATCACATTAGTCACCATAAAGTGTGACAGTCAAACATTACTCATTGAAGTTTTTATTGTAGGCTCTGGTTCCAGTACATGACTGCAGCTGAGATAGTAACTGTTAGTAATCACAGAGTTGAGATCAGACCCAGCTTCTGTCTCGTTGCTTGTTGATGCAACTGCTTGAAGGACATTCCAACACGACGCAGCCCCAGTCAACCTACCAAGGAGTGGACTCGACCTACAGATTCCTCAGAGGACCACAACAGGGGAGGATGTTATCTTTTCAAGCCTGCAACTAAACTTAAGGTGAGAGGGGGTGGGCCAGTTCAGCTGCTACCCTCCCACAGTCCCATGCCACTGGGCCCCACACAGGGATCAGTTTTATGGTCAAAATCATTATCATGATATTAATAACAATATTTGTATCATATCAACAACAACCCCCCCCCCCATCTCTTCCCAAATTTCACCTACCACAGTTGACTAACTAACTAACTCAGAATAGGCTACATGAAATCTTAAAATACTTAGCTTTTTAATTTCAATGTACGCTACAAACACAGCCAACGTAAGTATATTGCGTTGCAGTCAGGGGTCACGTTTCTGTTGCCTCTAACTCTCTCTGTTATCAGTTATTTGGTATATTAATACAGCAGATCAAGTAATGCAAGTGTTGTCAATGACTTGTTTATATTTGGCACAACTGCACACTATGAAAAAATAGTTCAGTCAGAAATCCCCATTACTATAATGTCAGATTGCACATTTGCTGCTATTTTGCAAATTTAGTGGGTTGATTGAAGGCAGGTGTGCCTAGGTGTGCCTCCACTCTGTGGTCTACGCATGCCACATTTCTCTGTGTGTAAGTATTGTATACATGTGAAATGTCAGTGAATATCAGAATAATCATATTAAGGGCACTCATTCTGTTTCTTTGTGTTTAGGTGAGGGTCTGCAGTCTAAAGGCAGAGTTAGGCTTCCTGATGGCTGACCTGTGTTGCCAGCCTAGTCCATGGTGGTGGCTTAGCGAGGACTGCCATTGGGTGACGTGTAAAGTTGTCAACTGACTAGTCTATATCAACAATGTTTCATTATCGGGATTATTTCCGGTGCCGCCAGAAGTTCCACCGGAAGTTCCTCCGGATGTCCCTCATTTTTGGCTGGATGTCCTTCTTCCACTTTTTTTGTGTTGGCATTCTAATCTCCGGTCCATTTATGAGGACTATAGTTAACTGCTCCTCAGATCTCTGCAGGGTAAATACAGACAGCTAGCTAGACTATCTGTTGAATCTGAGTTTTCTCTTGCACAACTAAAACAACTTTTGAACGTACATGTTTCACCAAAACAAGTTACTTCCCGAGGCTATTTTGCAGAGGCACCATTGCTGTGTCTGGGGCTTAGCACCTCTGGGGCAATTGTGATTGGTTTAAGAAATGCCACGTTTTTCTCCCATCCCGGAATGTTGTGTGGACTAGCCAGACCTTTCTCTGCAGCGCTGTGGAGGACGGTCTGGCAATGCGAGACTATCAACTGACTGAGCCCTTGACTGGTTTCCCCTCCCTTCCTGCTAGTACTGACACTGTTTCCTTTCTTTTAAAATAGTTAAAGTAATTCCACAAGCTCCAGAATGTCCAAACTTTCACCTTACCCTAATGTTAATGTCGCACAGCCAGACCTATCTCCAAGCTCTCACCCCAACCACTGAAGGCAACTCTAGGGTACACAGTATTAGAAGGGAAAACAGACATCGATACAAAATCAGGTAACTCCTGTCTGGCACATCACAATGCACATTCTGATGACAGCATAAGAAAGGTTGACTATGATGTGAACTTCCCCTTTGTCATAGATCCAGATCAGCATACCTTGATCTATGCGGGAACTGTGTGTGTGTTTAAGGGATTTAAGCCAATCCTCTGCATCAGGTAGAAGCACGCTCCATAGTGGAGTGAGTTACACATCAGTGTCATCCTGAGGGCATACTGTATCAGCACACTTCGGGGGGTTTAAGAGCAGCAAAGTGAGTCATCATACACTTCCTGTCTCCGATACCTGTGTGCGTTTCAGTCATTTTGCTACTATACTGTAAACAACACTGTTGGAATGAAATGCTTAACAAGTTAAACTTGTAATTTTTATGCAGGTGATTTCCAGAAAACTACATATTTGGCAAGATAATAAAACATACATCATGATCAGGGCTGGACTGGCCATCGGGCATACCGGGCATTTTCCCGGTGGGCCGACGCACTTTTGGGCCGAATCGCCGATATAATTTATAGGACTTTGTTTTAATTTTTTTTGTGCCGCGCCGGCCCATAGATAACTGACAGCGGCCCATTCGGTAATTGTACAAAAGTCCGTCTGTCAGGACTGATTGTGGCTGCATGCCGGGGGGTAGCGCGGACACGCGCCTTACTGCGAGCGGGCGCACGTGCCACACGGAGAGAAAAGTGGGAGAAAGAGAAAAGAGACTGTGTGCATCCAGAGGATAATCAGTTGAGCTCGCGTGTGTGCGTCTTTGAGAACTGTGCGTCCCATAGCTTACGTTGTCAGTTGATTTGGGCCTGTTGTTGTATTGGTCTGTAGTTCTTTTACATTGAAGTAAGTTAGCTGGTAATTTCGATGTTTGTGTTAATCACCTGTTAGCTAATTTGCACGTGGCTGTTGATTTATAATGCAGATTGTTGGAAGCTCTGCTCACGTTTGTATTTAGCTACATTATTGTATTATTATTGTACTGTATTATGCTTCAGTAGTTACATTACATTGATATAGTGTAATTAATAGTGGGTTTGTTGTTGTTTGCTAGCCTATATGTATACTTCATATGCATTGTGTATGGTAGCCTTCACAATGTTATTTGTTCCTTTGCAGAACCACACACAAATACACAGCCATAGCAGAGCTACCCACGCCCATTTTGTACTGTTTCCTTATGTAATAAAGCGTCAAGAGCGATAATTGTCTCCGTCCGTGTTTTAACTGACATCATGGGGCGAAGTTGGAAACCGGAATCAGCTCAACTACAGTTGTTTAGCATCCACGTTAAAATGGACAAACGACCACGGAACCCCATACGCAAGCGATGTGTACAGAAATTACGGGAGAAAAAGATTACGTATAGGCGAATGCCTCAAAATGTGCCAACATGTCTGACATGTTTGGGGCTGTAGTAGCTGCTTCAACATCAGCATTAGACTACCTGAAGTAGAGGAAGGAGGAGAGGTGACTGGCTATACAGAGAAGCAGAAACAACATCATGATGACAGGGAAGAGGCCGAGGAGGAGGAGAGCGACCATGACAGGGAGAGAGGGAGAGAGAGGGAGGAACAGATGGAAGAGAGAGTAGGCCTAGTTGACGACGGTAAGAAGTACGTGAATCAACAGGTTGTGCGTGTGTGTGTGTGTGTGTGTGTGTGTGTGTGTGTGTGTGTGTGTGTGTGTGTGTGTGTGTGTGTGTGTGTGTGTGTGCGCGCGCCTCACGTCATAATGACAAAAAGCAGTTTGGCAGTAACATTAAAGTTAGTGGCTGTCAGGTAACCTAACTGTTTAAGGGTTGGCCTGTTGGGTAGCTGAAGTCTGTGATCTATACAGCCTGTTCTACTAGGCTCATGTATACTATGTATACAGCCTGTTCTACTAGGCTAATGTATACTATGTACAGCCTGTTCTACTAGGCTCATGTATACTATGTATACAGCCTGTTCTACTAGGCTCATGTATACTATGTAACAGCCTGTTCTACTAGGCTCATGTATACTATGTGTACAGCCTGTTCTACTAGGCTCATGTATACTATGTATACAGCTGTCTCTCTACATTGCCCAGAGATTTAAGCTAAATGAATTATACTAGGGATGGGGCCGATCCGATCCAGTATCGGTATCGGGGCCGATACAGCGTTAATTCAGGTATCGGATTTTCCCGATCCAACCTGCGGAGATTTCCGATACCACGAGCCATGTCTGCACTTTAACGTTGTCTGCTGAAATCATGGCTGAAATAGCTCCAAAAGTGATTCCTGCTGGCTGGTCTGCTGGTCTGCTGGTTGGCTGCAAACTGTGGAATAGATTTCCTGAACGGACGCGCAGCTCAATGAGACACAGAGTTATGAGACACGCCCCCGCTCAGGAAGTCCATTCCGCAGTTTGCAGCCAGCTAGCAGGATAGTAGCATGACCAGCATTGTGGCTAGCTCGATGCTATCCTGTGTGTCCGCTGTTTGGAAATACTTCACACTGGAAACACCGCAGAGCAAGACAGCAAAATGCAAAAACAAAACAGGACTTTCACAACCGTGTGTCCCGGTGTTGTCGCTGGGTTGTGGCGTTTGATTTCCCCGTTGTTGCGTCCCCCAGAGACCCCGGATCGTACGTGTCCCGGCGGCCGCTGTTTCAGAGCAGCCGCTGCGCAGCCGTGAAAACAAAGGTGTGTGTGTGTGTGTGTGTGTAACTAAGTGTGTGTGTAAGATGTTTACAGTTATTGCACTTTTCTTATATTTCAGATATTTGACATTTTAAAACGTTGATTTGTTGATGCTACAAGAGCCAGTGTGCTTGATTTGCGCTGTTCACACACTGTTTTATTGATTTTGTGTGTGTGTGTGTGTGTGTGTGTGTGTGTGTGTGTGTGTGTAAGAGAAATTTTTACACTTGCACTTTTCTTATATTTCAAGACTCAAGTATTTGACATTTTTGGAATGTAATACATATTGACATGACAATCAATTTGAAACCCTTACAGTTGCATATCTGTTTTCAGAATGAGATTTTTCCTGTTTTTCTGACTTCCTTTTCTGACCTTATACTTACCTCAAGTTGCCTTTTGGGACATACATGCATACGTACGTACATATCATACTTGCCCGTTGAGAGGAGTTTATTTCAGCATCATATAAAATCAACAATAATGATAATAATAATATTAAAGCAAACACAGCTCGGGTATCGGAATAGTATCGGTATCGGCCGATACCCAAATTCAGGTATCGGGATCGGATCGGAAGTGAAAAAATGTGGATCGGTGCATCCCTAAATTATACCTTAACTTAGCTGACATTTCTCTCTGTTTCTCACTCTTTTAAAGGTTACCTTGTTAGAGTAAATCTTTCTTGTTCATTGGTGTGGGCCAAGGCAACATTTTGATTGACTTTACTGACAATACACTTGTATACTTAAATGTTGTTAAATAATTTGAAATTATACTTTAAACTTTATCTTTGGCAATGACTTGCACTTGAGTATGGACATTGTGTAGGCTACCCTAGGGCCTCCAGGTCGCCAATCAAAAGTGAGTGAGTACACTGCTTCTCTTTTCCAGGGCATGTACTACTCCCAGCTTTACTGTAGCTTTTGGGAAGGGTTATGGTTATGGTTACGGTTATGGTTATTGTAGTTAGCAAACACTTTTGTCCAAAGCGACAAAATATGAATCTTACAATGGTTAAAATTAACAGTAAACAGTTTTTAAAAGTTGCTAAGCCAATATTAAGCAAAATAGTAATAATAACAATAATGGCAATACAATATCAAATATCAATAATAATAATAAAAAATACCATAAATATACAAATCATAACTCTAAGAAGTAATTAATTATTTAAGTGTAAGATCAACAGATAAGTCTTGAGACCTCTTGAAGGATCCAAAACCATCACATGAACGCAGAACACTAGGCAACTCATATGATAGAATGGACGCATATTTTAAGAGGACTGTCTGCAGGGAATGTCTCTGACCAATCACGGTGGGTGTGGGCCGCCTGGGTCGCCTGGGCCAAAAATGCCCGGGCCGATTTTTTGTCCCAGTCCAGCCCTGATCATGATTATATTTGTTATTTAAACTTTTCTTCAAACTATATTTAATTAGATGTTAAGCCAAAATTCCAATTTGGATGCTCACAGCAGTGCAGCGTACTTCTCCCCCTCCTCCAACCACACTTGGGCCAATTTTATCAGACCTCTTTGTAAAACACATGCTTGTTTACTGTATCACACTCTCATGCTATGGTTAAACACGGTTTCACGGACACAAATTGAATCCACGAATTTCCTTTAATGTCCTTAATTATGCATAGAGTAATGCTAAATTACAAGCAATGTTTGACTTTGATCTTTAAGTTTGTGCAAAGGCAGGCTTCTTCTCCCAGAACTAAGAGATAACTAACTTCAGAGAGACTTCCTTTCTACACTGCAGCCCCGGTACATGATTCCCAAGTGACTAACAACATTTATCCATGGAAACCAATACAAATGTATTTCTTTGGGGCAAGTTGGCATTGGGGGCTGAGCAGGAAGGCCCACTGAGCCCTTTTAGTGGCAGAACAACACTTGTGTTGAGCAACAAAAAAGTGTTCCAATGGCCGGAAGCAGACCGACAGGACGTTTGAGACTGTCCTCTCCATAAGTCGTTTGTTCAAGCAGCAATTACGACCCATTTTTTAAATTATTATTATTATATTATAGTAGCAGCGCCCACTAGTGCCCGTAGTAATTATGAAGGGAGCAAAGCAGGAAGTCCGGTGACGAAGTATAAGAGTGCCAAGGCTGGTGGATGGGTCAAACAAACACAGGACTTTTACATAACAACTGGATACAGCGTTTATGGCCGAGCCCCGTTCATTCCTATGAGAGTTGCTCAGTGGTGCATGAAGCCACCATGGAGACAAAAATGACATGGGTAATTGTCACTACTTCCGCATTGTGTGGCCCATAGAGCAGACGCACTAGAGACCTCCGATAGCTGAGCCGGCTACCTTCAGTTTAGCGCTCCACTAACTTAAATGGGGATTCAATGATTTAATTGTGCAGCTTTTAGATCCAATTCTGATATTGATACGAGTCATTTCATGGGGGGGTGTGACGCTAAAATCTATCCACTGATTTACAGACATGTCTTTCGCCATGTAAGTGAATGGGAAAACGTCTTTTTGTGCTAGAGGGAGTTGCTTCAACCCTGATGCAAAGCTGACCTAGACTTGCTTTAGGAAGGCATTTGTCAAAACTGTTTAAGTATACTGCTGTATCCAGTACATTACCGTACTTTAGTGCCTACAGTTGTCCAGATTTGGGTGGTTGGTGGATTTCTTGCTTTTTTCCCCTCTCAATTCAGTCTGTTTGTTGTTATACCAATTTTTACACACGTTTCTTCATATTTCGACATCTATCATTTTGTGAATCTGGACAGCACTATGACTGGGCTTCTTGATTACATAACACAGGCTTGATGCAATCACCAGGCCTTCCCAGCATGAGCCACAGCAAAACAGGGTGTAACTTGGAATGTAACAAAAACATGGCCCACCCTTCATCGTCCCGCTACAACAGCATTACCAGGAGCCACCATCCTGCAGCTGGTTTTCAATCCATACCCCAGAGAGTACTGAACTGTGAGCTAAGAATGAGATTTTAACATGTAGGTAATAATGACACCATACCATGTCTACACCGTCTCCTAATAATGTTACTGTAGTAGGACGTGGGATACAATGGCATCAAAAATAACAGGATGTAATCATGAGGCAAAGACAGTCGTCTCACGCAACAGTCTAGAGTAACTGTACAGCAGTACACACAGTAATGCAATCTACGTATATGTATCATTGCTACAACACTAAAGGCTAATACAGGTTGAGAGACGAGAATATATAATTTTTTATTGATTAGTTAAAGGAATAAATGTAATATGTATAATGCTGTGTGGGGAAAAATCTAACTGCTGTTGCTACACTGTCTTTTAAGTACATGAGCCTAAGTGCTGGAGATAAAATGGTCCAGTGTATCAGTCAGCAAGAGAAACACACACATGCAAACACACACACACACACACACACACACACACACACACACACACACACACACACACACACACACACACACACACACATATATCAATGCTGTGATGTCTGCAGCCCTCCTCAGAGCAATGTCAGGGTGGCTGAAACATCTTGAAAGTGGGAAGAAATCACCAAGAAAAACAACCCTGGAGCCGAGCAAAGTGTGCCGTTGTTTTACAGTAAATCCATTAAGCTAAGACATTAAAACTGTAGGGAGGGTCATCTTATTGGTTGTCAACGTCCTCCAGGATGTAAACACAATGTGTATGTACAGTAATGCTGGTATTAAATGGTGTCATATTAAATGTTACACCTTCAGTGGCCAGTCGGGTTGGTTCAGTGGGTAGAGCAGGCGCACATATACTTGGAGGTTTATGCCTCGACGCAGAGGTCCGGGGTTCGAGTCTGACCTGTGACAATTTCCTGCATGTCTTGCCCCTTTCTCGCCTAGCTGTCCTGTCAAAATAAAGGCAGAAAAGCCCGCCAACACATCTTTCCAAATAAAAATGTAGAGAGAGACATCAAAAGAGAAAACATCAGTGGAGCAGACTAAATGTTTATGCAGAGATATGCTGTAGGCCTACTGTACTGTATACAGGAAATTACAATAGAGGACAAAAAGTAACTAAATCATTTACAATATTTACATAAATTCTGATGATTTCTTTTGATTTGATCTGAATTATTTTGATAATTACAGTAATATTAAAATGAATAAATAAAATACGAACTATGAAATAAAAACTTAAACAAATATGGAAATAAATAAAATAAACACACACACACATATATATATACACACACATATATATATATATATATATATATATATATATATATATACACACACACATATATATATATATATATATATATATATATATATATATACACACACACACATATATATATATATATATATATATATATATATATATATATACACACACACATTATATATATATATATATATATATATATATATAATACAATACAATGTTATATGAAACACATGCTTAAACCAAGAGCATGACACATAAGTCAAGGAGGAAAGGAGAGCATTAAACAAGTAATTCAATCTAAAAAATGGATTTAATCTGTAAATAGTTTCTGGTTGATGACATGCAGACCCATTTAGGCATTTCATCAACTCCCCAAGACAAGGAACTATAAACATTAGGCATGGGTCATTGAAAAGAAAACCATCACGATTAAGTTAGAAGCATTACTCCCAAAACATAATTGGATACAACTAAGGCACTTTTATCTGTGACCAAGCTCACGTCACCACTTTCTCTTCCTTTCCCTGCAACAATATTCTTCTGATAAAAACCAGACACCTCAGCGCTTCTGTAACAGCATTCAAACATTTCATAAAAATAAAGGAAACTGAACCTTTGTGAAAGCAAAGAATGACAATTTGGTAACGCTGAAAGGTGTTCTTGATGACAGCAAGAGCAAAACATGACACTATTGAATTACAACAGCATACACATTGATGCATTATCTCAAATCAGTGACTTTTATTTCTGAAGGCAGATTACTTCCTGAGGAGACCGAGATGAGAGTTTCCACGAGGAAGGAAAAGGCAGAGCTGTTGCAATCAGAGATTGCAATAACAGAGCAGTGAAAATGTCCTCAATTACTTACTCCATGCCTAGAGAGTACAGTCTGAGTGTATGCATGTACGTGACTGTGTGCCTGGCCTTTAAAGGTCCCATGGCATGAAAATTTCACTTTATGAGTTTTTTTAACATTAATATCAGAATCAGAACGGGCTTTATTGCCATGTACGTTTTTTACACATACAAGGAATTTGTCATGGTGTTGTTGGTGCATGTCACACATTCTCTAAATATAAGAAGGATAAAAATAATATAAACAATATAAGTATAAACATATACACACAGTATGTATTAACAAAGATAAAGATAACCACTAAAATGTAAAATATAATAATAAAATAAGTTAAACGGTAGGAAAAAGGACCGGTACGGCAGAGTGAGTACAGTGGCATGAGGAGCCAGAGGTGGAGTGTGGAGAGAGTCAGGGTGGGTTCCGGGCCTTGTTGATAAGGCTGGTGGCAGAAGGGAAATAAGTGTTCATGTGGCATGAGGTTTTGGTCCTGATGGACCTCAGCCTCCTGCCAGAGGGGAGTGACTCAAAGAGTTTGTTGCCGGGGGTGGGAGGTGTCAGCCACAATCTTTCCAGCACGCTTCAGAGCCCTGGTGACATACAGGTCCTGGAGCGGCGGCAGATTGTAGCCAATCGCCTTCTCTGCAGACCGAATGACACGCTGCAGTCCTTGTCCTTGGCTGTGCTAGCAACGTACCAGATGGTGATGGAGGATGTGAGGATGGACTCAATGATGGCTGTGTAGAAGTGCACCATCATTGTCTTTGGCAGGTTGAATTTCTTCAGCTGCCGCAGGAAGTACATCCTCTGTTGTGCTTTCTTGATGAGGGAGTTGATGTTCAGCTCCCACTTGAGATCCTCGGAGATGATGGTTCCCAGGAAGCGGAAAGGTGAGGATGGGTTCTTCCTGAAGTCCACAACCATCTCTACTGTCTTTAGAGCGTTGAGCTCTAGGCTGTTTTGATTGCACCAGGTCACCAGGTGGTCAGCCTCCCACCTGTAGGCGGACTCATCTCCGTTAGAGAGGAGTCCGATGAGGGTGTCGTCCGCGGACTTCAGAATCTTTACGGACTGGTGACTGGAGGTGCAACTGTTGGTGTACAGGGAGAAGAGCAGAGGGGAAAGAACACAGCCCTGAGGGGATCCGGTGGTGATGGTCTGTGAGTCGGAGACGTGTTCCCCCAGCAGTCAGACAGGAAGTCAGTGATCCACCTACAGGTGGAGTCAGGCACACCAAGCTGGGAGAGCTTCTCCTGAAGCAGAGCCGGGATGATGGTATTGAAGCCAGAGCTGAAGTCCATAAACAGGATCCTGGCGTAGCTTCCTGCAGAGTCCAGGTGCCGGAGGATGTAGTGTAGGGCCAAATTGACTGCATCGCCTAAAGACCTCTTGGCTCTGTAGGCAAACTGCAGGGGGTCCAGGAGGGGGTCAGTGATGTCTTTGAGGTGATAAAGCACAAGGCGCTCAAAGGACTTCATAACCACAGAGGTCAGGGCGACGGGTCTAAAGTCATTAAGTCCTGTGGTCCTTGGCTTTTTGGGAACAGGGATGATGGCAGAGGTCTTGAGGTGGGGGAGGTGCTGAGTTCCCCCAGCCTGCCTATGGTCCCCCAGTGGCTAGAAATGGCAATAGGTGTAAACCGAGCCCTGGGTATCCTGCTCTGCCTCTGAGAAAATGAAAGCTCAGATGGGCCGATCTGGAATCTCCTCCTTATGAAGTCATAAGGCAAGGAGCAAGGTTACCTCCCCTTTCTCTGCTTTGCCCGCCCAGCGAATTTGGTCCGCCCATGAGAAAGAGAGAGACATCATGGCTTGCAAACAAGCAAAGTGGCAGTTGGTCAAGGCTTTTTTATATTCCAGTTTTGTTCAGGTTGACCAAAAACAAAGGTTATTAACTCACTTTAGTAGTTGTTCTTCTCTTTGCCATCTTGCCAGTCAAGCAGTGAGTTGTTCAAAACTTTTTCTTTTTAGTAAACTCTTTGTGCACAAACAATGTTCTCAATGCTCGAGTTCATGTGTAGAGACCCTGCTGATACTTAATAGTTTCATGTTGTGTCGAGCCTTCTTAGTGTTTTAAAAATAGCGATATGGATGCTATCATAGTAGCCGCTAGCACTCCCATTCAAAATCTTAAAAGTGGCGCTTCCGTCCTAATTATGCTTTTAAACGAAAGTTCCCTGACCGTTAAGAAAACTTTCCATGGGAACCAAAACCTAACCTTCAGGGAACGTTCCCGCAACAAAAAACTAACTTTCCCAGAACGTTCTGGGAACCATAAATTGTTAGCTGAGTAGGGGACCACTAAGGGCTTTATAAAAGCATCCAAAAAGCAGCATAAAAAAAAATCATAAATTCCCAGAAATAATGACCTGCTGCAATCAGAGGATATTAAAAGGGAAATCATATATTTTTTATAATCAATAAGGCCTAATTGATTAACAAAGGTGCAAATAGTGGCAGTGACAGTAAAGGTTATCAAAGGAGTCAAAAATGTAGTTAGTATATCATGATTAAAATAAAGTAAAAACAAACCTCAGTTGATAAATTGAATTAAAACTTTATAAAATGTACTCTTCTATATATCTTTCACCTTCTTATTTTATATATTAGCTACATAGCTTTTTAGCTATCACGCTAAGAGCCAGTGAGGTGCGTCTTCTATTTATTGTTAGTTAGCTAACTTTGTTAGCGTTAGCAGCCAGTTACTTGTTGTAAAAACAGTTTATAAAGTGTACCTTAAGCAGTAGTATGATTTACAACACTGGTGTAGTTTATGGAAGAAATGTAGGTAGCTAGCTGGAAAGGCTTAGCCTGACGTCGCCAGACCAAACTGCAAATGCAGTTAGTCTGAAACCAGTTCATTTTCAATTTTCAAGGGGCGTGGACCAAAATGCCTCTGGACGCAATTAGATAAAGCTACAACCAATCAGAGCAACGGAACATGTGACACAGTGCTGAGCGACGGACAAATGTAAACAGACCACAGCGGGCATGAGCTGTGATTGTGGAGCATCAATATGTCTATGAACTAGTGTTGCCATTTTTTGCCATCAGAAAGTTCAAATTAGCTGCAGCCATTTTAGTTGTTTTAAAAAATGCCTCAATGATGCTCCTCTTTACTAGGTTTAGGCGTGTGGTAGTGTCTCTGGCACGAGTGTGCACAAGCCAAAAAAATGTCACATGAAGTAACCTGGTTTGTGTCATTCACCTGCCACTGGCTAACCTCTCGGATAACCTTTTACAATACAGTTGCACTCTAACAAAATGTGTTAAGCAAAGCACACCCCCTGCACACATTTAACTATTGATTTGTAAGACTGCTAAATGCTGACAGAGGATTAATTGACCCCGTCTGGATGATAAGACCATCCCTGAGCCAAGAGAAGCAACCATGCCCTTGACCTAAATCCCTGCTCTCAGCCGGGGCCACCGTCACTCTGCTGTGAATCTGATGAACCAGCGACGGGAAGGACACACACACACACACACACACACACACACACACACACACACACACACACACACACACACACACACACACACACACACACACACACACACACACACACACACACACACACACAAGAAGGGCAAGACAAGCTGGTACGGAGCAGCAAAAGCTCTGCCAATCCTGCCGTTTTACAGATGAAGAGCAGTGATTGATTTCCAGCAGACACAGAGCTCAATGTTCCCCCTCACCCCCATCTCGACCCACAGAGGCTTTAACCCATGCAACAGCGCTTAGTGAGGGCAAGATCCAGCCCTCCCACTGCCCTACATTTTATACTGTTAACACTCGTGGACACATATTCACAAGGCTGAAATGAGGATGATGATGATTATTATTGCTGTAGTTGCACAGAAATCTGTCACATATGACAGGCACTAGAACCAGTAAAATAAATGATGTGTCAAGGTGATAAAAAGGTTGCACATACATACAATATTATTAACATGTAAATCATTTATCATATTCATGTCCCGCATAAATAATTTGCAAAGTAAACAACTCACTTAGAAGCAGTTCTATAGGAGGAATGATGTTTATGTTATAGGCATTCAAAGGCAGAACTCTATACATGTACTGTAGTGCTTAGTTACAGTAGACTAGATGAGTTGATCAATAGAAAACGACTCAACAGCAATTTGGATAATTTATTTATCAAGCAAAAATGCAAAACATTTGCTGGTTCAAGCTTCTCAAATGTAAGGATTTGTCTTTTAATATTTGCCTTTGGCTATTAATTAATCTCTAAAACAATCAGCCACTTAATTGATTAGTGGATTAAGAGATAGCTAAACATTCAAGTCTGCTTCCCTGCTTTTCAAAATATGAGGATTTGTTTTTCTCTGTTTTGTGAAAACTGAACATGTTTGGGTTTTGGACTCGCTGTAGATAAAAGTGTCAGCTAAATGACATGTAATATAATGTAATGTAGTATCTGAAAACAAGAAACTTAAAGATGTTACCTTGGACTCTGGGTGCTTGTGATGTAATGAACAGCACAATACTATATATATATATATTGGATCAACACACACACGCGCGCGCGCACACGCACGCACGCACACACACACACACACACACACACACACACACACACACACACACACACACACACACACACACACACACACACACCTTAAGTACTCTCGGTGTTGGCAATACCCGCGACTCTCTCCGACTCAGCGCTCGCTCAGCCTCAGATGGCCCAATGGGCTCAGCTGCTCCCTTACAGATGTAGCCACTACAGTTCCTCTCTAAGACCGTACGCAGCCCGTCAACCACAACGGTGCTGGTGGTGCACCCCATTCCTCCAGGTCCAAACAGGCATCAGTCAGGAGAGCCTGCCAGTGACCCAGTTTCCTTGATTGTCCCCTGCTCCTCCCTGGTCCATGATCTCTAACTCTGACCCGCAAATCCACAGCTCCTGACCCGAGGAGAGAGCGCTGGTGTCCAGGCAAAAAAAAAGATCAAGAGAGGAGAGCCAAGGAGGACGGCAGGAGGATAAATTTATGCACATAGAGAGTCGCACTGTAACTCCCAGCTGCCCCAGTCGGTGCTCGTAGGAATACCTCAGTCAGCAGAGGAGATACAGTCAGTGAGTGAGTGAGTGAGTGAGTGAGGTAGAGCAGAGAGCGAGGGATGGGGGGGGGGGGGGGGGGGGGGAGGGGGATCAAGGATGCTGTGTGAGCTCTGCTGCAGCTTCAACCAATGCTGAGCTTCGGTGCAACGCGAGCTGGCATGTAACTCCGTCTCACTTGCTCGTTCTCCTCTTGAGCCACTATGTGCATTTCTTAATGCTTTCCTAACTTCATATATATATATAATTAAAGGGATTAATTCATTTCATGTGCAGTCAAATCTACAATATGTGCATATGCATATTGTAGATTTGACTGCACATGAAATGAATTAATCCCTTTAATTTTTTACTCCACAAAATGAGACTCCTTTTGGGAGCTGGATGAATAATTGTGAAATAAATGGGTTACAATAAATGCGGTCATATATCCAGAGGGAGAGTCTGATTCCAAACAGCAATATGGCTGAATGCTTATTTAGTTCAGCAGAGAAACCAAAGCCACTGGCAGAACAAATGGATGAATCACATTGAATGGATGGCATACAATATGCAGCAGTAAGCAGCCTAGGTTGCAATAGAAAATTCTTACAGTATTATTTGAAAAATGTCTTCAGACAACACATAGAACATAAAACAAATAAAATAATCAGAAAAGTTATGGTTACAGCAATGACATGAAAATCCTGTGACCTGACTCGAGCGTCAAAGAAATCTCTGTTTACAAAACATACCAAGGACATGGGAGGATTTAAACCTTTTGGGCCAAGACATCAAATAGGGAGGGTTTTTTTTCTATTAAAGATAAGCTGCTGTTTGATCACAAGCTGACTATTCTGCCAAGTACACAGATACATTGGAAGTGGAACGACAACATTTGATAATACACAGGCTTTTGAAATGCCAGGCAATGATTCATCCGCTAGCGTGGCCTTTGATTAACATGTTTTAGGACTGCAATGAGGGAAAGAAAGATAAAAGCAGGAAATATGTTGTAAAAAGATGCCATCTTGAAAAACACAACATTCCTTCTTACAAAACACAACATATAAATCAACCCGTGGGTTACAACTGTAAAAGACATTTGACAAACCTACACAGATAGACACATGCTGTCGACCGGCTGTGCTTGCCCATGCTTCACCCTCTAATTATGATGAAAAAGGGGGGTAAGACAAGAAAACAGGGCAGTGTTCATCTTGGTTTATTTATCACTGCTTCTTCCCTTCCTGCAGCTGCAAGTCACATACTCACTAGTCTCGCATTGCCAGACCCTCCTCCACAGCGCCGCGGAGGAGGGTCTGGCTAGTCCACACAGCATTCCGGGATGGGAGAGAAACGTGCTTCGGTTTATTGGCATTTCTTTAAACCAATCACAATCGTCATGGGTGGCGCTAAGCGCCGGACGGAGCCCCGGTGCCGCTGCAAAATAGCCTCGGGAGGGAACCTGTTTTGGTGGAACGTGTGTACGTTCAAAAGTTGTTTTAGTCGTGCAACAGAAAACTCAGATTCAACAGATACTCTGGCTAGCTGTCTGGATTTACCCTGCATATATCTGGGAAGCAGTTAACCATAGTCCTTATAAAACCGACCGGAGTTTAAAATTCCAACACAAAGAAAGAGTAAGGTAATGGGCATCCGGCCAAAAAGAAGGACATACGGCGGAATTTCCGGCGGCAGCGGAGCACCCCCGGAAGTAGAAGGTCGTGGATATAGACTACACACACAGAAACCCCTTATGATCTCAATGGGAATTGTCAAAACAATCCTGCTTGTCACATTGGCACGCACCTGCTGTACGTCCTACTGAAATACAGTGAGTCCCACTGGCAGCAGCTTTGCTAACCTCCATTAGTAAAAAAACTTCCTTACAGATCGACCATGCCATGCGAGCAGAGTTCACCTTTCTTTAAGTTACACTAAAAGTACTGAGACATCTGCGCATGTCAGTCTGGAGAAGCGAAGTGATCCCTTACATCATGATGGTGCACTTAGCCATAAATGCATGCACACATTTCTGCCTGCTGCTAGGTTAATATTTCAGTAGTGCTTGACACACTGAACTACATTCAAGAGTACGAAGAGATGAGCTGCGTAGGAAAGCAGCTGAGTAGATGAGGGAATTCAGTAAGAGAGAGAGAGAGAGAGAGAGAGAGAGAGAGAGAGAGAGAGAGAGAGAGAGAGAGAGAGAGAGAGAGAGAGAGGAGGGAGGGACAAGACTTTGATTATGCCTATCGATCTGTTAGGAAATATATCTCTTTGGTTTATCCATTTTGTTACACCTTAGATCCAGTCTCCATACCTCTGTCACTGCAAAGAGGGATTATATAAAATAACAAGAAGCAATCTGCCTTAAACTGCATTCATCAATCTCCTTTTTGAGGCTGTGTAGGCAGGAAGTAAGATTTTCTTTAACTTACACTTCCTTTTTTGGACACTGAGTGCAGGTTACACTCACAAGGCTGTGTGAACCCAAATACACATTTGGGCATTACATTTAGTTTAAATAACATGGACATACGTGGCAACATAGTGGCAAATCAATTCCCCATTGATACAACTCTGTGTTTGGCTTTTATCACAGTTTTCCTAGGTAGGAAACATCATTTTCCAAAAAAGAAATTAATCAAGTCAGACAGAAAACTAAAATGCATTTGTTCTCTTAAAAATAGATTGTATTTTTTTTGGAACACCAGCTGTCAATTATTGCTGCCAGTTATAACTGTCACCTAGTGGATCCACTTCCCATCCTAAATGGGAAAGACAAAGTGTACAATGATGCACGGCTACAAGTATGACAAATAGTTTGTAGTGTCTCAGTTGGTGATCATAAATGGTTTGCCCTGAGGACAGAGATTCTTCTTTTGCCTGTAAGGACATGTCTGCAATAGTGTAATGAGGCTGTGACAATACTGATGTGAGGGTGTTGTATGGGATTTCGTAAACCTGGGATTTCCTAAACATGGGAAAAATGATGAATGTAATTTAAGTTTGCAGCACTTGTATCATAAACCATGTTTTTATTGTTTTCAGTATTGTGCCTTGATAGATACAGTAGAGATACAGATAGGAAACACTGGGAGAAATAGAGAGTATGCAGGTCTTAAGCTGGAATCAAACGTGGGATGTGGCTTTTATATGGTATGTACTTAACCACTAGGCCACTATGACCTGAAAACGTGGATTGTTATATGCATGTATCCTTATTCATTGGGCCTAATATTCAGCTAATATTATACATACATTACAGGAAAAATAGTCCAAACCAGACCAGGTGGTCAAGGGGCAATTCTGACAAATACAACAACACAAATATATGTTTTCCTGACATCCCAATAGAAATTAAGGCTCTAAATTAAATTGATAGTTAGGGGAATGCCCTTGAGGAGCTACAGCTGGTTATTTGCATTGTGAGGAGATACATACTTTATCATCTAATCACAAAAGCTGAACGAGCATGGGGTGGCTACGACTAAAAAGCTAAATTATGCAGTGGCACAGGCTGCTCGGTAACACTCCAAAATGTTTAATCAGGAAGCATCCTGTTGGATCAGCTAACCATGTAAATGCCAAGTCCTGGGTTGGAATCCAGCCATGCCACTCCCATATTTCCTGTTCCTTTCCATTTAAAACTGAAAAAGGGCATGATACCAACAGAAAGTTTGATTAGATGTCTCTACTGGTGGTGGTGATGAATTATTAAGGTCAGACAGAGGATTGCTAAGTCATTAGGTGAAGCAGAGTTTCTTTCTACTGCACTTGTGTCAAGAAACATTGCCTGCAACAAGCCTCTTCATGCATATGCTGCTAGGAAAGTAAAAATATCCTTTACTTTAGAAACAGTTTCACACCTCTAGTTGGCCATGACTCAGTATAATCAATATAATATAGTATATATTCCTGCCTGACATGGTTCACATTTCATTGCCCCTGCACAGCTTGAGGATCTATACTGTGCATGTCTGTAGCTGACAAATGAAGTGGTTCTGTAGCCTCCAGCAGTACACAGTTAGACTGTGTCAGCCATACTGAATCTTGAGAGCTCCGGGCAAGGCTACAGTGAGAATGGGGGGGGGGGGGGGGGGGCAGTGTCTATCTGTGGATGTTCAAGTGTGAACATCTTCTGTGGGATGTGGAAGCTCTGCTGCACAGCTCTGCTCAAATCTGCAGCAGCTGCAGAGGAGATAAGAGCTGGTCTGAAACTGCTGGGTGTGTGGAGCTGCATGGATCACTGCTGCTGTTACAGCAAGGCTTCACTCCCTGCAGTGAGCTACACTTCCTGCTATAGTGTATATGACCCCCATAATGCATTTTACAGTATAACTGACAATGTTGCTGAATGTTTACAGCTTCAAATTAAAACACTCATGAGAGGTGAGATGTGCAAGTTAAAACAATTTCCTCAATATCTGATTAAAGGTTTTATTCAGAGGTTGATATTAAAGTTACAGTATTTAATCATTCGAATAGTGTTGACACGCAATCAGAGTCCTTATTGTGAATCTATGAGGACTTAAAATAATCTCCTTTTAAATCATATTGACTTATAAAACTAAACTCAATAACCATCATCACTTCAAATATATTTTGCAAATGCCATGTTTTGTCCAAAAACCATAGATTCAGCTTACAGTGATATCAATTTTTTTGTTTAATAAAAAGAACTTAAAAGATCACCCATGATCAAAATAGTTGATGATTCATTTTCTTTCTATCCACTAATGAATGAATCAACTTTTAATCATTGGGATTCTTATTTTTATCATGTGCCAAAGTGCATATTAGACCAATGAAGGGCATTTAATAGTACATACAGTATGATATTCACAATATAAATTACATTTTCAAATCTTTTTATTATTATAAATAATAATAATAGTATTTTTCTCCTGATACACAGGGTTTTCAAATATACTATATTTTATCAGGTTCTGCCCTCTATTCCACTAAAATGTTGGTACATTTGACATGTGTTTTCTGACTGATATGTGTAGATTTGCATTTGTTTTTAACCTTTATTTATCCAAGTAAGTCAATTACAAACAATTTCTCATTTGCAACAACACAACCAAAGTCTGATCTACTGGCCACTGAGCAGCTCCACTGGAGCAGTTGGGGTCAAGGGTACCTCAGTGGTGGTAATGAGCACAGCTCTTTAACTTTCCCCACCCATATTTTTATCCTGGTCCGGGGATTGAACCATGCCCTCCCGGTTCCAAGCTCACTTGATTAACCTTTAGGCCACCACTGCCCGCATTGACGTCAGATCCCATGGTTTGATTTCTCAGTCAATACTAACTCTGACATCAACTGTTGCTCTCCTTCACCTGGAGTCACTGGCCACAATCACACCATCTGTTGCATATGGACACCATCACCAAATACCACCACTTGTACTAATACAACAATTTCAAGCTGTTAGCAGCAAGTGTTGGGAGGAGCCAAATTAACATCAAAGCCAGCACATGTGGACAGAGAAGGGTCAGCTTGAGTTTCCCCTTTCACACTAAGGAGTGGACAATCCTACACACAACAAATACAGAAACGCCCCTGCGTGGCTCTGAGAAGTAGAGTGGAGTTTAAGAGGAGTTGGCATCTCATCTGAGGAGCCTCTCTAGGATGAAGGTCACGTCCACAGCTGGCCATGTTTCCATGCCCAGGGTCTGCTGTGGGGCTCTGCAGGGTGTGTGTGTTTGTCTAGAGAGAGGCCATAATGCTTTGCACCACAGTGACATTATCCACATATCCAGCAGTGTAGGAAGATAAAACAAGCATGGCTCCCAGCTGGAACACTCCGGGTACTCCAAAAAGGAAGTGGCTGTTTCCTACTGATGAGTGAGTGAGTGTGAGTGTGAGTGTGAGTGTGTGTGTGATTGTGAGTGAGTGTGTGTGTGTGTGTGTGTGTGTGTGTGTGTGTGTGTGTGTGTGTGTGTGTGTGTGTGTGTGTGTGTGTGTGTGTGTGTGTGTGTAAACGCTGCCATAACAAAAGCTGTCTCTCTCTGCCCACTGTCCTTCAAACTCAATCAAAGTTCTACAACACCAGAGAGTTCTGTGGATTTTGTATCATGGTAATGTTGACTTACTTCAAAGTTGAACAACATAATGGAACAAGTCAATTTTTGTATTGAAGGAGCACAATGCCAAGGCGTTCTATTAACCCTAGAGTGTTTTTTAATAATGTTAAGTGTGCTGTTTCCTAGACTAAAAATTTGAATTAGTTTGTCAGGAATTTGTTTTAAAGCAAAGCTATGTGCATGAAGTTGCACATGTGGGTGGGCTACAAAGATAGGCCTGGAATTTTAATAAGCCAAATACTTCACATTTTAGATGCCAAGTTTACATTACAAACCTAAGATACTTCTCACATAACACGACAGAAAACAAAGTGGACTGTATAGGATTTTTTCACGCACGGATTAAACTTAAGTCTCTCTTTGACCCTGAGTTGACACCAGATTATCCTGTCCCTCTGAAAATGGTACAAACCAAATACAACAGGGGCCACATCCTCTTCCTTTAACTTGGTATTTTGGGATGGTTTATTTATCCCAGAAGAAGAAAATAACACATTTTCCTGAGGGGTACCGCTTCCTTTTCTTTGTAGGTGGGGCAACCAGGCACAGAATAAGTACAAACACACACACACACACACACACACACACACACACACACACACACACACACACACACACACACACACACACACACACACACACACACACACACACACACACACACACACACACACACACACACACAGTTGTGGTGGGTTCAGTTTATCATTAATATATGTTACTAATTAAGCAGTGCCTTTCTACAGCCTCTGCTGCAGCACCAGCAGAGATGGCCTGAAGCAGTGCCAAGCCCCGAGGGCCTCCAGTCACCCTCTCACCCCTGCCAACTGTGTTTTGGCTTCACTATACACAACACTGAGTAATCTCATTAAAAAAAAAAAAAAACTTGCTTAATCAAGCCATCAGTGCATCACACAACTGATCGAATTGAATTTATCTCTGTTAATTCAATTCAATTTCTTTTTTCAGAAAAGTAAATGATAAATTGCTGCACAGTGCACAAGAAAACAGCCACAGGTGAGCATTAACGATAAAAACAATCATAGAGATAATTTAATTTCTTATCTCATTGCAGCTGCAGGCAGAAAGTAGCTGATCATATGCACACACATAGACCCCCCCCCCCCCCCCCCCCCCCACACACACACACACACACCACCACACAGCATTTTCAGAGGCTCTATTCAGAGGTAAAAGGTCCAAATACAACAGTGTGTGAATGCTGTTACTGCCACCTAAAGGCACAGAATGATACAACACTGAAAAACAGTTTTTACAGCAATTATTCTATAAGCAAGCCTATTCATTTCTATTTTCATGAAAAAAAGATATGTCATTAAATGATGGCAAAAAACAAACAAACTGTATGGGTTATTTATGCAAAGGGACAAACCTCTCATTCACTGTAGATTGCAGTGATGGTTCTTTCTTCAGTGACTACACTGCCAATGTGTGATATTATACTCTATCGAAACAGAAGAACACTTTCCTCCCTGCACTCATATTCACTATTGGTATAATGCAGCCATTGTTTGTCACATGCGTGTCATTTCCAGCAGCTCAGTGTGAAAACAATCATTCCCAACACTCAACTCGCTATACAGGAAGAAGAGGTGACCGTATGGACTGGATGGGAAGAGAGAGTTACAAGAAACAGTATTTTCACTGCTCTAAAATCATCTCATTTAATCAGAGACACAATCAATCAATCACAAATAGAGGTTGACCTGCTTCCTCCCAAGGCCAACACGGGCTTAGTGATAACACTATGATACATAGAGTGATGATTGAACTTGTGACTAGTTTTTGTTTTTCAGTACAAGGCAGAAAACCAAAACATCCAGGTGTCGTGTTTTGCACCAAGTAAAACATTTTGACCTCGAAGACAAGCTGTCATCACTTATTGTGGTATGTGATTTGATATAAACAACCCCTTAACAGGTCAGCGCCCAGGTGTGAAAGAGGTTTTGGAAGAAGGCGGTCATCATGTTCAGGCAGTGACATGCAGCATGGAGGCTGGGAGCGGGGAGACGCTACAACATGCCCATACTGGCCCGAAACATTTGCTGCAGTAACATGACTGCTTATATTACTGAGGTTAAACGGTACATTCAACATAATTTAGGTGTAAAAGCAAACACAAAATTCTGTTTTGATTAAGTAACTCATTTACAAGTGAAGCATTTTTTAACGACAGCATGCATTAATATTGATTCACAGAATGTTGTTACTTGCAAATTAGGGTGAAACAGATTCATGCTGTGCCATCAGAAACCTGATATGGTTTGCTTACTGAAATAATTAAAGCCACTGATACATTATCCGAATGCTAAAATCCATATACCGGTAATTGCAGGCTTCAGTTGACATAATAAACTACTCAAAGGCTGATCATTAACATCTTAATTACACATTAAGTATGTCCAAGTAGTCTAAGGCTTATTAATACAAACTTCAAAAATGGAGCAATCAGCAGTTAAGCATTAATCCAGGTGCATTGCTTTCTGTTTGGAGCAGCTAATGGATATTATCCTCAAACAGTCTTTGGAAACAGATTTACTCAAATATCCCACAATGAAAGCCAGTTAGAACAAGCAGATTAAATACCAGCAGTTGCCTCACAGAAGCATGATACTGTATGCACATATAAGGTGTCAGGCAAGGCAAGAAAGGGAGAACAGTAGGAAGTTATTGCCATCTACCGTAGAGCATTCTGAGAGCAAGGTGTAAACACAGTCTGAGATGTAGTGAGAGGGTGGATTAATCTTTATCCCCTCTAAACTGCAAAACAGCATGAGACAGGATTCACTGTGAAAGTGTTAACCAAAGACAAACAGAATGAGACATAAGACGAGCACAATATAACAGACTGCATAGGTAATTAACTCAGGGAAAATATGCAAAGGTAATGCGATCTTATGCGATACATATTAATTCAAGATAATCCGCAGGTTTTTTAGCGATTTGAAGACACCATGTGGCAGGGAGATGGGGTGGGGATAATGGGGGAAAGGGCAGGAGTTTGGGAACCTTTAAGGATCAGCTAATCTCAGTTGGCTCTTTGTCTGTAATCAGTGGAAATCCTCTTGAGCCTGTTTCAATGAGCACTGCTGACAATCAAGGGAAACAGAGGATGGAGGAGGAGATGAACGCATGTCCGTGCACCTGCACCACTGAAGTGGCAGTGGTGGATTTAACTGTAATACTATACGACACAGCTCCCCGGGGAGGCCACAAACAGCTACAACAAGCTGCCATCCATCATGGAAACTGCACAGAGGACAAAAAACGTATTTGCATTGTGGAGGCACAGGGAAATGTTTTGTAATCCAAACTGCATCAATCTTGGCGATATGATGACATATATACAGTACATAGACATATAGACAGTAACCCTACAGTCACATTAGCTACAAAAGACAGCGACACGTACTCGCTTGATGGGCGTTCCTGGGCATGCCTTGCCTACTCCTGGTTGCTTGGCAACAGTTAACAGAAATTCTCTGGTGCTACCTTCAAGCATGTCTTACAAGTCACTTCAGAGGTATTGTCAAGTCACAAGAACAATGTTTTGGGATTTAAAAGTATTTATTTCTCGATAGGGGTAACAAAATATATGAGATAAAATGCCAAACATATCATATATATACAGAAATACGATGTCCTGAAGCGTTTTCTTCGACTTGAGCAACCAGCGTACATACGTCGCTTTGTCGCATCTCTCAGCATTTACATAAAATACACTTCTTGTCGATTTTGGCCCCGCCTTGCTCGTGGCAGCGGCAAGCTTGTCGCTGGCAAATGGCCACTCCCATTGAAAATGAATGGCAGCCTGCCGCTTTTTCGCTGTCTCTTGTAGCTAATGTGACTGAGGGGTTAGGCGATACAAAAATGTATTACCTACAACGTGCCCTACCGTTATGCACATACATTCTTATCTGGTTATTTTATCCATAAAATGTTGATACTCTTCCAGATATATTGATATTGCAAAACAAAATTACATACACAAAATAAAGGATTTTATCCATACCTCACACTCCTATTTGATGCCCTTCTAATCCCTTATATGACAGCTAAGATATACACAAACATGTTAAAAAGTTGACTTGAAATTATAAATGTGTGCGCTAATTTGCACCTTAAATGTCTTTTGTTACAGTACACGCATAAATTAGCTAAAATAAATATTTTTGTTTAATTATTAACAATCCATAGTGGTACTAAACGTTATTGCATTTACACATTAAAAGAAATTCTGCATGGTTTTAATTATTATTATGTAATACAATATGTAGTAATTTTATTTCCTCATTGGATTGGCATTTAAATTATTTTTTTGTTTAGAAAATCCAGGAATGGTACACCACCTTCTTCCTGTTTTAGTTACAGTTTGTTGGCACTGCCAAGCAGAGCCCCGACACCCCCTCTCAGAGGCCCCCACCCTTCCTGACAGAGGAAACACATGCTCTAGGATACATCCCTGTTTTAGAAAAGCTTGACTGGGAGAGTCATCATTGAAATGTGTATTTTGACTCATGGCCTGTCTGTATCTTAAACAGTCCACTTAGACCACACATAAGGAACAGTGGAGCCCCCTCAGTCCCGTGCAGAAACACACAAAGTGCAACAGAACTCTCTCATGACAAAAAAATATCATTATTTGCTTCCGATCCTGTCTCTGTTGTTGGCATTTTGTGAGATTAAACCTGCCTCTTGGATCAGGTTAATACCACAATGAGCATTGAGGCTGCTATAGCAACTAAGACGGATTTGACATTTTTGAGTCTCAAGCGAGTCACTTGAGAAAGTGTTAGTCAAGAAACAGAAAAATGGACAATAGTTGCACAACAGTTCTGTCACATTTTGAGAAATACAAATGCTATGGATGTAGAGAATTCAACACAATGCTCCGTGAGTGGGGGATGGTGTCGTTGGTTTTTACAGACTGAGTGGAAACACTAAAAGAAGATTAAGTCAGGTCAGGGATACCGAGCTGTTTAGCTGCACAGCAGTGTTCACGGTGAAG
The DNA here is from genome assembly GCA_023631565.1 of Gymnocephalus cernua. Lineage (NCBI taxonomy): Eukaryota > Metazoa > Chordata > Actinopteri > Perciformes > Percidae > Gymnocephalus > Gymnocephalus cernua. The sequence continues at coordinate 17,000,207 of CM042434.1, forward strand.
AACAGGGATGTGATAATGCATGTTTATGATGCTCAACACCATGCAGGGTTTCTGCTTTTAGCCACATCATACAACATAACATGTGGCTGAATGTCAGCAGTACACCATCCGGGGTCCAGGATCACTTTGTTCTCCTCCATCACAAACCAAAGTGTGATTAAGAGCAGGCCTTGAGGCACAAAGCCACACTGCTGCTCCTCCATAAACACCACACAGCTAACTTTATTTATCCATCCAGGCAAAGGACTCTGCTACTGTGTAGTGCATACTTAGCACAATCCTGTCTCCCAATGCTAAATCCCTGAAAAACAAACAGGAAGCAAACAAAAACAAAGCCTCAAGGAGAGATCTGTCTCTAATATTTGCACAGGCTTTGACAGAAAAAAAACCAAACACCAATTACCATGGCCACTTGATTTCCTACTGTGTAAGACTTTTATTTATTTTTTTGTCTTCAAGCTATTGCACAGTTTTTATCCCTCTCATTTTTCTGAATGTCAGCTGATATAAAACAAATAAAGATCTCAGTGGATTTGTCACTTTAAACAGACGTAATTTGTGTATTGTGGTCAATGAGCGCACACTAGGCTAGTTTTAGCTTTCGAAGAAGAAAAAAAAGAGCTCAGCATTTCATTTAAATTTTTCTTGAATGGGTAACTACAGCAACTCATCAAGATTCCTTTTACACTGGACAGCTTGTCTAAACTTTGTATTGTAACTGCTTAGCATAGCACAGAAAGTCTCCGCCAGTGGTACAGTACATTTATTCAAGTACTGTACTTAAGTACAAATATGAGGTACTATGAGGAAATAATGGGTTACTACATTTAGTAAGTAAGAGTTACTTGTAACTTATTGCAATTTTACATTTAAAGCATATCATGAGCTTATAAAACACAATACATTGCTAAATATTAAACCAGTGGATCCCAAAGATTTTGGCTAAGCAGTTTTGCCAAAGAGAAATTAACCTCTGAACTTTTCATTTAAACAACAGTTTCAGGCCCAAACAGGTAAAATAATCTCATAGTTTGCAGTAAAAGCAACGATTAGACAAAAGTCTAAAAAATGAAAACAACAATTTGTTTGTTTGTCTGAATTTTCCTCCCCATTAAATCCTCTCATAACCCCCCAGCTGCATCTTGTGACCCTCTGAGGGGGCCTGACCCCTAGGTTGGGAACCAGTGGACGGAACTAACTGGTCTGTAGTTAACTGTAGTTAAAACTAGCTTCATCTCAACCAGTTACAACAGTAAAATGCAACATCAGTAACAACAATCCAACAATGCAGTGTTTGATAATGCAGTCACAAGGGCATTTCGTCTGCAAAATAAGTACTAGAACTGCAGCTTTTCGATTAGTTTAGTAGTCGAGCATTCTACCAATTATTCCATCGATTAATATGGTAATCAGATAAGAAATACTTTTGCTTTAATAAAGAGTAATAGTAAATATAAAAAAGAGATAATAAGACCGGTCTCTCAAAATGAACAACTAACCCAATCAGTTGACCACAGTGGGCAGACAGTAAATCAAACTAAACACAGCGGGCTGTATATAGTAATATGGATTAAACAAAACGTTGATGCAAAGAATTTGCTTGAGCTACTCGAGGAATCGTTTCAGCCCTAATAAGTACTTTTACATTTGGTTCTTTAAATACATTTTGCTTATAATATTGTAGTTTTACTTAAGTTGTTTTTTGAATGCAGGGCTTTTAGTTGTAAGAGAGTATTTTTAAATTGTTGTATTGCTACTTATTCTTAAGTAAAGGATCTGAGTACTTCTTCCACCACTTGAATGCATTTTTCACTTCATCTCAGAAGTCTTTCCACGAACAAAGTTTACATAAAAATCCAAAGGTGAGATGCAAACCCTGCCCCAAAAACTGGCCCGCCTCCTGCAGGTTGTGCCCCTCCCTCTCTGGCCTACAGTGTGTCAGAGTGAGGAATGCCAGCTATGCAGCCGGCCTGGTAAAAAAGTCATTAGAGTTTATCCCCTCTGGCAGGTCCACTCCACAAACAGCCATAACAATGAGTGCTGAGAAATGCAGAGATCTTTTTAATTAAGCTAACAGCATGCACTGTGGGAAAGAGGGAAACACCATTGGGAAGGGTTAACTTCACATTGAGGAGCATCTTCACCACCTCTGCTTTGGAGCCTTGGGTAAATTCACAATAAGTGCCCTAAACTTTCAGGGAAATCCCAGATGAACGAAAACAACTTTACTGGTAACTTTCGCTTTCATCTCTGCAGTCTGACAGCAGTCAGACAGCAGCACAGAGCAGGAATTTTCAGTAGTTCCCCAAACACTTCAGCCCTCCATCCTCAACACAGAACTAATACATACTTAACAATTATTTCCAAACACATTTAATATTTGCCTCTGCATTGCCTCAAGTGATGCTTAAATTGTAAATGTTCAAACACGCCAGAATTCTCTTTTCACAGATTCTTTATAAATCTCAGTATAGTTAACTAGCTTTTGTATTGGCTAATTGTATGCTAATCCATCCCTTTGTGTTGCAACACATCCAACAATCGCTGATCCGGGTATGATCTGCGTAGCGAATGTGAATGGGAGGTCAGTGACCACAACGAGGCAATGTCAGAGGAGGCCAGAGGGAGAGATATGATGCACAAAGCAGATTAACCTACCGAGAATGGGCTGTTCGCTTGACACTAAATCCTCAGTAACACAGAAGAGTGAGTGGTGAAATCAAACAGGTGCATGGTGGCCCTAGATAAAAAATCAGGGGATCACCAAAATCATTAGGATTCATATTCTGGGGACTATTGACATATGTACAGAATTTACCAGCAATGTAGTATCTACTCTAGTAGTTACTGAGGGATTTGGACCAGAGTGGTGGACTGACAGACCGACTGACATTGTCATCCCTTGAGCCATGCACCCTAGCATGGCTAAAAATAACACGTTTATAAGACCTTAAGTTGAGTCAAGGTTATCAAAGTTCAAAAGGTTCAAAGTACTGAAGTGTAGCATACATCAAAGAACTAAGTCAACTCCACACTTGTCAAGTAAAGTGAACCTCCACTCAGAAGAGAGGACAACTCCTTTAATTGGCAGTGATTCAAAAATGGAGAGAATGCCATCCATTGGGTGGAAAAAAAATAATGACAAGGTTATGAGTGTTAGCTACAGCGTACCCTCCAATCTCGTCTGTCATGGTAACAGCCGTGATCCCACAATTACAAGTTAATGGTCAGTTGCAGTGAAGGATGGAAGGGAGACATTACTTTTATAGACAAATAAAGGAGCCTTGGAGAGTAAATGCACCTTACAAGGACTTAAAAGGAAATGTGCTAGTCATTACTCTGCTCTTTCTAGACATTTCTCCATCAGCCAACATGGATGTGTTGTTCAGTCTCCAGTCAGGAGTGCTATAGTGCTTTTCAGGGCGTAATCCCATGAGCTTAATCTGTAGGACAGTGCACGTGTTCAAAGCAATGATTTTGCCTTTGGAGCTTCATGCTTGACCAGTTTCACCCATTGGATAATACTCTGGCTGGCCAAAATTAATGAATCAGTGGTGGCAGGCAGAGCAGAATCCACCTACACTTGATATATTTCTCTCATTCACTTGCTCTTGTGTGGGCTGGCCATGTAAAGACCTGTTTGTTTGTAGTGGCACCATTCATGTGACTGTTGGACGCAGCTTGGGGCTTATGGGCACTGTCATGCTCTGGTGTAGGGGAGGCCGAGTACCAGTCTCATTAGAATAAACTGGGTCTAGATTCCAAAGGTTGTTCTCATAATAAGATACTTATATGCAGATGGATAGCTGTAGGTTATGCATTTGATATAACCTATTCAACAGCTAAAAACAAGATTGCAGGTATTTTTCACACACAAAGAGCAAGTGCAGCATTGCACAGTGCAAAGCCATTATTTCCAATGCAAGAGCGGCTGCACAAACCATAGTGACGCACACACTGCTCTGGTTTTCCGCCAGGGTTAGCTTCCCAAAATTCGATACAATTTGACTTAAAAAATCTCAAGCATGGCAGAAAATATGTGAAGAGGATGTGCATTCGAAAAACATTGTAATCGTAACCAAAGTTATTACAATTCATCCTGAGGGGAACATGAATGGCTGTACCAAATGTCATGACGATCCATCCAGTAGTTGTTGAGATATTTCAATCTGGTGGTGGATCAACAGTCTTTTGTCCAACACGTAAACTGCAATCTCTATTTTTCTTCATTCCAACTCTGGCATCATTGTATGTGATCTAGTAAGATCACAGACAATGATGCCAGAGATATTAGTTTACAGAGAAAGGCAAACTGGATTAACAACATACTAATCATAGAGGAAAAAGAAAGCCGAAGGAGTTGTGACTCAGTACGTCCTCCACAGCTGCACTTAGGTGTGTGTCCTGCTGACTCAAAAATAGCAACCTTAATGGTCTCAAGGATGGAGTATTACTCCACTTGATTGCTAAACTATTGATGATAATGTGCTGCAGTCATCAGATTGATGTGTTGTAAAAGAATAGAGGGATTTAGACTTGCTACAAAGCAGCGTTAAAGGTTTCGACCACCTAGCAGCTTTAATATTCCACACTATTCTCCATATGGATGGATAAGAGAGCGCGGAAAATACAAACTGTCAGAAAGAGAGAGAGAGAGAGAGAGAGAGAGAGAGAGAGAGAGAGAGAGGTAGCATTCCAGCATTCAAAACCAATTTTACCTCAGCAAAAAGCCTTGACCTATGAATTATGAATATGGTTAGATTAGAGGAATGTACTGTATGTTCTCAAGAGACGAGTGTAAAACAAGTCCCAGAGTGCCATGCACTTGTTTACAGGAAAACACCCACTGTTCAGGCTCTTCTGCAGGCTGCTACTCTGTTATGGTAACCTCCTCCATAACAGCTCTGCTCTATCAGGCAGAACACTCAGACAGAGTGGGCGGTTTAACAGCGAGCCCTGCCTAAAACTTATGGTCAACCCAAATACAGCCACAGGAAACCTGCTCTATCTAGTAAAAGACAGGCCTCTGCTGCTTCCACAAGAAGATGAAGGACAGGAACTCATGGGCATTTCCTGTTCAGGCAGGCAGGATGGAAAGATTTTGGAGACTTGGTGGTGTCAAAAGTGACAATGAACTTTCTTCTGTTTTGAGAAAAATTCAAGTCATCTATCATCTACTGCTACCCAAGCACAGCTGTGTAAGTGAAATGCCAGCATATGTTGTGATCTGACCACAAAGCAAATCTTGGGATTCTGTCTTGTCATTGTGGCACAATGAAGGGGTTGTAAAATAAATCTGCTGTCCCAAAGAGACAAGCCAGTGCAATTCATGTCCATCATATTTAATAATTTGTTTTCATTTGCACTGGAACAAATTCTGTCTGTCTGGCCATTGGATCAATTGAGTTGGATTTTCTACTGCAATACTCAATGTGGACTAACCAGGGACGGTCAAGGCTGGATGAAGGTAATCCTTTCAGTGCTTTATATTACCTCAACCTTTGTGTTCTCAGTTAAGGAATCCTCTCAACCTTCCCACTTCCCACTGCAAGAGCCCTGAGTGGCAAATCTGGTTTAGATTATAACCACAACTGCCAAAAACCATGCCCAAACCCATGCAGACACATTTTTATAGTGAGTTTGATGGGTGTGTTTTATTTCTCACTTTCCTTGAAATGCATCACTCTACACTGCTTATATCTGGGTCTTGTGGAGTTTAAATGTTTCCATTCCAGTTACTGTAAGTTACACATTCAGCACATTAACTTGAAAATGTTTAAAGACAATTGTGCGTAATTACTAAACTATATAACAGCTGACAGGTGGAAAAGCAGCGGCCCTGTGTCATGTCTCTTTAGATGCCAAGAGGGAACTGTAGCCATGTTACTCCATCCACCTGTCACGTGTTAAATAGTTTACCTTTCAGTATAACGCGATACAATTTAAAAGCAACCACAAACTGCAGCCTTTCAAAGTGATCATGAAGTTCAATCATTATCTCTCTAAAAACAGTTTCAACAAAAACTGAACATTATAACCTGTTTTATTGGACTGTACAAGTTTTTGCTATAGGTGGGCCTATGGGCTTGTCTAATTCATAGTATAGGAGAGAGAGAGAGAGAGAGAGAGAGAGCGAGAGAGAGAGAGAGAGAGAGAATGCATTGGTTACTAGAGCAGCCTCATGTATTATTGACTGATTCAGAGAAGTCATCTGCTCTCCCATCTCTCCCCCCACTGGTTTTGTTCTTGTAGAGTACCATTCACCATCCCAGTAACAAAGCTTCTGCACCGTTTTAGTATGATTCCAACAGGCCTTACAGAGGAATACAATACCAACATACAAGAAAGCAGAGACGTTTATTTTCTTTTTTTTCTTTGCAGTTTTTGTAGACCTTGAGTCAATCTATTAAGCACATATATGGTGAGTGGCATGACTAACAAATCCGGCTTCACTACGTGAGGGGATATGACTTCAACTCTGCGTATGATCAAAGAAGGAACATGTTCTGTCAAAACTTAAAGTTGAAAAAAAAAAAGTCCCTGGCACACTTACTAAAAAACACAAAGTACACACACCCACTCAAGGTAATCCTGGGATTCTCACATCTTGGGAGAATTTACAAAACCTTGAAAAAGCTTTTAGTTTAAGATCGATTAGATCAAGAGAGCTGACGAAAGTAGAAGTGATTGTGTGCATGAAGGGAGGATGAATGACCTCTGCTTGTTGATGTAGATGTAGAAATTGACTTGGGTGAAACCACAAGGCAGGAAATGCTGTCCACCTGCCAAACAGATTAAGAATCATCTTTGTCCACTGGCACAAATATCCCGCAGGCGGCACAGAGAAGCTTGTAAAGCAATTTAGCTTGCAAATGGCTATAATGCCTAAAAGCGAGGTTAAGCAGCAACATGTGTGCTCTATTGATAGTTGTCTATGTTGACAATATTTTCATGTTCTTTTCTGCAGCACATATGAGACCTCCACTTTCCCCTTCTGGTTGTACAGTGAGTCAGTTGGATGTGTACTGGCCATGGGCAGCTAATGGCATCACTCCTACATAATGACACCCATCTGGCATACAGCTCCCACGGGTCAGGCACATTGCAGGAACACTGAGGATCTGAGTATATCACCATTAGATGGAAGGCAGTTAGGACTATTGATTACAATTACACAACAGCCCCCCAGTTGTTTCATACACTGTAATACACTAACTAAACATTTCCAACTGCCATTGATTTGTTATACACCCATCAGCCGATACATAAATGACATGTACATGCTGTTGAGTGCTGCAGACAAAACCCACAACAAAACTCTAGGCTACACACTCAATCATTTTTTTTTAAATACGTTTTAATTTTACACAAAGCAAAGTTGGAAAAGGCTTTCTGTGTTGTATGGAAGTGCAATACCAACACAACAAATTCAAAGCTGGTGACAGCCATCATGGAGCTAATAGTGTTCTCAGCAGGCCTAAAGCGTGGAGAAATAGAGGGATGGCTCAGCTGAGAGCTCTGGCCTATTACAAGTCTCTCTGCTGCTCTCCACTCCCAACAATAAACAAAGAGGCTCTGGTCAGTGTGTGCTTTCACGAAAATGCACAAATTGTTGTGAGAGGAAGAAAGCAGTACAGTGCACTTGATTCCAAAACGGAGTTGAGAAATTGCTGTGTGACCACTATGTTTGTTATAGTCTAAATTATGTGTTTCTGGGAGTTTAAAACCGACAGAAAAATGTGTTTCAAGCGTGAAACAACCATGAGAATGGGTGACAACAGCTACAATCCCCTCTTTATGTCCCTGGAACAGATCCCTCTATTCCTGCTGAGGTATTTACATGTTTCATGGAGGAATTAATTGCAAGTTGCGTGGACAGCAGTCTCGTGTACAGTCACATTCTTGTCCCACTGAGAAGCATCAGCAAACACTAGAACTTAACAACACAGTAAAACAATCACTTCTACAGCTCACATATCCAGGGGCGGGGCCAGAAGGGGAGAAGACCCCCCACCTGAAATCAGATTGGCGCCCCTTGGTGCCCTGACTACCAGAGTCAGAAGGTGACAGGTAGTTGATTTATTACTATGATGGAAGTTACTGAACAGGCCTACCAGGTACAGACTCAGGGCCCCTGGACTAGAACCACTGTATGAAGTGACTTAACATTTCTCTTTGTAAAGTCAAACAACTACAAGGGGACGCAAAAGGACTAGAAAGAGATGCAAAATGACTACACAGAGATGCAAATGACCGTAAGAGATGCAAAACGACTTGGAAAATATGCAAAATGACTGTACTGTAAAACTGTACCTCAGTCTTTCATTCAAGTCATTCAAACGTTTTTAAATCCGCCCCTGCACATATCTGCCAATAAGTTTATCAACAAATGAACTGCCACATGCCTGCTGATACTAAGACAAAACCAAGTTAGCTCAGTCCTCCTTAAACATCTTGATTTCCCAACATGCATACTTCTATCAATTACTTTCCCGCTCTCCTCCCTCAAGTGTCTCTGGCAGTGCACCAGAGTGAGAATGAACAAATAATATGAAGGTGTGGTTGGATTTCTGGGATCCTGACTCAGGATTCCATTTGCCTGACAGAGAGCCTGGACGGTGTCCGTTTCAGTTACCTAGCAACTTCTGACAGGAAAGCTGGAACAATCAGACGGAGCACCAAACACCCAACAAACTTGGACGCAACGGGACAGTCCTTTTTCTTCCTGAGCTCTGTGGATAAGTGATACTGACAAGGTATACTGCAGGTCCTCATCACCCAGATGTTCCAAAGTGGACGGTCAAATTCAGCATTATGTCACTGTCACTGGACACTTTAGGTGTCTGAAGCATGAAATTGAAGCCATATGGTTTCCCTTGTGAAGAGGTATTATGTCATCTCAATGAAACTGATGCACTCATTGACACCAAGTATAAAACACCTTGATCAGACACGGATTACAGACTCTCCAGGACAAAAAGACACTTAGAACAAATGGAACAAGAGAGTCTGGAAGTGAAGTTTCTGTGACAAAAATGTGAAGAGAATGTGCTATAAATCGCAAAGCAAGGGAGATAGGCTACTTGTATTGTGCTATTAATGCGAGAGTCCAAGTAAAATTGTATAAAATGTCTCTATTCCTCCACTGTAAATCACTCTCTACCCATCTCTTTCTCACATTTGTAGGTCAGGGTCACACACTACACAATATAACCTGTAGTCACCCAGTAAGCCTGCATCCAGCTGATTCAAAGTCAGCTGGGTGAGGATGAATGAAAGTGCAGGATTTCAGGCACTTTGGGGCAATTTAGCAACGCTCACATGGGCATTAAATGTTCCGTATAAACTACAAGCAAATATATACTATATAAGCTTTTTATATTGTGCTATATGCAAAAGTCCACTTTAAATTTTTTTTTTTTTTTTTAAATCCACTTTATCCATTTCTGACGTCACAGATACACACACCCTTATCCATTCACCTAAAATCTATCTTTTACACATTTGTAGACCAGTTTCACACACGCCATAACAGAACCTGCAATTTTCACCCACGACAGCTCGTGTGCCACCCAGAAAATGTGCGTAAAAACAGGTGACACACAGGTCAACAAAGGTTGACATGATGACACTGACCAAGGTGGTATTAAGAAGGAGGAGGGGAGTTAAGGTGTGTACTTACAACCAGCACGGACGTCCTCACCACCTCAGAGACACTTTGCCTGAGTTCAGCCGCGGTGCCAGGTTTACCTAGACCCCGCGTAAATCTCCTGGTCTCCGGATGCACTGGAGTAGCCATTGTTGCGCACCACTTTGCATCAATAACCGTTTAATACAAGTTCTACGAGCGAGCTTTAAAGGAAAACCATCACCGGTGTATCCGTTTCTCCGATCCACGCTAGGGAGCACCACGAGTTTGAAGCTGGGTCATGTTGTGGTGTAGCTGCTGATTCACTCCCACCTCTCGCTCGCATACTTTTCGCTTTTAAAAGTCGACGCGTGTTGCATTATTCCGGCGCGCTCCCTTCTTCCATCGGATTTACTGTTGTCATAATAAAGGAGCCTCTTGAGAAGTGTTTCATTGGCCGTCTAGCGCCGGACAAGAGGTGTATAATCTGGTCTGGTTGTCTCCTCAGCGCACTCCGCCCCTTACCGGTTTAAAGGCCTGCCCACTCGTGGCTGTGTCTGTGTGAGCTGCTGGGCCTGGACTTTGGACTGCGAGCACTTACACTCTGAATGACTGAACCAATATTTTTCTACGACCACAAAAATCACAACTCTGGAAAACGATCGAGTGTCACTAGCTTTGTCCCTTCTGGCTTCTTTACACTAGATCTCTAGAATAACCAAATAAAAAAAGTTGGTTACTACCGAGTAATAAAGCTGGTTCACTGTCATAATTGAAACTGTATGTAAATGTGTATGTTCACCTGTGGTAGCCTACTATGTGCTTTAGCTATAGCTATAGCCTACTTTGTGTCAATATGGCCATGCTAATAAGGCCTCTTTGAATTTGAATAACAAGAGATTAGACTCACTATTAAGTTTTGTCAAAGTTGTGATTGTTTAACACCACGCTTGATGCTAAAGGACATAGCTTTCTGATAGTAGAGGGAAAACAATCTTTTCATTTTAACTATTTTAATGAGTTCATTTCAATTGGCGTTGTAAGAAGGAAGAGGTACTTCTTAAGAAAAGGGAGAAAGAGAAGTAAAGAATTAGCTCCAATGAACTATGTAAATCTCCACACACTCAGACACAAGTGTACACACAAACAGTGGTGGCTACACTCTCTATTGCTATTATGTATGCTATATAATCCCGGTAGATAATAAGATATCATTTTCTATCATTGTTTTAGCATGCTGGTACAGGTGCTGTCTTCTTGCTGTCAGGAAGAGCTAAATGCAGATTTAGAAGAATTCATAAATGCATGAATTATTATAGTAGGTACACTCACGTTCAGAACAAAACAAGGCTTTGCTTTCTATTGCTTGTATTACTATACACTAATATACAGACACTGTGGTTATGGCTTGACACTACCAAAAGGCTTGATCAATGATGCCCTCTGTAGGTCACAGCTGTAAACACACTGAAGAGCTGCCCGAACTACACATATTTTCCTGGTTAAAACATCCCTCCAGCCCCTTGAGCTTAAAGAAAAACACAAGTAACACAAATCTAGGTTTGAATAAGTTTTTTTTTTTATTGCTTTCATTTCCAAAGAGCTCTCTGTTGTCTGAAAACGCTGCAATTCTAAACAGAACTGAGGTTTTCCATTTCATTTGCTTCACTGCGAACCTTCTCAAATGTATATTTCCATTCATTTAGAACCATAAAAAGATCTGGCATCTGTATACAGGAGGCAGCCTAGTTCAGTGAGGGCAACAGCGCTTGGAACTGAAAGTTTCTATTTTGTTTCACACATAATCTTTAAAGCTTTCGTAACACTTTCATAATACAAGGATTATGAACAAGTCTCACATTTTCTCATACAGCTGAAGGGGAACTTTAGTTAATAAAAAAAAAAGCAAAACAGTCTGAGACGTATTCTTACAAGAAAGATCAGTGAAATAGAATATTTACTTTACTTGATATGGCATTAATCTGTGATGACAGCTACCCCTGGCCACATTGTGATCAATCCTAGGGTTAATTCAATAATACAACAAAATAATTTCATATTTCATTATTTTTTTTTTTCAACAAGAACACATTGTGCTGGGCCAGGTGTGGACAGAGCATTGCCCATTAAAGGGTGATCTGTTTTAACATGATTTAAAATGTCATGGTACACCAGTATAAGGAGACACTCCTCACCCCCCCAATGTTACAAAATAGCATTAAAAAGTCCAGGACATTGATATAAACCAGTTTGGCACTGAAGTTGCAGGACATTTTTAAAGCAGCCGTTATCAATAAGATGAAAAAGTAGACAAAAACTGTATGACAATGCAGTGATAGTTTAACCATCTAAGAAATAATGCTGAATATCTATATTAACATGTTCCTGCTGTAAAAACAACCATTGACAAAATGTAAAACCAGAAAGATAGGAAGTGGTTCAGACCAGTAGAAAACAGTATAAAATGACATCCTTAAAAAGAGGTTTCGGAGTTGAGAGTAAAAATGCCAAAAAATGCTGTCTCTGATGCAGTCTAAACCAGCGGACATGTCACCATTTAAGCATTAAAAAGCACCAAATGTGCATGGACACATGTACAAATGTCCCAGATATGTGTAGAAGAGAAAATCAAAGAGTCTAGGGGGGACCAGGAAGGGCAGATGCCACCCGAAGGCGGACGACGTGTGGAAACAAGGTGAGCCAACTCAGTGAGGATGGGACTCTTTGTTGTTCAGGACACGAGCCCCGCTGGAGGGGACCGTGGCACTGCGGATGACCTCCATCCACCTGTGTGCAGATAAATACTTGTCAGTCCACTGACATTTAGGACACAGCAAAACTGCAAATATATTTAGTAAATGTGCATCTGGATGATGTCACTCCGTACCTCTCAAAAGTGTATTCACTCTCTGATCGGAAATAGTAGACGTGGGACTTGAAATGCAGTTTGAAGACGTAGTCCTTGTGGATGTTTTCAGACTCTGACGGGATGGTGACTGAGTAACCCAGAAGAGGAAGACTGGCCAGTGGATAATCATCCTGAGGAAATACATTATATTTATTTTTAATGTTTTGGTCTGTCAATAATTAGACAAACAATTTGGGATCAGACAAAACAAACAAAACTGTACAGGAGAAAGCCATGCAACATAGCCAGCAATGTAAAAAGTATTCAGATCCTTTACTTAAGTAAAATGATAAAATCACAATTTAAAACCACAAAATACTGTATTACAAGCAAAGGTCCTCCATTTAAAACCTGATTTGAGTAACAATACTGTATTATAAAGTATTATCAGCAAAACATACTTGAAGCATCAAAAGTGAACGTACTCTGCCCCTGTGACTGCTGATATATTTTCATATATGACATTATTAGATTAATACTGATGTAGTTTGAATTGCATTGTTGCTGAAATCTGCTATATAAATAAAGCTACCTTGCCTTGCATCAAAAACAAGCAGCATTTTACGGTTGTAGGTGTTCGAAGTGGAGCTAGTTATAACTTCTTTATTTACAGTTAGCTAGTTTAGCCCAGTGGTTCCCAACCTAGGGGTCGAGCCCCTTCAAGTGGGTCACAAGATAAATCGTGAGATGATTAATGAGAGAGGAAAGAAGAAAAAAAAAGTTTTGCGACACATACTTGTATTCATTTTTAGAAATATCCTCAAATATTTGCTTTTTTTTGTAAAATATTGGGTAGTTTTACCTCTTTGAGCCTTGATCAGTTATTGAAATAAAACCATTTGAGAAGTTTAGAGGGGCAATGTCTCTTTGGTGGACAACTCAGACATGTGAAACATGACAGGTGACTCCAAGTGGACGCTGCTTTATTGTAAAGGGGTCACAAGCCAAAAAGGTTGGGAACCACTGGTTCCATCTTTAAAATTGCACTGTATTTTATAAACTTGTAAAATCCTAATCTGTAAAGTAACCAGTAACTACAGCTGTCTGAGAAATGTAGTAAAAAGTTACATTTTTGTCCCAGAATTGTAGTGGAATATAAATATAAAGTAGCATAAAATGAAGATACTCAAGTACAAGTACTTCAAAATTGTACTTAAGTACAGTGCTTGAGTATAATGAATTAGCTGTTTCCGCCACTGCTCATTGGTCCAGACTGAAAAGGTGTAGGCTGAAGCTACAGCTTATTCCTACACCTTCACAAACCACTACCATCAGACACACTTTTACTCTAACCCTACAGCCCTGCATACTACACGTCATTCTGATCATAGATTGTTTTGTTTATTAAAACATTTTTTTTAAACTTACAAAGAGTACTACACAGGTTCAGTTCCTCATTACAACTGTTATCCATCCCCTTTAATATACCATCCATCCATCCATCGTCGTCCGCTTATCCGTGGTCGGGTCGCGGGGGGAGCAGCTCCAGCAGGGGACCCCAAACTTCCCTTTCCCGAGCCACATTAACCAGCTCTGACTGGGGGATCCCGAGGCGTTCCCAGGCCAGGTTGGAGATGTAATCCCTCCACCTAGTCCTGGGTCTTCCCCGAGGCCTCCTCCCAGCTGGACGTGCCTGGAACACCTCCCTAGGGAGGCGCCCAGGGGGCATCCTTACCAGATGCCCGAACCACCTCAACTGGCTCCTTTCAACGTGAAGGAGCAGCGGCTCTACTCCGAGCTCCTCACGGATGACTGAGCTTCTCACCCTATCTCTAAGGGAGACGCCAGCCACCCTCCTGAGGAAACCCATTTCGGCCGCTTGTACCCTGGATCTCGTTCTTTCGGTCATGACCCAACCTTCATGACCATAGGTGAGGGTAGGAACGAAAACTGACCGGTAGATCGAGAGCTTTGCCTTCCGGCTCAGCTCTCTTTTCGTCACAACGGTGCGATAAACTGAATGTAATACCGCCCACGCTGCGCCGATTCTCCGACCAATCTCCCGCTCCATTGTCCCCTCACTCGCGAACAAGACCCCAAGGTACTTAAACTCCTTCACTTGGGGTAAGGACTCATTCCCTACCTGGAGAAGGCACTCCATCGGTTTCCTGCTGAGAACCATGGCCTCAGATTTAGAGGTGCTGATCCTCATCCCAGCCGCTTCACACTCGGCTGCAAACCGATCCAGTGAGTGCTGAAGGTCACAGGCCGATGATGCCATCAGGACCACATCATCTGCAAAGAGCAGCGATGAGATCCCGAGCCCACCGAACTGCAACCCCTCCCTACCACGACTACGCCTCGATATCCTGTCCATAAATACTACGAACAGGATTGGTGACAAAGCGCAGCCCTGGCGGAGGCCAACCCTCACCTGGAACGTGTCAGACTTACTGCCGAGAACCCGGACACAACTCTCGCTTTGGTCATACAGAGATTGGATGGCCCTGAGAAGGGACCCCCTCACCCCATACTCCCGCAGCACCTCCCACAAAGTCTCCCGGGGGACCCGGTCATATGCCTTCTCCAGATCCACAAAACACATGTAGACCGGATGGGCATACTCCCAGGCTCCCTCCAGGATCCTTGCTAGAGTAAAGAGCAGATCCGTTGTTCCACGACCAGGACGGAATCCGCATTGTTCCTCTTCAACCTGAGGTTCGACTATCGGCCGAACCCTCCTTTCCAGCACCTTGGAGTAGACTTTACCAGGGAGGCTGAGAAGTGTGATACCCCTGTAATTGGTACACACCCTCTGGTCCCCCTTTTTGAAGAGGGGAACCACCACCCCGGTCCGCCACTCCCCTGGCACTGTCCCAGACTTCCACGCAATGTTGAGTAGGCGTGTCAACCAAGACAGCCCCTCCACACCCAGAGCTTTCAGCATTTCTGGACGGATCTCATCAATCCCTGGGGCTTTGCCACTGTGGAGTTGTTTGACTACCTCAGTGACCTCCACCAGGGAAATTGACGACAATCCCCCGTCATCCTCCAGCTCTGCCTCTAACAAAGAGGGCGCATACAGCATAATCATATTTCACATCAGTCCTGAACATTTGTTTCTTTACCATGCAGATTTCTCTAATGTTATACTAACGTTCTCAACAACTTCTGAATACTTTCAGGTAGTAATTTGTTTTTGGCCTTATACATGATTTGTGCAATTTAAAAATCTCGTTAGTCTTTAATTAATAAACAGTGGAGTCATTGGTTGTTGATACGTAATTTTGTTTACAACTCTTTTTAAGTATAAAAAAAAAATTGGTTTTGTATTGATGTAATTTTTGATTGAAAATCAAACTTGCTTGTGGAAATATAAAACAGACAACTTTCTGTTGGAAGAAGTGAGATAAAAAAAAAAACGCATGGGAAAGCCTGTTAACCTCTATCAGGGCACGCATATTTGACATTCTACAGAGAGATGTGACGTCTTTAAGCCCAGAGGAGGGTAAACACAACAAAGTGAGGAGGGGGATGAACGTGAGAGAGGCTGCGATGTGTTCGCTGGACAAACAAGAGTTAAGAGCGAATGTTCATCACCTGGTGAGACTTGTAGAAAAACAGGCTGAAGTTGGTGAAGACCACCCAGAGCTTCTGCCAGCCGTTGCTGTTCTTGAACTTCCTCAGTAAGTTTCCAGACAGCTGATTCTACAAAGGCAAAACACAACACGTTTTACATCTAAAAATACATAAATTCATACACATTATAATACAACTACTAGCGTACTTAGATTTTTGACTAAAAATGTGGAAGAATGATTAATAAAATTAAAGGATATGTCTGGTGATATTCCTGATTTTTTTAAATTGTTAACAAACAGTCATAAAAAACCCAAAACCAAATGTGGACTGATCCTCGATATAAAGCCTGATATAGATTATTCCTCTGGGTCATAGAGCTTCATTATTGTCCAATAACTACAACAAAAAAAAAAGAAAAAAACATGAGCCACACTGTTGCAGTGGCTGACATGCTCCTTTATTACAATGAACATGTGTACTGTTATTTATTTCAAGTCAATCCCACATACGGGGAAGATGCTGCTGTAAATACTTACTAGAGCACCAAATGTGAGTTTATCCACAGCTGAAAATAGTCCTCTACAAATGCACTATTTACTCCTGCTAATTGCTAAGAACCACAGTGCCCAGTGTTTTAGGAAATTACGTAGTTTTTTATTAAAATTAAATTATAAATTTGTGACCTGATTTTAAAGATTTGTCTTCAGGGAGGGAAGTCAGAAAGGACTCAGACGTTGTTGGTTTTAGTTATTTCATGGCATTTGTTGACAATAACGAAAATACAGAGTATGGCCAGCCTTAATTGTTTGTGCTTATTTTGTACTGCCAAACTAAGTGTAAATATACTGTTGCTTTACTTTCTTTCTTTTTTTTTAAATCTTTAAGTTTAAAAATAAATATAAAACAGGCACTGAGTTGAACAGTTTTTGGCTCTTATGTTACATTATGTGATAGTGCTTCTATCGTGAATTTTTCATTTTGGATCTTTAGCTCCTGTAAAACTAATTAATGTGTCACTGATCCGTACAGCAACTTCTATGCTATTGTTTTTCCTACAAAGGACTTTATGACTTTTCTTCCTATGGTGAAATGCAAGTCAACACATACACAGGGCCTCTCCTGTCTGCCTGGCTCCTTTACCTCTAGACTCCTGCAGGATTCACTAAAGGAGAGGCTCTGAACACGGTACCAGCAGATAACAGACAGAGGCACTGGTCCCTGGCCACTGGGGGGCCCCACCAGGGGGGCCTTAGTCTCACTGAGTGGACTAGGGTCCTCTACCATGGAGGAACGCACAGACGCATTGGGGGAAAGAGAGAGAAAAAAACAGACAGGGAGGGAAGGACAGAAACACAGAGACTGAGTAGGTGAAACACAGGCATGCAGTGGCAGGGATAAACACGAAGGCTGGCGACAGTGTGTCCAGGCAAAGCTGTGAAGAGGACGTTGTTACAACTAGAGAGGAAGAGCAGAACTAGATCAGGGCAAAACAGGATCCGTTCTGTTGGTGTGAGATGAGGACGCTTAGCACATCTACATACTGCTCTCTCTCTATTTATAGACGATCTGAGACTTCAAGTGCCAGGGGAGGAGAAAAAAGGACAGAACCACACGGGAAAGCCACAGTTTTGAGTTTAGATAAGGGCTTCACGCAGACTACTGTTAGCAAAACAGTGAGAGGGGAACAGTATCCTCACTGAGGCTGCAAATAGAGCAAATAAACAGCTTACATAAGAACTTAAGGTAAACATTTATCTGATATAAAAATAGCTCAAACTAAATTGATGCAAATTCGTGAGGCCCATCATTTTCAGGAGCAGATGTTTTTAACAAGTGGGTCCTTGTTTTGTTTGTGTGTACAACAAAACTCCACAGAGCCCCTTTAAAACAGATTTACACCTAACTGTTATGTCCCTTCCCACCCAAAAGTTAATTTCCTACTGCAAGAACAAACAGAAAATCCTCTTGCACTGAGCACAGGTCAGAGAAATATGGAGAAAACAATTAAACTACTGATTATCTATTATCTTTTGTTCTCATTGAAAAAAGATTTGAGTGCAAATGAAATTTACAAAATCTACTTTTACCCAGACTTTCTATTATATGTTCAATAATCTGATTTTTACCCATTTCTTATTTCAGTATTTTGACTTTTTGTTTTGAAAAATAAACAATGAGAACAATGAGCCTTCAAATAATTTCAGCTTATTAGCTCACAATAGCAAAAGTAAGTAAGTAAATAGTTGAACGACGGAGTGCAGCGCAGGAGGATACTGTTCCCACTGAGAGATAATCAAAGTGAATTAAGATACAGCACACTCAGACACAGAGAAAGAACACAGTGAAGCAGAAGGGGAGAGGCAGGTCTGAGGTTGAGTGCTGAGGTGTGGCCGGTACCTCCACAGCTATGCTAAAGTCCACCATGGACACACTGGTGTTCCTGTGCCAGCACACGTGCACCATGGTGTTACCACGGTGAGGGGAGGGCCTTTCCAGCGAGGTGTGCGACGCTGTTATGTCGTCCTCAGACTCCGCCTCTGCCGAGTCCTCAGGGCATTCTGGGAAAGTCAGGAGGTTGTTACTGCTAGACAATGAGTAGGGTGATGGTGATGGGGGGGAGAAGGGCGCTTAAGCACAGACAATGTCAGATCATTTACAAATCAAACGTAGTCTCGTGAATCTCGGATTTCAGCCTGTGGGGTTTTTACTTAAAAATGTATTGTCTGACAGTTATTGTATATCCACTGTTTATTTTTTCAAATATTCATTGTATATGCAACTGTATGTTTAGGTAGTAACTTACTGCTGTCTGTCAGATTGCTGGTCAGAAGTTCAGATGAAGGCCCATTGCTGTTTTTTGCCATCTCTATCGCCACCTGTATGTCCTCCATCCACTTCTCCTTCTCCATCAGTGAACTAGAGTGAAAAACACACAAATGGATAAAGTGCTCAGCATGTCCCATCATTAGTCACAGCAGGAAGGCCGGGTGGTTAGAAATAGTCCAGTACACAAGAATGTCACAAGTTGGATCCATGTTAGTCAAGGTGTCCTGCCAAATTATCCCTTAAAAAGACACTAAGACACCATCTGCTCATTCATGGAAACTGGATCAGCAAAATGTTAGTTTGAAGGCAGGAAAGTGGTTCTCTCTCTCTCTATTTTTTGTCAAGGTAAAAAGTTGGCAATGTTCTATTCAATTACATTTCCTGCATTTATATATTTCTATCAAATAACCAGATAGCACATTATAAATTGGTTATTGGATTTGACTGACAAGTCTAACAAAAAAGGAACATTACATATGATATGTACAATGTAATATTAATATCACTCTATCACACTCTCACACTTTATGATACATATTGTCTTTTCATCTTCCTTAAGTAATTCCATTACCACCTTATCTTTGATTGATGCTCAATTCCAGCATCTTTTTGGGAGAACGTTTAAATATTAAATATATAGATTCAATTATTACTTTAAACCCAATTACATTTTTTTTATACTGTAATTAAAACTGTCATTACAAATAAAGATACAAAAGATGCAAAGATACAAAATGTGAAGAGAAGCTTAATTGCTATGAGCGCATGGTAATTAATTGGAAGCGACCTTGGTGAGCACATCAACATTTTTATCAGTTCCCTCTTATCTTTCCTCTGGAGGACGGCAGCTGGAGATTTTAGTGAGTGAAATTAAACTGAAGCTCTAAAGTGAGGGCGACAAGAACAGGATTTGAAAACGGATTCTCAGTGGAAATTTCGCAATTGCTGGTAATGTGTGTCTTTGTTTTTCTCAAAGAGTTCAACTGCATCTGATGAGAGTTCATGTAACACTTCTTGAAGGTCTCAACACTAAAATCACTCCACACTCTAGAAGAAGCACTTTGGGTTGATTTTAGGTCCAGGTACAAGGTGTCTGTGCGCTGACGACTGCTGTTCTTACCTTGCTGCCACCACCACCGACTGCTGCTGTCCAACTAATGTGAAGGCGTGCGGCACACCCCACTCATCTTCACTCTCTCTGATCTGGAAGAAGAACACAGAGACACAGAAAAAACATTAGAGAGCAGCGGTATCTAGGACAGCAAGGACCAAAATAGACAGAAAGAGAGAGACGGAGGGAGGGATGATGAAAGGAAAGTGAGAGAGAAGGACATGTGTAGTTGTCCTGAAAGTGTGTGACTGTGTGTGTGTGTGTGTGTGTGTGTGTGGGTGAGTGAGTGTGTGTTGGAGCGGGGGAAGACGTTGAAAGAGCTGCAGTTCAGCTGTTTGAGGCGGCTTATTTGCAGTACTGACAAATCGGTGACAGTCGTTTGAAGCACTTTGAGTTCAATTGAGAGAAACCGCACTTACTGTCATGCCATGGAGCGGCAGCTGGCCGTGAATTTTGAACTGATTGGTTGCCGTCATCCCTCGACTCGTGTACAAAATGACGTCGTTGAACTATCGCCAGAGAGGCAGGCAGAGAGAAAGTGGTAAATGAACAATCTTTCGAACCAAATGCCATTAAGTTTGTTTTTGAATGTGTATAATCCAATAAATAATCCTAAGGAAGTACAAACAACTTGTCATAATGACCACAAAGAAAAGCTTGAATACAAATGATTCTAAAGCCCAAGGCCGCACCACACATGCATACTTCTGCATTGTTTTAATCCTTGTTTACCAAAGTTATATTTCCAACAAAAACAAACATGTGTAAAACCCAAATTCTGAGAAACGTGGTATGTTTTTCCCCTAAATAAACTTTTGGAGTTGCACTACATCTGCCAACACCATCTGAGTAATGTATAACTGGAAAGGATAGAAGCATGATTATTTTCCCACTGCGGTCACTCCACTGAATAATTTGATTAGTGATGTGACCTAATCTAAAAAGAGAGTGGGTGTTACCAGGAAAAACATGCGTTGCTGTAGGCCTTTTCCAGACAGTTTGCTGAGGCAGCCTAACCGGATAAACTCCTGAAAAAGTAAAAAAACAAAACATGCATCATTTATGAGACTCATACAGGTTATACATATACAGGCTGTCTGTAGAGAATTACAAATATTTGAAAGTCCATTCTTTTAAAAGGTTTAAACTTACCCTGCCAGGAACAACAAGATTGTCGACGCCAATCAGATCCTTCTTCAGCTCCAGAAGCTTCTGGAAGTTCTCCATCTTGCTTAGGCTTCCCTGGAGCTGCTCCGCCACCTCAGACACATCTGCCAGAGCAGCTACAGACCAACCACGGATAAGAGATTATTGGACATAGACTGTTAAGATTATTCTACAAGCAACAGAAGAGATCTAAATGTGCCACTATAAACACTGAAAGTAGTACCTCTGCAGTCCCTGAAATCCACATGAGTAGCTGGGTAGTGTTTGCAGAGGCGCTCCAGGATCTGCTTGTAGTGACTGAGGCGGTGCAGAGGCCGCAGAATGAAGACATTGAGAGGGACGTAGCAGACCTTTTGAAGCTCAAAGTCCCTGCATAGACCCTCCAACCTGCGAGATGCCCTGCACGCCTTCTCCAGCTCCAACATAATTTCAGTCTGTTTATGCAGGTTTGCTGTCAGGGGCTTTGGACAAAGTTGGAACATGGAACGCATAAATGAGTATTAATTCATTACTGTAATTACAGATATGTGACAGAGTGGCGCCTCACCTTCAAGCCTTGAAGGTTCTTCAGCATGACATCTCCAATGCGCTGGTAGTCTCCTTTTATGTGTGCATTAGAGCGTCCTTCCCTACAGCAGATAAACATCAAGCAAGATGTTTTATCTCTACAATATTATGGAGCCATTCGTAGACAGAGAATTAATGAACCACGCCAAAGCACTTAAAGCTCATTGGTAATTCAGACGAGCTTCAGTTTATGCAAGTAAGCTTCCAATCAAGTTGGAAAGGGCTCTTTAAACTTTGAGATCTACCAGCAGGTGTCTCCCTTGAGCATTACTTCTCCAACACAGGGTGCAGGAGTAATGGGCTGCCATTACTGGATTCATTCAGAATATTTATTATTTTGGTACTGCATTTCAGCAGTCGCTTTAGGGAAACGTATCCAGTCGGTAAAACACATCCTTCCTAATCTATGACAAGACAGCTTTCTAATGGTCACAACAACAAAGGTACGTGTCTACCATAATATCGGAGTATGCAAAGCTAAAAAAAAGAGACTCATGCAGGCCTGGATAATTTGCATACACAGTTTGAGTGTGGTTCGTAGCCGCAGAGTTGACTGTGATATCACTTTCAGTTTTAATCTAGAGTGCTAACGATGACTAGCCAAAATAGGCTTTGAAATAAAAAAATATTTTATGTCGGCACTTAATGGTCATAAATTCTGACACGCCAACAGGCTTCATGCATCACTGCCTGCATGTCTGTGTGTGGGTCAGTGTGTGTGTGTGTGTGTGTGTGTGTGTGTGCGCGTGTGTGTGTGTGTGTGTGTGTGTGTGGTTCAGTGTGTGTTAGATAAAGCACAACATCATTAAGGAGATAAGACAGCAGAAACCCACAGGCAAAAAAAAGGCCGGCCGTGATGCAGCACGACTGTTGCCATGGAGATGATAGCTCCTCAGGTCATCTGAAGGGACTGGGTCGTCCTCTTAGATGAAATGCCAATACACCTCATTAAGAAATTGTGATAAATAGGGCTAAAACCGAACCACCACATCACTGGACGTGTTCTTAACCCTACAGGGACTTTTTCTGGAGTGAAATGAGTCTCACCATAGAGCCAGCCTCTGCTCCACCTCCCTGAGAAATCCTGTGTGGAACTTGTGCAGAGGCTCGAAGATGGAGAGGACAGTGTTCTTCAGAGACTCTGGAGTCGCCTCATCTTGTCCTACAGCACTCTGGAAAGACTGGGATCACAAATACACATGCATAAACCAAGATACTATTTTATTTAGTTTACATTGAGGAATCTCCACACATGTAAAGATACTCTGCTGTGAAAAATCCTTTGTATCTGATGTGGTTTCTCCCCAAAAAAGTTCAATTACACAGGCAATAATTCTTAAAATGACTATTCCTTGTCCCTCACTTAAACATCCAGAATATATGCATATGCAAATATCTTTCATTTCAAAAGTTTAACAACTAAATGTCTCCTACTTCACTTAAAAACACAAATGTCTCAGTGTGCATGCATGGGAGGTTTGGCTCACTTGGATGTAACGGAGATGCAACAAATGTAAAAGTGGGCAAAAGTATTAAAATGCACTGCAATGGTTATCTCTCGATGACATCAGGTCAAGTCCTGATTATCTGGTCTCAAGCTGGTAAAGAGAACGTTTCACACAAGCAAAGACCCTTCAAGATCATTTGTTAATGCAGATTTTCCCAGGATACTACCAAAAGACCTTTATCTGTGTTTCTGCTGTTGCACCTCAGTCTTGTGACGTCCCTTAAATCCTATAATTGCCTGAAAATGAATAAAGGAATCAATAGCCAATCACTCCTAACACTATCGTTCCATTTAGTCAGATTGAAGTCAAGCGTTGCATGTTTGTGTGTTTGACCGCGGCGGGCATGAAATAGCTTTATTTAGCTGACGTGATGGGAAAGGGAAGTGGGTTTTAGGAAAAGTGAATGTTCTAGAAGGGCTTGAGAAGTAGCGCCAGCTGTTGTGCGGATGACTTCACCACAAATAGCAGCACCAACCAGTGTATGGGAAGAGAGACAGCACAAACGCACAGCTGTAAAACCAAAGAGGACACAAGCCAACCCAAATATTTGAGATGTATAAAAGGCTTCCCTGCAAATTACAAGATGGGAAAAGCTGTAGATTTCAAAAACAGCCGTGAAAAGAAGTAATGCATTTTCTCTACATGCGTGTGCTGAATCAGACAACGGCAGCGCTTCAGTACGGCCTTGTGATAACATCCTCCTTGTTTGCTGTTGAAGGAGCTATACCGCATGTTTAATATCCTGTTTTCTGCTGCCTTTTCTTTGACATACTTTAAAATGAAACGGCATCCATATGCTTGTACCCAGCCAGTGAAATCTAAAGGAACAGACTGAAATGGGGAGTCGCATGCAAAGGGCACATGCAGCTAAATCCATCTATCGCTTTATACACACAGTTTAGTATTCACAGTCTTGAGTGAGACGGATACATGAATTTCAGAGCACTGGTGTGGGGAATAAAAAAATGAAATCGCATCTGCCAAAATATCCCTATGTCACTGCCTGACTCTGTGTTTTGGCGGACGCTCTGCAATGGAGCAGCTAACCGAAATAATCAATGTTTTCTCCCCAGAGGACAGGGCAGGAGAAAACAAACAGTGGAGCAGCGTGTTGGCGAGCTGATTTTCTTTTTTTTCTTACCACAGTCACCACCTCCAGGTCCTTCAGATACGTCCTTTCTGTGGTCAACAGCTCCTTGGCGATGAAGTAGGCCCGATCTGTTGGGAACCTCTGCAAATACATCCCAACAGACAGGAGACTGTGAGAAAGAACAAATTAACTATCCAACTATGAGCAAGTCCAGCTAGTGTAGCGCCCATTTCTCTAAGACTTACTCAGCTTTGGTCCCTGTGGAGTTATTTAGGACAGGTAATCTGGGTCCACTGCTATTTTCAGTACATGTATCAACAGGAGCTGAACCATTAAATCACAAACCTTCCTCCGGACCTCGTCTTCATCGTCGGTGCGAACGCTGCCGGCGTCGTTGAGTAGAGGGCTGGTGAGGGGGGAAGGTTGTCGGCCGTTGGGACTGTGATTGCACAGCTCCAGTGACTTCTGGCCATTGACCATGCCATGGGAGTGACCAGAGGACGCAGACAGGTAAGGGCTGTTGGACACCACTGCTGCACGGGGGTCAGCAAGCGAAGTGAGGGAAGAAAATGAAAAGTGAGGGATTCAAATACAGACGTGAAAACACAACAGGAAATCAGATGTATTCTTAGCTTCCGCAAAATCAAATAATCCTCTACGTCATTTGTTAAGAAAAAGCTACAAACTTTCTCTGGCTCCAGCTTCTTAAATGTGAGGATTAGCAGATTTTCTCTTACATATATATTATTGTAAATTAATTTCTTTGGATGTTGGACCGTCGGACAAAACAAGACAATTGAAGATGTCATCGTAGACTTTTTTCATTATTTCCACACATTTGTAGACTAAACATTGAATCGAAAAATCAGCAGATTAATTGATAATGAAAATCTACAGTTGCCAGCTCTATAGAAAAGTCAAATTCCAAAGACACTCTGGTGACATTTTGATATGAATTGAGCTTTCCAGCATTCAATTCATAATCCAACACCACCCATTGGGAGAATATGCACGCTATACCAAACTATCTGAAGTATTTACAATCACAGTTTGACCCAGGATCAGAGTATTCTGCCTCCTCAGCCTGCAGAAAGTGAAGTATCAGCCATGACTCACTCTACAGTCCAGACAGCTCTGGCAGTCTTCGTGCAACGTCAATCAATATGCGAGCCGAGGCACATACCGCAAGATGATTAAGAGGAATAGCTTACTTAGTGTCATCTATACTGACCATGTTCACAGAGCTTACTTACTATGTTTTATCTGCAACTTGCCTCTCTCTGCTGTCCTCTGGTGTGTCGACACAAACACAGTGATTACACACACACACACAAACCAGCTCAATGCACCAGCACAACTCTGGGAAGGATTTACTATGAACTCTATGGAGGGAAGGAGTGGACACCACAGTGTACATCTACAAGACTGCTACAAAGGAGAGCGGTAAGAAACTACAGTATATACACTGACATCCACCAACCAACACTTCAAAACTACAGGGAGAATGAAGAGGAAAATGATCTACAATGAGCACCAGACACCAACTAACTGGGGTCTCAAAAAGAAGATTCAGAAAAACCTCACTTCATGAAGGTCATCTTTATTAACTCTAAAAGAACATATATACATTGTTAAATGAATCTTGTGGAAAGCAGCAGAAAAAGGTCAAAGCCAGGTGAGTGAATGAGAGACTGGAGGGAAAGTGTAGTAAAAGAAGTGTGAATTCATGCAGTCCTCTAGACCTTACCTAACATTAGATATAAAACAGATCTTCATGAAAGTTAAAATAAACAGCCTTGTGACACTTTTATGATTTTGTTATTGATGTACTGAAAAAGTCAAGTTGGTAATGAAGAAACCTATGCATTATCCAGTCCAAGAATACAATTGTACATCAATTTACTTGTAGTAGTGACACAGTGAGCTGTAAAAAAAACAAAAACAAACTGTAATATGCTGTTTTAAACAACAGTCCCTAATCATACTGCATGATTTCCTAGTCTTAAAATGTCCTCTAACATCACATATTACAGTCTGTTATACTAAATTAGGAAATGACAGTGAAGTGACTGAGAGCACTACCTGTACTGTATATTACAGAACATTCAGTACATGCAGAGAGCAGACAGGGCAGAACAGCATGATGTGCACAACGTCTTGGTCCTGGTCATGCATTGGAAACACACCCTGAAGGACATCAGCGGTTGAAAAACACACACAAGTCTCGCCCACAGACCTGGGACGTTAAGACACACCAATAGACCATGTTTGATAGTTTGGACCAAATTCACAGACTGCCATTTTCTATTTGTCTTTGTGCAGCAGAATGTCATTCCAGGTCTATGGGAGAGCTTTGTGGACCAGGGAAGGGTCCTCATACTGCAGTAATCCAGTGACCTCCACAAATAAATATATGCTCTCTTTCGTAGTGCTGGACTAATCTATGCCATACAGCTTTGAAACTATTAATAATGGTAATAATCAGGAGGCACATGCACAACCAAAAGTTTTTGCAGATGCTGGGAAATGATAATCTGCACAAAACAAAACAATCCTGCACACTGCTGTGTCGTTTTCAATTTTTCATATATTGTACATGGACATGACAGCGAAACGTTTTTATTTCTTTTATTGTTTTTTGTTGCCTTTATTGGATAGATGACAGTGGAGAGACATACAGGAAACAAGGGGAGAAAGAGTGGTGTACGACATGCAACAAAGGTCCCCGGCTAGAATCAAACAGGGAACTTTTGTTGCTGGCTACTGGGGTGCCCGTTGTAGTCGTAATGTTGTCATGTCCATGTTGAAGAATTGGGAATGAAACACTGGTCATGTTGAAATATTAAATAATTTTGAAATCCAAACACATCTGTAATTTAAAAGGCTAATAAAGAATAGATATCCATCCTCACACATACAAATAAAAACCACTAAATCTCACTATGCTGCTTGACATGCTAAAAATGTCTGGGGGAACACCGCAAATGCAGTCGACAGTGATGAATGAGCCCATAGACTCGGTCCTCTGACACGTTGCCCTTAAACTGCCTTTCACACATACAGTACACACATGCACTGTTACTAAAACCTGCTTCTATTTTATTGCACATCCCCAAGCTCCTGTCATCCTCAACCTGACGTTCTATCTGCTCTGGAATAATTAACCGTTAGCTGGATAACTGCAGAGAAGGCAACCCAGATACTGGTAATCTCGCCTTGTTCTACCACACAGACTGTAGCAAGTAACAAAAACAGGTTTACATGCAGTTGTGAAGTGAAAAAAAAAGAAAAGAAAAAAAAAAAAGATATGAAAGTTTTCACGCTGACAGACAAGTGCTTACATTGGACAAAGAAATGAAAGAAAGAACAGAAATGTGATATAAAAATCATCACTTTCTCAAACAAATAAAGAGAGCAGAAGTGCAAAATGAAATCTGGAAAGGTGACCACAAAAAAAAAAAAAAAAAGTGCAGTGCCATTTTGTTAAGAAGATTGAGAACTTTGCAATCTGTGGAATGTAGTGAAGGTTTTGATAACACCATAGCTGTTGGAGGGCTAGCTTGACACCAAATCACTGCCAAAGATACTCGAGCATGAGTCGAGTGCAGGGGTGGATGTCAATAGTGAGCATGAGAGCTGTAAACTGTTGTGGAGTGGCTAAACTACCACTGCAACAGACATTTCCCTTCACCTCAGCCTGACCAACCACTGCTTTCTAACGTTACTGGAAAATATTCACAAAGATATTGTGAGCTTATATTTACTCCCGTTGGTGTTTTTCCTGTTAAATCCTACCACCTTTATGAACACAATGTAACGTTTCAAGTCAGTATAGAGCAGAAGGTACTGTAAACATAAACAATACTGAATACCAATCAGGTGTTCAAATTGGTATTTGCAGCATATTAATTAGTTTCCACTCCACCAAACACTTGACACCAAACACTTAAGACAGAACTTTCTACTCTCACAACAATCACAAGCAGCATCAAGAGTTTCAATAAATCAACCAAGACAGCAGGATTATTCCCAATAAATGTCTATGAAGTCAACAATAACTGCCACAGTTATACATCCACGGATCTTTTAGGACTCCACAATAGACATATAATGAGTACAAAGTGTGTAATGCAGAAAACTGTACAACATTTTAATAATTTGATCAATCTAATAGAAAACAGAAATGCCTCCAGACAATAATGAAATGATATGTATATTTCCCTACAGGAAGTCATAAGGCAACTGAGACATAGAAACTGAACGACTCACACTGTTGTAGACTTTGTTCTAAACATCCAATGAATGCAAAGAATGTGAGAATAAAGTGCATCTGCAACAATAAGTTGTCTTTTAAAACTTCTCTGTTGTCTCTGTAGGTTTTTTTTTTAATAATTAGTAGGTATTCAGTATTAAATCCTAACATGGCACTTGCATATTTCTGAAGGGACATACTAATACAATCAGAGAGCTGGGAGGCTGAAAAACCTCCTCTATCCAACAAACCAGAAAAACACTGAACGGATTCCTTCCTTCGTGAAATCTCGCAACGGGAAACAGCTCCCTGGGCTCAAAAAGTGCTTCTAGTAGGTTCCGCTTTCACACATACCTGGTTTGGTCCGGACTTTTCAGTTTGATCCGAACCAAAAATGACAGGTGTGAAACCTCCCCCAGACCACGGTCCGGAACATACAGCCAAAATATGGTCCGACCAAAAGAGGTATTTTCTAGTGTGAAAGCATTTTTTGGATGGTTCGGACTTTCGGACCAAATACAGGAAGCTCTGGCAGGCTATCTTCGTGTTATAAGACCGGGGAAGCTCCTTTAAGGAATAGCTCAGTGCTTAGTGTGTAGGCCTATATGAGTGTGATGGTGAATGCGCTCAGAGCAGACAGCTGTCGGCTATCACAGCAGAGAATAAATCAGCACTTTACTTGTTAAGTGGTGTTAAATGGTCTGTGTAGGTTTCAGTTTGTCTCTGAATAAATGCTGCAGCTCCTCAAACCCCAAATAAAGTTCCTGTGTCTTGTTTCTCAACAACGCAACAAATGCAAAAACATGAACCTTGGTCCGGACTTTCAGGTGTGAAAGCCCCCTAAGAAGACTACTGTGAACCTGGAGTGTGGAGATTTTAGTCGTCCTCTGACATACAAAGAATCTATCACTCACTGAACCCTGCTCTTCTTACACCATCTGGACCCAAACTAAACCATTTAAACTCTCCTGTGGAGATGGTTTAAAGCTCTCTGTGCACTAACAGCTGAAAATCTGTCCGCCCTCGTCATCGCTGAAGGCATTGCACCCGTCCTCATCTCCCTCCTCGTCCAGCTGGAGGCTGCCAAAGGAAAACTTGTTCCGGGGTAAAGGGGAAGTGGAGTTATCCTCCACTGGATTACCAACCATCAGGGGGCTGCTGCAGTTTCCCTCGCTAGTCTCCACCTCTGACTCACTGGACTCTGAACCACTGGTGGTGGAGCAGTCATTCATGTGAACCGGTCCCACATGTGTGACACCAGCGTGCCCTAGGCGTTTCAGCCCTGGACTGGCGCTGGACCTGCCCGCTACTGAGAGACCATTAGCCACCATGCGGCGCTCAAGAGCAGCCATACGTTCAGCCCGAGACAGGACAGGATGTGATTCATGTCCAGAGGAGGACGTTCCCTGGTTGGGGACTGCCTCAGAGCAGTGACGCACTTTGTGGAGTTTATGTAAACGAGGAGAGCGGCCTGGGATGGAGGAGTACCTGCCCTCCTCGAAGTGAGGGGGAGCAGAGCCAAAGCCGTTCTGCGCAGCGTACCCGAGGGAGCTTGATTGGTGATTGTCCATGGCAGGACTAGTGATGCCCCTCCTTGAACCCATATGTGGGGCTGTGAGAGGGCTGCTGCTATGCCTCTCTCTGTTATGGGCACTGAGGTCCGCCATAGTACTATGAACGGGACTCTGGTCAAGCTTTTGGTATGAATGCTTGGGAGACTCGTCTAACATATGGCTCATGTTGAGCGATTGCTTAGAGGAGGCAGGGGACTCCCTGTACAGCATCCTACCAAGAAACTGCTCCTGCTGGGCCTGCAGAGCCCCGTTTACGCTCCCAGAGCCAGACCCATGACGGAGCATGGGCTGCTCCCTATAACTGTGATTCAACCTTAAAGCCTGGTTATAATCGCTATCTACATCACTGCAGTCAATGAAGGGGATGGAAAAGCTGCCGCATTTAGCAGCCTGAGATGCTGGACCTGTACTTAGATGTTCTGGGTGGGTCTGTCGTGTTGAGCCCCTTGTCTCCTCGGTCCTGGACACAGACCCCGTTCTGTCCCCGTGGCCGTTTCTCTGTTGAGACGGGCTGGCCCTTGTTGTCCTCGAGGCCGAGGGGTCTTCTGCACTCACCAACACCGACTCCTGCCAACAACGCCGAGAAGGAGAGTCTACTTTGTCCCCGGGAGCACCACTCTGACAGAAAGAGACACAGGCAGAGAATGAAATCATTTTAAGAGTGTATTTTAATCATGACTATGTTTGATTTGATTAATACTAATGGTTAATTCTGTCTGACTTGAAGGTAGCCTGTTGAGTTTCTTGACCACCTGTGGAGCCATGAGTTTTTTTAGTAAAGGAAAAAGACTATAACGCCCAAACGGGGAACAAGCATTAAGAAAAGTCACATAGAAACAGGACCAGAGGGGGATTCATGAATAAAATAAAATGAAGCTAAGCTAAGGGGGTTAAAAGTATCTCCCAGTTTGGGTACTGTCCTCCACTAGACACTTGAAACCTGATAGGCAACAGTAAAATGAATATAGAAAGTTATTTTTGAATGACAAAATGTTATGTACAGGATGCGATTATAAAACATTTGACCAGGCTACAAAAAAGTCACGAGTGTAATGTATTGAACCACGCAAATTAAATAAAATAATAAAATGACAACAAAAAAAATGCGATGTTTTTTTGGTGAGAAAAGTTCAATAAAGTAGGTAACTGTTTGTGAGAAAACTTGATAGGGTACAATTGAGGCTTTTGTTGTGTAAATGAGAGCGTGGTGCTGGTGATGTGGAGATAATTGTCCGCTGTAGATGCACAAAAACAAACTCACTTCTGTTGGCACTTCACGGGGGCGTGGAGAAGGCAACGGCGACAGGCGGATGTTGTGTTGGACCCGACTGTGTTTCCTGGCAGACAGGATATTGAAGGTCAGCATTATAAACTCTGAGCACCTTTGCCTAGACCAAACGTGTCAAAAGTGTCTGCTGCCTTTACCTGTCAAACGGGATCTTTTTAAACTCAGACTCCCTCACATAATCAATCACCTGCTTCTGTGTGCGACCGCTGCAGAGACAAATAAAGTACAGATAATAATGAGCTATTCTTGGAGAGCTGTAGTAGACGGTTAAGTGATGGGGAGACGCTGCTGTGTTACTTCACTCCCGAGAGTCAGAGAGCAGCTTTATGATGCAAACTCACCTAAATCTGAAGGAGGAGCCTCGTGTGAAGATCACAGGTTTGGGCTTGGGCTTAGGTTCCTCAAAGAGGCGGAAGAAGGCGTGGTATTCGACACAGATCTTCCAGAAGACTTTACAGCAGTCTCGGCTGCCCATCAGAAACTCCAGAGTGTCCTGATATGAACTCTGGGGGACACGTACAAACTTACACACCAACAAACACTGATGGGATTTGTATTTTACACAGAGTGATTCAGGGACATCACTTACATTTAGATCTGGCCTCAGCTTGATGAGGAAACGTTTCCTCTTGAAGCTCAGTTTGCGCACTTTAGACCAGTTGAAGGCGTTAATCTTTGTGTGTCCCTGCAGTGATGAGAAATAACCTTTATACCTTAAGCATTAAAAACATATATATAGCATGTTTATCACCAAACATACCTGCTGAAGTGAAGTTAAAGCACAAGTAACCGACAAGTTTCCTCATATCTGTACCATGCAGATTAATTATTACACCATCCATCACACCATAACACACCACTTGGGTTGACCTACAAACTTGTGTGACGTACCTGAAAGACCAGGACACCAGTGTGCGCCACAGCCAGGCTGAGCCTCGTGCCCTCACGATCTTTGGCAGGGTGGAGGCGAATCCCATACATCTCCAACCTGCGTGCCACTTCTAGTAACTGATGGTCTGATTCTGCTGGTGTTTGACCTCTAGCAACACAAAAGACAACAGTAACGAGTTAAAGAATGAGGCTGGCGATATTTTATGTAAAGCTGACTGTGCAGCCACAGCCTGACATAACTTATCCTTATTACTCATTATTATTACTCTCTCTTATTAACTGTGTCATATACCTTCATGGTTGTCCAAAAACTACTAACAAACACACCAACCAGCCACTCTGCTGCACAGGGTGACATGTTTCTTCATTACCATGAATGTGGGCACTGTATTTCAATTATTCATTTGAGTTAATGATACACATCGTCCTGCTGCTGTAAATACTCCCTAGAGCACCAAATGTGTATTAATCCGCAGCTGAAAATAGTCCTTAACAAATGCACCATTTAATTTTGTTTCTGTCACATTTGCTAAAAACTACAGTGCCCAGCTGTTTAAAGAAATTTCTAAGCCTCTTTAAAAAAAAGTAACTATATTTGTTTTTAAACAGTGAATATTGAAACTATATGTCTATATGTTTTTTTTTTATGGGCATTTCTACCTTTAATGATAGGACAGCTCAGACATGAAAGGGGAGAGAGAGGGGGAAGACACGCAGGAAAACCGTCACAGGTCGGTGCATCGAGGAATAAACCTCTATATATGTGCGCCTGCTCTACCAACTGAGCTAACCGGCCACTTTCTGATGGGTTTTTAAAGATTTAGGTGAAGGAATAATCGGGGGCTCAGTGCCAAAGAAAGTTGCAGGGATTTCAGGAAGTATTGCGTGTTAGACTAGCTCATTATTGGTTTTGGTCTTTTCATAAAAAGGTTTTGACATTATGAAAAATGTACAGGATAATAGTGACCTTATCCTTAAATCTATATATATTGGTATTGGCAAAATTATGTTTTGAGAAAGATATGAGAGTAGAGACACAGCTACATTAAAAGAGCTAATCTTACTTCCAGGTTTTAACACTCACTTGACAAGTGCAAACTGTGGCATTCATTATCCTTTAGTAAATTTTTGGGCAAATAAATTAAATTATGGCTTATCATCCTGCTGTGTGTCTCACTAACTGAGGTGAAAAGAACAAGTCTGAGTGGATCCAGGTTTCTAATGTTTATCTGAGTTTTTGGAGAGGTGGTGGAAGGTCGGGGTAGGGGTTGCAAATACTAACTTTCTTAATTCTTATCAGTGGATAAGCTTTCCAGTTTCCTGTGTGGTACTTAATAAGAGATTTAACTCAGCATGGGACCCAGCCAAAAAAAACTGCAATTACAGTTATCAACTAAAAAAGCCTTTGTTGAAAAAAAAAAAAGGGCAAGTGAAAGAGAGCAGTCACATCTAATGGAGCTCCTTTCATGTAGCAGCCGCCCACTCTGTGTCCACCTCTGGCATGGCCCGCTGTAACATAGAGGTGAGACAAGTGTTGGCAAAGCTTGGAATCAAATATGTGCACTGATGAGGACATTTTGAGGGAGGATGGTGGGAAAAGATCTGGACTGTTTCCAGTAATACTCCAAGCAGTATACCACTCTTAAACCTGAGGCTGACACTTCAACACAAACACTCCGCATTAGACACGTGAGAATAGACCTTAAAAATCCGCGTTTTTAACCTACTAACCCAGCTCACTCCAGCTGTGTGAGTCATTTGGTGAGTTTAAGGAAGATTTGAGTCTTTTTTCAGAAGCAATGCAGCCATCTGTTGATAGAGAGTAGTAGAGAAACTCATATTTATATCTGGCCAGAAGCTGTAAAAACACTTACAAAGGCTAGCTTTTTTCTAAGTTGATGTATAATAAAGAACTAAACGGAGCACTCTTGAGAAAGAATCCATTCATTTGATGGTTGGTTTCCTGAACGTGTTGCCTGTAGTTTCCCGCGGGACATGCACGAGTTCTGAAACAACTGATCCTGTTCATGGGGGAAGACAGTAATTGCTGTTCAGCCATGGTTTCAGTGACCTTATGAACGGAGCTGAAAAGAAACAATTACTGGATCAAAGAAACGCCTTATTTTAGATGTGTGCACACCACACAGTACCCCTGTTCTAGAAACTCACATATTCTTCGAGTGAAACTCCATGATCTTATCAATCAGGGGCACTTGATCTGGGATGTAATTGTTGTTGAGGAGGTGTGACCGGCACTGGCTCTCCTCAAAGTCCCCAATCTCAGCTGAAAAGTTGGGGAGAAGAAAGGAAAACAATTCATGTTATTATAGATATAACGAAGATGACAAATTAAAACAATCAACCACAACAACAATCGTAGTAAGCCTCCAGAATAGCTTAAATGCTCCTAGCCACAGATTCTCTGAACTCTACTCCCGCAAAACATTTTTACTTGTGTAACATTCTTGTGATACAAAGCTCAGTATTTCCTGCTATGATGTGTGAGGTTGTCTTGCAAGATTATGTTCAGGCATCCGACTGAAAGGTATCCATAGCAACACACAGATAATCAATTTGCAATGGTGCGCAGTGTGCTACGTATATGAACAATGTTTGATGATAAGCTCTGTTTGGAAAATGTGTCTTCAAAGACAGTTATCTGATCACTCGACTCTTTGGTCTCTTGAGCTAAATGAGGACACAGCCACGAGGAACTTACACTGAATAATATAGGAGACCATCAGCGCGGCACTGGTGTCGTTGCAGGTCAGACGTCCACCGGAAACATCCTGTTTGATCTGGAGGGCAAACAGGTACCTGGACACAAACACAAACAGCTTTCACAGATTCGATAGAGTCGATGCGGTGGTTTCCAGCGCTGGAGCAAGATCAAATGAAACTCAATTAGAAAACACCACGGACTGCTGAATTCAAACAGGACATCCAAGGGAGGTAACTACATTTCTTATTAAATATAATATACGCTGGCTCTTTGAATTTAACCCAAAGTCTTCCGAAACAAATTGGCCCAGGTGCACTTTTTATATTCAGTAACTAATACGTTAAATGAAGTAATTCATCAAAGATTCACTGACTGTCTTGTGCTACAGTGCTGCTTCTCTTGGATGCTATTCAGAGCGGGAGCCAATATAGTTTCAATAAAATGTATAGTCATAAGTTAAATAATGAGCATTAAGTAATTGTTTAAATTACAAATGAATAGACCACTGCACACCCAAAAGTCAGAGGTCCATAGATAAGAAGTGTTACCATTTTCATCCATGGACCTAATTAGTAATGCGGCCTGACCTTATGATGGAGGAGAGCCTGCTTTGGCAGGTAAAACCATCTTAAGTATGCTTTTTTTAATAAAAGGTGAGGTCTTAACCAAGCTTAACAGAACAAACACAGAATTGTCAGAGGGTCATTACTTTCTGTACGCCTATTATTTATCCACTCTGACTCTGTGAAAACATGCTCCACGACGAGGAAACAGAAACCAGAAAACCATTAGCTCCTCTCCAGAGGGCTAATGCAAAGCTGGGGGGAATAAATCTTCTGGGAACCGGAGAACATGTTTCATTTATGCTTTTACAATCGCGTTCGGTCACAGCTAAAGTCTTTTACATTGACAAAATGTAAATAAATGCACATTTCAATGCCAACTCAAGGATATACAGGATTCAGAGATAAAAGGAGTTAAATTATGTGGGAAGGAGCTCACCTAGTTAGCTCCTCCAGTAGCTGGGCATGGTCTGGAGGAAAGAACTTCACAGCAAACCTCAGGATCGTGTGCTTCGGTCCTGTGTGGGGTAGATGAATTTAGAATTTTGTAATAACACAAAATGCACTCAGTTGTTTATTAGGTATAGCTAGATAAAACTGACGCAGCCATCCTCCAAAATAACCATGAAGTCGAATCAACGGCTCTCTTAAAAATGGGTCCAAACTAAAACTAAACATTATAACCTTCATGAATGTAGGTTTATTGTAGGACTGTTGCATTAGTTTTAGCTTCATGTACCTAATAAAGTGACCACTGAGTGTAGGTCTCTGATGGGACTTTGCTTGGTTGCATAAAATACAAGATAGACATTTAGATTCGTCTTGCACCATACACCTCATCAGATAGACAGACAGACAGACAACAGACAATACACAACACCAAATATCTCTGCATTATAAAACAGTAAAGTGCAGTATCATTAGCACCAGTAGGCTATCAATAATAAAGGTGCAACATCATCAGTGACATTTTAGTGACAGTGACATTCTTAACTGATTTGATTCTCCAGATAAAACAGTAGAAAGACACCTTCAAAAATCATGCAAATCATTTAGAAACACTTACGTCTGAGCTGCTTGATAATGGGCTTGATATGGTCTAACCAGACCTGTGGGGAAAAAAAAAAACAATTACAAAAGATGTCACTAAGTAGCTGGTTTTAAGCAATACCAATTCTGAGATGTGTAAGAATAGGCTACATTTTACTTTCATTTTTATCCGCACTCACCATCATCTTTTGATGGTTCTGAAACTCCAAGCCAAAGTAGTCGCCCTCGATGAGGTTCATGTGGGAGCACACCAGGTCAAACAGCACCTTGCCTGAGGCTTTTTGCTGTGATCAAGAGGAAAAGAAATACTGGTTAAAACAACACTTGTCTGTAAAGTAACCATTTATATTGTTAATCTGAACTTTCGTTCTCAGCAACCGTACTTCAGGATAACCCCAGTGATAACACTTTGACACAAAAGAGCAGTGAGAAACTAACTGCTTTGTCGAACTGCCAAACCCTGTGGAAGGTAATGTCATAGAAATAGACGACAACTCAGTCTGTCTAAATTCCTTACCTATCCTTCCCCCTGGCAATCAATAGCACAGTAGGCCACAAAAAGCTATTGCAGCTGGGGGGGGGGGGGGGGGGTTTGGACCTTGTTTTTGATCTGTGTTTTCAGAGCCATTGCTGTCACGGATGATGGACCAGCAGGCCTTTGAGGCTCCCTGACTACTGACTCACTCACCCCACATACAGTACATTAAACACTTTGACGACCGACTTAACCGCCCACTTTTCTGACAAATGCTTACAATGTGACACAAAAACCTCAAAAAGCCACCACAACTTTGGAGCGAGAACGTTCCCATGGAAGGTCAAAGAAAAGTCAGCGATTTCCACTGAAACATGTCTTCTGTTTAGGCGCTCCAATGAGACACAGAGCTGTGTGGGGCACACAACCAGAGTATTTCTGCATGGCTGCTTCCTCGTGACTGGTTTGCACCAGTGTGGAGCGAATCCCAGCTACAGAATGTGTTTATAGTAGCAGGCTTGGATAATGATCCAGGGCTGCGTCTGAGTACGTTTCAAGGAGTTTCTCCTCTACTTTTGCACTAAAGGACAGTGAGTTACTAAGGCACACGCTCCTGCAAGAATTCCCTTCACACAGCTGAACTGTGTTGACATCCTCTTTTCATCTGGCAATAAAGGGGGGGTTCCTGTGTTCCTTAATGCTTAGAGAATAAAAACGTAAGCTCCATCAGCTTAGTGAGAGGGTTTACACTTCCACAACCAAATCCATAATCTTCCCCAAACAAACCTCCCAGCCTCACAGCTTCTCCCCCAAGTCTGCCCTTTCAGTGTGTAACACCACTATCTGTCTCCAGGCTGCCTCATGCCGTGCAGAGGGCATCCCAACACCGAGGACCAGCTGTTTCCATATGGTGATGGCACTGATGAGGGAGGCCACAAGGAGGCTGGAGGGAAAGGGGCATCAGCGACACACACGCACACACACACACACACACACACACACACAGCTTCCAAATAGAGCATGTTTTCTGCAACGATTTCGACAAATGTACTCTGTAGAGGCTGCAGGAACAAGAACAGCAGGGGAAACCGCGCTGAATACAGTGAAGGCTGAAGAGTGTGTCTGCCTCACTGGGGAACTCTCATCTCCAGCCTTATAAATCTGCTGTCAATGTAAAATGACCATGAGCCAAGCAGAGATGGGTAAGGCAGAGGCTGATTAGAGCCAGCGCTTGATTAAATGCAGCTGTTGCAGACCGGAGTTATGGTGCTGCCATTTGACACTGCCGCAGCCGACACAATAGGAGCGCCATCGTTAATGAAGCACAAGTCGCAGAGATTGACTGCCGTCATGACGCAGGCACTCAGAGGACACTATGTAACAGTACTCACTCTAAAGTCTCTGAAGTCTAATTCTAACATCTTACACAACTGAACTCGAAACTCAAAAAACATAAGAACAGCACAAGACCAAAAGAACACAATTAAGTATAAGGGCAGTGGTGTATACAGTCATCATTTCATCGCTATTACATATGATCCATGGGCCTATTTCACAGCAGACATTTTGACTTGTCATGGTAGGAAAAGCACAGGTGTAACTAAAAAGACTAATGATGGCTCTGTTCTATCCAAGTGTCCAGGTAAGTCACGACAGTAAGCCAGCTACACTATATCAAACATTGTTTTGTCACATGAAAAATTGTACAATTTCAGTAAAATGTACCTGAACGACCCTAATCCGAAGCAGCTAAATGCAATTCAGCCAATGGTTATTTTTTTAGTTACACCCGTGCTTTACTTATGGTGACATGTCGAAATGTCTCCAGTACAAAAAAGACCTAATCACTGTTAATATAACAGCACCTTGGCAGTTATCTATGTAGCCACAATGTCTGGACAGGGTGCCTTCAGTGAACTGTTGATACACTATTGATAGCTGGTAATAACTGCCAAATGTTGTCACAATACTAAGGGTCTACCGCCGAGCTAGAAGATGTGTGAGGCAGAGCTTTGAAATAAACGTACAGTGGTAGTTTAGCACAAATATTCATTAAAGCAACTGTAATTATTGGACATATTTAAGTTTGTACCTGATGATGGCATTAAATGAAAAGTTAAGGGATCACTAAAGTTATAACAATTCATCCTGTGGGGAACATTCAATTCTGGACCAGATTTCATGGCAATCCATCCAATGGGATTCAATTGTGAATTGGGATTCAGTTGGGATATTTCAGACTGGACCAAACTTCCGACAACCTACCAACCAACATTGCCATCTTGAACATAAAGTTCTAACTTAAACTGGCTTCTAATTTAAGTTCATTTAGATAGTTGAATGAATCAGCACCTCACAAAGATTTGAAGGCAAAGGATAGTTTACTGTGTCAATTCTACTTGAAAACATGCACTTTTATTTATTAAAAGAGCACCTGCAGCAGAACAGTCTATCCATTTCCCCTTCTAATCTAGACTCAAAACTAAACAACTACAATCATGCAAAAATGTTCGAATTTCCACTGTGACAACTGTTCACAGATGCAGATAGATTGCAAATGCAAGACTGTGCTGCACAATCTCACGACGCAAACGCTGTGACTTCTTCACCCTGACATGCAGCTGACACATGATTTCTCATTCCTCTCCATACATGTCACGCGGCCGCCCCGCCAGCAGAAAGGTTACAGTCTTAAAGAAACATCATGCTCAGCAGCTGACATTTCTTTGATCATGCAATGCCAAGAAAATGTCACCAATCTTCCTTTTTATGACCTCTATCTATAAAAGCACTGGAGCTAGTTTACACAGGAGCAGCCAATGCCTGAGTAAAACGATGCAACCTGATTCGGTCTCTCACTCACTCTCAATCCCAGGCCAGGAAGGGTCTCTCTGGGTTTATTAGGTATAAACATAGGCTCATAGGATGCTACTACCGGTCACATGTGTATGAGGCATGTTCACATTACTACACTGACCTCCACATGCTCCGACTGACAGAGGAAGGCTAAATAAAGATGACAGCGATGCCTACACACATGTCCGCTTGGGTTTCCTCTTCAGGGTAGACCAGGGTACAACCCTCCCCCCCCAACCCCCACCTCTTGTTAGTAAGCTCCTGTCAGCAGGAAAAAAACAAAAAAAAACATAAAGGTCAGGTGTAAAGTAGCTTTGTGTTCTCTCTACTGGTCCCCTCTAGGAGTTGTTGGCATGGTCCACAGTTGCAATAAGCCAAGCCGGGCAGTGCTCACCAAACTCCTCCTGGGGGAGTGTGGTGGGTGGGTGGCATGGGTGGTAAACAGACTGCCAATGCCTTTGGGCTCCAGATAGACAGAGAGAACAAAGGGAATAGTTGAATGGGAGTCTTGTTGGTTGGAGTACAATAGAGGAGGAGTTGATGATGTGTTTTTTTTTTTTTTTATCAAGCCAAGCGGTCAGCCATTTTTGGATCGGACATCAGCAGGGATTTAAAAATTGGATTCCATTTAGTCTTGTATTGTGTCTTGGGCCCGAGCTGGTGCGGTGGCCCCTGCTGGTTCAGTTATACCTCAATAGATAAGGGTGGGAGGTTATCAGCTGTGACATTCAACAGCATCACTGGAAGCTGATCGAGGTGAAACATGAAAGAGACTGTGTAATTTAAAGAACGGAATAAGCAAATGGAGAAGTGGGAAAAGGTCACTTTTGGGAATCTATCTAACTATCTCCAGTGCTCATCTGATAATACAGCAATTATACTTAGCAATATTTTAAAAATATAGAGTTTTCAAGGGATACCAAAAAAACATTCTCAAACTGACTTTTGATGACTAAAAACTGACATCAGGAGATGCATTTTCACCCTTCAATACTTGGCACATGTGAAGTAGGAGCAATGGAAAGCCCCGGGATTGATTTTGGATACTTTTAAGTGAACCGTGGCTCTTCTGATAACACTGCTCAGGGCCGGGCTGAGATTTCAGAACTGCTTACAGTTGAAGGCAGATTCATTACCACACTGAATCCTCCTGGTGCTGTTATTGAAAACACATGTGAAGACTGCACCACTGTCTGTCTTATACTCCCATGGGTTCAGTCGCAATAAAGCCCCCCCCCCCAAAAAAAAGCCATTTAAAGTACCTTAGAGCACATGTAGGCATCTTTGCATGTGCTGTGGTGTCGAGCAGGTATATACAGTGCACTGTAAAGGAAGGGTAGGGCAGAGAGGTCAGTGGCAACTAAAGCTCATTGAGATTCAGGTCATGTGCTGCAGAGGTTCCCAGGGTGACTCGACTACATCGGGAAGCTGACAAAGAGAGAACAGTGGAGGGAGGCAAACCTGCTGATAATCCTGTCAAATTACTCGCATACCCTCACAGCACATACGGAAGCGTGACCATGCATATGTTTGCAGTAGTGTGTTCATAATTAGGACAGCTTTATTATAATTATACCTAAAGTAAATCATGATCCATTGAACCTAGGCCCATACTCAGTAAAAGAACATCCAAAGCACTGTTACGTTTACAAGAAATGCTGAGGAATTACATTACATTAAATACATCTTTTCCCTCATTTGTTTTTTTTTTTCCCCTTTCTTCCGAGCTGCAGATGAAGAATATCTACAACAACAACATTGAAAGGAAAAGTGATGATTGAACTGCCACAGCTGTCAGAATCATTCTGTCACAATAGGCCAGCCTCCAGGCCCCGAGAGGACAACCATGAAAATAATGTCCCCTGGATTCAATAGGGGCTGAAATGGAGGTAGCTCCCCTCAACAGCCACCTCCTCCTCCTCTCTTTGGACATTTTTTGCCTGCCCTCATCAGAGCCTGTCTGGGCTGCTAGAAACATATTGATTTTGCATAAAGAATAATTAAGCGTCCTGTTGTGGCTGTTGTGCTGCTGAATGCCTAACAGCGCATAGCTGTGTGCGTTTGTGCGAGGACCTCCCGCTGTTAATCAGAGCGCCATAAATCAGGAGACAAATCTAACAGTTGTGGGTTTGCATCGTTAGTGTAGACACTAAACAAGCAGCAGCAGAGACTCAACCAAACATGCCAACACGCTTTGCTGTGCTTGCAAATATTAGGTCATGAATGGTATTATGTTGAACATACACTACAACATTTTATCATGTCTGAGCTTAACGTGGAATATCATTAAAAAAAGCAGAGGGCAAGTGCAGGTTTTCAGAGAGCTGGAATTACCAAAAAGATTGGCCTCTTTTTCCTTCATCTGCCTGAATCCCTTTCAGGGCGCTTTCAATTCTGGATCCGTGCTGGTTATTCTCCACAACCACCCAGAGCTGGGATTACTGTCACTTGAAGAGGGGGGGATATGTCACTTCACATTTAGGCAAAAAAAAAAACTTAAGTTTAGCTAAATAAAAGCAGACTGAAAATCTGAATAATACATTTTAAACGGCTATTACAGTATTACCACAGAAAGATATTCAAAAATGAAATGACTTGAAAAGACTTTTCTTCCAAAATCAAATATTCACCACAATGCAAAAACACATCCTTTCTCATCCAGTAGTCCAAAAACTGTACGAGGATGTCTGCTTCCCAAGCACGTGCAAAACTGTAGAATGCTCCCTTTAAAATTCCGTACTAAACGTTTAGAGAAAGTACAAAATTAAGAGCCTAAATTGGCTCTTCATTAGCCTTGCATGCATGTGGCTGCAGCCACTGGATCAGTGATCATCTCTAAGGCAGAAAAAAAAAAATTATAATAGCATGCAAAAAAGGGACATTTTCTAATTAAATATTTGTTTTTTGAAAATATTTTCAGCTATTTTCTAAAAATAGTATATATCATTTTGGAATATGTAGCAAACGAATTGAAGGAAAATGAATAGCAACTATAGTGTCTGTGTAATTTTTGTGTGAAGGGAACCACCACCACCTGCAGAACTAAGATACAGCTGTGAGTACTGTAGAGCACTGTAACTGTGAAAGCAAAGGCAATCAATAGGTTAATTAAGAGCTTAATTAAGTGTAACTGTGAGAGACAACTCCCACAAGGTCAGGCCAAGGAAGAGACCAGCCTTTCATATATAGTCTGACTACAACATATGTCAAAGGGGTCATTTTTAATTATTTGGATTGATTAAACCATCAGTAGACACCAATCAGGCCTTGCTTCACCCTCAGGACAGATGGTTGTGTTACACCAGAGAGCTGCAAAGAGATTATCTAGTGGACAATACAGTAAGGGAAGTACAGCAGGCGGAAGATTACATGTGACATTTGCACACGTGCAGAGGTTAGTCAGAGAGAACAGCAGTCTAAATTCATCTTAAACTGACCACAAAATCAAGAAAATTAGGTAAAACATAAATGCTAACATACGTCCTCATCAGTCTTCTGCATAACAAGCTGGAAAAACTGCAGCAACCCTGAAAAGTCACATCCAATCCACAATCTGTCAAAGTCCAAGCCAAAGCACAAGCCGAGCAGGTATCCAGTTTCATGCATCTATTCCCAGTGAACCAAGCCAGTACACACCAGTATCATTTATGTCTCCAAATTTTAGATCAGTTGTGGGACGGTCATCAGAAATGTAGGCGTCGGTAATTGCGTGGGCACGTTTCTAAACCAACTGTTTCAATATTTAGTTGCCTAATTAAAGTATGTGACACTGCTGAGACTGTAAGGCAATATCAGAAAACTCAAATTAATGTCAGAGTATGCTTAAGAAGCAGAGGAACAGCTGTTGAATTAGCAATCTGGGCACTGGCTCAGACAGATCAGTGACAGGCCAGGTATACTTTACCAATAACTCAAACCCACGCATATTTATCAGATACAAAACAGATGCGACACATTCTTGTGGGAAAATTAATATCCAAGGTATGTTAATTAAGCATAAGTTAACGTACCACACTGCCTGTATAAACAGCAGCTTGCTAATATTGGAGCAGACACACTGATCTACATAATCACTGTGATGCTTACAGTGTGTGTGTGTGTGTGTGTGTTGGAGAGATCAAGAGAGAGAGAGCACAGTATGGGATGTCATTAAGACACGGTGCATAAGCATTAATAGGAACATAATTAATATGTAGAGCCTTGCTTGCCAAATTCAAAGACATTATTAAGACGCAGAAGTAGCAGCTATGACAAACTGAAGAGGTTAGATGCTAAAACGTTAAGACTAGCAAGTGTGATTCAACATTGTGTTCGATTAGGGATAGTTTGGGAGATATGATATATGAAAAAATATAGATTTGCCATACCGTTTTTATCGAGATAGCCAATCCTGTCCATATTTCTTTGTGTATTAGTATATTGTATCAATTAGCACCAGAACTTCTTTCATGGTACCTTGATTAGTCAGGTATTCATAAGCCAAAAACATGGTAGATATGTTATCCTTAAACAGTTTC
The DNA here is from genome assembly GCA_023631565.1 of Gymnocephalus cernua. Taxonomy (NCBI): domain Eukaryota; kingdom Metazoa; phylum Chordata; class Actinopteri; order Perciformes; family Percidae; genus Gymnocephalus; species Gymnocephalus cernua. The sequence continues at coordinate 17,044,722 of CM042434.1, forward strand.
TTTATTGATTATCTCAATATATGTAGTAGGGGTGGGAAAAACATATTAATACAGCATAGTATCAAGCTATATTTTCCGTGTCAATACTGTATCGGTACACGGACGCCAAGTTTTGATCTTTTTTTTTTATCTGTCTACTTGACAATCACATTTTGCAGTAATAAAATTGAAGTAAGATGAACAAACAGAGAACTGTACCTTTTCAGATAAAAACAGATGTTGACAAAGTTTTCAATTTGAAGTTGGAAAAAAGGTAATAAATTACTATGTATTGCAGAATATCACAATATGTTTAAACAGCTAATTATTTCCCTGATTCATTGAAAATAGTTAAAAATGCTTATTATGTGGCATCCCGGTCATTCACCATCTCTCTTCCCTCCATATATTGTCATCTTTCTACTGTCTGCTATCCAATAAAGATAATTATATATAAAAGAAAATAACAAAATGTCCATTATAATTTCTTGAAGCCCATAGTGACATATTCAAATTCCTTTTGTTGTTTTTAGATAAGATATTCAACCTACTATCATATATGACAAAGAAAAATAGCTCACATATTAGGAGCTGGAACCAACCAAACACTGTAATCTTTGCTTGAAAAATGGCAATTACAATTGCTCAATCATCAAATTAGCTGGCAATTAATTTTCAGGCAATTGAATAATGGATTAATCAACTAATTGTTTTGGCATTAAATACTACATATACCACGACAGATGATTTTACTCGAACCCACCCACTCCCAATTAGGGTTGAAACTATTATCATTATTCTCATTTTTTTTTAAATTAATCTCTCAATTATCCCTTCAATGTATTTGATTTATCACAGTCTAACTCACAGTCTGACTCAAATTATGACAAGACGGTTTAACAGACACATGATGGGACATTTGATGTGCAGAACGAAGACAAATACATAGTGTCTGTGCAAAAGAAAACTTGATTGACGGACAACATCACTCTGCTCATGGTTTCTCACTGCGGGAATCTAACTGCTGTCCTGAGACAATATGTGGCATCAACACACTTGCAGCTTCCTGCCTCTACACCTCACTCCAGACCTCCGCTACTTTTGGAGTGGGCCACAATGTGAAGAAGATGAGACTTGGGGAGCTTGTGTTTAAGATAGTCTTTCCAGGGCTGGAGCAACCAGATCTCTGGAAGAATGTAGGGCTGCAACTAACGATTATTTTTCATAGTCGATTAATCTGTTGATTTTTTTCTCGATTAATCGATTAGTTGTTTGGTCTATAAAATGTCATAAAATGGTGAAAAATGTGGATCAGTGTTTCCCAAAAAGCCCAAGATGACGTCCTCAAATGTCTTGTTTTGTCCACAACTCAAAGATATTCAGTTTACTGTCACAGAGGAGAGAATAAACTAGAACATATTCACATTTAAGAGGCTGGGATCAGAGAATTTTGATTTACTCAATTACTCAAACCGACTAATCGTTATAAAAATAATTGGCAATTAATTTAAAAGTTGACAACTAATCGATTAAATGATTAATCATTGCAGCTCTAGAGGAATGTGTTGGTTCTTGGTTCTGTCCTGCCGCATGTTTCCTTCACCATAATCTCCACCAGTGATATATAACGACAGCTGCACATGCTGCTTTACTGGTGAGGCCAATGAATTGGCCTCCTCGAGATTAGCCTTAAACTACTTATCCGTCACTGCCGCAAATCCAGAGGCCCTCTGCCCTGTGATGTAGTCAGTTACTGTTCTGATGATAGCTGTTGTGACCTTACATCAAAAGCCTTGTCAATTATAGACACATTTTATCCACACACACACACACAAAAACATATTTGTATCTCCTTCTGATATATAATAACAATAAGCAAAGCATTGTTAAAATGTATCTACTCGGACTGTAAACTGTGGCATCCATTGGGGCAAAACGTGCATCGACAAGTCCAATTTAGTAGAATATAAGAGGCTAAAAGCAATAAAAACAGACCAAACATATATCCTTTGCTATAATTTTATTTTGTCAATAGCTGCAGAAAAAAACATCACTAGGGATACCCAGAGGCAACAAATCAATAAGTCAAAGATCATATTTAAGCATTTTAATCTTTTTTCACAATGAACCTCTAATTATCACTTGGCCAGTGTGAGGGAGTGCTGGGATTTCCCCGTCAGAATATAGTTGACCTCAGAGCATGCAGATGTAGAGACAAGAGCCTCAGACCAAGGCTGCACTTCCTGCAAACGAGGATTAAGGTCAACAACCAAGAAAGCACTCTCGGTTTAAAAAAAAAAAAAAAGCACCAGTGATGCCGCTGCTATAACTAGTGTACACATGCACATTGAATTCGAAGTAGGTGATCATTATAGCTTGAAAAATACAGTACTGTCTTAGTGTCTCTGGCCACGCTGTGTGAGACAGGAAAAGATTGACCTGCATTGAGAAGTATGCAATTGGGACTCAGACACATTCAGAGGCACTAACCTGAACGGTTTGGTCCAAAAGTCAAGGCACTTTGACAGATAACTTTGAACACAGCATTACACTGCCCATTTTAATGTAGCACAGTTTAAACCTTCAGCCCGCTGCGAGAACCACCCCGTGGCGCCAGCATTAGCGCTCGTTCTCCACAGCGTGAAAAATGTGGACGCTGTCCTGAGGTGAAATCTCACATTTGAGGCGATTCGGTGGAGAACTTGGGCACAAACACAAGCCGGCAAACAAATGTGAGAGCATGCACAGCCTCTGTGAAGGAAGCTGTTGCTCCAAGTCTGCAGGCCACCGGGTCCAGCAGGAATTTAGCCTCAGTGACTACAGAATACCAATTCCTATTCACTGAAAGACCAGTAACCATGGCAACATAAGGGAAATTGTGATTCCTAATCTCTGAGAGAAAAAAAAATATTGAGGAGTCATCTGAAGCTGAAGGGAAGCATGTGGTCGAGGTTAAATAATGAGTAATTATCCTTTTCTTTGAATAATTCTACTGGGTAATGAGCACTCTACTTTTAGAGGCACAGCGTTTAGCTCCATTTCTCCATGTAATAATGTTGCAACTGCTGTGACCATAACCATGGTTTTTGGAGGCTGAAATACATGGGGGGTGCAAACGCCACACCCTGTTAATGGTTTTTATAGCACACTTAAAAACATCTCTATGTGCTACTATGAAATTTGTTTGGCTTGCTAGGATGTAACTACTACCACACACACACACACACACACACACACACACACACACACACACACACACACACACACACACACACACACACAAATCTGGCTCTGGAAATGTGAACACTGGAGTCTTTGACTTTACAGTACAGGCTTCACAGAGACACAAACAACACACTCTGACTATTTTAACAACGCATAAACAATAGATGAGAAGTGAGCATGAGTGTTTCTGAGAGTAAGAGGTTTAAGGCACAAGAACTTCTCCCAAAGTGTTTAGGCCTTAAATGCGAGCCTGGGGTTTTTCTCACCAAGTGAGGTTAGCAAACCAACGCTGGGTGCAACCCAGGCTTTCAGGCGCACAACGCTGGCTCACTTCTTAACCAGGGAAAGATCTCCACGGTAACCTACAGCAGCAGCAGCATGGCTACCCTGCTCTAGATCGGATCACACATGTGTGACAGCGTCTGTCTACTAATATTAGCCGCATGCTGTATATCTACTGTTTGCTGCTGTAATAACCTAATTTCCCTGCAAGTTTTATATTATCATATTAAATACACTGCCATTGATCTGTTAATGCTATATCTGACTGGTTGTGTGTTTTATCAGCACAAAAGAGCAGTATGGGTCTAACAGAGCCACAATCATTGTGCAATTATACTATTGGTTGCTCAGCATAACACTTTCACTCTACTTCTAATAATAATTAGATTTAAACCACATGGTTCACATTTGACTGTGCCGTGTAATCACTTCACTTACATGATTTCAGTGTAATTTCACTAACCAAATATATCTTTATTAGGCTAAATGTTTACGTGCTGTCTCTCCGTTTAAAAAGGAGGTCAACTGAGCGTATGTGAGTGAGCTCGCAGACAACATTTCTGTGTGATGGATTTAAATGAAATAAAGCAAGTGAGTCACACTAAAACCACAAGACCCGTATCTCCGCCTGAATGCAAAAACTAGATGATTAGACAATCGATCTACTACTCTGAAAAAGAGAGACTATGGGCCCTATTTTAGCGATCTAAGCGCACGGCGCGAAGCACCTGGCGCAGGTGCGTTTAGGGCGTGTCCAAATCCACTTTTGTTAGTTTAACGGCGGAAAAAAGGGTCCGTGCGACAGGCGCATGGTTCAAAAAGGGTTGTACTTAGTGTCTTAATTATAACATAGGTGTTTTTTCGGTGTAACACGTAATAAACCAATCAGAGTGTCATCTCCCATTCCCTTTTAAAGCCAGGCGCGTTTGTAGCTTGCCGCATTGCTATTATGATGGCGGATTTGCTAAGCAGGAAGGAGAGATTTTCAGGAGAAGAAACTGATCTGCTCACACGCTTTCACTTCACGCACCAGCAGATCAGTTTCTTCTCCTGAAAATCTCTCCTTCCTGCTTAGCAAATCTGCCATCATAATAGCAATGTGCCAAGCTACAAACATCATATCATAATACTATTCCACATTGTAATATTTTTAATCTTTTGCATAATTGTGTGCTGCTGTGCGTCCCTGTGTGTGAGTAACATGCATAGTGTGCGAGCGCTGTGCACGAGCCTAGGTGCATTTTACTAATGCGCTGTTGAAATAACAATGAAATGGCGTGATCACTTTCCGCTGCCTCAAGATAGCAATACGCCAAGAATGCACCTCCCTGTAAGACCTGCAAAAAGAAGAGACTGCAGCGCGGAGGATAATTAACTAGTTGGGATTTGGTGCTCCAATGTTCACTTTTTTTCTGATGATGCCGGTTTCTTGCTCTTTTCAATATCCGTTTTCTTAATCTGGGCGAAGAAGAAGACTCCTGTTCCTGAAATTTGGATATAATATGTGTGGTCCTCCGTGTTTCCTTCTTCAAACTTGCCGGGGACGGGAAGCGACGATACCCATTAGCAGCAGCTGTGAGTTGAAAACGCGAGCAGCAGTATGTCCTGTATGTCCCTTACCGGCTAACGTAGTTCAAGATGGCGCGTGAATATGGAGCGTCTACCCCAGTTCATGCAAGCGTAAATGTAAAATTTCAAGCCAATAGGAATATTTGAAATTGATGGTGGTGATCAATATTCATAAAAAAGGACAAGATTGTGAAGGGCAATACAAATTTTGATAATCAACAACTACAAATGTTACACACTGGGGCTTTAAACGACGTGGGCGCTGGAAGGGAAATTGACAACTGCATCGGTCTTAAACTAGCAAAGACACTTGCGTCGGGCTTTGCACTGCGCTGCACAGGGTGCAAGATAGGGCCCTATATGTCGAATATGCATGTATACACAAATGAGATAATTCGCAGGAAATCCAATCTTTGCATAGTGTAATGCCATGATCATATTGTGCATCAAATGTTATCATCTAGAACTGCAAGGTGAGCTGCAGTATGTGAATTGAACTGAAGACGTGTCAGCCCTTAACATGGTTGACCCTCTTATTCAACTTCACAAAACAGGAAGGATTAAGGATTAATTATGAGTTTGACAACAGCCTGTTAGAGCTAGCTATTCTACAAGCCCTCTAACGCAGTCATTTGCTGCTGTCGAGAGACTCCAAAGACCTGAAATGCCCAGAACAGACCAACCCCCGCTGTTTGTGTGACAGTGGACGTCCCCTGGGGAACATCCTTTGATATATATTAAGGGGCATTCCCACACTGGCCCCCATTGACACAGCTTTGAATCTTTTAGTGCTGGACCTCACTTATCAATAGAGACAGCTAGAGAAAAGCTCAATAGTTGGGATGCCCAGGCTAAAGCTCAAAGGAGCCCAAACATGCCTGAAGAAAGGAGGAACCCAAAAACAGGACAGATGAAATCTTCTGGTTTGTTATTCTCTATGGTAGCTTATGCAACAGTTCCCACTTTAGGTAGAGAGGCCAATACCTATCCAGCTGGCATATGTGAGCTGTATGTGAGATTTCACTCTTTCACACACACACACACACACACACACACACACACACACACACACACACACACACACACACACACACACACACACACACACACACACACACACACACACACACACACACACACACACACACACACTTTTCGCTTCATTCATCCTCACTCTCCCTCCCACATCTCCTCTACCTACCCAAGAGACCCCAAATTCAATTACTGCCAGGCAGCAGTGGGAGGCAGACTCAGCTGCACAGGTACAGCTGAAAGGAATTCTGATATGCAACATGTCAAGCAAATGCACCATGGGAGTGTCTTTACTGCAGGCAGAGCTACAGCACTGACCGAAAAACAGAGCCGGGATGAAATGCAGCGATTACGGTTTTAGTAATCAAAAAATAACACGAGAAAAGAAGGGCAGCATATGTGGTGCAGCAGCACACCTTTCTAACTGATAAGAACCTTTCATGAGAGGAGAGCAGGGAAGGTGAAGCCAGAGAACCTGGAGTAAAATAAAGCACCACAGGATAAGGATAATCCCATGATATCACACTTCTACTCGGGTCTGACATGTTAATTAGCCCTCTGAATCCCAATGAGACATTCATAATTCATTGAAGAGGGTCAGTGCTGCTGTGAAGCTGCTGAGCAGCTGAGGCCAACTGGTTCCCATGAGGGTTCCCTTTATTTGAGACTAGGAGGACATCACAGAGTCGAGAATGAAGGCTAGCTAGGAGCAGCACCGCTGCCACACCCATCATGCACTGATGTCTACCAACCCTGGTGCTACTAAGTCAGTGGGATACAGCGCCACAGTTCAAGAGCTTAATGAAAGGATCAGCACGCTGTCATCAAAGGGCAACGTTCAATGGAATAATGCATGCGCATGAAAAGTCAGAGGATTCACCTTCATGCGTCTGTCACAAAACCCTACAAAGAGAGCACAGGCTATGTTTGCATTCGCCTCATCCTTCCTTTGTTAATTGACAACACGGGCAGATGGAGTCGACTTCACCGCCGTCTGAACCAAACAAACATGAGTATCTTCCACAAAGAGACATCCATCTTGGTTACCATAGGACAAGACTTATAAAGGCATCACTTTTCTTAAAGCACCTGTGCAGAGAAACAGTATAGAAAGCAGTGCGGCATAATGGTGTCAGACATAACTTGACAGCTTTAGTGACAGCTTTCAGCAGTAGCTCTGTGCGGTCTGTCCTTCCAGGAAACAGCATGAATGATGCAGAGTAAATGTCTTTCTCTATGCAGGATTGTATAAAGATATTATTATTATTATTATTATTATTATTATTACTTAAGCGGTGTTTACAACATGGCTTGCTTGTGGTTTGCTTGTGCTTAATGGAAAATGTAGAGAAGACATTATGAGAGTATTAACCATTTAAAGAATGATCAATTGCTGACATTCCTGCAATATAAATCCCCCAGGCTCCCCTCTAAAAATGTTTTTTTTCAGTTGCAGCATCTCTTATAGGGAATATGTAACAAACATTTTCCAGAGGGAATCACACTGTAATTATGTATCTCACCAGATTTTAGTTTCAATTTTAGCATGATGTTAAAAATATCCTCACAATCTCGGAAAAACTGGGCTGGTGATGAACAAGCATTCATTCACATTATTAATCCAATGTTACCAAAATGCAGTCTGATCTCTCTGCTGTAGACCAGATGAGACCGACAAGAAAACACACTGGCTGTGGTGGATCTGTGGCTGCACACCAACAACCACAAAAGTCAGGGATCCTAGATTGTTGATCTTGTCGATTGTAGATGTTGGGTCTCTTTTACAAGTTCAAGGTAGAATTTATGATAATAATAATAATGATAATACGGTCAAGTTTGCATGTGCACTGCTACAACTTGGAGTGGCAGAAGCTGGATGTTGGAAAATGGTATGCATTTAGATTTTCTGCAAGATTACTTACCGTACTTATTTTCCCGCAGTCTCAATTGCACTTTGTTAAGGTGTACCTGCCTTAGGTCGATGGGAAACTGAGGCATGTCCTGTGCAGTTGGCCTAACATAACTGCAAGGTTACTCGTTGTTGTGATAATAAAGATACTAAAGATCAGCATCACGTCAATACGCAATCCTTTTTGTGTGCTAATTCAACTCTTAAACACAAATATGTATATATATATTTTATATCTCTTTTCTTATGAAATCAAAGGGTCCAGGTACCCCTCGGTATAGATGGAAACGTTTCAATAAATTGATCTGATGAAAATGGCGTTTATCTTTATGACTCAAATTAAATGTCAGTATTCTTAGCCATCAGCAACCACATAAATCCCAGTGTTGCTCGTCTCTCCTGTGTCGCTTATCCTCCACGACCCAATTACATTTCAGGATTTGAGGGAGGAAGATGTCTGTTTGTGGGAAAACAACCACTCCCCCCCCCTAACTCATCCAATTTCATGAGAGAAAGGCAACCAAGGGTTCAGAGTTCATGTGAGGAACATTTGAGAGTATTTTCAGCCAGTGCAAGAATGATGCAAGGCACATGAATGCCACGGTCACATTACTGAACACTTTTGATATTTTCCAGCTTCAATGTGAATCGTTCACCAGTGGAAAATCTGGAAGAAAAAAAAAGACTTTCATCTTTGTTCTGCATGTGTGAGCCTTCAAAACCACAGCACTGGCTCAACAGTAGCACAACACACATCTTCCATTTATATTTTTTTATGGCATCACCAAGCATATGACCCACCCCCAAATCCTCGCCACCCCTAACACAATGCCATCTTTCAGGAAAATTGGGTCAATAAGCAGTGAAACCAAGACGAGCTAATAATCCCTAAAAACGTATTGTCAGTCATATTTTAAGTCACTCAAGGGATTTAAATATGAAAAAGCAACTCGCACACGTACCCTCAGCCTTCAACGAGGTAGGCTGTGTCTCCTGAATATCTTAGTCATAATTGGTGTGCAGCAGCGTATCTCCATGCTAGCACACTACACTCACCTTAATGCTCTGCATGGATACTCCCCCCCCCCCCCAACACACACACACACACACACACACACACACACACACACCCTCCACCACCTCCTCCTCGGCAGATATCAGGGGAAGACAGAACTTTGCAGCATGGCAACCGGCTCAGACGCTCCTCATTCACCTCTATGTGTAGCCATGGCAACCCACACATAGACCAGCATGATTCCATGAGGCCTTTAAAACATGAACTCGTATAGTGTTGAAATTCATAGCGATATATGTTCACAGAGATGTATATCCAGGGATCCAAACTACCACCCCAGAGGGAGTATATACACACACAGCTCAAGGGTTGTGGCAGTCGCGCCAACACGGTGCTTTCTAGCAGCAGAGGGAGGGATGATAAATGACAAATAATTCCTTTCCATGGCAGGAGGCCATGGAGAATAACAGAGAGAATAACAACAGATTAAAGTAGGCTGAAGCATTACTAGTGGGACAGCAGTCTTCAAGAACATAAAAAAGAAATGTTTCTATTTTAAAGCTCCCAAAAGTGAACAAATGTAACGTGTTAGCCGAACAGACAGCAGTGACACACATCAGATGTGTGGATGCTGGTCATTCCCAGCCGTCTTGCTGTATCAAACACTTTCTCAGGTGACATGGGAGATGAAATAAGAAAGGCGCCATTTATCTGTACACTGTCTCTAACAATCCTTTCATTCGCAACTCTCTGTAAAGACCAGCTTACACTAAGAGGGGGGGGGAGGGGAAGATGGTCACCATGTCCTTGCATCTTTCTACCAGTTTGCTCCTTAAACTCCTTTTAAAATGCATTCTCCACAACAGTGGCATACCTACAAATGAACATCTGCATCAGGGGAATGCTATAGTACAGTCATAGCACAGTCAATCTAAATAGATCTCACTGTTACTCGTGCATGACTCATATTAGGAAAGGGGAGTGACAGTAATTGGTTTAGAAAACTCATTGACATGGTGCAAACGGTAGGAGAGTTGGATTTGTTGCTTTGGGCTGCATAGCTGCTGTTCCATCCTCCCGAATGCTGTAACAGCCCAATCAAATCCCATTTGTATTCATATTCTGCCAACGACAGCTCATCAAGAAATGGGTGCCAAATCATCCTCTTTACCCAAATCATTCAGCCACCACGTCTGTCAGTTCTCCCCACTAAAGCACTGTGAGGCTGGGGAAGCAGACCGTGTCCCCACCGCAGCTCCGAGTTTAACAGGATTTAAGACTAGACTGTCTTCCTCCCTCTGAGCTCTGCCTTCATTTACAGTCAACATGTCGTGTTTGAAAATACACGACATGCAACACGAGATACTGAGAACCTTCGGTGGTCTGTAATGTGCCCAAGTTATACAGTATGTGGCTTGCATAACAATAATGCTGACGTGTCTCACCGTGCAGAGGCAATGTTGCAGAAGATGAAAATCCTGAGTTTTTTCGCATACATGTGAGCTTGAATTGCATTATTTATTGTGATGCTGCCAGTAAGCGTTCATGCCGATTATTACAGGATAAATACTTTCTGAATGAAAACATAATTGACACAGATTCATGTTATTAATTGATTGTATTGTATACTAATGACAATAGCATGAATGCCAAGTTTAATAAGCACTCTGCTCAGTAAGCGGAGCATTAGCCAGTCCAATTAATTAAGAAATTGGTATTCAGATTGGTGCTGAACATTTAGTTACAAATGCACCTCTTATAGCTGACGCTGTGTGCAACTCGGCATTGATCCACAAGTGGCAACAGAGCAGAAACATCCCAGCTCCATCTTCCTTCATTTAACAACCATACTGAAGCTGTTTGAGACCGAGCTGAAAGAAACCCTTCATCATGGTTCTACTCATTAAAGTCAGGACCTCATTGCCATTGAGCTGACAACAAGGCACACTGGAGCTGTTCTAATGGCTTCCCATCACAATGAATGGGTGAAAGCATATGTGGGATAGAGTGGCGAGTGGTGGGATGATGGTAAGCCCTATGGACCGGTGTGAGAGTCTCTTACTCTGAAGCATGCAGGTCCTTTCATTTGTGGCATAGCCCTCTTTAGCCTGGGTGGTCCCTGCTGCTGGTTTCCAGCTTTAGTTATGGGAATGGGGAAAATTCTCCCAAAGCATCAGATGCCATGTCTGTGGCCAAAAATAGGTTGAATATCGCTAGTCACAGACATATGTGATTTAATCTCAGATCTCACTCAGTGCACGCCTCTGTCTCTGCTCTTCTGTGAAAATGTTGGACATGGTCTTGATAAACTATGGATCCAGCCATGGGGATGATGCATTGAGATCAGGGACAGCGTGGTCAGCTTCTCAGTGAGAGATTAATTACACCCTGTCACATGAACTCTATAGCTAATACGATTGTGACTCAGTGGGTCGACCTCAGACATGCTTCCTGCCAGGGTGGAGAGAGGGCTTTACATTGCAGGTGTATTTAAGAAGCTCCTAAAGAATAACATAGGCTTCAATGTTTTCTAGTATCTGTAGACAAATCAGTGTTATACGTTATGTAATGATGGAGTATCAGAGGGCGACATTAACGGAGTACAAACACAGCTAGGAGGGGCGTCAAAAAACATCTTTACCCACCGATTTGTAATCTGAAATGATCAAAAGCTAATGCTGAGAGTATCAACACCCCCCACATACAGCTCTGATGCTCCACACCTACTACATGCTGTGAAACAAGACAGTCTACAGCCATGCTAGCAGCTCTGCGAGGATGCACTCACTGGTACAGTGGCACTTTGGGCTTGTTAAAATGTTCTCAGTGACCATGCTGATGCATACTGAATTTTAGCAGGTATAATATTTACCAATGTTCAGCCTAATGTGTTAGCACTAAACACAAAGTAACGATGGGGCTCATGTGAATGCCATTATACTGCATGTGCAAGCATTGGACAAATTAATAATTTGACCTGATGATTAGGCCGGGTAAACCCCGCCCACTCTGCCGGCAATTTGATTTTTTTTTTAAATTTGATTTCAGGCTGGAAACCTGCACGTTTAATTCTCCTGCTTCAGTTCACAATTTTGCGGGAACCAATCACAAACATACAAACGTATCCACCTTGCGCGCTATTGGCAGGTTTAACACGATGACGATAGGGAAGCAACGGCAAGCAGCGTCTTGTTTACATTCATCAAGCCGCCCCGAAGCGCAGCTACCCGTTGACGCCTAATGCCGCTGTCTACCGCTACTGCCGCTACTACGTCACCCGGATCGTTGGTCTGATTGGTTGAAGGACTATCCAATTGCATACAGAGTCATTTGAACTATGCCCGTTGGTCACGCCTCTTGTGCAGAGAAAATCCAGAGCAGACTCCCCAGACCAATGCTCAATCTTAAATATATTGAGCTTGGTCTGGTGATAGCCAGACTACCTGATGATGGCACTAGAGGAAAAGTTAGATGATCACCAAAGTTATTACAATTTATCCTGAGGGGGGCATGAATGTCTGGACCAATCTGGACCATGACAATTTAATCAATAGTTGTTGAGTCATTAGTTTACCTAATGGTGGAGCGAGAGGAAAAGTTAGGGGATCACAGAAGTCATTCAAATCCATCCTCAGGGAACCATGAATCAAACAGTTGTTGAGATATCTTAGTTAGGACTGAAGTGGTGGACCAGCCGAGCGTAGCTAAGAATGTGTTTTACTTGTGCTTGTGTATTCATTTGCTGTAGACTTAATCTGTAATTAGGAAAGCAAAAGTTATATATTGTAATTTAATTGAAGCTGTGCTGGGTAAAGAAATCTCATATGGAAAGCAAATGAAAATGCCAAGAGATGAAGCGGTCTGTAATTAATGAATTCACGATTTCTCTCTGCACAGTAGCCTTTAAAAAGGGGCTGTACCATGACTGTACTGAACAAAGCGATGGCTGGAGAGGACAGACTGCAGTCCTCAGTGGGTTAGAGTGGAAGAACAGAAGTAGTAGTGCAACATGAGAGAGACAGAGTTGTGTCCAAATTTCATATGGTGCTGTGTTGCTAATGTCAGTATCGAATTGGAAGTGGAACATTCCATGTTAGGCTGTATTCTAGCATAGCAGTGAGGTCTGGCTAATGGAGCCTGACTGTTTCCTTCATTCACAGGAATGAGCATGACTCTCCTTTCCCCGCTCTGCCTTCATCATCCCATCCCCCACCTCCTAACCCTTAAATCCATGCAACAATCACACAGGCAACTTCTGCAGAGCCTCTACCAGCCATCAGCAAACATAAGCGTCAAAACATTAGTACAGACAGAGTCAGCGTATGTTAGCCTGAGGACTGCAAGACAGACTGAGGGCTACAGTCTGGATTTCCTGCTCCACTGAACTCTGCATGAGCAAAATGGACTGAGGCAAGATGCCCATTTTAATTAGAAAATAATTCTATAAAACTCCACAGCTATTTTGGTTCAAGTGTTCTTATTAATCAATGCCAGTCGACTGTTGAGGTTTGTTCAACCAAACATCATCAGAATCAACACAAGTGTGTTCACAGCCAGAGCGCTAAGTAGGCCACAGCATGGTATGTGACCCACGAGATGGCTCGGTGGCCCCTTTTTGTTTATCAACCATCTGATATTCTGCCTGCTGAGGTGGAAACTTACCCCTCTGAACCAGAGGAGCAGGAACTGATGCCTTCGGTATCAGTTCCACGGTAAAGTTAGACGTTTTGTTTTCTTAAAGAGACACATAAAAAAAGATTCCTACCTTGAGTCACTCTGACTACAAAAATCACTTAAGATGAACTGCCTCTTCTCGAACTGTATGTTCCTGCTGCGAAATAAACGACGAGATAATTGCTTGACAAATGCGGTTTGTAGACCATGCAGTTATCTCACTTCACTGCTGCAGGGGAGAGATTCATATCAGCAGGATCTGTCTTCTATATACGTATGTACATATGTCTTCTGTATCCTCTATCTCAGTGGGACTAAAAAAAAAAACTGGGATTTTTTGGGATGTAGCCGATGCTAAAGTTAAGCAACTCACTCCGAGCATACAAACATCCTTGTCAGGTCAAATTTTTAAGGAGGCATCGATGCGCTCAAAGGGGACTTATCTTCATTAACCTGACACATATAACGTACCCCTTCTGTCTTTAGAAGCAACACTGAACTAAATGTGAAAACTGGTTGTGCATTGTTTTTGTTTTTTTATAATTTAAAGATAAGAGATCTTTCCACCCTGAATGCGAGCTGAAGGAACTCCTTGCACACCTCTAGGCAAACACAAAATCAAGCCCACTGAGATTTTTATCTCAAGTGCTGACTTGAGATAGAGGACATAATGCATGTTAAATTGAGCATGAATAAAGCTTTCTGTTAGCGGGGGCCTTTTGTAACCGACTTCTCAGCAGCATCTTCAGCTTGTTTCTGTCCGGCATGTCTGCTGCAGTGACAAAAGCGGTTTCTAGCTCACCATCAACTACAGCTCAACTACACCATCATGGGCTGCCTCGTCCAAACAAGAAGGCCAACTTAGTGGAAGAGCCAGGGATATGTATGCATTACTACCGCTATGCAGCCTTTGTCCAAACACACAACAGGCATCTCACTGTAGCGCTTTTTCTTTTCTTTTTTTTTTTTATAATTCTGGGGACAGTGCGGTTGTTTCTTCATCTCTGTATTAAAACTGTATGAAACCTGACAGCAAGTGGAAACAAGAAGATACAGACAGAGAATAAGACCGATTAAACCAAAGCTGCCATATATACAAATCTGACATGAATGTCAAAAACATACAAAACATCAGTGTGTGTATTATTTGGAAGGCGGAGCAATCTTAAACAGTCAGACTTTGGGACACCAAAACTCCATAAAAATCAACTGTATGCTAACAAAACTCTGAGGTTGATATCTCCTTAGAGAGCAGAGTTTTACTGCAGGTTGTACAAAGCCCTTCCTCACCTGCTCTCCCTTGTATCAGATGTAGGCATTACTGGCTACTAGATGACATTTAATTCTGAAAGACTAGTATTGGCAAACTGATTGTTCTAACCTGACAAAAGACAACGCGGCTGTAGCACATTCGCTTGCCGTCTTAAAACAGTATACTAGTTAAAACATCAAGAATCTTGTCTTGTAAAACAAAAACTAACAATGTGTTGATGCCTAACTTAACCAAAAAGTACACAACACATAATGTGGGTTAAATGAGGGCAATCAAACGGGACCTCACTGTGAGAATCTAGGGAGCCTTAAGTATTAAGTACAACACATGATACCACTAGAAAGATTAGCAGTCATGCACAGGGAGCTCCGCCGCCCGCTTTAGGAGCAACATTTACCCATACTGCCTTGGGAAACCGCCAGAAGGACACATCCACCCTGCACAATCACAAACTGTCAGTGAAGCTCAGCAGCTGTAGTGCCGAGCCCCGTTCATACACATTAAACGGGTCCTCTGCGGCTGCTGCTGCTAGTGTCTCGGATTCCCTCCATCACCACTTTTCACTTCCCTCTATCTATTCATCTCGGAACGACTGTGGTCACAGAATGTGGGTTGTTCTTCTATTCTAAGAAAAATAACAGCCTTTTCACTTACTCCACCCTATGTTTCTGCCATTTAAATCAAGGTCCGAGGACACCTTTCCAAAACAGCACAAGTTCAGAGGAATGCTGGGGGGAAAGAGTGTGTACGTCATCATCTTTTCATCGCCTTCAAGGATAATGCTGGCATATTCTATGTTTTTTCTTTCTGTCCACAAATCCCACAAAAATACCAAAACCAACATTAGTCTGTCTCTTAATATGTTCTGACTTACCAAACTACCCTGTCTATAGCAACCCAAGCCCATTGGTTCCTAATGAAGACGTAAATCTGTTTTACATGGGTTACAAACATATAGTTTGATTTTAAAACATAAGGCTCAGTATTTCCCTTAAACAGCTGGGCACTGTAGTTTTTAGCAAACGTTACATCAGCAGGAGTAAATGCTGTATTTGTTGGGGACAATTTTAACTGTGGATTTATACACATTTGGTTAACTAGAGTGTTTACGGCAGCAGGACGTTGAATGTGTGACTGACTCAAAATAAACTACAGCACCTATGTTTATCATAATAAAGGAACATATCATTTAGTGCAACTGTGTGGCTCATTTATGTGGCTAATCATTTTGTTTGATACACTTCGGACAACACTGGAGCTCAGAGGAATATACTATATAACAAAATAAAATAACTACTTGTTAAAATTCACTGCTGGTTTTGACAATTTTTTGACAATAATGTGTTGACAATAAGAAAGATACAGAATATCGACAGCCTTACACTTTAACAGTTTAAAGAATAAAACATATTCCATTTTTGATTGAAGTTTCAAGTTGCAGTATCTGCAAATGATCTGCTTAATGTCTATACATTCAGTTTGTAGAGCTTTAAAATGTCTTTATTTTGCATTGAAAGCATTATTAGCTTATAATGAGACATTCACAATTAGTATCTAATTTTAACTCAACTCATAATCTGTGCAAATGGCTTAGACTTGAATGTCTAAGAGCAGATATCTGTGATGAGAAAGCTAATCCTTTGAATCCTGAAATCATGAATGGAATTCAAATGGCAGCTCTTCTCATTCAAAGACATAAAATAGTATTGTTGTCTCTTTTGTGCAACAGCTTGCTTTCATTACATTAACTAAAGAAAGCACAAGGATTCTCACACGTCATCAACGCACACATTGTGAAATATAATGGAGTCCATGGTTTCCAAAGAATGTTCTGAGAGATTGTCAGGAGGACACAGTGGGGGGGAAATGTATAGTAATAGATGACAGCTGTAGAGTAGGTTTGAGACAGTTTGGGAGATTAGAAAGCGAAGAAATACCACCAAAATGAACTGGAATAGCACCCTGACATAATACAACGATTCCCTCCAGTTTCTTCCATGCATTCAACAACTTAACATCATGCAGTTGCCATGCCAACATGTTTCCAGACTGCTGCTGCTATGATGAAAACGGGAAATGCTTCTTGGCTACTGTGCAATAATTAGGAGTCCCAATCCGACATTAGTATTTCCATCAAGAAATGCGCCTGAGCGAAAAGGCTTTAACAACTCACCGAGATGTCAAAGAGCTCCTCTGTGTCGTCCAACATGCGGACCCTGATGGTGACATGTCGCCCAGGGGGCATGGCCGGGGGTTTGTGGCCGGGGTCCAGCGTACTGATGCCAAGAGTCTCCGGGGCTCCAAGACGCTGCGCTGCTCCAGAGGCCATTGGCTCTGGGTCTGGCTCTGCCATGATGCACTGCAATGCTCACCGTCCAGCCTGCACAGTGAGAAAAGTCAGCATGCAGTCAGTCACCTGCAGCTGTATTCCATACAGTATAAACATAAGATAACGCAATTGAGGAATTACATGTTTTTATCTGAGTTGTGAGAAGCATAAGTAGTGCAAGAGGTAAAATGCAGTGAAAGCATCAGAGCCCAGACGACAGGCTGCACAACCTTCAGTGTCACACTAACACAGTAATTGCAAATGCAGTATTTGCACTCGCCACTAATGGCTGATAATTGTTGCCTGTGGGAGAACCAATTACTGTAAAAAAAAAAAAAAAAAAAAAAAAAAAAAAAGAGAGATCCAAGTATGTTCTTGATTTCAAAGCACAAATCAAGCAGCCCTAATTCGATGTGACAAACGAATCACGAGGCTACAGTGTGAAACCAAAGAGTCAATACAGTCACAAATGATTGGGGGAGTCGTAAAAGCAAGACATTAAGGCCAACGACACACAGACATATAGTTAGTTGGGGTTTAATTGGTCTCAAGGGCATCAAGGCGAATATGTGAGGACACTGTAGGAGATGTGAACTGAATGAGCAGCAAATTTGACTAATCTGAGAGCAAAAGGGTAAAAAACAGTAGAAGAGAACCACTTCCCTACCACACATCCAGCAATGGAGGGTCCTGACTGATATTCAAATCAAAGTGGAGGTGCAGAATCTGGAATAACATGCAGTGTGACTTTGTGTACGTCCCAGGCGGAGGGTTGTGTTTGGACAAAGTCGTGGACTCATTCACTCTGGGTTGACACTTGAGCAGGCTGCTATCCACCACTCATGTATCCACAGCCAGATCCCAGAGGGCCTGCTGTCCTGCTTAATTCTCTCTTCATTGCACATTCCAGCAGGCTGATATCATCCTGAGACCTCACCAAGTGCTTCAACAGAATACAGAGGCCATTGGGCAGTTGTTCAGCCGCCGCAGAGGTTAATGACTGCTGCCAAGTTTAAGTTGAAAGCTGAATAAGGCATTTCAAAAGGAGTGAATAATGTAATCCAGCAGAGTGCATTGGAAAAAAAAAATAGGCCAAGGACAGTGGATACACTAAATTCTGTCTGGCGATAGTCTGCCTGATGCTTCGGAGAAGCATATAAGAAGTTTCCATTCAAACACTGCAGGACTGTAGTTGGAGTGGATTTAATGAATAAAGTAAGATGCCACAAGGCTGACAAGTATGGGCTGCAACTAACGATTGTTTCAATTATTGTTTAAATTGTCATTTATTTTTGCAATTGACAGATTAATCTAGTCTTTAATTGTTAATTGTGAAAAATGTCCGTCACAAATTCCCAAAGCCCCAGCAGACGTCTTTAAAATCGCTTGTCTTTTCTGACCAACAGTCCAAAACACAAAGATAATCCATTTTCAACGATATTAAAACAGGGAAAGCAGCAAATCTTCACATACTGGAACCTGTAACCAGCGAACGCTTGGCATTTTTGCTTGGTGAATGACTTAAACGACTAATCGATTATCAACATTTCTTGGCAATCAATTTTCTGTCGATAAACTTATCAATAAACTGACTGATCATTGCAGCACTACCAGTGGTGGAATGTAACTAAGTATATTTACTCCAGTACTGTACTTAATAACAAATTTGGGGTACTTGCACTTTGCTTGAGTCTTTTCTTTTCATGCCACTTTCTACTTCTACTCCACTACATTTCAGAGGGAAATATTGTACTTTTTACTCCACTACATTAATCAGACAGCTTTAGTTACTAGTTACTTTACAAATTAAGATTTTTGCACACAAAACATATGTAGTTTATAAAATACAATGTTGTATTATAAATAAACTACCCAACATATAATGGCCTATAATACAACTGAAATGATTAGCCGATTAAACACTTAGTTGATTGACAGAACTGTTCTGACAATTTCCAGTTTCTAAAATGTGAGGATTATTTTACTTTTAATACTTTAAGTACATTTTCCTGATGACACTTACATACTTTTACTTAAGTAACATTTTCAATGCAGGATTTTTACTTGTAAGAGTATTTTTACAGTGTGGTATTAGTACTTTTACTTAAAGGATCTAAATACTTCTTGAGCACTACAGACTAACTTGTGTTGTGATAGCTGGTTCCAAAATATCCAGATATCCAACGCTAACCAATCTCCTATCAAGTCTTAATCTGCTCTTGCTTTTTTATATTAGTAAGGAGCAAATAGTTGTTAAACTAAACATCAAATATGTAATCTATCTAATATTTACACATTTGAATGACATGGGATGCTTCTCACTTTCCTTATTTGATAGCTCCTTGCTCCTCGGATGAACTGGACGTTGTTCTGTCCCTCTTTCGTGAAGGCCGTCTCAAAGCTCTTATTCCTGCCCTGAGTACAAGGAGGGAGCATCGAGGAGGGATCAGATAGGGTTGCTAACTTCACCAATACAGCTGACAAATTCATGTGACGCTTTAGAGGAAAGGACGTCTCATCCCTCTAAAACACATTTGCAACTCGTTTCCTCTCTCCTCCCATAATATCCTTGCGTCTCTCCCATGCTTCCTCGGCGGGACGGACCAAGACGGGAGGAAGGGAGGCAAGTGGAGGAGCCAGGGATGCAATTGAAGAACCTGGGATGCAGCCATGTCGATTGAGTTTCAGTTCTTCCCTGTGAATGTATTCGTAACTTTGGTCACTTAGGCTATAGCTTAAAGCTAGAAATAAGGGATTCAAAATGATTTGGATTCCACAAGCACATTCAGGTTTGATAAAATGCCAGTGAACCCCAACCACAAGGGCCAAAGTGTTAAGACAGCATTTTGTCATCATTTGCACCTGTCTGTACATTCATCAGCAGACTAACTCTCCCTTGGGCTGATGGAAACCAGACCAAATGCTGTAACCGGGAGCGTGAATGGAAACAGGCTTTTTTTTTTCTTCAATTCGAGCCCAGTTATTTATGACATTTAATCCTCACACCGTCATCACTCAGTGGCCCTTGCCTTGATTGTTAGCAAGTGTGTCATGCTGAGTCTGTACATTCATGTCTTATATGACCTGCACATGCATGCAAAGTAACCAGACACTCCTCAAACAAAGCACCAGTGAAACAGAAGAGAGTGAAAGGGTAGACAGTGATTATTTCAGCCAACGCGTACCCTCCCCTGCACCAGGGATCATTTATCAACCAGCCATGAGCCTAGGTTTGTGTGTTCCTCTGAATGGGTAACTCGGGTCCAAACAAACACACAAAACAGTCACCAGTTGTACAGCTGGCACCTTGCCACAGTGTGACATAAAGCATAGTCGCCCAGTACAGTGCCAGAGGGAGGGCCATTTACAGACCCCTGGGTGTTTCTAACCCTGCCTTTGAACTTGTTTGCTTGAAATTCCCCACAAGTGTGCAACATGGAGCTGTGACTGCTGGCACATAGTCTCCAGGGTTGTAACAGTGGCTCCTCTGTGTGCAGGGGCACACAGGGGCCCTCAGTGCAGTCCAACACTGCACAGCTGGAAACCTTTAGTGACAGCTGAATGGCCAGAGGCTTGGGCTGATACAGCCAGCTGTCTACCTGAGGCAAGCTCCACAACAAAAAGAGCTCAATTTACTGTGTGTTCTGCAACAGTCACTGATACCTGGGTGTGGCTGGCATTGCATGAATCACAATTAAGTTCCCACTGTATTATTGGAAAGGTTACATGTGTTAGTTAAGTGAAAAGAATGACAACCAACTGCCAGATACATGCATGTTGTAACCAGAGCTCGGCTGCCATTTAAGCCTTTCTTAAAACAGCCTAAATTGTAATTGAGAACATATTGCATAAAATGGTAAAGTCCAAAACTGAGTGAGGTTTTTCCCCCACCTCGCACAGCCTGGTAGTGTCTTCACACCATTAATGTAGGTTAATAGAGCATGCTGTCGTAATCCTCAGGACATTATCAGCCAGCACAGTAGATGTGACATTAATATACCGCCTGGACTCACCTAGACACCTTCTGGAAACTAAGTGACAGTAAAAAAAAAAAAAAAAAAAAATGCACAGCTCCTGATCATTTAAATGTCACACAGAGGCATGAAGCATTACAGCGACGAAACATCAGAGACTGCGGCGTCTGCACACATCCATACATCTAAGGTAGGATCCTATCTGTGCAATGCAACCCACACTGGAGGACAAATAGGACAGTTGCAGGCTGCACGAATGCATTTTATTTTTTTTGTACACACAGTGATAGTTATTTGCCTCCCTCGAAATCCACAGGATCATAAAACAACACGGCAAAAATACTCCCCGGATTTAACCCTAATCTCCTCAAACAAGTTGAATCACTTCCTTTAAGAGCACACAGGGTGAGGACTTGGGCTGCACGATTCTTACCCCTTCTCTCGAAATGCAGGCTTGTCCACACACGTATGTATTTCCAAAGGAGATATGTTACATCCACGTCCAGCGGTAGTGACTAAGAAAAGCCCGGTTAAGTTTTTAGACGTTGCTCGGACCGGAGTAGAGGCTTTCTGCTGTCGCCATGGCGGACGACTGAGTGAGTGAGTCGGGGAAAGACGGGATTACATTGAACCGAGCGGCGGATCCGCTCCCGATGCCTTCCACTTAGACAATGAGGGAGGTGCAGCACCTCCACCTTCTAAGCAGAGCCGTGACACAGAAGAACGGCAGCACCATCTAGCGGTGTCAGCTGGAACAACCATATTCAGATATATACGACGAGCTGTTTGGCTTTGTGATGTGAGCCCTTAAAAATGAAGCAACGTCTGCTTTTGATCCCAGTTGACAGGTTATGGGTTCAATGTAAGGACGTGAGTTATGAGCAGTTAAAATATATATTAATAATAATAATATCATTATATAATAATAATAATATTTTCCCTGTCAGATTTTTTTCCCTTTGGAATATTTTATATGTCTCAACATAAGACTCAACACAATACAGCAATGCAAAACAAGTGTAGGGTAAGTAATGCAAAGTAAAATCTACCAAAAGGGTATATTTATAGAAAATATAAGAGAGAATGCATCAAAATGAAAAATGAAATGCTGTTTCTCATCCCATAAATCATTTGGGGGTTGGGAACCGCTGTTAAAAAAAACAATAATCCTATAAGCATTTCACCCAATAGTGAATTATATAGACTGTTCACAATTCATGTTCTGGCTTATTAAATGTAATAAAATGGGGGGAAAAAATTAAATAAAATATATAATTTCTAGCCTATTCATACTACAGCCTATACTGAGTGACCGTTAACCATTATGTTGCAAAATTAGAGTTAAACCCCTTAACATGCAGGTCAGATCATCTTGTTCCACACTGCCTCTGACAGTGTGTGTGTGTGTGTGTGTGTGTGTGTGTGTGTGTGTGTGTGTGTGTGTGTGTGTGTGTGTGTGTGTGTGTATATATATATATATATATATAACCAAAGCTATATGGTGTTTAAACACTGATCGACATATTCATATAGTTATTTACTGTATTTATTTTAAGCTGTACCATTTTATCCAATGGAAATGTTCTAGATGTATTGTGCATAGTTTTATACACATTAGCCAAAAATAAAAATAAAAACATCCTGACAAATTTGATATTTTTTGGATATTTTATATGTTGGAATAAAAATTCTGTGGGTTTTGCATGAGTTTTTAATAACTGACCCGATTGAATGAATCAGTGGGGTTTATGAGGCTAATTTTATATGCTCTATGTAAGTGTTTATATAACTATTTCTTCTGGCACAACGGTGTAGTTCAGAATTGATTTCAGTTTCCCAGTGAGTATAAACAGTAGAAGTCAGTATGTGAGTCAAGATGCTAAACAATCATGGCAAATACATACAGGAATGTATCAAAGGAATGCAGAGTCTCCTACTAATGTATACATACATAGAAAAACAGATCTATATATTTCAAACAAGTACCTGTCTGGAATAAAACAGACCCTGTCATATTTATATTAAGGAAGTGGGAGTGGGTGGGTATTGTAATACCCTTTAGTCTGTCCCCTCCTGGTTATGTGTACTGTATGTGTGGCCTGTTCATTGTCAGTATAAGAAAGGGTCAGCCATGCAGCAGCATCCCCTGGAGCTGCCAGACTTGCAAACAAAACATATTTACATTACACTGGTCTGATACTGCTTATTTTCACTCTAGGCACTGATGCATGAAATTTGGCATAAAACATGGAAAGGATGGCACACCGAGTCTTCTAGTCTTCTTTCTTTTGCTCTTGGACACTTGCAAAACAGCTGAAAGACACTCTTTGCTTTTGCAGTTTGCAATACTATGTTAGCCTAAAAATCCATTTAAAAAAGTGCATTTTTCACACAGTGTGGTTGAGAGTAGATGACACGAAGCCTGACTTGCCCTCTGATGCTTGTTGGTGACCGATAAAACCACCCAAGACCTTGCCCTTTGTGGTCGTTTTCTGTGTCTTTGTGATAGTTTTGTGTCTCTTTGTGGTCATTTAGTGTTTTATTTGTGGTAGTTTTGGGTGTTCTTTGGAGACACTTCATGGAGGTTCTGGTCCAGGGGCCGCAGGCCTGTACCCAGTAGGCCAAGTTCAGTAATCCATCCATGATACTAACAAGCCGACTAGCTATCCCCAGCCCTGGATGAATCGATCAATCTTTGAAAAGACTATTGTATACATTATATAATTATCAATATGTAGGGCCTTTGCCACCCTATTGCTAAGTGTTAAGTGTGCTTCTCCTGCTCTTTTTTTATGGATAGTGGCCTGGGGCTTTGGCTGGGGCCGAAGCCTCCACATCGCCCACTCTTTCATGTATGGAGCTGCGTACAGGGACAGGGATAAAAGACAAGCAGAGCTTTGGAAAGCTTAAACTGGGATTTTTTTCTTTCTTGTCTCTATTTCATGTCTGCTGCTCGCCCACCTTCTTACTGGCAGGAAGAGAGGTCTCCTACGCCTTGGTGGTGTGGGACTGAAGATGGAGAAATCACACTCAGTGTCTTGGCAGCATCAGAGGACCCCTGGAGGCCCTGATTTGGAACTGAGGCAAAGATGAACATTTCAGCAAGAGCGTGAAAAGGAGTTCCAGCAAGAAAGAGAAAACAGGCAAGATACAATGCTGTTTTGGATTAGTTATGTAAGCAATTAAAGTTGTGCCATGTTCTCCATGATCTCATTTATGTAATAGTAAATAAAATCACGAGTCAACTTCACACTGATCACCATAGGGCGAAGAACCACTTGTACACATATAATTATTATATTCATAGAGTACTATTTATTTATACTATAATATACGATTTCCATTCAGATCACTGTACACTTATATATTAACTCTAGAACTCATTAATTCATATCAGCAAGAAATTAAACATTTTCAAATATATAAGCAGAATTTATGCTTCTCGTTTTCTTCAAAACTACATACTCGAGGATAAGAGGTTCAAATTTAATTAATTAAATTAGATTATTAATTAGCTTCTGGGCCCCTGTTAACCCACACTTCCTCCCACTCTCTGTGCAATGTCTTTCTATCTGGAATACTACCGTCTGTCCCCGGATTTGCTGTGTGGTAATTTCATTAAGCATTAATTCAGGAATTTGCAACATGTAAGCACAGAACTTAAAAAATAAAGCTCTTGAATAGGGCGGCGTTGTGGTAGTTTAGGCAGGCAGGGAACCATTTCATAGTCACAGGTCCTGTTTTAAGATCAGGTAGCAATTCAGGACTCACCTTCAGACCCTTGTCATGGAAGTTGATAGTGCACACAGTAATCGTAAAGCGTTTGGGGACCTTCTGGAGTTTGGAGGCCTCTGGGCTGTTGCCCACTTTGCCCAGTTGATTATCCAGCTGTGGGTCACCTAGGACAGGACAATACTATGGAACACCATGGTCTTTTGGATAAAAGTGTCCAGAAAATGATAACACCTAATACATCCCCGTGACATCCGACACACTCTCCTGTCCACTGATGTATCTGTGTAAACTACTGCATTACAGACATAATCAAAACCCATCAATATCCTTATTTGTAAGCATATGTGAAATGCATCAAAGGTTTGTAGATGTTTTTGTACCCAATGTAGGTGGTGTCATTTTGCCCTCATTATATACATACAAGTAAACTTTTATTCACCTAGAAATACAACTAATGGTTCATTACATGCAGTCACCCACCCCATGTAGCACACAGCTGATAAACACTTTCTAAGTCTAATTACTGTCTTCTTTCATCTTTACAACAGAGTCCACTGTTTAAGTACTGTATGTACATATAGCTGTTAATATTTTTGTACCTCTACACAAGTAAAACATTGAATGCAGGACTTTTACTTCTAACGGAGTATTTCTACGCTGTTGTATAGGTACTTTTACTTGAGTAAAAGATCTGAGTACTTCTTCCACCACTGATGTCTTGGTCTGTTGACATACATGCTCAGTAGCTGTTATGTTTTTTTATCCATGGCACTTTTTAAGAATTTCCATCCACATCATTGGCTTAAAGGTTAAACATTTAAGTTAATTCCTTGACTTTGGAAATAGTATAGTTTTGCAGTAGTTTTAATTTGTTTGCGCAGTTAAGAATTAACAATTTACCTGTCGGAATTCTTTGTTTTTATCACAAGTTATGTAATGAATATACACAGTATCTAGTTTATATAGTATATAGCCTATATTTTATAATACTATTCTATTGCTAAACCTTAAAAAGGTTAATCCTCCAGCAGTCTATTCAACCTGACAGACACCTGAAACACATTTTTCAACGTTTCCACACAATATCCTTCCCTGAGGTATTCACCTTAAGAAAGAATGGATAATGGAAATCAGCCGCCATTACTATTTTTAATCTCTGCAGCAGCTGCATCTCCTGCCCTGTCGCCGTTTCCCCCCCTTCCCAGGGCAGTGTGTGTGTTAACGTGTGACATTTGTGTGACAGGCTGTATGTATATAAATACCAATCATAAACACTTCATTTACATGTCGTTATAGCAGGAATCTGAAATCAGCATCATTTGTATTCATTTTTATGTTTGTTAAATCACATCCCTGATAAGTATTGAACTGTCTTTAATTGAAGTGTGCACTCTTTGCTCTGAGAGTTCCCAAGAGGACATTTTCTCTTCACTGTTTTCAAAACAAGATGGGAAAAATGAGTCTCAGAGTTTAAGAGGCCTCAAATGAGACCAAGACACTTGGGACCCCCAAAACACAAAATGTTAAATTAATTGACGTCTTCAGTGTCAGAAAAAGGTTTAAGATATTTGATACACTACAATCTGAAACATTTCCTCACTAATTAGAGTGTCAATCGTTATCGTCTGCAAGGTGCTATAATAATGCCTGCCTTGAGACATTTTACATCTTGGTGTCTTTCCAGTGTTTGGCAACAGAGGCAACTTTAACATCCCTGAAATGTTCCAGCAGGGTGGAGAGGTGGGGAGTTTTTACAGCTGATCAAGCAGAGGGAGGGAATCTGTTTTGTACAGAGAACCACCATCCAAGGCTCAAGAATGAGGCTTCCTCCCCTTAGAGACAAGCATGGCAAATCTCCTGCAGAGTCCTCCACCTCCACAAGAGAAGGAAACCAGCAGGGGGGAGCCTCATCACATGCTCCATAATACTGAATGTATAAAGGCAGCAGGATTACACTGATTTTATTACTACATTTCTTTTTAAATAAGTTAGGCTAGAAATGATTTCCTGTAGAGATTCTCTGCCTGACCGTATTCAGATGCCCATAAAAAGATTTTGTCAGATGTACTGTATATATTTTGGTAGTGTTTATGAAATACTATTTGTCTTTCATTTTATTGTATTTATATCTCAGTCAGATGAAAGCTCTCATGAGTGGAGCCACACTGTCTTGCCATGTTGCCGTGTGTTTTTCTACTGTGTGTCTTGTCTCACATGTAGGAATACACCAAATCCTTCAGCTGTTGTATAAATCCATGCAATCAGTACTTCAATTTCTAATTTTAGAGGACTACATAATAGCAGCAGATGGCATAGATTTAGGTTCTGGAATCTGCGAGGACAATTTCAGTACAACCGTCAAGAAGTAACTGCGACAAAAACAGAAATATCCCTCAGAGTGATTCTGCATTAAACTGTGAGTTGCTCACATTCAGCTTTTCTCCATCCCTGAAGGGTTGCTTGTAAAATGTGTTTTTGTCTTTTTTGTCAGCTAATCAGGTAGGAAAACTAAGAGGGACAATCTAGAAGGAATTTCTGGCACAACTATACCTTACAATAAGCACATGGAGAAGGAAATATTGTTGAGCCTTTGAAACTGGGAAAACTCACAACATTTTACAAAAGGCACAAAGGATGCAGGAGGCTTCATTGATTCCTTCACTGCTCCAGGGACTGCAGGCTTGGCTACTTTCTAGTAATCTGTTTATATAACAACATGATACTCTATGTGCATTAGTGCTCAATTAAACGTGAAAAACACAATTAAGCTCACTACGAGTCATTCATAATTGCAGATAATAACTTATGCCTTAAAGACAGACTGGTCACCAGACCATATGTGGGAGGTGGATGAAATGACAATAACAACTGTGACATCTGTAAAAGATATTCAATGAATACCTTTGTTGTGTTTTTGTTAGGAGTGGGGAACAAAACAGCGCTTTACAATATGTCTTACTGATATGATTGATTGCAAGTTTTTCCATTAGAATGCATTCTAATGAAATAAAGCATATTGAAATAAATTGACTTATTTTGTATGGGGTTCCTTGTATTATTTATTGAACGTGCTGTAATGTACTGAGCAGAGAGGGGATTATTTCAATTCTAAAGCTTTTTTTGTAAGTGGCTACAAAACATTTACAATTCCTAAATTCAGTTCTTCTAAATTAGAGTGAAGGGTATTTTCATTTCCAGGTTTTGCAGTGGTATTCACACTAAGTAAGTATTCACATTAAGTAAAAGTAGCAATATTACTCAATAAATATACTCAAGTGAAAGTCCTTCAATCAGAATTCTACTTCAAGGAAATGCTTGACATTTCGAGATATAAGAGACATCTGTTGTCACCCAAAATACAATGTTGAACTTTACACTGAAGAAATAGTTCCTATCTGCTATCTCCTATTATGACACAAACACATGTATCCAGTAGAGGAATTTGTCCTTGCTGTTTGCACAGATCATCCCCCCCCCCCCACACACACACACACACTCCTCTGTTACAGCTGCAAATTAGACTGTGAAATTGACAACTCATGTGTTGCCATTTGGTTGCCATGACACCCAGTTATTAGGCCTTCCGACAGTCCTAGCTCGGCTTGTTTGTTCCATCTTCCCCCTCCTGCACATCAACATTGTTTCCGATATAAAAAGGCACAAAACATCAGAGGGGGGTGTTGAGAGTGTGGGCTGAACAGCTAGGCTCTCTCATAGCAGTGGTGACTTCCAACTAAGGTACGGCACAAGCAATACTAATAATCTGTCACCATGTTCAGTCAGCCGTGTTCCAAAATCCTAGAAAAAGAATGCGTTGCCATTAGGGCAAGGGGGATACCTTACACATGACAACATACAGTGTGCTGTTCAAACATTTTCACTATGCTGCCTCATGGTGAAAATGTTTCCTCTAAATGTATAATTTCTCCCACAACACAACACCTCTGTGCTGCACAGGTACAAAAGCCTAATTTTCCACACATTTCAGCCCCCGTCTGGACCACATTGAGACTTTAATGCTCCACTGATCAATGAGACGATTAAAGCAATTTAAAGGCTCCTTTGTTCAGTCTGTGCATTGGAATCTCCTTCATCCTCAAAACTGCTGGGCTGGCAGGGTGTTCCTCTACTCCTCAGGATAACAGCCGCATTAACTCATAGTCCCCTGGATGAAAAGTGCACAGGGCAGACATGGCCTTTTTGTCATGGACTGCTATATCCCACACAGACACCCAAGGGACTGTGCTGCAGTCTGAGAGCGTGGGGGTGGCGGCGTGACTCATGCAGCTCTCCCCCTTTCATCTTGACATTTGACATACTGATGCAGAGGATCTCAGCTGGAACAAACACGGTGTGCTGTGTCACAGCTGCAATGTCTGTGCCTCTGAGCCCTTGGCTTACAGAGCCGACAACAGGTAACAATGAGTCAGCGCCTATTTAATTCAAACACCTACGCTGTGAAACTCAGGGGGTTGTTTTCAAGCAGATTAAATTAATTTTTCCAGTCTGTTCCCCACTGAGAATTCAACATCTCATGACGCTATACCTTCCATTCCTTGAAAGTCATTCTTGCTTTATCTCTGCAAGGACATGCAGAAAAGGCATCTGCACTCTGCACCAGGGATTCAACACAATCTCTAAAATGAGTTGGGAGGCCAACCAAGGAGAAAGGAGAACTGAAAACATAGAGGCTAGTCTTTTTTAATCATCTCTTAAAACCATTTCAGTTTAAATAAAAAAAAATTGTTGTTCCTCACCCTCTCTGACACAAGGGATTAACTCCAAATCCATGTTACCCAAATCTGAAGGGTTTATCAAAAAAAATAAATTTAATGAATACACTTGATTTTATTACTGTGCATTAGGTTATCCTATTTCTTGTAGAATATGTTTTATTTTATGTCACTCTGCAAAGCACATTGTAGCTTGTTTCAGAAAAGTATGACCTCAAATTCTCAAAAGACCCCAAATTACAGGAACTGTAGTTCCAAACACAGGGAATAATTATCACTTAAATCAATGTTAGACTTGCACTATCAATATTTTTTTGACATGATTTAGGCTATACATGTGCCGATGTATCAGAGAGTGGTCAAAACCTGTTGGTGGTTAAAAATAAAATTATTAAAAAAAGGTTAACATAGCCTAGCAATATGTAGACTTACAAGTCGGAAAAGCACAGAAGAAAATAAGCAATTTGGTTATAAAACAAACCTTTAGAGTGCAACAAAGAGCGTGTCAGTCCACTCACTTCATTTCACTTAAGCTTGGAAGCCTCAGTCGAGTGTTGAACGCACTTTTATTGTTTAGGTGTCAAATGTAACAGTGTCACCATTCAGAGAGGGAATAAAGAGTAAATGGTCACATAAAAAAATATAAAATCAACAATGAAAATGGTTACACGGGGAAAGTCTGGTTCCCGTGGCAACACAGATGTACAGTTGAGCCAGTGTCCAGATCCAGACGTGTACGTGTTTGGTTTGCACAATTCCACAGCCTATATTTATCTCAAACAATAAGAGTCCTTTTTTGTTTACTAGCCATGCATACAGTTGGCAATTCCACGTGTTGAGTCAGTGTCTTCTTAACAGGAGCTGGCACTTTCGATACAAAATATTTACACTACCATTTATTTTATCATCATCACCTTTGTCGTTACTATTTGTTACTATGGATTTGAATACTCTGAGCACATACGGAATGAGATCAGGATGTTGAAACTCTTGAGCACCTCATTTCATATTGATCGGAGGAGAAAAAGAAAATGTAAAGTAGGACAAATGTTGGCATCTTCACTTTAAATGTCACCCATTCCTGAAAAGAGAGATCGTCTGTAGATATTCAAACACCGAAAAGATAAGAACTTTTTGTCCCATCAGGATGAAGCAATTGGTTATATTACTACTCGGCAATCTGCTGTCAGAGTCTCCCAGAGAGGAAAACGAAATATCACACGATATGTGAAAGACTCTGCTATTGTTTTCTATTGTATCTCAAAGTGAGAAAGTAGGAAAGACATGACTGCACCAATGTTTCGAGAAAGACACTGACTTGTCCACCATTTTCTCTCCCTTGCTTTTTTTAACGACTGGGAAAATAAAAACAATTAAGAAAATGGAGGTGCTTTCAGGTCACCTCTTTGGTTCAGCCCTGTGATGAGTAGAAAAACATCCCACCAACCTCTGCACAAAATAAGCTGGGAGAAACATTGTACATACTGTAAATCAAATACTCCTCAATATTCAAAACAACTGGATCCCAGAAATCTGTTTTGGATTTCAAGTAGGTACTTGCAACCGAGTGATGGTAAAAAAATTTAAATGTGTCTCCTGTATTACAAACATTTGACTTATTTATAACAGACTGTAGAACAACCTAAAGAGTAAAGATCCTGATCTGTGACTGTTTGCTGATGATTTCCCCCCATACTCAAAAAGATCAAAACAAACCCAAACAACAGAAGAGAGTAACATAAGGCGAGGGCATGTTCCTTTTTTTGTCATTTGTCAATTTCTCTTGTGGAAAATTCCAGGCATTCCTCATTCAAAATGTATTCATTACTAACATGTCGTTATTAATAATCATGTCACTGCTGATTTTATGCTCTGTGGAGTAAAATCCATCGCGTTCAACCATGAATTTCTCTTCTGTTTAATTGGCATGTGCATGTGTGTGTGTCTAAGTGTGTGTCTCTCTGCTGCGGGTCAAAGTAGCTTCATCTAAGTAGACTTTTTGCCTGGCCTGTTCCTCGAGGCCCCCGGGGCTATTGTATATTGCAAGAGGAGCAGCATGGGTCATCCTTGTCCGGCTGGGCGGCGTAGTCCATCTGCCGAACGATCTCAGCGAACAGTTCGTCTACCATGGTTTTGCTCTTGGCTGAGGTCTCCATGAACGGGCAGCCCCACTCCTCGGCCAGGGCCTGACCTTCGCTGGACGATACCTCCCTCTCGCTTTCCAGGTCCACCTTGTTCCCCACCAGGATCACAGGAACCTTCTCGTACCTGGGGACAGACACAGACCAACATCGGGTTGTGAGACACATCCATGAAATATACTCAGCCAAAATTGATACTGAACTTACAGTTTACAAAGACAGGAAACTACGCTTTGAGAACTTGGTATTAGCACATGCTTGATGCTTCAAAAGGTTTTGATTGCTCCACTGAATAAAACATCTACACTTAGCACGTGAAAATCCACTATTTAATTATCCATAATCCATTAATTTCACTTTGTATAACAACCTATTGAAACATGACCTTGTCTTCCAATGACAACAATGAACAACCTAGCCTCACATATTCATTTTCTCGACCTGTTTCTCCATGTTCAAGGGAAAGTGCAACAGTCATCAGTCTCCCTGTTGCCTCTCTCCACATGACAAAAAAAGCCTGGCTTTTTCAAAATCACATGTGCAAAACATGGAATGTCCAAATGGAAAGAAAATTATATGTTCAAAGTGTTTCTACTTCGGTGTGCACATGGTCTTTGACTGTGGGAGGAAGCTTTTTACATACTGTAAAGAGCCTGGGCTGCCCCTTCTTGCTTTGAGAAGCTCCATGGCGCTCACCCTGTCTCATGTAAACACCAAGTCTAAAGCCTGACCCAGAAGAGAACAGGAAATGAGTAGTGGAGCTCTGACCCCTGAGGGTAGGAAGTGGGCATAATCCTTTGAGCTCTGAACTCTCTGACATGTTGCTGGTGCACAACATGCCACTGTGGAACTGGACTATTTAGTGGACAGCCAGAAGAGACGGCCAGTTAAATTAAATAGGCTACTTCACTATAATTATTAGAAGGAACACCTCTGACACAGTTTCACCAACATAATCACTCCATTGGTTTTTGATATTGGGAAACATGGTGGGCCTCTAAGGCGGCTCGTACCCATCAAAAGAGATAACGAAGATCAAAAACATCAGAGAGATAGCTGATCATGCGTATCCTCATCCTCTTGTAAACAACAGACTGTTATTTCTTTCATCCTTATCTGTGTGTGAGGCTGGCAAGGGAGCGCTTTCCATCTGTTGGACCCATCTTTTGAACCAAGTTTAAAATGTCTCTGTCCACTGAACTACATCGTAAAATCTAACAGAGTCATGCATCCAAACACCCATCAACTATCATTAGGGTTTTCAAATGCTGCCCTTGCTCTATGAAATATACATGCTTCTAAATTATTTATAGGAGAGACAAAAACATCATTGATTGCTATGGTAACAGGTATACAAGGAATTGACTAATGCTGGAGAGATGAAGAGACCGCAGAAGAAGCAACT
The DNA here is from genome assembly GCA_023631565.1 of Gymnocephalus cernua. Classification (NCBI taxonomy): domain Eukaryota; kingdom Metazoa; phylum Chordata; class Actinopteri; order Perciformes; family Percidae; genus Gymnocephalus; species Gymnocephalus cernua. Next base: position 17,077,997 of record CM042434.1, read on the forward strand.
GTAATAATGTCCTAAGCCGAGCAGCCTGAGAAACTCTCAGAGGCCAGGGGCTGCAGGTTTCAGCGTTAAATAAGCTTAAACTTTCAGAGAACAGGGAGCCGACTTTGATCTACTCATGAATACTTCATCCAGAGTGAACTTTAATCTCAACTATCCTGTTCTGTTCCCAGGATCGGCCAAGAGGAACTACCAGGATTTAAGAGACGATCTTAGAAGTCGGTCGATGTGTAACCAAGAGCGTGATAGTGTTCTATGAGCTCGGAGGGAACTTGAATGAGAAATTACAGATTACGTTTCTCAACTTTAACATGCAGTGTACAGTGCATAGGTCTCATTCACTGCATTCCTGGTGTCAATAAAAACAGCCAAGGCCATTATTTGCCTGAGAATTTTTTCGGCCCACATTTCAATGGTGGTACAGTAGGCAGCTCTTGCCTTGAACTTTAAATTCCCACCTTCACGGAAAAATCCTAAACATAGTTGTGGGTGAGCAGTTTGAAAGGCAAAACCTTTACTTTTATAGCTGCACTCGTTTAGGAGTGTAGTCGGGGTAATGGTGCCATTTGGGTGTCTGTTCTGCCCCAGGCTGTGGGTTTGGCTCAAATCTCCTGCTGTAAATCTCTCATGGAGGCCAATGGAAAGCCAACTATCTTATATAGTATCTACCATTACAGGCTGTTTCATTTCCTGACCCAATTATTACTTGCTCCATAAAAACTGTTCAGTATGTTTAGTACCTGAGCTCTGTGTATGGATTCAAGTTCCTTAAATGTAAGTATTACCATCACTATCAAATAGTTTTTTTCTTTTGTTTTGTGTAACACCCAGATCAGTGGATATAGATTTCAATCAACTTACATACAGTAAAGCTGTGATTCTCTTGTCAGAGCTGCCTGCATATCAGAAATCAAATGAAAGAATCATCAGGGATGTCCCAAACAGCAGGGGGAATCCAAGTAAAGTCAGTCTAATTAGGTCATATCAAACACCCCAGTGTGCTGTTTTTTTGTCCATAATGGAGGACTTGACTTGGTCAGCCCTATGCAAGCTATGTAGCTTATTTAGGCCTCATCATAACACAAGTGCAGCACAAAGACATCTGGTACCAAAGCAGTGGGTCTATATATAGTCGTAATAACAGAGGAGGAAATCGGCATTCCCAGGAGGTGTGAGACAGCGGCTGCCACGGATACCGTGGCTCCCAGGGCCTTAACATGAAGGGTGTCGGCCAAGAAAGCAAGGCTTGTCCGTAACACAAAACAAATACAGAGTGGTTTACATGGTTTAGACACAAGCCTCAAAAGACAAATGAATAACTGCTCGTTGTTTGTGCTGTGACACAAACAGCACAAACAACATGTCATGCTTTAGCCTTCAGCTTGTGAGCTTGACGGCGCCCCGCACTGGAGCTGTCTGACTGCAGACACCCATTTGAGCTCCCCCAGACACACCTTATCTATAATGCATGATGCATCAACTCATATAGGGCTCGCTGACAGACGGTGAAACCCAGCGGCCCAAGAGTCTCTGGGTTTGACTCTGGCCAACACCGCCAGGATGAGAGAGGAAACAGGGCATCCTCCGAACTGCCCTTTTGTGGAGGGTCAGTTTAGTCAGTAGACAGCGGCTGAGTCAGAGAGCAGCAGTATGCTCCTTTCTCCAGGCACAGCATAAGGGCAAAGAGAGATTTCTTTCAGAATAGATATCTGGAGAATCTTTGGTAAACACGCCATGACAACCACATTCATTTTGCATGACTTTTTCAAAAGAATAAAAGGGAATTCAGGGATACTACTTAAAATCTCTTTTGTATTCTCCCAAGGGTGTGAAAACAAATTCTCTACTTCCAGTTTCCTTCAAAAAGTTCATGCAATATACTGATGATGGAGAAACTGGCCAAGACATGTCATTGGGGGAAGATAAACGAGTAGTGTACTTGACAGACTGTGTACAGGCTACTCATCCTTGGATCTGATGTATCACAGCAATAATACGGCACACTGCTATCTCCCTGCGGTAATTATACCGTCTGAGACAAATTCCTCCTCTCACTGTACAAGGTACAAGACCTACAATCTGAAAAGCAAAGCTTCAGAAATTTACACTTTTGTATTGTGTTTCCATAAAATATTGGTAAGAAAGGAGAGGAATACACCTCGAAAAGTTTAGTGACTCATTTATAAGTCTGGAAATTATACATTACACTGAGGATATTATTCCAGTGTCGACACTTTCAGCATAATGTCAGAAAGATCTCTACGTGCCGCTTTAGAAATCCCATAAGACTAATTTACAGCACAATGTGTCAGTTTGTTGTTAGTACTTGCTGATGGACAACTTACTTTAGCATGTAGAGGTACATTTTCAAACATTGCATAGTTGGATTAGGACACATACAACTGACTGTTTGGACTCTTCAGGAAATTTTATGAGGATTTGTTTTTAATATCCACTCACTGTATGACTTAACAACGTAATGCTATAAACCACTTTTGCCTTGACAGCTTGTTGGCTGGCTGTTTTCATAATTGCTTGTACTTGTTTTTTTCTCTGTGATTATCCAAGGCAACAGCAAAAGTACAATTCAATTTTTTATAGGATTCTAAAAGAATAGTTCAATGGCTTTTGTCACTAATGGGCTAATAATGTTTAAGTGCAGTACACAGTTTGACATCATCCTTACCCTTTGTGAGAAGCTTTGTGGTAAAGAACTTTACTTAATGAGAGAAATGTTCAGTTTGTAGAATCAGTGAGATACATGCCGTGAGTATAAATATGTTTTGTATGTTTAAAGACACACGTTAGTTGATGGGGCATTCAACCATTCAGCATGTTAAAACAGCAGTGTAGGATCCAGGGTTTTTGGGGCATTACCGAGTCTAGGGGCTAAAGGTCAGGGTATCTTCTATTTAAACTTTGACCATTCTTTTTTAAATGTCTCTTTATGACAGAACAATAATACATTAAGGAGTATCTCTTTATAATGCCAATCTAATACATTGAAACAGGCAGGGTTGCTACATTAGCTCTACTATTGCTTTACTCGCTTTACAACCGCTTATCACTTGAGAAACATCATGGCTCTGTATAATATAATACACATAGTCAGTGTGTTAGAGAACCTGTCAGCATATTCATCCTGCTTAGCACCAACTGCCTGTGAGGTGTCCTACTGTGGCCGCTCCGAGCAAGAGATGTTAACATTCTTTATCAAAAAAGCCTTTTATGTTTACTGTGGATGCTTCAATTTTGTGAGACTGGATGATAAACCTGACTTAGTTCCCAGCTGTTCAATTCACCTAGATTGCTATTATAACTTGGAATAATTTCAGTTGGGCATTGGCTTAACCCTCTTCACTGACAAAGAAGCAGTGTATTTTATTTCCAAAACGATTGACTATCATATCGGGTGAGTAACATTGGTTACAGCTAGGGCTTTCTTGCAAAAATGTGCTTGTTATCGCTAGCTAGTAAGCTAACCCACAACATTTGTCTATAGCAACTCTGTGAGGCTTAGACACATCCGTGCTTTGAGCTACAGTAAATGCTACAAAATCTTAGCACACTCCATCCAATAGTTGCTGAGATATTTCTGTCTGGACCAAAGTGGTGGACCAACCAACCCTAAAGCCATCACTGAACTTTAGCTCAGTTTTTTTGCCCAGTTCTTACAACAGACAAAGATGAAAGAGGATCTTTCTGGGAGCGTTGGGAGACTGTTGCTCCTCCATTTATTGATCTTGATCCTTTTAACCAGTTGGCATATGAACATGTCTAGGAATGATAACTCCAGTTTGTAAGTCTTAGTACAATGCTGAAAGTACACATGCAGTAGTTTATTACAGTACCCTATTTCACCTCTTTCTTCTTCACTGTCATCAGACCTGCTATTTAAATGCTCTGTTAAAGTGCCCATATTATGCTCATTTTCAGGTTCATAATTGTATTTAGAGGTTGTACCAGAATAGATTTACATGGTTTAATTCTCAAAAAACACCATATTGTTGTTGTACTGCACATTGTTGCAGCTCCTCTTTTCAGCTCTGTTCAGGTCTCTGTTTTAGCTACGAGTGAGACATCTCACCTCTATAGCATCTTTGTAGGGATTTGCATATGCGCAGTAGCTAGGTAAGATCACATCAGCTAGCTAGCTTTTTTCTCTAACTTCAAGGCAGGATTGGCCGGGAGACTTCTTCTAAACAGGGCGCACTTCCAACTTTGCGTGGAATACCTGCAGAACAGGGTAAGTAGTAAGTAGTTCTTTTGTAGATTATGGTGATTATGGTGTGTTGTAGCAGTGTTTTGCCATTGAGAACGAGAGGGCTAACCGCTATCATGCTAGCGCTAGCACCTTGTTTTGGCAACTGACGTAAAAAGCCCTGCCGAATTTTGAACAGCTCATCCGGAGACAGGATACATTCAGAAACCAGTATCTCTGGGTGGCCTCTAGCTCACCCAGTAAGAGCGTTCGCCCCATGTTGGCTGAATCCTGCAGCAGCGCAGGATTCAAATCCGACCTGCAGCACTTTGCTGTGTGTCATTCCCCATCTCTCTCCCCCTTTCATGTCTATCCACTATAAAATAAAAGGGAAAAGACCCAAAAAAATGATCTTAAAAAAATAGAAACCAGTATCTCACTCAGAACAGCATGGATTTGTTTGTTTTTTTTCCCAAGTTTGTATGCGTGTGGAAGTACCAGAGATACAAAATAACACCCCAAATCCCAGAAAACGTGATTTGTTTTTCATAATATGGGCACTTTAAGTCACCAATCACCAAATATTCCTGGTGTAATAGTTAACTGCAGCTGAAGTGAGGAGTGATGAGGTCCCCAGTGGATGCAGGTAGGCCTCGTGTATTCATGTGCACCCATGGGCTCTATGCTAAAGCCACTTAGAGCAGGCACTGATAGATGCTGACAGGGTTCAGAGTAAGAGTGATGCACAGCAGCACCTCTGACCTAAGCGAACGCCAATATGATTGTGACAGGTCACCAGTGACAAAAGTGTATGTGCAGGAACAATCTAAAAGCTGAGGTTAGCATAACAAATTTCCTAAATCCAATAGTTTACCAAAATCAGACTGAGACACCTGTTACTGCTGCAGCTGTGGTCCAAGTTCTACTTGCTACATTTCAACAATCCCTCACTCAATGTTGAAAGAAAATTCTAGAGCTGCTAGATTTTCATTATCGATTCATCTACTGAATATTTTATTGATTAATCGATCGGTCTAATAGTGAAAAATGCCAATCACAACTTCCCAACCCGAGGTGTTCATAATGTCTTGTTTTTGGCCCAAAACTCAAAGGTATTCAGTTAACCATGATACGACAAAGAGAAGCAGCTATTCCTCCCATATGAGAAGCTGGAACCTGAAAAATTGTGTTTTTTTTTATAAATTGCTTTATATATGATTGAAACTATTTATCGATTCTCAAAATATTTGTGGATCCCACCCTTTTACTGATGTTATCATGACTTTCTCTCATCAGTCAGTGCACCTTTTGATGTCTCTATTTTTTATATCTATGTTCTTTTTGATGTCTCAACCTGCAGTACACATGCAGTAGTTTATTACAGTACCCTATTTCACCTCTTTCTTCTTCACTGTCATCAGACCTGCTATTTAAATGCTCTGTTAAAGTGCCCATATTATGCTCATTTTCAGGTTCATAATTGTATTTAGAGGTTGTACCAGAATAGATTTACATGGTTTAATTCTCAAAAAACACCATATTGTTGTTGTACTGCACATTATTGTCTTACTGATGTTATCATGACTTTCTCTCATCAGTCATTGCACTTTGTGTTTTTTTATAAATTGCTTTATATATGATTGAAACTATTTATCGATTCTCAAAATATTTGTGGATCCCACCCTTTTACTGATGTTATCATGACTTTCTCTCATCAGTCAGTGCACCTTTTGATGTCTCTATTTTTTATATCTCTGTTCTTTTTGATGTCTCAACCTGTCTAGTCATCTCCTATTGCATTTACTGATGTCCTACATTTCCCACAATGCCCTTCAACCAGTCTCACGGAACATGCCTGAACTTGTTGCATTTCACCTTTGGGTTTTAAGAGAGCTATAAGCAGGTTTTTTCAGTCCGGAGAGAAAGCAAGCTATTCACCTGTTACCTAAATCATAACATGTTTTGATACTGCATTGCATTATAAGCTATTGTCTGGATTGTCTAGAAGCTCTGCAAATGTCTAACAATGTTTTACAATAGGTTAAGAGTTCAATTTGCAAATATAATCACACGATAATTTGTGATTTATTTGTTAGCATTCTTACCTTCAGCAACAAGAGAAACAATGACTGACACTTGTGATTATGGGTGGTCAAATGTGCTTAGAAATGAATACAGTATGTATTCTTGATAGGTATTGGAGCTATGTTGCCATACATATGTGCCAAATTTTCAAATCACTTTAAATGAAATTATATTAACTGAAAAGTGAAACACAACATCTTTGTTTGTACTGTTGTAGATATGTTTAAGTTTACTACATATATTTACAACCTCAAGAGCACAAGTCACCTTATATATAACTGCTGTCAATAGAAAAGGCTGCAAGCAAACAGCTTTAGTTTGTTCAGACCTCATCTATAACACCCAGTTGAGTTGTGCAAACCTTTTGTGATCTTAAACATTATCTTTTTATGAAATGGATTTTGTTGTTGTTGCAAGGCTAGAAGGAAGATGCTGAGGTCTCTTAACCACAAGTCTGAGAAATCCTTTGATTCATCTTTTCTTTATAACAAATGAAGAGACATTTTGTGAATAACCAAAGAAAATATGCACACTTTCATTCAGAACAAACTCTGGAGAACTGCATACATGATATTGAATTAAAGTAGCCAATTAAACTACTCTACTAATAACTCCACTGTTTCACACGCAATCTAAAGTTTTAACCGTCAAAGCCCACATGAAGCATAAGACTCACTAATGAACTAGGAGTAGCATGTGAAGTGAAGTGTGTATGTGTGTGATGTTTTCGCTACAGAAAATAAATTCTTCTGTGACATTAGAGAGCAGCACTAGACTCGGTGTTAAGTGTGAAATCACATAACGGCCTGGCTACGTCTGCTGTGTGAACGCACACGCACGCACGCGCACGCACACACACACACACACGCACACACACACACACACACACACACACACACACACACACGCACACACACACACACACACACAAGACTGAACATACCTCTCCTCATTCTCAACTCATATGGGGGAAACATGTTGACCTAATTTTTTTCATCCAGAGCCACAGATTTATAGGATTGTTTATAAGGTGCATTTAAAAAAAGCCTAAATCCAATGATGTGACAAAGACTACAGGAAACTTAAAAATACTGGAAAATAAACTGTCACAACAGAGATAGGAAGACAAACTAAAGCCTGGTATGACTACACTGTCCTTGTGCTGAGCATTATCGTAAGTAATTAGCTGTATCAGTACACAGTGTGGGCTTTAAGCTGCACTGCTTTAAATATGCATCTTCATTAGAACAGACTCCTTTCTCTGGAGCCCACTGGACTCGTACATTGACTGTACATCCACTGACACCTGCAATGATTGATGAACCGCACGCAGTCACAGCCCAGTGAGCACTGCCACCAATGATTTAACCAGTAGCATCTATGACATAGTCTATTTAGGCTCTCTCTGGGATATTTAACGTCATGTCACCAGGTGAATGTACAGCACGGTGGGTCTTCACAGTGAGTTGAGTTAAGAAACACCAATGACATGATAGCCCAACCACACAGCTTCAGCTATCCTCTTCTGTGTATCAATCAGCTTACTCCGGTGACCTCATATATCTGGATCATCTGTGTAACAGCGCTCAGACATCAGGCGATTTCATGCTTTCAATTGTGCCGCTCTTCGTAAAGAGCTTGTGCAGCTTGTTAATCAAAAACATGGCTTCTTCTCCTCTGCACGTTAGTGTGTTTACCCCAACCCATACAGAATTTTTGAGCGGTGCTTTCTTGAAGCTCTCTGCAGAGCCTCTGTTGCACTGAATCCTGGGTATCCCCGGCTGGGTGTTTCACAGTGGTTGCAGCATCCGGCACAGTGGGCAGCAGCTTGGCAGATCACAGACAGTGTCTAGCATGTTACGATTGGAGGGCTGGCTGGTCTTCACAGTTCTGATGGACTGAGTGGATCAACACTGTTTCCCTGCTAGTTACTGTCATTCCTAGGATGCAAATGTATGGAACCATTGCAAAAGTCTGCAGAAAACACTGAGGAGATGAGGCTATTCTTAGAGATCACAAATGCTTACTTTTAGAGCTGCTGGGTCTGCAGTGCAAGGGCATTTGCCTACCTACAAGCACCAAAATAGAACAGGCATGTCGTACTGCTCTGTAGTCTGCCCTGAAGATGCACAGCATCTCCATTCAAGCACAGTTCTCAGACCAGGCCTAGGCCCACCGTGAAACTACAGGGCCTGATAGGCCAGCCCTATGTGTTAAGAATAATATCCAAAATTAACAATCTGGACATTATTATTTCCCTGCGCATCATTTCACCCACCTTTTCACTCTTATGATCTGATCCCTCATCGGCTTGATGTCCTGGAAGCTTTGCTGGTTGACAAGGCTATAGACCAGAATGAATCCTTGACCGTTTTTGATGTAAAGGTCCCGCATGGAAGCGAACTGCTCGGTACCAGCGGTGTCAAGGATCTCCAGCACCGAGGGTGAGGAGTCCACCTCGATCTCCTTGCGGTAAAAATCCTCAATAGTGGGGTCGTACTTCTCAATGAACGTCCCGGTAACAAACTGCACAGTGAGGGCGGATTTCCCGACCCCACCGCTGCCCAGGACCACCACTTTATACTCGCGCATCGTGGATTAAATCAAGTCGTAAGGTAACGTTATCAAATCTCCGCGCGTCATTGAAATGAACTCAAAATGTTCCCGCACGAATTACATTCACCATTCGTGTCCCATTTTGAACGGGTTGTCAATAACACAGTCTTGCTCGCCGCTGCTCAGCTATGGCAGAGCACAAAGACTCGGTGCCCCAAGATGGATTTCATTGTAGAAATCCCCCCATGCAGGCCAGACACTGACAGCTATACGGGCATCCGATGACTGCAATTGTCCAAAAATGTGCCCCTGGGAGGAAGAAAATATCGCCCGATGATGTGGTTTTCATCTGCTTAGCTCACCCCTCTGTCTGCATCAGAAAAAAACAAACTTGCTCCATCGAGGACACTGGTAAAACGCTGGCTTATAGCCCCGAACTGCAGGCGCAGTTTTTCAAGCCGGATGTCGCCTCAGGAAAACAGCACCAACTAAAACTATTTCCACACCTAATTAAAGAACTTGCGTCTCTTTGTTTCTTTTTCACCATCTCTGGCATGTCTCCGCTTCCCCCTCGCTTTCCTGTGCAACCCCAGCCGCCATACTCTCGGGTGGAGACCCACGGCCGATGCGTAACCAGCTGGTCCCCGCTCGGCTCCCGTACCGAGGCAGGAAAAAAAAAAAATAAGAAAAAAATAAGAAAAAATTACGGACCCTCCCTCCTCAGACGGATGTGCGAGCGGTCCAACGGCCAGCCTCCGCTCTCTGTAAACCTCACTTGTGCCTGAATGGGAGCCGCTCGGAAGGAGCCAGTCACATTCAGCGGTTGCATTTCCGTTCATGTGTTAAATTTCCCATCATTCGGTTGCCCCAGTGACATCCGAAGAAAGCTCGACCAATCACAGGGGCGGCTCGAGGATGTGTATCCAGGAGGAGGAATATGCACTGGATGCTGTTGCTATGGTAACTCTGCATTTTGTTGCTGCTGTCCAAATTTAAGGATGTATAAAAGCGACCTAACCATAAAGTCAAGAGATTGAATTATTTATTATTGAGTGATCTGTAGCAGTGCATGCTGCATTACCAAGACGTTAACACCTATTTGCTGAATGGAAAATCATTAACTGTAGCTGCACTGTAACTGTATGTCTGGTCTATTCTATTTGTCATTTTATTTCATTAAATCACATTTTTAAAATCTCATTTTAGTTTATCCTAATTTATTTGATTCCTTTTTTTTATAGCACTTTGAATGGCCTGTGTTTAAAATGTGCTATATACAGTACATTAAGATGCCTTGCCAAAAAATTCAATTTCAGGATACAGTCACTTACAAATACATAAAACTTCCACTTTATGGAACAAGTCTTAAAAACATATCGCTGATTTTCTATTTATGGGTTTCTCTACTAGCAATTAATACATTTTAATTGTCTATCCACTAAAAACCAGAATCAACATTTATTTTTTAATTTTAGGGTCTTTATATGACTGGCATTAAAATTATGTAAAAATAAATGTACAGTGCAAAATCAAACAGAGCTCACAGCACGGCATTTACTTGACATTTATTTATTTGCAATATTAGATTTCACACAATTTTGAATTTACAGGAACAAAACTATCCACATGAAATGTTTAATTATGCACAAATAAAATAATGTTCACAAGTAAGTTTAAAAAGAAAGGAGGGACAGTTTATATTCAGGCCAGGATGGAATCAAATGGCATTCGCATATTTCTATCTGGGATATAATTTAACAAGCAATTTAGCCAGTCCTATCAGAATGGTGTTTGGGTTTATTTTACAAACTGTCATTTTGGCTTCAAACTCAAAATGCATGTAGCAATAATTTCAACAAAAATTTCAGTGAAATGCTTTTTTATTTATTAGACTAAATGAAATCCTTAGTTACTGAACAAATACAAACTTAGGAATAGATTAAAGATAAGGCAAAGTTTACAAAAAGCATGTCCTCTCAGTCTGACGGATGAGAAAGTGCTTTAGTCAGTCAGACCAAACATTCTTACTGCCCACATCTTTTTGACTTGGTGACCCAAAGCTCAAACAACCTCCATGTGTGGGTGTATCCATGACAATCAAGCTTTTTGCCAAAAGGTGTAAAACAAACATTTGGCTATATGCCTTTTATTTGCAGGTAAAATAAATAAGGGAACGCATGTCATATATCTAATAACCTAAACTTGAAAAGCAAACATCTTATGAAAAGAAAATGACGGTTCAAACTGCCGCTGAACCATCAACTGCTGACCCCCCCCCCCCTGACTGCAGATTCTCTGAGGGTGGATTATATGTTTGCTGCAAGATGTTAACATGCAGTGAAAACCATATAAAACACAAAAATTCACAATTCAAAATATATTCTCATGCACTGGATCACTTACAGTGTTTCACCATGGCATAATAAAGTAAAATATCTGACGGTACAATCTAATGTGTTATTGTGAGGAGGAAAAACAAAAGCATCCCCTACAAAAATACAGTTTTTAATCACTGCAACTTCAGATTGCCTCAGCAACACATCAAAACAATTAAATGACAAACTATTATTACACTATTATGAAAGTTACTTTTCATAAAATGTGGCCTGTACAATGCACTTTTGTACATTAAAAGCAATTCTATTGCCTTGCTCATACAAAGGTTTGTTGTCCCTCACAGGTGACAAGGCAGTGACAGGGATCAAATGTTTTAAGCTTTTTTTTTTTTTTTTGCTCCAACATTTAAACCCTTGACACAAGACGGCTTATCATAGGCTAATACAACAGATCGAGGCCCTTTGAGGAACCTCCAGCAGAGCTAAAGTCAGTTTAATAAATTACATTCATCATAAAATAGAAGAGAATACATTTTAAAAGCCTTCTTTTCTAATGTTAAACTAGTAAAATATGCAAGTATACTCCTTATATTCCAACCAATAATGTGTCAAACCTTTCATAACGAATGGAGAAAAAAAAAATGTGAACAAATGAAAAATCTCTTGGTGGATTGTCAGGGTTAATCACACAAAATTGTACACACACATTTTCATAGAAAAACAAAAACTTATAGCAGTCACTTGAAAAGACATCAGAAACATTAAAAGGAAAGGTTGATATTTGCACAAGCTGTTTGCAAAACAGGGAACTAAAACTTACATGAAAAATATTCAAGAGAATGTTACATATATGAGTGAAAACTGTTTTTAACATCTGTTTTGTTTTTCACCTAACCAGACACAATACCCACTCTGTCTGCGGTCAGTTTCAAACAAAGACGGGTAATTGCATAATGTGGTAGCAAGCGACTAAACACAACTAAACTTCACCAAACATCTACCTCCTTAAAAGTATTGTACTGTGCATGAAACTAATTCGGAAACACTTGTCATACATTAATCATCTTAAAATTGAAACGAATGAAATTAAGCTTGATATCAACTCTTATACATAGTACACTCATACAAATTTCCTCTGTGAAAATGAATTGAAAAGACTTAATGCACTGACGTAGCATTGCAAGACATTTCTCGGTTAACACTTTACTTGAAGTATCTACATAGGAGTGACATGACTGTGTCATGAACCCTAACCCTACCTCTAACCATAACTTGTCATGACAAAAACCGAATGACCTTACTAAAAGTAGCGTTATGTCATAAACGTTTATGACTTGTTTATAATGTGTATGACACGTTCATGACAGTGTCATGTCACTCTTATGTAGATACCTTCAAGTAAAGTGTAACCCATTTCTCTCTAAATGTAACTTAAGTAGAGTAGATTTAATCAAGTGATTTTTCACACAAAGCCTTTTAAATATGCAGGGATATCCTCATCTGCACAATTCTTCAGGCACTTGTAACATTCAAATAATGCAGTACTGACAACAGACTGTAACATTAAGACTGACAGTTCACACACTACTCAATGTATCCCTGATGGGATTACAGGGACCTTAGTTTGAATTTGAGTGGTAGTCATTCTAACACCCTTTACTGAGTCAATGGCTGTGGAGGCTCTTATTAAACACATGGTTTGCTAAATGTTCATGTTGAACCAGGAGCTGGTTTCACAAAGATATTTTAGACTGGTCTGTAAGGTAAGGCCCGTTCCAACTGTCCACTTAGATTTCTTTGATGCAAGTTAGACAGTCTCACAAAAATAAAGATAGACCTATGTTAAGAGTGACCCTACCACCAGTCAAATTTAGAACTAAGATAATTCCATAGTAACTATCAGTGACACCTGTTGAGCAGTGTTTCCATGGTAACAATCAGTGGCCCCTGCTGACCAGTGTCACCAATCTACAAAAAGGAGGAAATCATGACTCATAATTTATCCGTTTCTAACAATATGGCGGAGCGAGAAATGAGAAGGGGAATCTTCCTAGTACCATGTCCTTGTAACTTTGGAATCAAAACATTTTCTGCTAAGCGAATTGCTGTGGTTACGCGGTCAGTCATTAGTCCTACTTAAGATACTTAAGAACTAGACATCTTTGTGCAGCATATTAATTCAGACATCTGAAATCTGACTGATTAGTTTGACCTGACCCGACCACGGATAAGCGGACGACGATGGATGGATGGATAGTTTGACCTAAGCCATAGTCAAAGTATATCTTTGTGAAACTGACTCCAGTGAAAACCACTTCCAGATACATCAGCGAGTCAACCATCACTGTGACTGATAACCCAAATATTTTGGATTTCTTTTTTTTGATTTATAATAAAGAGGGTAAAACCTAAATGTTTGAATCATTGTTGCTTCACTGCCTTAAAGAAAAAAGTATCTGCAGCAAACATTCTGTATATGCAATACAAAGGCACACCAGGAGGTGGAGCACTGATCCTGTTCTCTGGGGATGACAGGTTATACCATAGATATCTATGGGTTATACAATATAGACGATCTACCCTCAGAACATTTAAAGGAAACTTTCGTAATTTTTACAATGTAGAATTCAAAGTTCAAAGTTAAAATAAGTGTGTTTCACTAGTTTGTTTGAAATAATTAAAGCTGGCACTAGATAAACAATCATTCATGTGAATTTTTTTTTTTTTTTAGTTTACATAACACATTCAAGAAAGGAAAAATAATGCGTTGCTCAATATGTTGAGGATACAATTTAAACAATATAGGACCCCTTTACACCTGGTCTTAACATGTATTGTTTTCAGATTAGATCTGTCATGCTCATCCTTTCCTCTTGTACTATTTACATAATTTAAAACTGTCAAGTGAACAACATTTCAGCTTGTTTCAAAATCAGTTAACATTAGGTGTTACTACTGTACCTGCACTGCCTGTTTTTGTTTGATTTCCATGTGTTTCCTGGTTGGATTTGTTCAGAAAACTTATTTTTTTTTCTTTTGAGGCTCCTATATGTGAACTGGAGATGCATTGCATTTCAGATGATTAAGAGGCTAAATGCACCTCTGACCTCTGTCAGAACTGTCTTAGGAAATAGAAACCAGGATATTATGCAAACTACTGAGGAGGCATGTTAATGCAGGTGCAAAGGTGCGTGCATACAATAATCTTCTGTGACACTTATCTTACTCAGTATAATCCTAGTAATTGAGCTATGTAATTTATTAAGTAATGTCTACAACCTTTTCTTCAGTGATGTTATCAGCATGGAGATTGTTGTAGGTAGCGTGTGGTGTTAACAGAATATTTACAGAGCAGCTGTTTGGCGTCTTTAACAGCAGCAACACGGCACTGACTTCTGTTTCTGGTGGTTACTTGAGGATGATCTGTTTCAGGGGCAAGAGACAGTCACTTAGTGGTCGCAGGCAATAAAAAATATACTTGGTCCAAATGTGTGTTTTTGTTACATGACAAAAGTGCTCATCAAGAATGATCATTGTGATGGATATACAATTGATAACATGAAATGAAAAAAACTACCTTAAACCCCTTCAAATCTTGATATTGGTTGTAATTTCCCTTAGGTCTTTAACTTTATAACTTGCCACAACTTATGACAGTTTTCATAGCTGTACCATTACATCAAATTGAATATATTGCACAAGTATATTATACATAATGTTATACACATTTCCCCCAAACTCTGCCTATTGTGTAACATTGGATAACTTAACTGCAATCTAAAGTGTTGTGTAACACTCAGCTGCACATGCATTTGTAAAGATGTTTTATATGTGTGCATATGACACTACACATATGGAACAAATGTCTGAACTAAGAAAGGAAAACGGTTAACAAAGTAATTAATATTAATATTTTACAATGACTCCTCTACAATCTCCAGCCATCAAAACGTCAAACGTTTTAGTCTGCGAGGCTAAAATTACCAAAATATAAATAAAATAAATCTCAAAGTCAAAAAATGACAGATTATACACGTACACAGCGGGGCAACTTGAGTCTGGAGGAAATGGCAAAATGACAAGTTGCCAGAAATTAAAGCCTCCAACCGGAATTTGATTAAAGTTGGCTTCAAAATAAAGGGTTAACATGGTGTTTTAAAGAAGTCAATACTTGTGTCATGCTAAAATATGATGTATTATGAGCTTATCCTTAAATATAATATATTTTTGCCGTGGTAAATGCACACATTTGCCTTTGCTTCTCATTTGAATTCTCTACCGTAAGTGTTTTTATTTTGGCAATTTGACACTGGTCAGAACAAGTCATTCAGAGAGAGTTTAAGGGTTAGGGTGAGTAGTATGGCTGTATCGGTAAATGTATTCGTCCAAAACCGTTTCGGTACAGGACGTCCGGTTGGTATGCAACATTGGTTCAGTATGCCCTGTGACCCAAACCCGTTAAAATAGTCTATTATTGTTTACTACTCGCACATGCGGAACAGAAATTCTGAAGCGTGAGTTTTACCCCGAAGGTTTTGGCAGTGTACACTACAGTAGCTGTTGTCTATCAGCTGTAGCGTGCCACACACACTCACACAGCTTAACAGCTCTACTCCTGAAAGATGTCTCATTACGGTTTCACACATAAAAATGAAATCCCAATTAGGGCAGCATATTTTCACAGATGATAATAATATAATTAATGCAATTATTAACATATTATTACAACCAGTATGGCAAGTTCCTAAGCTTTTATTGTAGAGAACATTTTAAACTACATTATTACATATTGAGTAGTGAAATAGACACTGACATGGAACAAAGCAAAAAAAAAAACATGCAATAAAGAATATATGCAACACCACTATTTGCAGATGGAAGACCTCTAAATAAATGATGTCTGTCGTCAGGGAAAGGGGTGAGATGCAGCCTAGTTCAACTAAAGCTCTACAGGTAGATAAAGCTTAATGACAGGCAATGCAAGCAGGGCAATGCTATGCTGATGAAGCAACTCCCCTGATATAAAGATGAAGCACTTATTCAGAGCTCAAGGATTTATGACAGAAAGCTTTAAAAAGGAGCAAACCTGATTGGCTGGTGCTGTTGCTGCGTAGGGGACACTTGTGGCGGGAGTAGTTGCTGCAGAGACAGTAGCAGGCGTAGCACTGTACATCATGGGGACTTTTTCAGGAAGGGAACCATGAAAGCAATGAAAAGGGAGGTGGAGCATTATGGTAACCATAGCAATGTTTTTCTATCTCTTGCCAGGCAAATACAATATGACATTAGCAGCAAGCCATCATTGGGTTAGACCAGCAGATGGCATGTGATCACACAGCAAAGCGAGACAGCAGGGGAGAACATAAAAGGAGAGCTGATAAGAGATACAATTAGGAAATCTGTCCATAATTTGACATCCCAAAAAGAGGTAAAGTAATGCCACCAGATTTGATAAACGTTTTTTTTGTTTTTGTTTTTAAAGATGTTTGAGTTTTAATAATGTAAAACATTTAAGAGTATTAAAAAAACAAGTGAATCTAAGGGATGCTGATCAAATTTCCTAATCCATGGTGTGTGGTACTTCAACAGACAAAATCCCTTAAATTGCTTAAACTAGTATATTCTGTTTGACTACCTGAATTGATGTTTGAGAAAGGATTATTTATATATTACAATACTTGATTATCAAAACAAATATACAAGAAAAGCTCAAATATGTACAGAAATCATCATTTTATGATGTGGTTTTAATGTGGGGCCTGATTGATCAAGACTCAACGGTTTGCTTTCCTGTGCTGGAATAACAAAAAAGCCAGATGAAAGCTTCACTTTTGTTCTCCATTGATATGACACATAGTTTATAAAAGAATAAGGAAGGGACCTACCAATGCCGTTAGTGGGAGTCATGCAGAAGAAAGAACCTGTGTGATTATAAAATGGAAAGACAAATGTTCAACACTGGCATGAGCACACATGGGACATCTTTAGTGTAGTAAGCATACACAAATAAGACCCTTGGTCTTTAGACAGTAAAGATTTAACAGATATGTAGGTTAAAGTAAAGTAAAATACTACATCTTAGTTCTTAAAGGTGCAGTAGGTAAGACTTAAAAATCTAACTTTCTGTCATATTTGCTGAAACTGACCCTATGTTCGAGTAGAACTACATGAAGCAGGTAATTAAAAAACAAATCTGGCTCCTCTGGCACCACCTACAGCCTGTAGTGTGATTTGCAAAAATCCATCGCTCCCTGTTCAGATGCACCAATCAGGGCTAGGGAGGGTGTCTAACTGTGTGTGTCAATCACTGCTCATGCACACACATTCATTCTCCCTTATGGGGGGAGGAGCTTAGGAGACCGTTTTGGGCTTTAGCGGAAAGGGGGGAGGGACTGAGAAGTTGTTGATGTTCAAATTTTTTGGCTAAGTCCTGGATCTTCACAATCCTACCTACGGCACCTTTAAGTCAAGTGACAACAAAAGTGTGTATATCTATGAGCAGTATCTAACCCCAGAAACAAATAATTAAGACACACATGAAATGGAAAAGTGTACGAAATTCCCCCACTTTAGCTTTAAATCCACATCTCGTTTAGAAGCTCACCTGTGGGATAAAATGCCGCAGTGGGCTGCTGCAGCTGTGAGTTGGCTAGAGCCTGTTGGTAGTGCAAAAAACTAGGGCTGAGGAGAGAGCTGGCCCAGTTGCTCTTCTCAAAAGCTGGTCTCTTTGGTAGGGGTACACTGTAGGGATAGCCCTGAAAGGAAACAGGAGGAGACATGACACATGAAAACTTTCTCTTCTCTCTGTTCAGCTACGCTTTAAACACTTATTATTTAGTATTTGTTTACAAAAATGTGGAAAAACGGCAAACACGACTACACAATAAAGGTGACTGTTTTCACAAATCAAGCATGTTTTAGGATTCAAACATGAATGGAATAACCAAAATGTTTAAAACATCTTTCAAATTAAGCACTTAAAGCTACTGATGATGACTGTGTACACAAAGACTATGTGAGACTTGAAGAAGCTTTAAACCACAATGACAAAAATGAAAAGTTGTTACAGTACAATTAATAGCTACAACCCAAGCAAAAGGTGAAAATACCAGGTCTACAGTTGCCTCGAGGGATCGCTTCATTGCTTTGGCAGTCGACTGAGTCTTTTAATAGCAGGCAGCGAGCACATGATGGCAGTGGGCCAATGGGATTCAAGCGTTTAACATACAGGTAACAGCAAGCAGAGGTGCGTCATGGGGGACAGCATTGTGGAAAGGTGAGAAGGGGAAAACAAAAACAAAAATAATCTGAATGTAGTATACCACATAAAACACAATATGCATGCACAGTAACCAAAATAACTGATTAAAGGACACACTAACTAAAGACACCTTCATTAGTAGGTCAAAATGTAGTCAATCAATAGCTTTGGCAACAAAGATTTACAATGATAGGCCACAATCTTGTATTTTTTTACACTGTATATTGATCACTCTAACATTACTCGATCTGAGTTTGTTCATAATAATCAAAACCGCTACCACTACCATGACGCAATCAGTGGTACTATGCACACTGATCTTAGGAAGGGATAACAATGTTATGCACATCAAGCACTGAACATTTTATTGTTAAATGAAAAACGACTTGGTTTTATGAAAGCCAAAGGCAACATCACAAATAAACAGCTGAAATAACTATGTATGCAATGTCATAAAACACAGAATGTGGAGCTCCATTTACTACATTCACACTCGCTTTAGGTGGAATGTCAGTTGCCTCCTCTACTTGTACTGTACACAGCAAAATATAATTGCTTCTGTGAGCTTAAAATACAACCTACATTTCATTTAAACAAAAATATTATGTAAATGTAAGTAACCATAAAAAATGATGTAAATGAAAAGTGACGTAGATGGTCTATGGAGGGTAAGGAAGCACATTTTACTGAAGCCAGGTAGCATATAGGCTTTGGCAAGTGAAAGACCGGAACATGCATTATGTTAAAATAAACTTAAGTAAAGTAAGTTAATGTTAAAACTGAAACTAAACCAAGAAACATTTTTAGATGCAAGAATTGGAAAAGGAAATGGCAGAAATAATGAAGCGGAACTGTCAAGTTGGTCCAGAGTACATAACAGATGACTTTGCTCTTTTGTGCACTTTTCCATGCAGGCAGTTATTACAAAGCTTAACCATTACATGAATCTAATATCATCTCATCCTTCTTTGTAATGTTTTGAGATGTCATAACAGGTCTGTTTATATGTGTGGTGTTTGTAAACAGCATTAAAAACAGGAATATGTGTTTAATTATCAGAACAGACAAAAAGCAGATTTTCTATTTATGACTAAAAATCCCTTTAATTTAAATTACAAAGTCTAAGACAGAACTCTTCTCAAACTCTGATGTGTGCCGCCCCAGGGGTGCGTGGGAGAGTTAGGGGGGGGGATGTGTGTGTGTGTGAAGTGCGAGATGTGAGGCAAAGTTGTTCTATAAACACTCCTTGTCTGAGTCATGGCTTGGTCAACAACATTGAAAACAGATGCTCATTCTCAGTCTGAAAATCATCACGTTTTTAAGTTAAGTTTTCTTCAGTACAAAGTAAACGTCTGTATATGGGTACACAGCCACTAATAGCTAATTCAGCATACTTTTAACAGTGAGTAGTACTTCCTGTTTACAAGCAGTTGGGTGGTGGGTGGTGCGCATTGTCTTGATTTTGTCGTAGGGGGGGGGGGGGGGGATTAGAAATCACTAATCTGACCTTAACAATGAATCTAATTGCTGTTTTCCTGCTTTGTTTCACACTTAGACATCAGTTACATATTAAGGGCATATACTAATGCCACTACATTAAGTGTGCCATTATAAATGATAGTATATAAATGTATAGCGCTCCACATTCAGTGATGTCATGGCAAACACAATTACACTAAAAACCACCATATTATTGGCAGAATAATGTGATTTTGTGCAAACTACAACACTTTTCATTGGTGAGAAGGATAAGACTCTCTCTTACCATGGCTGCAGCCTGGGCTGCGACGGCTGTGTGATTGACTTGCTGTTGACTGGATTTGATTTTGGCCTGCAATTGTGCAGGCGGGTGAAAATACTTGCACTTCTCCCTGGAGCAGCGGCTCTTGATGTAGTCCATGCAAACAGTGACAGTGTTATCTGTGGTGTCAATCATTGGGCTGTCACTGGGATGAGCGAAGCGGCAATCTGTCTCCCCTCTTGCACAGTTTCCCCGCTGAAACTCACGGCACACCTGGGAGGAGCAATTATAAAGACAGTGACAAGAATTCAGCATTTTAGCATGTAGCCAGATTATGTCAACCCACAGAACTAATGTATTTTTTCACGTTGTATCACTCCTTGTGATGCATGAATACCTCTAGTTTGTCCGAACGCTGCAGCTTCTGTGAGGGAGAAGAAGAAGAAGAAGAAGAGGAGGAGCTCTGGACCGTGACGGGTGGGCTCCCAGAAACGAGAACCTGGGTGCTGGAGAGGTTGTCTGTTGGGATGAGGCTCATTCCGTGGCTCAAAGGTGTCATGTATGAACCATAACTAAGACCAGTATTTGTGCCCAGTCCCTGTGTAACATGAAATGTTGGCTATGAGGGAAAATGTTACATATTACAAGTGAGACAAGCACCATAACACATAGAAGTTCATTCTTAACAACTACTGAATGAGGACCTTACCACAGGCTGCATGCTGTGTCCTGGGATCATGAGCTGCATCTGTTGGGCAAGCACAGCTGCTGCTGTCTTTTGCTGGATGAGGTTGTTGCGCCCATTTATCTCCAACTGGGTTTTTAAGTGTGAAGGTGGATGAAGATACTTGCAGTTTTCTCTCGAGCATCGGCCCTGTTTTCAGAGAAAATAGAAAAGGCATAAAGAAAGAGATTGCATATTCCTAGAAATATTGTTATTGTTCCTCATCATGAAATGTTACAGTTGTTCTTTGAAACAGTGGCTTTAATTATTGGTCTAAAATGAGATGCAAATGTAATAGACAGGGCTGTAAGGAGCATGATGGTCCAAAGGGAATCAAATGGTGATTTGCTTTATATTTCAACAGTCTGGTTATTAAGCTGAAGTATTACTATCTCATCTTGGACTTTAAAATGAACCTACCAATACAAGTTCTGTCAATCAAGCATTTGTATTTTCCTAATGAGAGGTTAGCTTCCCCTGCCCTTCATATTCAAATCAAGTGTATTAAGTAATTTCACATCATTTGCATTTCTCCCAAGAGATTTATATTATCTGTGGTGAATATCCATATAGGTTTAATGGTCATCAATGTGTCATTAGTCTGGACATACTGTAGCTCTGAGAAAATGCAGTATTATTGGAAAGTATTCTTTTAATGTCTAATGTTTATTTGTGATACAACTTTCTAGTTTACAGTTGAAACAGCTTGAAAGTATGAAATGAAAGTATGCCTTGCATAATACAGTGGCATAGAGGCTCATGCGCCACAGCTATGCAGGGTTAAACTGAGGTCAAAGACTGTCTTGACAGTATCTAGCTGAAGTTGCATTAAGTGATGAATGGGTATGCTCACTTCTCAGCTGTATGAGAGGAGCTAGCCACAGGAAACAGCTCAAGTTTGTGTATCAACAAGACATTCAACTGCTTTAATGGATGTCATGAGATACTAGTTACAATAGCAAAGCATGTGCACATTCTTCTGTTTAATAAAGTTAACTCTGTTAGAAGCAAAATCTATTCTATTGATTCACAAATCACATGTCAATAAAATTCCATCAGTGGACGTAAGTAAGAGGAAAACATAATTTGTTTGGGAAGCACAATCTGGGCAGCTATCTCCATTTCTTTTTTCTTTTTTCATAAATAAAGGCTGAGGGTGAGTACCAGCTACTGAGTTAGTACCAGTTGACATTATGCCAGACGCCATGTCAGTAACAGACATTTGATGGCTCCTCAGACAAAAGCCTATTCATGAAGAGGTCATCACATGACTGCAACAACTGCTAGCTGACAAGCTGTAATTCTAGGTTTCTATTTCTAAAATAAAACTAGGCTTGATAGTTATTTTAATTTACACACTCAGTCCCAATAGGAATTTAACATCTCTATTGTGTATAATTGTTCAGTTTGCTGTTTATTTATGAAAATACACCAAAATTGTGTATGTGAATGTGTAATTTTTTGAGTTGATGTTTTAGCAAAAATCCCTTTATTCTTTCACAAATATGTGCTCATTCATGTGTAATCACTTCCACCAACTAATCAAAGTATTCTCGTAAGCGTAGAATCTGCCATTCAGAATACATGCGAGCGACTCGTGCGAATGACGGCCGCCATGTTGCGCCTCCATGTTTAAAATACATTAGCCAAAGAGGGACATACCTGGAAATTCAAGTTTTGCCTTTCGCGCTTTTACACTCAGTGGCAAAGTGACGAATGTGAGGGGGAGGGGGAGATTACTCGCCGACTGCCAGCAGATTTGATAGGCTGTTGAAGATGGAGGATCACGCATATTCATGAAGACATGTAACGGCCTCGCCAAGGAAGCGAAAAAGAGAATTAAAACGTCAACGCGACAGACAAAACAAGACCAAAGTCAATATTGGAGTGGATTTTCCAGGATGGAAAGAGCTGATGAGGAGCAAGGATTTTAAAAGGGACGCCAAAGTTGCCTGCTTTCTTCTCGACAGAGCTAATTTAAGTTTAATTGAAATGATTGTTCATACTGCTCAGAGAAATATATTAAAAACACAGAAGGTAATATCCAGTTGATTGTCATATACAATTTCACCGCTAGATGGGAGAAATTGTTACACAATGTAGCTTTAAGTCCACAATTTAGTTTTGCCCCTTAGCGTAAATGTACAGTATCTTTCATTATAAAGTTGAATATGTATATTTCCAAATGGTGATGTCCTGATGTTAATATTTTGTCAGAAAAATTGATGTAGGTCAACTCAATAAATGTTGTTTTAACATAAAAGGAATACGGTAGCTACTATGTGTAAGCCTTCGGTCCAAGCCCTTGACCCCTGGGGCACAGAGAAGGCCCTGTCCAGACAAGCTGTGTATAAACTGCCTACAGTAAGGAGATAAGACGATGACTCAACATGAGAATAATCCTGGGGGCAAAGCTGTATTGTGTGGTGATAGTGAATGTGTGAGAGTGGATTAAGGCAGCCTTGGTGTCTCATTCAGGGCAGGAGAATAAACTGGCTGTAATCCAACTGGCTGCCAGAAATATTTTTATAGTCTAGATTAGATAAGTGATGAGGTGCTCTATTTTTGGAAGTGTCATATTACCTATAGTTTTGACATCTTTCTACATGAAACCAGATGTTGGGGCAGCTTAATGTGTGTGTGTGTGTGTGTGTGTGGGGGGGGGGATTTCACCATTGGGTGGGGTTAAGACTTTAAACTGACAGAAGTAATCAAGGATAATGTCCTTCCTCTGTTATTAACACTTACAGGGGAGGAAGAGGAAAGAGTAGAAAGAAAATGTGTTTTCATCCCATACTATACAGTATATGTTTGAACATTGCAACTATGAATGATATCAAGACTGCTTTTCCAAACTCACACCCCGGCTCATGTCATGTTGTTACCACTGGTTAGCTTGGTAGACCTGCATGTTTAACTGTATCTGATGGGACAGGAGATGGAACCTGAATCCCCAAGAGCACTTTGAGTAATCCCAAAAACCTTTCAAAAATATGTAAAAATGTATTTTTGATTTGGTATAATACAATAGAGAAACCACTAACTCAGTGACACGGGTATCATGAAACATTTACCTTAATATGAGGGTGTGCAGTATTTCTTACCTTCAGGGAGTCAAAGCAGGCAACAACTCTCCCATTGTCAACTTGGCAGCTCTTCGGTGGATGAGCAAATTTGCATTCCTCATCACTACGTGAACAGTTTCCTCGCTGAAACTGTCGACAGACTTCCAGAGTTAGCCATTTTGTGTCTCTTACTGAAGACATGTTCAACGCCATGTCCAAAAGGTTATAATCATAAATTATTTTAAGTCAATCTTATTGTGCCTAATACACCAAAAGCTGTAGGTTGGCTCTATGTGCAAAGTCCTCTTTTAAAACAACCTGGTGAGTACTCCATCAACTGTAGCAGAAAGATCAGATGGCTGGTCAATCACGGAGAAATCACCCATCAAAAAGAAACTGCAGATGTATGTTTTTCTGCGACACATTCAAGTGTATATTCCACAAATGATGGTGCGCATAAATATCAGACAAGTCAGGGAAATTTAATTCTCATTCATTCTCAGGTCATATTATGGCTCTATTTAAGCATTTTTAGGTGCTGACGTTGTGCAACGTGGTAGCAGAGGACTTGCA
Source organism: Gymnocephalus cernua (assembly GCA_023631565.1). Classification (NCBI taxonomy): domain Eukaryota; kingdom Metazoa; phylum Chordata; class Actinopteri; order Perciformes; family Percidae; genus Gymnocephalus; species Gymnocephalus cernua. The sequence goes on from CM042434.1 coordinate 17,102,536, forward strand.
GCTGAGGTATCCTGTGTGGATGCCTAATTGAGTCTGGCCTTGAAAAAAGCAAAGGCCAGCAATGTAGACAGACCAACTTCAAGCTGGGGATCTGAAAGACAACAACATGTACAGTATATTACATCATTTGTATCCAAATAAACATTACAATTATGTGCCATTACTCTACAATTGGCACATTTAGAGCTACCATAAACACTAATAGCATATCATGTACTTTCTTCTATTCACTAGAGACCGTTTATTCTCTAGAGTCATCTGTTCTTTAGCAGAGACTAATCGTTTGAGTCATTTCTTAAACACAGCTCCAGTCATTCTCTGGTTACAACTTCTCAAATGTGAGCATTCACTGATTTTGTCTCTTTTATGACACTGTTAACTATTTGGGCTTTTGTACTGCACAAAACAAAACACAGCAAAATTATAGTTTGTTGCAACCAGAACTAGTGACCTGACCAGATCACTAGATCAATAAAACTATGTATGTACTCTGTACTGTAGTGGAAGGCATGTTTCCCTCTTGGTAAACTGACCATTTCCCCTAACTATTTTTGTGATTTTGTGGTTTATTCTACAATAATTCCTCATTATGTTGATCTCTCTCAGTCATTTTGCTTTCTTGCTGCCCTGTGTCTGCACAGTGCACACACACATCTCGAGATGGACATCAAAAGATACATGTATCTTTTGCTAGCCTAATGTTGCTAATGGTAGCTAGTTAATAGATAACACAATGTACAGATGCTCATTATTTTGACAGACCATTCTAAACTTCAGAAATGTTGTGATGGTTGTTGTTGATGCAATATTATGGCTGCACATTCCACAATTTATTTCTCACGGCTGTGCCTCTTCAATAAAAACGTAAGCGAGTTACAAATTCAGAGCCAGTTGTGCTAGTCTGGGCCCGGGTTGTCTGTGTAGCTGGGTGGTGTCATGGCAATCAATCAATCAATAACGGTAGGCCTCTATGAACATTTCCAAAGCTTAAATCCACAGAACCATAAGATGGATGTTATGCTACATTTGTAATACATTTTGTTGATCAGTATCCACTACAGCAGACTGCCAAATAAAACTAAATTTCATCTTCCACACATACTAGATTTTCATCTAACACACATATTCTGTATGCTCTCTCTGCTCACTATAACCTATTTTCCATCACACTGTTACTCCCTACTTGCTAATACTGTGGGGCACTTGGTGCCAAATTGCTACCGTCAGATATGCTGACTCTTGGCCCACCAAAGCACATACAGAATAAAAGGAAAGCAAGACAAAGCTTAAACACACATCATGTTGGGAGTCAAAGACAGGGCGGTATAGCCAGACCAGCCCATTAACTGGTAAAACACACAGGAAGTTGCTGAGCAGGCAGAAAAGGTGGTTAACTTGAGAGCTGAATAAATATTTACCAGAGTTGAGAGGTTTCTCCACTGAGAGCAAGTTACATTGTCTACAAATGTACAGACACAAAAAGGCACAGATTTAGAATAAACTCTGCTGTTGTTAACCCAGATCTTCTGCTATAACAGCCGCTCAGCTTCACTGCATGCTATCCCACAGCATACTGCAGCAAATTCCTCTGGGCGCAAGTCAGGAAACAGAGCACGGAAACCTACCTCTCTCACTTCATGTAGCACTAAAGAACTTCTGTCCCAAACCGAGAATCTTGGTTAGAGAGCAACTTTTCAGCAGGTAACTTGGTAATATAATGACGGCAACAACCGCTTTTAACCCCCTCTTTGTCCTACGGATTCAGTGACCAAAGATTTTCTCTTCACAACAGTAAAAATTGCCTGTCCAACTCTGGCTGAAGCATTTTCAGCCACCCCCCTTCCTGCCTGCATGCCAGCCCCCAGGAAGATCCTCCCAGTCAGATATTGGCCAATAGAAAACCAGGAGCTGATGCACTGTTTGTGCACAGCTTGGAGCTTAGAAGTGACTGAATTCAACACTTATAGTATAAACACAAGAAACAAATGATATATCTACTAACACTGAACAAACCTTTTGCCCCAATTAGGGTATGTTCAGGACACTCATCAATGAGTGTCCTGAACATACTTTACAAAGTACAATTTCTGTAATAGGCCTAAATCAATTGCATTATTTGAACGTCTGCCATTTCAATTGTGTAATTACGACTGCTTAATAAGCCAGGTTTCAATATTGATACCAGAGTACATCAGAGATTTTGTATAAAGTGTATAGATAGACCTGCACCATCATATTTACTGTTGTACCGTCATTCCACTTCTAAAATGTGTGCAATAGAACAAGTGTTAAATGTAAAGTATCATGCAATGTAACTTACTCACCATACAAAATATGGTAATTGTTCATAATACACTTTTGTCTAGCACCTTCACGCACATGAAATATTCAAACCCACTCAATAATCCTAATTAAAAAAATTCTGCTTAGATTTATCATAAATGCATAAATAATTCTTTCATTTCCCATGCATACTGACTTCTGATATGTACAGTAACTTCTCACTCAAAAAGAGTTACATGTGAAATCTAGCATGATAAATCCCAAGATTGACAAGATAAATTCTCAAAATTGACCACAATTGTTGCTGTGTATACAGAATATTTTTACAGTAAAATATTGAGTTAATTACATGATGGTGTGCTGTTTAGCCAGAGCAGTTCATTTAAAACTCTGCCACATCACTACTTTTTTAGTACTGATATTTAAACATTATTTTTTGATACTAAATTAATAAAACTGTTGCGTAGCTTACATTGTATTTTATGAATGACATTAATCTTGGTGATACATTTTTCCAGTTTGAACAGTAGGTAAATCTTTATTGCTGACAGATGCTGCCGTATTCAGTTAATAAGAAGATGCACACATGATATTGCACCACTTGGAGGCAGATTAAAACAATGCTAAAAGCATCTTGCGCAATTGTAATTCTGTTTAAAGCCGTTAGAAAACACTTTAAATTGATTGTGAAGGTTTGTTGTCCATATTTCATGGAAGGGGAAACGTAAATTTCGCTGGTCTGAATATGGATGTCCCGCCCATACCACGTTACTGTAACGTAGCTATACAGTTGTCTCTCAATTAGCAAGCAGCAGAAAATAGGCTAACGTTGCAATACCACGTTACAATGACTGTCACTGACGTTAACGTTGACTGACACTATCGTCTTATTTGTAGTTTGGTACTTCGAGGGGTAGCTAACGTTAGCATGGTTCACGTAGTTAGATTTGCATTCTCATCCTCGGCTACTTTAGCTAGCTAACGTTAATCACGAACAGGCTACTTAGCTAGCAAGCTAAAGACACCGCTGTCATTGGGCTAACGGTATAAAGAACATTACCATTAACGTTTATTAGACCCTACGTTAGCCACACTGTTAGCTAAGAAGTGCACCTGCTTACCTCATCATCACGGATGAACCGCTTCCCAGAAGGAAACAGCAATCACGCACCAGCAAGGACAGACGACACTGCAGTCCAAGTGAACTAACGTTAACGAAAACAAGATGTCAAGCGCTCCCAAAATGTCTGTTTAACAACCCATTTAATTATCGCTCTGTTCGTAGAATTATAGCTCGTTATTTCAACCTCGTTGCTTCATTACTTTACTGTACCGCTGCACAGATTTAAGCAACAAGCTTTTGACAGCTTACTGTACGATCGTCAGTTTAATGTGATGACGGGGTTTTCCAGGGTTCGCTGAGAAGCCTAAAGGCGATCGATAATTGAATATACAGCGTTTGAAATAAAGAGCCGCAAACGACATGCTATGTCACAGTTTTAGATACATTACGTTGCTTTTAACATAATACGTTTTTGGCAAAAAAGAGCTAATTCTATAACTTATATCTCCGATGATCCCCCCTACGAACACAAAGTGGTACGATCCACACGAATGCCAGTAGGCTAAGGGCAAGGGTTTGCTTGTTACCAAGGGAACAACAATAAAACCATGTGAGTTTTTCTGGATTAGTTTAATGAAAACACGCTTTCACTCACAAATATAAACATCTAATTTAGAAGGTAGACTATATTATCTGAATTTGACAAAAATAGTGTGAGCTCAACATTCTGCCTAATAATTAGCTTTTTTAAATTAGTTATAAAATAGCCATGTGTTCTAAATAGAGTTGTGTATGATATCTATATTTGTATAAGAAATAATGGTAATAAAAGGATTTTAAAGAGTTATAATGAACAACCTTTGACTTGTACAATTAGAATAAGAAGCAAAGCAGTAGCCCTGCCTTTTAGGTCTACTCAAGGTCAAATAAGATGGATGCTAACCCAGATACGATCAGTCAGGGAGGGTGAGGGAGGGAGACAGAGGAGGGAGGACGATTTTGCTATTATGTTTAACAATATATTTCTGCGATAAAGAACAATAACCTTCTGTCAGTGCCACTTACATGGAGACATGCTCTGTGGTTTGTGCTGGACATTTCAAAGTAGGCCTATGTGCCTTAGTTGTATGGTAGCTATTTTTTTCTTCTTCTTTGTTTTTCTAACAAATTGTTTGGGTATATTAGGACAGTATTTATAGAGAGCACCTCCTCCTTGTTCGAGTAGATTTAAAGTGGTATAGAAGATATATAGAATAGTCATTTCATACTGTGGCAGTGATGGCTATGCTCCACCTAAATGCCATACAGCAGTCTCTGTGTGCTGAGGATGATGTTAGGAGTGCCTCCGCCTTGCTGTGTACCAGAGGAATGTGAAATCATCACAGGAAACATTTGAGTTTGCTTTGCTGAAGGCTTTGAGTGGCATGTCAACGTTTATTCAGGGGGGAAAAGAATATAATATTAATTTAGTAATTCAAACATGTTATGACCTTTGTGTTCAGCACCTGGCATTAAATCGAAATGATGCATGCACGTTTTTGACGTATAATGGCAAATGTAACATTTTATCCATACTACATGAAACGCACACGCACACACACACACACACACACACACACACACACACACACACACACACACACACACACACACACACACACACACACACACACATACACACACACACACACACACACACACACACACACACACAATGGAGTATGGAGTTATGACTGATTGATTACCTCCCTTTTATATTTTTCCAGGCTTCTTAAGGCAACAGATGAGATTTATCTGACCTGTCATACTGACAGATCACTTCAACAAACTAGAGATGTGGCATCGAGTGCCACAGGGAAAGGTCACCTTATTGCTCCCTTTGAGGAAAATGTCAGTGAGTCAGAGATAAGAACAAAGAGAATGCAGAAATCCATGATTTCATTTCTTTGACCTTATAACCCTGTTTCTTGTTCACATAATAGAGTTATTTAGACTCCATTTAATATTGCTTGGCATCACTATGGCTTTGATAAGTGTCACATTCTGAGTTTCTTTCATGTCACATACACTTTCATGAAACTTCAGTTACTGTAAACTGAACTGTGCATTGTCGATTAACATAGGCTGCTGTACATCACTCAGTCACCTACTTTGAAATGGTACTTACTTGGGAAGTCGCTGCTAATAATTTCGTTCAGGGGAAAATGTATGCCTACTTGTTTTCTATGTACTTGTTGTTATGACACTTCTGATAAAAAAAGATATCCACTAAAGATCTCTTTTACAATTGAAACAACGTTAAACTAGTTTTATCCAGCTTAAAGTCTCTTTCAAAATAACTTTAATCACTGATATGAAGGTACAGTTTTCTGACATTTTATTAATCTCAAATATAAGAACATTGAATGAAAATGAAAATGTAAAGTAGTTGTTGTACTGGACACAGTATACTGTACTTGCAACACATTTAATTGTGGAGAGCAACACTCCCATCTTGTGGTAAACAGAACTAATGCTTACGTTTGAAAAGCAGACCTTTTTGAATATGAGACAGGCTCATTTCTTCTTACATTCATTATTGTTGCTGTAAAAATGTCATAAGGAAAACTGGGGGTTTCTTGAGTGCTTATAGGAATTTACAGTCCATAGATCAGGAGACACAAGATAAGCTGCAATTCTATATTTGGCCTGTAGATGTCAGTCTTCACTAAAATATATTTTCATAAATTGACAAACTCAGAGGCATCATGGGGGGGGGGGGGGGGGTGGGGGGGGCACAGCTGGTTCAGAAACCCAACTGTGAGGTGTTAGTTTTGTGATGCAAGCTATGTCACAATAACCGAGGGTGTACACGGTGGGTAAATTAATGACTTGCATATTGAAATGAGGCTCAATATACTTTAATTTAACTTGCTTAAACTGTTCTCTGATCTGACCATCTCTGCTCTAGGTCCAACAGTCCAGCCCAGCATGGTTCAGATGGACTAAATTAATGTAAATATGAACTTTAGTAGAAACAAACAAAAACAAAAAACAAAGCAAACCAAATTAACTTTTACTTTGGTTAAAACATTATTTAGTTTCATATCAAGGCTATAGTTTGTCTTTTAAGGGTGTATAATATGTGCTAACATTATTGTGATTCCATGCTAATTTTACAGTAGATCTGATCTTGTGATATTTTTTTTACCTGTTTTATTTCGTTTTGTTATGTTATTGAACGATACAAACACAGCAAAATTCTAGTTTTGTTTCCAGTGTGAAAAAAGTGTTGAATGTAAAATCACTGTTGATAATGATGTTCATTCTAAATGTTTCAATTCCCAGCGTATCAGTATCAGGCACCAGATTTTGTGCTGACTAAGAAAATAGAGCAACTGTCTTCGAGCAATGCTGCATTTTTTTTTTTCAAGTCTTACACACTTCCTACAGTTAAACATCTAAAATAATATAGTCATACCATCTGGGCGGAAATGACTTACTGCAGTCACTGGCGAAATGCTGAGCCAGCCATCCCTACTGTACAACCTGAGGGGAAGCAAAAGTTTTTGTATGTCAGTAGGTACAGAGTCATAATGTGAAGTGTGTCTTGGAAAACACCAAGTTAACTCAATATACTGTAAGCACTGAGGCACTTTATTTTAATGTGAAGGGAAATGTGTTTTTCTGGCAATATTGTTGCGCTTGTTAACACCAAATCAGTGATCTGATAACAAATAAATAATCAATTTATTACACTTCACGCTGCTTTTCAGGGTGCCATTTTTCAAAAACACACCCTATTTTAATAACACAAAGTTTGCTTTGCTATAATATCCAATACATGTGTCATGTTATCAATATATCTGCAGAATCTCAATTTAAGAAATTGTTATCTGGCCTAAAAGGAATGTAAATGTCTTGCTTATTTGAATTGAAATACATTTAAGTAAGAGAAAATACCATGCCAGTTCCTAAGAAAAGCAGTGGATGTGCTTATCTTTCATTATAGGCCTTATAAAAGCACCAGGTACCTGCTTACCTTTTTCCTCATATTCGAAGAAATGAAAATGATTAAGTAAATATCCACTCTGTAATTGTGTAGAGGTGGCTATTTCTGAGTCTGAACATATATTCTGCGTAAATCCTTTTTGACCTTTCGCAGGATAAACAAATATCACAACAGCAGTCTAGCAGTTTGTTCTGCAATGTTCTACTTTTAATTGGTTGACAGACAGTAAATTACAGTCAACATAGTTAAGGAATAAATCTTTCTGTTGCATATGGTCTTAACTGTTATATCAGACTCACTTCTCAGTAAATATAGTTGCTTTGAGATGGTTCACGAAGCAACGTTCTGGAATCAAATTTCAGCATGCATGAGAAGAGAGAAACTCTTGCAAAACACTTACAAACACATAATCATTAGTGATAAATATCTAGATAGACAATGTATAAGAAACACACATCAACATATCATGGCCATTCAATGCATTTATTTTTTTATTTTTTCCAGGTCTGACAAGAAAAATGGCAGATTAAATATTACAAGCCAAAAGGCTTTGAGACTGTTCATTTCATCACAAGACTTTTAACATGTACATAGAAATGCTTACACTAAGAAAGCTCTCTTCCATTATCACTGAGGTGTTGGTAATAATGGTATTTTCCATCAGGCAAAGCCATTCTTTAGCAACAGTTGAAATTATATACGTAAATAAACCAATAAATAGGGATAAATCTGCTTCTCAGAGATATGAAGTGGCAGTACAAGTTTAATGTTCCTTTAACAAAGCGACATGTCAGTAAAATTTAGAATGAAATCTGTGTTGGCTTTTTTCCCCATCACTTTAATTACACCATAGTGAGTTTTCACTTTTCCAATTTCAAAATTGGTGTAAAGTCTTAAGGACATCATTTAGTGGAATACATATTAAGAAGTCACAGAAATAATATGCCTACATTTGAACAATGTACTCTTGTTTAATTTATAATTATTCAGAAATTGTAATTCTTATACATTTTCTGTGTTCAGGGAGTAAGCTAAGGGCTGACATAGATAATCATTGTACATAGATAATCATTGTACATAGACAATCATTGTACATAGATAATCATTGTACAGAGTAGCAACTGTGACAGACAAAGAAATAAACTCTGACCTCTGTAAACAATTTGTTCATGAGTTGACAAGATTTTAGTCTTTAAATGTGATTTTTCTATCTACATATGTTGTTGATTATGCTAAGGCAATGGATGCACACACAACTTTAATTTAATTGGTGGGATTGTTGACAGCAATGTTCTTCCTTGTTTTTGGCACCTAACTACTTCAGCTCAAGTAAGAAAGTAAAAACTTCCTTTTTTCTTCATTTTCATGATCAAGTTGTCTGAAAAAACATTATCTGAAGTACTTTTAGTGTTTGTATCTTATGGAGCCCCGGAAGGGTCAGAATTATTTAATGTTCTTCGCCCATTCAAATGAATGGACGGAATGTTAAGCAGTAGAAAAAGTGTGTCCTTTTTCAAACAATGCAACTATCTAAGCAAAGATACGTACTCCTGTCACTATGAGCCTCTAAATGACAGGAGAGATTGCCATGTTAACTGATAACTAATATTCCAGAAGAAGAGACCTTTTTTAGCTCGCTCTACTTCCCACATTGTTGACGCTATAAACACAGATTGGGGGGTGGGGGGCTGTAGTCGCTGGCTGGGGAGACTAACGATAGCGGTGTCCCTGGGCCTGTTTTCCGCTCTCATCCTGACGAGGTGCGGGCAGTAAGGCAGATGGGTTGGCTGGGTTGCGCTATCTAACGCAATAGTCTAACATTACTGTACAGTTTAGCCACCAAGCATTAGCATGAGCCAGTTGTCATTGGAGAACATCGTAGTAAACTGGATTGTTTCCGGGTGTGTCCCGTGTTTTGCCGGAAGTTCTTTTTTTTGTTAGAACTAGAGGGGTCAAAGATTATATGACACCATTGACAAGCGACTAAATGACACGCTCCGCATCAATGATTAAAATTATAGATGTCTCTGGGTTTGAACATTGTTAGAAACATTTAGGATAATGTAAGTACACAACCAAAGAAAACATATAGTAACATAGGTATGGTCGCTTTTAGACATTTTAATGCGGAAATATTACATATTATATCTTTAAGTGAACTGTCTGACCCAGGAGTCACTCAATAGCACCATCGCCATGGCAACCCTTAATTGCAGGTGGTAACACAACTGATTGAGATGTGCTAATTAGACTTATTCTATGATCTCTGTGGTGTCACAGTAGCTTTATTACACATGAACACAGGTGTTATTTACATTTGAACATGTTTTACTATTTTAGTTCCTTTTGTTGCTCTCTGCCTCTCAAGTGAATCTGTAGTAAGTGATCAGTCTGTATACTGTAGCTCCCAGAAGGCTTTAAGGCAGCGCAAAACAGGCGTTGATAACAATAACACACAGACACACGTGATATTTGACACACTTAGGCACACCTCAGACGTCAGCATTTTTTGGCCAGCTATCCAACAGCAGTTTCTCTAGTTTACAATTTTTCAATGATAACACACACACACACACACACACACACACACACACACACACACACACACACACACACACACACACACACACACACACACACACACATAGTGCGTGGCACTATCTTTTGGGGACCCGTCATTGACATAATGCATTCCCTAGCCCCTTACCCTAACTTTAACCCTCACCCTAACCATAACCTAATTCTAACCCTAATCCTAAAACCAAGTCTTAACCCTCAATCAGGCCTTTAAACATGTGTGGTCCAGCATTTTGGCCCCACAAAGCTGTCCGGACCCCACAAGTAATCTGTATTCCCAGTTTTTGGACCCCACGAATGTAGTTAAACAAGAACACACATACACATACACACACACACGCACACACACACACACACACACACACACACACACACACACACACACACACGCACGCACGCACGCACGCACGCACGCACGCACGCACGCACGCACACACACACACACACACACACACACAAATATAACTTAGGTATATAGCACATTTACAACATTAGAAGATTTCATTAGTGTTTCATTAACAGCTACTTGGCACTTCTGCTGCTCATGCAGTGCTCATGCCATCTGTCACTGGGGAACATTATAATTCCTACAGCTTGTCACACAGCAGTGCTGCATGTTGGTTTATTAAAAAAACAATTCCAAAATAAACGCCCTTTTGGCAATTACCATTTAAAAAAGAAATGCTCCTGGTCTAATAGCTATAGAATTAGCAGTTAATGCATACATTATGTCTGTGGTTAAATAAATATTCAGATACTCTTCAGATTCTTTACCTAAGTAAAAGTAACAATATCACAATAGGCTTTTCAGGAGCAGACATTTTGACTTGCCATAGAAAAAAATACAGGTGTTACTAATAACACTGACAAAACAATACCAACACCAGAACCCTGAAACTGACGTAGCTAAATGGAATTCAGCCATCATTCATTTTATTATTTACACCTGTGCTTTAACTACTGTGACATGCCAAAATGCTCGCATGTCCATAGAATACCTTATTACAAGTAATTATCCTGCATTCACATTTTACTTAAGGCCCGCTTAAACATATTTTCTCAATCAGCTTATTACTATGAGCAATGGAGTCTTACATGAACACACAATTCCTTTTTACTACTTACTTTTTAGTAGGATTTTCAATGTAAGGGAGTTACTTGCATGTATTTTTACATTTACATTTTGGAAATAAAATCTGATCAAATCACACCCGCTTTCTGAGGGTTAAATTAATAATTAATTAATGATAAAAAAAAGCTTTCCCCCCAAACTTTGATTGTTGTTTATTTAGTCAGAAATATTTAATGTTATATAGCAGTATTAAGCATTTAGCGGATTATTCTTGATACAACAAATAAGCAACATTTTCATGTTGCATTAGTTCAAAGTGCCTTTGAAATGTATATAGTATAAAATGGAGAGAAAACATATCCCAAATAAACCTTTACAATCATTTGACATGAAATAAACTTTTGTCACCAATCTAGGTCACTGCTACAACACAAACTTCATGAATTCAGCTATAAATTCTACACAGTGATTAAATATTCAGAGCTGTAGCTCAAGTGTTATCAATGTGCTATACACCAAGTCGTTGTTCTTTTCCATCCATCCACACACTCAGTGAACTCAGACTAAGTGCATCCGTACAGACAAGTGCACCCATACAACTTCTGACAGCTCAAACCTGTATTCATTCAACACATTCACTGCACGAGCTGAATGAATCACTCGGGTAAAAACACAGGTGCCATTTGAGGTATTTATATGTTACTGCAATCAGAGAAGAAACATGAGAAATGACTGTTAAAATAGCAGCAGCTCTACCACTTCAATGTTGACATTTAGTTAACATTTAATTTGATAAGCAGGGATTTTAGTAAATATGAGATAAGAGGCATACAAAGCATCACTGAAGCCTATTTCAGCAGATAAAACAAGCTCTTTTCTATCTTCACATATTGCCGCGCTGATTGGATTTGAGGGACTGGAAACTATCGGGCAGAGGAAATGACAGACATGTTTTATTTCTCGACTATCTGCTTTGAGGCTGGTCTTTGTGGGCTGGCGCTCTGCTGGCATTAAAGTGTTTTTGCTGCCCACAGTGCAGTTGCCCTCAGCTCTACAAACATGTAAAAGCAGCCAGTGTGACGGGGAGGGCCGTGAGAGCTGAATGCTGATCATCTAATTCACAGTCCGGCCACACACCAGCCACAGTGACACATTTCATCACCTGTACTATTTACCAACTTTTTATCTCTGCAACCCACTACTTCAAAAATGAATTACTCACAAAATATGCCTTTCTCATCACAAATAACTTTCCTTTTCTCATGTAAAAAGCAAAATGTCCTACCCACTGTATACGGGCAGCAATATAGTTATTTTGCTCAGCAAGATGCCCTCTTTGTGACTTTGTGATTTTAGCTTTGTGTGTGCATGTTATCTTTGGGAGGGAGACGTGTTAATGTCTGCTAGGTATATCACTTGAGAAAATAATATATATTGGACTGTAACCAAAATATAAGCATCAGATATAATTCTTCTAAAATTTGGTTTAAAACATGGGTATTGCATGCATACAACATGGTATTTAGAGAGGGTTTCATTGTCATTAAATAAAAATACAATAAATACATTGTGTTTTTATAAACTTTGGCTTACAGGACTGCATACCTTTTGGAAATCACTCTCCCCAATTGTCAGTAGAGTGTGGACGTGTGACATGCAACCATCAGTTCTTCTACAACTACACCTTTCAAGTGGTTTTGTATCCGTTGCAACAAAGACTATAATAACATTCATCAAAGTTGCTTTGAATGTCAAAATGAAAAGCAATGCAGTCTATGGCAGCTTCTTTTGATTGTTTTTACTTCTTCTTTCACCTCAGTTTACTGTCTTATTATACAATACATGATAAATAACCAAGGCAAAAATCAAATGAATGTAATGAAATGAATGTATTAAAAACAAATGTATAAACAGCATTTAAAGATTTAAGACACCAAAGGGCACTCCAAGGCAGAGCTACTGTGAGACTCACAGACTTGGCAGTCTTCATAAAGAAACAGCAGAGCACTTGGATCACACTGAAGCTGAGAAACAGACAGATGCAGGAGACAGATTAATGGTGAGAAAGAAAGAGAGAGTCTAAGGATGTGTGAGAGAGAGTCAAAGGTTTAAACAAGTCTGTGAGAAATCTCTCTCTTGCTCCTCTCTCTTTCGATCAGAGCCTCACCAACGGGCCACTTGGCTTGTGTAGTCCTCAGTCGTGGTGGGGAAGTCACCGTCAGTCCCTTTCTCCAACCCTCCTTCCCTTCTTCCGCCTCCATTTCCTCCCCCTCTGTGTTTGGCTGGCCATGGCCTGCCCTGCTCTTTTTGCACCCTCAGCCAACGCCTCTCCTCGCGCCTCTTCAAGCGCACCTCCAGGTGCTCCCTCTGGCGGGTGAACTGGAAACGCTGGAGGAACAGGTCCTTCGCGTACTCGTACAACTGCACATCCAAATAGTTGAGCTCCTCGATGCGCCTGCGCACGGGCTCGCTCAGGTCCACGTTGGCAGCTCGCGTGCTGTTGATCTGCATGAAAGCGGAAATGAAGCGCAGGCTGAACGTCCGCTCAAACAGGTACTGCGTCTTGCGTTGAAACTCAGTCAGGCCATAGAAAGCCATGTTCTTCAGGTTGCTCATGGCGCTGCTCAAAAGGATGTGGTTACGCTGGCTCTCGTTCATAGAGGATAAGTTGTAGCAGCCCACCAAGCTCAGGTCAGCCAGCATGCGGACCTGCCGGTTATTGGCCAGGTTGGACGGGCAGTTCATGAACTCAGTCAGGGTGACACCGGACCAGTCATCCCCACTATAGCAGGTGGGCAGCTCGTCCTGGGTGGGTGAGCGTCCATCACACATATGGAGGGCGGTCTTCCACGTGGCTCCGCGCTGGACGTGCTTCCACTCGCTCAGGTAGCGGGAGACTGGGTCTCGCAGCATGGTGATGTAGTAGAAGTTCCTGAAGCCAAAACAAACACAGTTAGAGAGCTGTGAGCACATCATCATCATCACAGAGGGCTGCCCTCCATTGTGCTGACAGATGGTGACTTTTGTCTGTGTATGAAACTTCAAGGTTGTATGCTAATTGGCAAACTGGAAGTCTCACTAATGAGATTATTATAGAGTCTCTATATATTGCCCTTGAAAATTGCATCAGAGTAATGATTTTACAAAATTGGGCTAGAACCGTTTCCATTGCTTTCTCTCACCTGCCAACATGGAGACTAATTGGGAATCAAGACATAATGGTTATCCATTGACACACAGAAAGTGAGTAAAACTGACCCAACTAAATCCCAAACATGTCACTGTTAGAAAATAATGAGGTTTCAGTTTTGGTGCCTCACATTTGTTGCACTTTTAGCTGGGTATCCTACCAATCATTTGTCACCAAATCACAGCAGGGCAATATACATCTGGCTGGCATTTTGGTAGTGAAAAACTAGTAAATGAGTGCTATTATTTTTTTATATAAAACTCCTAGAGAGTTAGCCTGGTTGGCACCAGAAACTGAGAGTGGGTCTGGGCAAGGTTCATTCACAGCCCATTTGCAAAGGGGCGTCACCTCCGGGAGCAATTGGATAGTCCTTCAACCAATCAGACCAACGATCCAGGTGACGTAGCGATGATGATGATGATGATGATGATGCGACAGCGGCATCAACGGGTTGCTGCGCTTCGGTGGTCGTCATGTTGAATGTAAACAAAAAGCTGCTTGCCATCACTGCGCTATCGTCATCGTGTAAAGCCCGCCTCAACGGTTGTGATCCGTGCGTCGATATGGAAAATTTGGAAATGGACTTGAATGGGCTCTTGGCCAGACTGACTTGCAGAGCAAATCTCAAATTTGCCGGAAGTTTGTCAGGGGTTTCCCAGGCTACTAGAGAGTGAGTATGTCCCCAATCATTGCAAAATGATAGCTAGTGAACATGGAAGCTTAATACCTGTATAGATTCATCAGTTTTTTTCAGTGTCAACTAAGGGAAATTCAAGCTTTTTGGTTAAGGAAGCAACAGCCAGCTTCTTAAAAAAAGTAAAAATGTCTGGTTCAAATCACATTTGATTGTGAAGTTGTTTTTTTGCTTGAGAGTGACAGCCCACACACAGGAGGCCTCCAAGGAGATCTACTCTGCTGAACCGCAGGTATGTCAAAGCGCACTCTGATGGAAAACAACGATTGGACAGGTGTCGGTGGCCAGGTAAACCTTTCCTACAGTGACGTCCTGTGAGTGCCATGTGAATATTTAATGATATCACCCCCTCCCCAGGGAACAGTCAGGGCAGATAAAGTGGAGTGCGGCTCTGAGATTTCACACTGACTCCAAAGCTGTTCTCGGTGCTGCTTCACTTCTTTCAACACAACAAACATCCACACAGTCTCACCCAGGAGTCGAAATAAAAGAGCTACGCAAACAGTATCCTGTTCTTACACTTTCTTGTCCTTCAGGGTTGGATTCACACTAGAGTACTTCAAACTTCATACAGGTCGTTTTTAAGGGAGGATATAGTGTTTCTTGGACTTTTGTATTTCTTTTTTCACAACTACTTGTTCCATTTTTGTCCTGACCAGTTCTGTTAAATCAGCTTTAACACTAAAATCACATCACAGCCATTATCAGAGTCTGAGTCTGCTTCACTGATGAAGATGTAGGGTAGCTGTCTCAAGGAGCTGAAACAATTAAACTTAATTGATTGGTTGATTTAATCGGCAACCTTTTTGATAAAGGATTAATCTTTCTTTTTTCTATCTATCTATCTATCTATCTATCTATCTATCTATCTATCTATCTATCTATAAGATATCACATAAACATGGTTTGAGAGGAGTGCACACTGAAAAACAAGAAAATGTTTTAGTGTGTTCAAGTTTCCAACATTATTGATGATTAATCAATGATTAATGAACAAACCCAAGACAAGACTGGCAATAATATGTCTCGAGTTTATCTAGGGAAGATTTATCCTAACAGTTACCCGATATGAGTCAGACAAGAAGCTGTGATTACAGCCCCGGTGGCAGCAGCTGCATCCTGGCACTTGCTCCTGGAGTTGGCGGGCTGCAGATACATCCTCATTAGACTGTCTCTGGGACATAAACACATGCAGCAAGTGTTGTTTGAGTGCACTCGACAGCCCAAAGGTCAGTTGTGTGCACCATCAGTGTCAAAATGCATCAGGATCAGCGGGTCTGCAGAGCTGTCTCGAGGAGGCTTTCTCTGAGTGATACAGATGGCTGACAAGGAGGGGGAGGGGGTGAGCTATCAGGCTTTTCTTACCTCCGGCCTGCGTTATCATCAATAACTCTTACAGTCAATTGACACTCCCTTTCAAGAGTTTTAGCAAAGTTTAGACTGTGATGCTGCTTTCCAGCGGATACTTGTTATTATAAAAGAACGGCACATACTGTAGGACGCAGCTAGAATTAGACGTCGTAAAAATATAATGTCTCATATGGCAGCAGTGTTACAGAGCCACATCCCAAGATTTCCCAGAATATTATAGAGTGTTGATATTGGAACATTGTGTGAACACACACTAAGTATTTCTCTGGATTTTCAGTATCAAGTCTTTAACCAGTAGCTACATCTTAGATGTATCAGTAAAACACAAACATTTCCATATTCCTACACTGACTTGGACCCCCCACCCCCCTCAGCGATTATGCACTTGGTTGGAATCAAGAACCCTGTTGAACTCTACTTAATCATGGATCAATACTGGATAGAAGGCATATTGCAACTCATTCCACACTAGAATACTCATCTCTAAAGCAGCAGCAGCAGCAGCAGCACTGCACTTGAGCATAGACTAAATTGGAGCCATTGAGCAGAGATTGAAGAGGGATTCAAAAGTGCAGATAAAAATGGAAACTAAAGCAAAGAATGATAAAGGGAGCAGACAACGGAGATGCTGCAGATGGGAATACTGAAGCTTGGTGTAATTTAAATAGATGTAGATGTGGTAAGAGTTTAATAAAGCATGCATGAAAGCTATGTTTGACTTTAGAAAACAGCAATTTGAAACAACAGCTGAGAAAGAGATATGATATTTATTTAAACCACCAAATATTTATGTAAACATACGCTCTGTGCTCTTAACTAACTATGTAAGGGCTAATTTGAGCATTAGGAAAACAAGACATACTAAATATTCATTCTAAGCAGGTTTTTAGTGTGTTTACACTGGAAAACTGACAAAAAAATATTATTAAAAACAGTCAGCATGCACACTAAACATGTAATTTTTGATTGTGCTGTACAGTAGATGGACAATATTCTCCCAGTGTAATGCACAAAGGAGAAGAAGAAGCTAATCACAGTAGGAAAGCATCAAAACTAATTCTGATTGGTAATTAAACAGTTCCAGGACCACCTCAGAAGACAGGGGATAACTTGAATTTTTGGAAAAACATTTTGCTGTCTCTTTGTTACAGTAAGCTTGCAGTACAGTACAAATTGCATTATTTCCTGTTAGCATAAAACAGTTAAGTAGGTTGATTACCTGTGTACTAACTGCTGAAACAGTATACTATAAAGATTAGCACACAATACTGTATACAATTAGCATTTAGTATATAATTAGGACACAGAGTCAACAGCCATACTAGCGACTCTGTATGGCACAGCAGTGTTTTAAGCTAAATGCTAAACGCTAGCATGATGAAGCTGATGTTTAGCAAGTATAATGTTTACCATGTTCAACATTTAGCAAATTTACTAATTAGCATTAAACACAAATAATTACAATGTCATAAATTGTGCAGGTATTTGTAACCAAATGATTGGACAAATAGAAATTGGATCTGATGATGCCAGTCTTGTGGAAAAGTCAGAGAATCGAGTTACAAACCATTCTGAGTGGCACATAAAATTGTCGTGGTACCAAATTGTACGGCAATCCTTCCAATGTATTGAACAACAGAAAGACTGACATTATACTGCAATGCAACTTGGCTAAAAAACCAGCCATCTCCCTATGAATATTGTCACTTAAACAGCCCCTAAACCCACAAAGGAACTGTTTTAGCCAATGTCAGAGTGACAGGCAACTTGCTTTTAATTGCCCGTTATTAGCCTTGATGACACAATTTTAGCCCACTGCTTCTCCCTGATTGCAGGCTGCTAAAAGGGACATTGTACTATCAGCCTGAGCGCATGGTGCTGAATTCACTCATCAGGATTCATGTGTGGGAGGTGGATATTGTTGCAGGTGCTTGAGGGTGGGCTAAACAGTAGGGAAAAGCATAACAATATATTTCTGTGACCCGGGCAGAAAGTTGTTAAGAGCAAAGCAGCTAACACAGTAAGCAGTAAATTAGTAAAGACATTAGATGTCACACTGTGTGTGTGTGTGTGGTGTGTGTGTGTGTGACGTGAGTGTGTTCTACCTGTTTAAAGTCTACCGACTTCTCTGATTATTCTCACAATGTATCCACCTTGACCTCTTTCCGGCTACACAGAAGTTAGTATGCAAAATAACAAGAATGTTATGTCACATTGGTCATAACCCCAAATCAGAAAAAGTTGGGACAGTATGAAAAACACAAATAAAAAGAGAAAGTAGTGATTTCTAAATGTACTTTGACTTGTATTTCATTGCAGACAATGTGAACTCAAAATATTTCATGTTTTGTCTGGTCAACTTAATTTCATTTGTAAATATACACCCTTTCCTGTCATTCAGACCTGCAACACATTCAAAAAAAGGTTGGGACAGGAGCAATTTATGGCTAGTAATCAGGTAAATTGGTTAAATAATGATGTGATTTGAAACAGGTGATGTCAACAGGTCATTGTAATTATGATTTGGTACAAAAGCAGCATCCAAGAAAGGTCTAGTCCTTTAGGAGCAAAGATGGGCCGAGGATCGCCAGTTTGCCAACAAATACGTGAGAAAATTATTGAAATGTTTAAAAACAATGTTCCTCAAAGAAAGATAGGAAGACATTTGCTTATTTCACCTTCAACAGTGCATAACATAATAAAAAAATCCAAGGAATATGGAGGAATTTCAGTGCCTAAAGGACAAGGGCGCAAGCCTAAGCTGAACAACCGTGATCTCCGATCCCTCAGGCGGCACTGCATCAAGAACCGTCATTCATCTATAAGCGATATCACCACATGGGCTCAGGACTACTTTGGCAAACCTTTGTCAAGTACCACAATACGTAGTTACAGCCACAAATGCCAGTTAAAACTGTACTGTGCCAAAAGGAAGCCCTATGTTAACAGTGTCCAGAAGCACCGTCGACTTCTCTGGGCTCAGAGGTATCTGGGATGGACCATCACACAGTGGAAATGTGTACTGTGGTCAGATGAATCAGTATATCAGGTATTTTTTGGGAAAAATGGATGCCGTGTGCTCCGGACCAAAGAAGAAAAGGATCATCCAGACTGTTACCAGCAACAAGTCCAAAAGCCAGGGTCTGTCATGGTATGGGGTTGTGTCAGTGCCCTTGGCAAAGGTAACTTGCACTTATGTGATGGCACCATTAATGCTGAAAAGTACATAGAGGTTTTGGAGCACAATATGCTGCCTTCAAGAAGACATCTTTTCCAGGGACGTCCATGCATATTTCAACAAGATAATGCAAAACCACATTCTGCACACATTACAAAGTCCTGGCTGCGGAGGAAGAGGATACGGGTACTTGACTGGCCTGCCTGCAGTCCCGACCTGTCTCCAATAGAGAATGTGTGGCGCATTTTGAAGTGCAAAATGCGACAACGAAGCCCCCGTACTGTTGCCCACCTTAAGACAATACAAGTCAAAGTACATTTAGAAATCACTACTTTCTTTTTTTATTTGTTTTCCATACTGTCCCAACTTTTTCTGATTTGGGGTTGTATAACTGAATGTTATTTAAATGAATTATAGTTCATACATTCAACATTCAGTATCATCACTAAGAAAGTAAAATATACCAAAGGTTGAGATGTATGTTTCCAGCAGCACAGAGTACAGTACGCCATGAGAATGGGGTATTCCTGTAATTTTGCACCTCACTTGACTCCTGCCCTTTTCTCCACTCGGCTTCTCCTCCATGTCCTACATTAGTGTTAGACATTAGTGTTCCCTCCGGATCCATAACCTTTTCTTAAAGGTTGTCACATTAATCACGCTGCTTATTTCACTCGTCAATCTTCCTCTGTATCTCCTGTGTTTATCTCCCGCAATGCCGTGCATCGTCTCACCTCACTGCCCTCCACTTGAGGCACTGCATATAAACAACCGTTACTCTCCTTCTTCACTCTTTATTTTTATGGCCTTTTCCTCATTCAGGTAAATCATGGTAATGATAAAGATTTATGAGAGAGGAAAGCAACATGGTGATGTCTGATTGTATCTCAATAATCAATTTAAGGCTTTAATAGCTTTGCATTTTAAGATGTGAAATCAAAGAGTGGAACATGTTGCAAGCTGCTCCTGATAAAATCAGTTTATTTTATTGAAAACCATGGTGACATGAGATGTATTACAAACTACTGAGAGCACAAACACAGTTTTAATCAACTCTGTCTCTAAGAAAGTATGTTTACATATGTAGTGCCCCTGAAAATATAATGTAGTCGTTTAAATGTGTGTGTATATTTACAATGAGTACCATTGCTTAAAACAAAACAACCTGCTTGTATGTACTGGTCAGTTAAATGCAGTAGTATAAAGGGTTAAAAATAATATGGCATGTATTTCATGATGTTCACTTGATAAAGACATGAAGAGACATGTTGACCAGGAATTATGTGCATGGTTTGGCCTATTACCAGGAATTATTTTGGTCCAATCACATGTGTGTAGTGGTGGGGCTGGAGTTGACAGTTCACCAGATATCACCACATATTCACCACATATACAAACCCCAATTCCAATAAAGTTGGGATCTTTTTAGCCTATATTCAATTGAATACACTACAAATACAAGATTTTTAACATTCAAACTGATAAACTTTACTGTTTTTTTTGTTGTTGCAAATATTCACTCATTTTGAATTTGATGCCTGCAACATGTTCCAAAAAAGCTGGGAAGGAAGGAGTGCCAAAAAAACACCTATTTGGAACATTCCACAGGTGAACAGGTTAATTGGTCATGATTGGGTATAAAAAGGAGCATCCCCAAAAGGCTCAGTTGTTCACAAGCAAGGATGGGGAGAGGTTCACTACTTTGTGAACAACTGCGTGAGCGAATAGTCCAAAAGTTTAAGTACAATTGCAGGGAATTTAGGGATTTCACTATCCACAGTCCATTATATCATCAAAAGAGAAATCTCTGCATGTAAGTGTCAATGCTGAAAACCAACATTGAATGCCTGGGATTCCTCAGGCAGCGCTGCAATAAAAACCACGTGGACTCAGGAACACATCGGAAAACCGCTGTCAGTTAACACAATTCGTCGCTACATCTACAAATGCAAGTTAAAACTCTACCATGCGAAGCGAGCTGAGATGGACTGACGCAAACTGTGCTGTGGTCTGACGATTCCACATTTCAAATTGTTTTTGGAAATCATGGACGTCATGTCCTCCGGGCCAAAGTGGAAAAGGACCATCCAGATTGTTATCCGGACTGTTGAGCAACTGAAGTCTTACATCAAGCAAGAATGGGAAATAATTCCACCTACAAAGCTTCAACAATAAGTGTCCTCAGTTCCCAAAAGCTTATTGAGTGTCTTTAAAAGGAAATGTTAATGTTTGACATGTTTGTTTCATGACAACAACTAATAAATTAATTCAACAAGTTTGTTTTGCGGCAATATATCCGATCATAAAATACAATATCCGCTCATAGTGACTACAACCTTATGGAACTTTTATTTTTTGCATTGTTGAGGTACTCACTGCACTTCGGTAAGGTTAGGAAATAAATCATGGTCTGGTGTAATGCAGAAAAAGTCAGCAGTGAATTGAATCACGAAACACAAGTGTTCATTGACATTTAAAGGAATGGTTCACCCAAAAACAATATAAATTTTATATAGTACTCACCTCCCTAATAGACTCTCTATGGTCCCAGAACAAGTTTTCTAGCAAATGGTGTTGAGAAGAAATATAAAAGCATATCACGGGAGGATAATCCAGAAATGCTTTGTTTAGCGAAATAGTTTTCTTTGAATTTCCATGAGCCCATGAATGGACACTTGGATAATGCTGCACAGGAATTTTCAGAACGTTTTTCAGATGTTTTATAACATTTTTTGTTGTCTTTTGTTTGCTTTCATTTTTTGGGGTGCTACGCTACGTAGAAACGTTTTCTGGAACTATAGAGAGCCTAGGGAGTTGAGTGCTATATACAATTGATATTGTTTTTGGGTGAACTATTCTTTTTACCAAAGCCACATTCTTTATTTATTAAAGTGCTTTTGTTGTCTAAACCTGACTACCTCGTTGCAACTGTGGTGTGGTAAATAAATGTAGTGCGTCATTCAATCAAAAGTTATCTGTGAACATAATTCATTTGCAACTACTACATTTGTCACCACAATCTTTTAATGGGAAGTTGTTACCCCATAGCCCTCAAACTTAATCTGAGCAGGGGTGCCTGGACAGCTCACCTAGTAGAGCATGCAACCCATGTACAAAGGCTCAGTCCTTGTCGCTGCAGCCGCAGTTTCAACTCCAACCTGCAGCACTTTGCTACATGTCTTTCTCTCTCTCTCTCTCCCCTTTCACATATTCAGCTGTCCTGCATAATAAAGGCCTAAAACAATGTTAAAACCATGATCAGACTCAGTTTTAGCTGCCACCGGCAGGACAGAACAAAAATATGGGTATGCCAGTGGCATTGCCCTCAGCTAAACTACCTTGGCTCTCGGAGAGATGGCCCCAGTGCTTCCCTTTAACCAATAAACAACTGTAGAATTTGCTCTCTAAAAATACACTGGTATATATGGATATATGGGTGGTGTAAAAGACAAACTGTTCTGGCCCTTAACACACAGGCTGAATCATGAAGAAAAAATGTGTTCCACAGCAGGTGTGACTGCATGATGTTATGACTCACCTGTACAGCTTTATGTTAGAGAGACCATAAAAAATACTTAGCTGGGCTTTCCTTAAGCAAAATCTGAGGACTCTGCTAAAGTGCTTTTTGCTCTGCCAGTATTGAAGGGTAGGATCGTATGGTGTGGTTTTACCATCAGTGTGACCATGTAACCTGGGGTGAGACACTATGAATACACTCTCCTGCTACTATTCAGTACCAGCAAGTGAGAAAGTGCAAATAATAAGCAGACAGAGTAATGTTTACAATCACCTAACAGCAATAACCATTTCTTACATTAGTTTAAATAGCTGAAAAGCCTTACAAATGGTGTATGATTGTGTATTTTAAGATATAACATACTCAAGGCCCTTTGTTCGAAAAAAGAAGAGAAAGGAAAAAACGTCTGAATAGATGAATGTTTCTAATCTATTTAGCACCAAATTATGACGTCCCAGTCGTACAGCCCCTGAACAAAGCCTTTATGCTTATGTGGCACTGGCATAAAAAAACATGTAGCCTACTATTATAAACTTATAAGATCTTTGTAAAATTTGAGCATAAATCAATAGATCCTATCACCATTTACAGGCACAGACAAGATTGTTTTCTGAAAATGATGGAACATGACTACATGCATCTTGCGTTGTTATATTGAAGTCAATACACTAACTTGGTTTAAAGCTTTAGTGCGTAACCTTTTGATATTAATGAACGCCCGTTACATTCAAGCCATTAAGACTATCAGAGAAAACTACGCACTGTTTTATACCATGTAGCTTTAAAAGCCACATGGTATAATGATCCCAGGATTAATGTCCACCAAATTATATCCAAATCTGTTTCCTCTTCACATTTGGATAACTCAAGCTGACAAAGAAAACTGACAGAATACAACAGAACACAGAGCTTAAGTTCATTCTTGTCCTTGAAAATATTAGTTTGACAATATAACAGGCACTTGAGGTCCATATATTTTTTCTGGAGCTTTCAACCCCATCTCACAGTCTTCCAACAGCAGATGGAAAAGAAGAAAGATGAAAGAAGTTCCTTGTGATGGCAAGCGAGCCATCTCCGTCATAACTGAACAAACTCCATTCATTATTAGGTGGCCCTTGGGTTAAGATTATTTTGTCAGATAACAGAATTTGTTTGCCCAGATCACCATAGTTATCCGTTTACCACAAGGTGTAAACCCATGTCTGCAGATATGCTTGTATGTACAGGGGAGAGGGGATTTGGGGATATGTGCCAGTATTAAATGACTGATACCATCTGCTGTATCAAAATCCTGGCTGTGTGTGAAGACGTTTCGGATATAACTCAGCAGTGTCTTGTCATTCCTGATCAAAAGGATACAGCCGAATGAATATTTGGTACAGTCTGACTGCTGCACTGAAGCAAATTTTCAAATCTTACATCATTCTTGTGACACGCACTGCAATGACAACGTTGCGTGCTAGTCGACTTCTGTATCTTGTTCATTACAATTTAAATATTTTCCAGCAGTACTCTTTGTCACGTGGTCGTCAGTGTGAATCCTGATGCTGCAGCCCGTGGCCCCACAATGTGCCGGGGAACATTTAGTCGTCTACTTGACATTCATAGTCTGCAAGGCTTTCATTTGCACAAAAATCACTGCGTATGAAGGCAATTTAGCTCTATCATTAAAAAGACATAAACGCCTCAGAACTTAATGGCATCTCATATTAAAAGAGTGAGCCTTTAAAATTTTGTCGATTACATCTTGAGATTGTCACGCGCATAAAAGCGGATGAGCTGGTATCGGCTCAGCGTCGACCTTCATCGCCGTTTGAATAAAAAAGGCCAACAATACAAGCTAGCTGGCATCCAGCTTTTTATCTGTGGACTTCTGCAGACATTGTGTGACGTGCTTGACAAAAGCTCGCACTTTGCAACAATGACTTTTAACTTTTAATTGTGTGCACAGATATAATGTAAAAGAGATAGGTGAACCCGTATCAGTGATTGTGATCTTAATCAACCACAAACCAGCATGTTACATTTTGTTATCTGCACCTTTCATTATAAAAATCTACAACAGGGAGATAATGCAGCGTAGTGCAAGCTTCGTGGGAAGGATTTTCTTAACAGGCTGGCTTCTCACAGTGTTACAAGAAGCTTAAACAAATGCATCTGATTATAATTCATCTTGATTAGTGCATCTTTTACCACTTTAGAGATGTTACAATAAGTGCTATGTGTTTAACCTTGTGAGAAAACCTTGCACCATACACCATGTGATAAGATGTTAAAAGAGAAATCACTTCTCTGGGAATGACTTCCTCCATCCCTGTGGTCTTTAATTTCAGCAGTAAATAAAAGAGACTGATATTACCAGCGGTAAGGTGATTGAGACTCATAAGGACTCTCCTTTATCATTCCACTTTATGAACTATAACATTCCCAAAGCAGAACAATAAAGACAATCACAATATGCTGCAATAAACGGGGCACACAAGTCTGGTGTGCTTTGAACGCAAATGCCGTATGCTTGTTCCAGCTGATCATACCGTGTTTTAATGACTTTAGAGTGTCCAGCTCTTGCCTGAATCCTGTCTTCACCATCTCTCTGGTGAGCAGATGTCCTTGGTCTGTAAGAGCGAGGGTGACTGTTATTCGGCATGCAAGGTCTCTGTGGAGCATCTGTACATCTCTGTGCTGTCCCGTTTCTCACAGACAAGATGAGATTGAGACTGGAGACATGCATTATTTGTAACCGATACCATTCCTTAATGGTGTCTGTGCTCCCCCTGGCAGCCCATAATGGACCGTTTTTGAGGTTCTCGGCATCTTGTTCGGCTTTTTGATGGTGACGGAATGGGGACAGTGGGTGTCACCTGGGAAGAAACAAGAAGAACGATGGGACCTTTCATTTACTTGTCAGGAAGCTGGCGTTGCTGGCACTTGACATGATGTGCATACAGAGAGTACTTGTACCGGGAGTGGCAGATAAAAACAAGGGAAGCAATTGCCCTTCAAAAGGGAAACGTCTCAGTCTTTCTTTTATACGACTTAAACAGGATAAAAGGAAAATGTCACATATCCAAGGGAAGATTTAACGGCTCATTTCTCACACCAATAATCATTAAAGACCCTTAAACAATATTTAAGAGGGAAATGTGCTGATTTTGCACATCAGAGTCTGTTTACAGATTTGGGGGAGTACTGTTGCATACAGCATGTGGAAAGAAGTTGTATAAAGCTTTTTCTGGCTCCAGTGGGAGCTGCGCAAAGTCAAGTCGCATCAGCTGAAGACTACAAGTTTGAAAAAAAAAAAAAAAACTCTGGGGATGTTAAGTTGAAAATATGTGAGCTTACCAGACCTCATCTCTGCTTGAGGACAGTGGCGAGATAAGAAAACTTTGAATAGGGGAACCAGACTGGGGCACAGTCTTAAAGAAGGGGGGCCCATTTGTAAAATTAGTAAAAGTTTGTATAAGTTTCCTGGCAACACTAAACTACATTATTACTATTACTAGTTACATTGTTTATTTAGTGCAATAAATGACTGCCAAATAACAACTAAATATTCTAATATAAAATAACGTGAATAAATAGCTGAAACTTTTTAACTCCAAAAAGCCTACAGCCATGGATGGATTATGAGAAAATGGGCTCCTGGACACAAGAGACACAAAATCATGCCTCGGCTTTGTTTTTCTGCATTTTTAGTCTCTTTGTGGTCGTTTTGCATTTCTCTATACAGAAGTTTTTTGACTACAAAGAAATGTTAACAGTCACTTCATACAGACATTTTGGTCACAGGTACCTGGGCATGCGAAACTGTTTAGTAATCCATCCATGAAACTAAGAAGCCAACTACTTATCACTTTCTGATTCTGACTGAATTGTTGGTGGACGAGTTGCATTGTGTGTAATGTAGGCGCCAAGTTTTGGCAAAGAAGAAGAATGTGTGGTATTGTATACAAAAGTACAATACTAGTCAATTTAATTCTGCAACTTTGGGACTTCCTGAAGCTAAAAACACCAACACAGCAGCTCACAGAAAAATCTTCCTGAGCTGAGACACAAAAAGCCACTTCATGTATGGCAGGCAGCGATGAGAAACAGAACCATGTACCGCCTGAACACAGTGAGTGTGGAGGGAAGTCTTAAATAACCTACTGCTTTATCCGAATAAAATGTCGTTGGAGTTGAAGTCAGAACACACTGTTTGGAAATGAAATAGATTGCAAGCCGGGTCATCGCAGGCCTCCCTGCCTTTTATGCTCTTTGTAATGTCCATGCACTCCTCAGTCTGACACAAACACAATCTGATTCACAAACACAAAATGTAGCCTTGCCGCAATGATCAGCAGCATATACTGTAAGAGCAGGGAGGAAAAACATCTTTACCAGAGGCAAGACCTAAATTACAAGCTGAATGCACCAATAGAGGAATCAGCTGAGGATGCAGCTCTAGGATGGCACCATCTTTTTTTAAAGATTATTTTGTGGCATTTGTAGGCCTTTATTTGACAGGACAGCTGAAGACATGAAAGGGGAGAGAGGGGGAATTGTCATGCAGCAAAGGGCCGCAGGTCAGAGTCAAACCTGGGCCCGCTGCGTCGAGGAGTAAACCTCTATATATGGCCGCTCGCTTTACCAACTGAGCTATCCGGGCGCCCAGGGATGGCACCATCTTAACTCAAATCTGAATGGCTGTGTATCTAATGAGATCTGTCATCTCATTTCAGCTCCTGAGATGGCACCTGTTTGACCTCCTCTGCACTCAGAACAAAGATTTAAGTGGCACTTAAGCAGCTACATAACTGTGTAACAATCATAGTAGATCTCATATGCTACCTCCTAATGGTATAGTATAGTTGAAATGCACAAATGCAACTCTATTTACTGCCACTTCTAAGTGGGGTGTTTGGATTCAAGTGTCTCTACAGAGAAAATGACTGCACAATAACTGGACAAGACGTATAGGTTAGACATGAAATCTAAATGTCCTTTTTACAATGGTAAGCGACTCTCTGCTGTCGTAATTGCTTTTCTGTAATTTGAGACCAATTAGACATTGTAATATGACAGCACAGCTTCAATTACCATTATAGTGAAAATCCTCCTGTCTAATTATGCCCTCCTTTTAATCTTTCACTTTCAAAGATCCCTCCACGAGACAGCGGAGGAGGAGACAAGGCGTGTACTCGCATGGTCTTTGAATTAATAATACAGCTAGAGGAGAGACACAAGTACACAGGCTGGCAGTGGAAACCACAGTACATGTCACATCACATAACACAGCGCTGGAGACACTGAGAGCTTTGCAAGCTGCTATGAGAGTCTTTCGTCTCTCCAACACACACACACACACACACACACATGCACACGCGCGCACACACACACACACACACACACACACACACACACACACACACACACACACACACACACACACACACACACACACACACACACACACACACACAACTTCAGCTTTTCATCCTCTCAGTCCAGTCATTTAATGTCCCAAAAATTTCATTTAAATTCAGCCATAATAGTTTTTATCCTCATTATGGAATCTCATTATCATCATCATCACCTTCATCATCATCATTATCATTGGACATACTGGGTGAGTGAAAAGAAGGATGGGGGAATTATTAATGATATCAGCAGCTATTCACAAGCTCTGACATACAAATACTATCTAGTGATACTACTTACTTTTAGCTCCTGTTACTGTGTCCCCACAGTTTTTAGGCATGGCTTAAGGATGGAAATGTCAGTCTGTCGGTCCCCCGCTTCTAATATCTCGACAACTATCGGATGGATTGCCATCAAAATTTGGTTCATGACTTTGGTGATCCCTGACTTTTCCTCAAGTTCTTTTTTAGTAAAACGTCTCAACAACTATGAGATGGATTGCCAATGGAATTTGGTGCAGGCATTCACGTCTTACTCAGCATGGATTCTAATAACTTCGATGATCTCTTGACTTTTCTTGTAGTGCCTTCAGGTCAAAATACCTGCAAAGTAACTTCTACAATCTGAAGCGCTTTTAGTGTTCCTGCTTATTGAGCCAGACTAAGTTATAATGAATAATTTTAATTAAGATCAATGGAGCTGGCATTGATTTTATGACCATATTATTACTGAGTGGTCTGCTTTATTTGAGCTGCAATGGTCGAGAGCTTATAACCTCTGTGAGGAGGAGCCTGTAATACGACTAATACATATTTTCATGTTATTCTCGCAAATACCATAATGCTACGATCAATAAAACCTCCCATAATTACTTTTATGTGGTTCTTCCAAATTATAGAGTGGCTGTAATCATGATACATAAAAGTTTTAATTTCCTTTAATGCACATTTCTAATGGACAGACCCCTTTGCCAATTTAGCTGTTGGCCGTCGTGAGCAAATTAAAGGAAACATTTCCCAGCACTAAAGAGACCTGATTTGGAATTGGCTC
This sequence comes from Gymnocephalus cernua, assembly GCA_023631565.1. Taxonomy (NCBI): domain Eukaryota; kingdom Metazoa; phylum Chordata; class Actinopteri; order Perciformes; family Percidae; genus Gymnocephalus; species Gymnocephalus cernua. The sequence goes on from CM042434.1 coordinate 17,131,922, forward strand.
CTTTTACTTGATTATTTCAAGTTCTCCAGCATGGTCATTTGCAAATTCCACAAGCTACTACTTCAGACATTGGACTTGATACTGATTTTCAGTGTTTACAGAATTTATTGTTGTCTTCAAGATTGAATCTCCCTAAACATCCAGCCAGGTGGGGCTCGAAGTTTAACAGTGTAATGAAGTGAGTGCCTCATAAATATTAGCTGAGAGAGAGTCATGTAGATGAGGCCGATTATCTAACTTTCTGAAGCTCATTTTAGTCTCTGCTTGGCACAGAGGATCAAGCCAGTAGCACTGGAAAGGTTTTAACTATGGCTATAATCCCTGCCCTGCTGAGAGACTGGATTTAGAGGGAAGAGTGTGTGTGTGTGTGTGTGTGTGTGTATGTGTGTGTGTGCGTGTGTGTGTGAATAAATGCAAGACTGAGAAAAAGGGAGGGCTAGAGAGGAAAGGTTGGGTAGAAAAAAAGAATGGAAAATAAGATATAGAGATTGACATTTGCGGTGTAAAACACTGGTTCTGTTGTTCATTCAGATACATTTAGAGCTGAAACAAGTAGTTGATTAATCAATAAGTTGATCCACAGAAAATGAACGACAACTATTTTGTCAAAGGTTTAACAGTTAAAAGTCATTTTTAAAGTAACATTTTTTATTTTATTAATTCTATTCATTTAATGTTTCTTTTTATAGAGACCAGTATATTGCATGAACCAACGCCACATACCATAGCACCTACAGCCTAAGCTAGTTTCTAATGCCCGTCACCCGGCCTTTAAAATACACAAAACTCCAAAAACACAACATTCTTTGGATCCAACTTTTCAAATGTGCAGCTTTTCTTTGTCTGTAATTGTAAACTGATCATTTTCTGATTTTGGACCATTGTTTGGACAAAAACAAGCAATTTGAAGACATCACCTTTTATTGTGATATCCCCATGTTCTGACATTTTATAGAGCACACTAGTTTAGAAAATAATTGACTGATTAATCTGAAACACTTTACTTGAGGCTCGCCTATTTAGCATTTGTGAGCACACATTTAGCACATGTTTTATAACAGAGTATAATGTAGTTATTAGCAGATATTCAGCGTCCAGAAGTCTTCCATTGGGTACCCATAAGTGGAGGCTGGTGTACAACAATGGTGGACAATATAGCAAACCACAGTTGTACTAATATCAAATATGTCTTCATAGGTGAAGTTATAATTGCTGACAAATACATTAATAAACACTTAAAAAGTCATGCATAACTAAATTATAATGTGTTATAAACCATATATTAGATGTTTGTATATGGCATATTAATGCCAAATAGGCAGACATAGAATAAAGTGTTACTGCACTTATTCATTGATAGTGAAAATAATTGTTAGTTGCAACCAGATAGATAGATACTTATTGGTCTAATGAGCACTGTGTTCGATGATATAGTGAGGATACAGTGTCTGTGCAATTCTAGCACAGACTCACGATTCAGCCTCATGGTTCAGATCGTGCTTTGCTTTTATCACTAATGTGATAACTGCAGAGTAAATAATTCATAAACTATGGCTGCTCTCTGTTTGAGAAACCATAGCTATAATCAAAAAGTGATGATATATGTCAGCCAACTCTGTAAATCATTAAATCATCAAGCCTTAAATCATTTCTCAAAGAATGATCAAAGGACACTCACATAATACATTTGTTCCATACAGTAAGCTATCATCTCAAAGCCTGGTCTTTCTGTGACATGAACATATGAAATAGTAATGACATGGGTTTCACTGTGGACCTTATGTGCAGATGAGATGAGTGTGGGTCCCCTTTTACTACAATTCATGGTGGAACAAAATCTGATTTATAGTCAAACATATGGTCATGGAAGAGAATAACACACACATATTGTTATAACATTGAAGCTTTTCATTCATTTATTCGGACACGTCTTCCTAACCGGACGCAACGCAAGCAAGCAAACGAGTGAATATCCGATTGTTTCTGTGTTTCTCAATGAAAATGTCCTAACCTGCTGTCAGTACGGCATCTGTAAGAAAATGTTCTGAGGGCAAATGCCAACAAACAAGATCTATGTCTACAACTATATAAGGCAACTTACTTGAAAATATAAAATACTCATTAAAAAGTAATTACTTCACTATTCATTCATTCATTTATTGGCAAAAGTAATTAGTTACATTATATAAACATAAATGAAGTATATTATGTAATCAAAGGTGTGTTTAAATATCTCAAAAGATGTCACATCTTATGTGTGTGCGGAAAAAGAAAGGGAGACATTGGTCTACGGTATTGCTTAGCACTAGAGTAGTTAGAAGTCCTGTTCTCACAGTGAAAAAACAGGTGATTCCTGAATGTGGCTACTAGCAAGCTAGCCAACGAGACACAACATTTAAACCCATTTTGAGTTAGGCCAACTTTTCCTCCTTTGGTAGAGGCTAACTGCCTCCCCACATTTCCAGGCTTTGCACGAAGCTTACAGTACATGTTGGGGAGAAGCTATCTGTCACCGGTAAGCTTAGAGACAATAACAGCAAAGCAGCATTTATTGGAATCAGTAATTATTTTAATGCTATTACTGAATTTCAAATCCCCTACTTACTACAACTTACTAAAACATTACCGTAACGTGTTCTGCGTATTTGTTTGCCAAACAATTACCACACATATTTCTAATTTACATTATGAGTAAACGTTCAAAAATGTTAACTTTAATCAACAGATTAACAACTTTTCTAAATGCAACACCAGACATTAATTAAATTAGTAATGTATTAGTGACACAACATATTCAAAAGCTTGGTTAAGGCTTCGTGCTAAGCTGCCCTCTTGAGTTCTTTCTGGCACTGAGTGGGCAGAATGTGCAAGCTGAGACTCCTGCCCTGTGCAAAGCAACTACTTTAGGCCTGTATTTACAGACACCAGACAGAGAAATCCTCTTCAGTCCGTCAGATCAGCGGGTTAATCAAACAACAGACTGAAATAAATTATTCACAACAGTGACAGTGACAGACCGAAGAGAGCTGGTAGTGTTGGAGATCAAGGTGGTGACATGGTGTGTGTTTGTGTGTGTGTGTGTGTGTGCGCGCACCTGCAAGTTGCTGTATATCTCTTCAATAGAAGGGAAAATAGGCTCTCTTTTTTTTTGGGGGGGGGGGGGGGGTGGAAATAAGTAATTTCAATAATCATACATTATACACATAATTCACACAAGAATCCTCTTGAGTTATCAGCAGAAGAGGTTCTAGCAGCTCTAAGTGTGTTTGGCTCAAGTGGATAAGAGAAGAATTTGTACCAGGGCAAGGGGAATTTTGTGAGCTTAAAGCATAACTCTCGCCAAAATGCAACCTAGAGTGTTTTTGTGAATGTACGCGAGTCAAACTTTTGTTTAAAAGCATATTTAGGACGGAAGCACCACTTTTAAGATTTACCGTATTCTTGTTTTTCGGTCAAATGGCCTTTTGAATGGGAGAGCTAGGGGCGATTTTATGCTAGCCTCAAAATAGCTATTTTTGACACACTAAGAAGGCTCAACACAACATGAGACTTTGCTTGAAGTATCTCCAGTGGCTCTACACATTAACGCAAACATTGAGAACATTGTTTGTGGACACAGAGTTTACTAAAAAGAAAGGTTTTGAACAACTCACCGTAGCTCTTGGTGTTTCCGGTCGCTGCCATCTCGGCAGTCAAAACGAATCAATATCAAAACAAGTAGCAAAAGATTTAGTATATCCCCTGTGCACCGGTGTAGTTAAGGTGTAGAGCCCCTGGAGATACTTCGAGGAAAGTCTCATGTTGTGTCGAGCCTTCTTAGTGTTTAAAAATAGCTATTTTGAGGCTAGCATAGAAGTGCTAGCCCTAGCTCTCCCATTCAAAAGGCCATTTGACTGAAAAACGAGAATATGGTAAATCTTAAAAGTGGCGCTTCCGTCCTAAATATGCTGTTAAACAAAAGTTTGACTCGCGTACATTCACAAAAAGACCCTAGGTTGCATTTTGGCGAGAGTTACGGTTTAAGCTCACAACATGCTCCTTGCCCTGGTACAAATTCTTCTCTTATCCATTTGAGCCAAACACACTTAGACCCTAGGTTGCATTTTGGCGAGAGTTACGCTTTAAGGCTGACAATCAGACAGCTCTAATACATTGGTAGTTATTCATTTATTGTAACACACATAACCCCAACCAATGTTTTGTTTTTAAACAGACTAAACTTTATTTATTCAATATTTCTGAATGCCTAAAGACACATCAGGGATTAAAGAGCAGCCTGAGAGCAATAAAACACGCACAAGCAGAAAAAAAAAGAACAGCGAAATCCTATAAAACACAATATTCACAGTGATGAGAATACTGTTAAGACTACTCGATCATTGCAATATGCAAAGTACTGAGTGAAATGGAAAATCAAGAGGATCTCAAGTGGAAATAAGTGTCTGTTATCTAATGAAATACAGAGACAGGTTTACAGGTTTATTTGAGAGAGGTTTATTTTTACATTACGTCATTTATGCTTTTATCCAAAGCGACTTCCAATTAAGTGCTTTCAACCATGAAGGTCAAAACTCTGGACAGCAAGACAAGACATCAAGTGCAAGCACATTAGCTTCAAACAGGCCAAACTACAATGAGTCACATGTAAGTGCAACTGTAACTGCAAGTTTTTTGTTTGTTTTTCAGAGAGGTCCAGGTTTATTTCAGAGAGGTCACTAGAAGTTTTTTTTTCGATACACTCGAAACAACTCTGTGTTGGTGCAGGGGAAGTACTGTTTTGACTATTTCTGCTAGGTGATTTGTTAATTATTAAATATCAGTAAAGTCAGAAAACATTGATCTTGTCATGTTTGTCAGTAGTGTGGTTCTGCCAGATTAGGCAATTATTCACACTTTGATGTGTGATGTCAGACTGACAGCCGGGCAGACTCTACTCTCCTCTTTGCTCCACTGACTCCATCAGCCAAAAACCACTGAGCTTCAGTGGACCGATAGCTCCGCACAAGTTCACCACCCATCTGACTGTCAACCTTTTACAGCTCACAGGTAGAATACCTTATCAAGCCCTAATGTTTCACTTTCTTTGTCACATGGGAAACATCTGATATGCCTGTTTTTAAATCTCTTCTTAAATGCCACGTCTTCTCCGCTGCCTTTGACACCACCTGATGTTGACATTTTGAGTTGATTGATTTTATTGTTTTATTGTATGGTTGTTTTCTCATGTTTTATGCCTCTTCATTTGTTTTATTTTTGTTATGCCTGTGTGAGTTAGGTATTTTATGTCTATTATTTATTCTTCTGTACAGCCCTTTGGTCAACTTTGGTCGTTTTAGAGTGCTCTATAAATACAGTTTGATTGATTGATGGATGTAGCTTTTCTTTAAAAAAAAAAAAAGATTACATGCAAATCACATCTGCTTGTATGCATACTGTACAAACACATTTTTGCTACAAATTTGCGACCCACTGCCGTGTCCTCCTCAGGATGACATGTTATCACTTAAATGATATTCTGACTTTTCCATCAGCGCCATCATCAGGTCAAAATGAAAACTGCCTAATACTTTGGTTTATGACCAAACACCTGCAAAACTAATGACATTCCCATCAGCCTCAGCTGTACTTTGTGTTTAGTGCTAATTCACAAATGTAGCATGCTAACACGCTAAACGAAGATGTTGAAGATTAGACATGCTTAACATCAGCATGTTAGCATTGTAACATTGTCAGCATTTTAGCATGACTGTAGTCTCTTAGTCTTGCCTGAGTAGGCCTGTGTATTTGTCCAGCACACAAAAGAAGGTACTTGTGGTTAAGGCTGCTAAAGGTTGCCTGAAAACTCAACATACAATAACCAAGAATAAAGTATTTTCACAGACTCTCGCCGTTCCAATAATGATGCTGTTGTTGGTTTGTACTCGTAGAAAAGCTTTGCATTGGAGAAAAACATCAAACAGACATTTCTGTATCTTTAATGAGTCTCGTCCCCTGCTTGTTCCATTCATGGTGGGAAGAGTGTATCATTAGAAATGAAATCAACAGTTAAAACTGCTATTTTATTTCTATTTATTTCATTTTTATTTTAAAATAAGTAACTGTTAGTGTACTGCTAACTGTAATCAGTAATCTGACATTGTACCACACACTAATGGTTCAGCATTTGAAGATATATTCTGCCTGCTTTATGTTTGCAGGTTTTGATTTCTAATTAACATTACATGAATAATCATGATCATCATAATGTTCAGTGTTACTAGTGACTGTGCTTACCATAGAAATAGAATGAGAGACAGACATTGAAGTGTTTGCCATGATCATTTGAGTAGCGATTGTTGATAGTTGTCATGGTGACAACACACGTCAGTGGGGCTGTCAAGTGCGTCACACTCACTATCATTTAATCAGTGGTGTAAGAGGTATTCAGATAATTTACTTAAAAGCAAAAGTACAGGGCGCCTGGGTAGCTCACCTGGTAGTGAGCATGCGCCCATATATAGAGGTTTACTCCTCGACGCAGAGGCCGTGGGTTCAACTCTGACCTGCGGCCCTTTGCTGCATGTCATTCCCCCTTTCTCTCCCCTTTCATGCCTCTAGCTGTCCTATAAAAAAAAAGGCCTAAAATGGCCCAAAAACCTATCTTAAAAAAAAAAAAAAAGTACAAATACAATACTGTGAAAATACTCCACTACAAGTCCTACATTTAAGACCTTACTTAAGTATTCAATTCAATTAAATTGTATTGTCATGGAAACTATGTGCACGCACATATGTAACAAAATGTAGATCATTGCTTTCCAACAAACAGTGCACATACACAGTAGATTAAAAAAGACACATTATTAACATTAACATTATTTACAGGCTTATAAACGTGTAATATATTTACAAATTTTGTTTTGAATGTACTTGTGCAAATGGCATAGTATATATTAAAGTGCAGTAACAGGAGGAGGAAGGGGCAGAGGGGAGGGATCTACGTAAAATTCAGCGGATAGCCTGGTTCCGATGGGTGACAGCTTGGGGGAAGAATTATGATATGTAAGTATTATCAACAAAATGTAGTCAAAGTACTTAAAGTAAGTAGTGATTGTGCAGTAAAGTGTTCGTGCCAGTGTTTTACTATTAAATATGATGTTTTGGATTAATATTACTACTGCATTAATGTGTATGTTACATTTTACTGCTGTAGATGTTTATGGTTGTGCTTATTTAACGCTTTAATATATACGGTTGGGTAGTTTAATCTACAGCAATGCATCACATTCTATAAGATCACCATACGTTAGCTGTCCTGTGAGAACCAAGTGTCTCTAAAAAGTCAACTTTTCATGAGCTCAGAAAAACTGCTTTGTGACGACGCATTTTCCAGCTGACCTAAGATGGTTTTTAAAGAGTTTATTTAGCTTAAAAAGGAGGACATTTTCTCAACACATAAAGAAACACTTCATCCTTCAGTTTATCACAAACATTAAAAATCAACACATCAGGAGGTTCATGGTTTTCAGTTGGACAGGAAGGGGATGAAAAACTGTCATCTTAAAAGTAACTAAAGCTGTTAGACAAATGTAGTAAAAAGTACAATATTTACCTCTGAAATGTAGGGGAGTAGAAGTATAAAGTAGCGTAACAGGGAAATACTCAAGTAAAGTACAAGTACCACAAATGTGTACTTAAGTACTATACTTGAGTTAATGTACTCAGTTACATTCCACCACTGCATTTAATATATAGAATTTGATGACTTACCAAAAGGAATATGAAACAATTACTACTTATAGCAATTACGGCTGCAACTAACGATTATTTTCATAGTCGATTAATCTGTTGATTTTTTTCTCGATTAATCGATTAGTTGTTTGGTCTATAAAATGTCAGAAAATGGTGAAAAATGTGGATCAGTGTTTCCAAAAAGCCCAAGATGACGTCCTCAAATGTCTTGTTGTGTCCACAACTCAAAGATATTCAGTTTACTGTCACAGAGGAGAGAATAAACTAGAACATATTCACATTTAAGAGGCTGGGATCAGAGAATTTTTATTTTATTTACAATTAATAGTATTAGTGTCTTAGTAATTGATTATCAAAATAGTTGGTGATTATTTTAAGAGTTGACAACTAATCGATTAAACGATTAATCGTTGCAGCTCTACTAGCAATCCTCAATTCCTCTCTAACAGCAAGGCAACAGGCATAGTGCATAAAAGACACCTCTGAATGCTTTATACTACTACACTGCTCTTTTGTCGCAAAACCTCACCTCAGTGAATCTGCAACTTTCCACAATTTGGTTTATGTAAGTTTATGTGGAAGTTAGCCCATTATAAGGTCATATTTTTTTTGCAATGGCAATGGTACACATAAAAATAGCTGTCACTCTGACCATCCTGCTGTTGATTAAAATGGAAATGTCCATTCTTCTTTCATTCTTTTTCTATGGTGCACAGATACATGATTGAGGAATAATTGAGGTAATGTATGTGCATGCAATCCTGTGTGTAATGTTCAGGTATTCTCTTAAGGGTATTATTACGACACACTGTAGGCTGATTTTGTCACATTGATTGACAACTGAAGATGGCATTTTCATGAAGAAATTAACTGTGGCACCAATCTCTTGTTTTGCAAATGGAATTCTATTGATTGAAAGAAAAGTGTTATCATGGCTTTAAATGGCTTCTCTTTTTGTTCCTCTGCCTCACAGCTTTTTCAAGACTCTGCAATTGTGAAATGGAGCCTACAAAATCAATATGTGCCACAGTCAATTTTTACTCATTATCATCAAGATCCTGGGTATTATTAGGAGTCAATGCCAGGAAAATGCCTTCATCAACAAATACAGGAGTAGCAAACTGTAGTGTTCAACTCATAATTAACACACAAGATCTCTTCAGATATGAGCGCCCACGGTCAAATGAGAGTAAATGAGAAGAATTAATCTTAGTCTGTCATATGTTGCCAAAGACAGAAACTTCATCAGTACTCAGTACTCACACATTTATTGTTTCAAATTTCAAATGTGCAAATATGGACTTTCCAATACATTTAGGAGAATAATAAAGATCCAAGGGAATGATTTCAAACTGAACTGAGAAAAATAAAATGTTCTCACTTAAAATGGTGTCTTTCCAAAGACATTGCTCCCATTATAAACATAATGGGCTGTCAACAGTTTCCAATGGACTGTCTCTTCAGTAGAAAGTAGTTCCAATTATAATGAGTTTTTCTAAATGTTATTTTTCAATGCTGTGCCCCATTATGTCAGGGTGGAAGCAGAAAACCCATATTTCAAATAACAAATACTGCCAAAACTATCTGCATGGCCCAAGACACCACTGAAGGTACAGTAAGTGAGAAGTGAGTGTTTTGTCATTTGGCTGAACTGACTCTTTAAATACAGATGAGATGAGGTCAATGTGTGTGTATATGACACTGTTTACATGCATAACCTGTTAGTGTGTGTGTGTGTGTGTGTGTGTGTGTGTGTGTGTGTGTGTGTGTGTGTGTGTGTGTGTGTGTGTGTGTGTGTGTATAGAAACACAATATTTAACCTAGATAGGTAGATTATGAAAAGCTAGAGGTTTTAATGCTCATCGTTCCTCATTAACACTGCAGAAAGTCAGACAGGGTTCATAAATGAGAAATATATGTATTACAGTACACCATTGTTAGCTTAGTATCTAGCACTAGTAATACTACTACTTGGTAACTATTCAGTATGATGTATCACTTTCCTTGAGGAGTCACAAACAGAGAAACTAATGTAAGTAATTAGTAAGTCATAGTTTGCTCCTCACTCATTCTTACTAACGACTCACCATTTTATGTACCATATTTTTAAAGTGTTACAAATCTTTTATTATGTTTGAGGAGTTGTTCTATGTTTCAGGCTATACACCCGCTGTCGGGCTGATCTCCATCATTGGGTTGACTCTGCCGTCACAACAACAAAACAAAGCCAAAGTTGCGACCTCTGGGTCCTGCTGTTTTTTCTTGTTTTTTTTTCCAGGGCTGTCAGCTCAGGTCAGGGTGCCAGGGGAACATGGCCGCAGCACGGTCAAATGCCACAAGAGTGGAAAACCTATCAAACTGCTCTGTCTTTGAGAGTTTCAACAGAGTATTGACACACTGGTCTTGGCTACAATGTAGTGTAGTGCATGTCAGAGTGGAAGCACTTACAAAAACTATTAGAGGTGCTACCTTCAGCCTATGTAGAGGGGCAGAGTAGTTTCATTACTAGATTATAATAGTATATTGACTCAACTCAAAAGACTGGATGCCATCTAAAGCTCAGTTTAACAGACAGACTCAACTCAATCTGCATAAAAATGATCATTAACATCTTGAAATAACTTTTCAACTTTGGAAACTTGCATGCGTGTTGCTTTAGATATTTGCAGGTATGGAGAAATAAGAATGAGAGCAACCTTGGTACGCGATATTCCATCACATCCCAATATCAGAGTTAATGAGTCCAATAAACCTTTGAAGACCTGTTTCTAGCTGTATTATTGATGTTACAAATATAGCTCTGCCGTGCTATCAGTTAATAAGAGATGTGAGCTATCCGTCACAGCACATTTCCCCGAGTTAAATTGAGTAGTAGAGGCCAGATTGATACAAATAACTACTGTTTTAATTATTTAGAATCATGGTGAAATGAAGATTGGTCTGTCTTTATTGCATTGCAGTGAGACTGATGAGCTCGCACGTATGACAGAATGCATATTTAATGTCTGCATATAACGTTTTTCTTCTTTCAGCTCTTTACCTTAAATTGTGTTCAAGGATAATTCCCCCTCTGCCAACTGCTATGGAATACATAACAACATAACAAACAGATTCCTTATGGGTGGATAATTGTATGCTCTTTGGGTTACTTCAAGGCTTGCTAAATTATCTCCCTCTGGTTTGGGGAGGAACTAGTGAGGCTTACTAATGGCAGAGCTGTTTTCTTAATCCTGAAACTCAACAGGAGGCACTAATCTTGCTGTAAACTTGTTTACTGGGTAGTATTACTATAGAATGCCAAAGTACCCTAGCGCAAGGCATATTGTTTCAGGGGCATTGCACTGCGAGGGACACTGTGCCTTGATCGTGTTGTTGAATACTTATTTGTAGAAAGCCACATTTCCTTCATTTTTTCAGCTTTGTTCTAATCCTGCAAACGCAATATTAAAGGGATACTTCACCGATTTAGCATTCAGCTTTGTATCATTAGAAACCCGGTAGTATTTCTGAATGACCGTGTGTCCCTCCCTCATGTCCCCCTGAGACGGGAAATCTCTGCATTGGGGGGTCTGGAAAAAATCTTCCGATGATGTAAAATGAGGATTTTTACGTAATCTAAAGATTTTTTGGCCAGAGGCAATGGACTACAGCCAGTAGTAGGAGCTACTTCCGCATGTTTTCAAACCGCCCATCACCCGAAGCGAGCCGATCTCACCCGGAAAAAAACGAAATGTCAGCCATCTTGAATCTTCGCTAAACAGGGCTCTCTCTTCTCAGCAGCACACTTTTACAACAATTATGTGCATTCAAACTACCGCACATGGTACATCGGTACAGATCGGAGAATATGCAGGAAACGTTATTACAGAGGGAATAATCGGCACACTACGTGAGCTTTGCCTGCACGGAGACCAGCACAGAGACCAGCGGTCTCGCTCGATGCCCCGAGCCGGGTAGGGGACATCCTCATCGGCTAGGTGGGAAGCTAACGCTAGCCGGACACCTGTCCCATCAATCCTGCTTGCAAGTGTCCGTTCATTAAACAACAAACTGGACTACATCCAACTTCAACGATGCTCCCAACGCGAGTTCAGAGACTGCTGTGTATTTTGTTTTCGTGGAAACATGGCTGAACAACAACGTACCGGACTGTCCAGCTACCAGGCCTGCTAGCCCTCCGATGATCCAAGCTAGAGATGCTCTGTCACTGGGTAAAAGACCCGTGAAGGTGAGCTGTGTTAACACGGACTGGTGCAGAAATGGGGTGATTTGTATCCAACTAACTGCTAACCGTTGGAGTTTGTGACATGTTTTTTTTTTGTTACATGCCTACTATTCGACATTCCACGCTAATTCACGGCTGTGTTTATACTCGGTGTTTACAGCCCACCAAGCCTAATGCTAGTATGCGTTGGTGTCTTTCATCCATATGAGCCAAAAACACATTTTCTGGCTTTTCTCGGCCTAGAAGGCACCAATTTAAAAAAAATATTTCACATTTCTGCTACACAAGTGACCCAATTTAAAGATATATTCAGCTTTCCAGCGGTGAAGTATGCCTTTAAAGCTTCAGACGCATTCACTTAACTTTCTGATTATTTTCACACAGCTCCCTTTTTTCTTTTCACAGAACGATTACAAAGAAAGTCACAGTCTGTGAAACATTTACCACAAGTGCAGACACTTAATATTCTCAAGTTGTATCACAATGATGAGAAATCTGCTCCTGCTGTGTCAGCTCGTTCTCTGTGTGAACATATGCACAGGCACAAAATGCTTGACTCCATAAACAGTATGAAGTCACATGCCAAGACACGCACACACACCAGGCTGGTTACCTGTGCAATGGGTTTGGAATATCAATGGTTTATCCTCAATGAAAGTGAGGATTTTCTTTTGCAGTAATGCTAAGGCTGTCTTTGTAACATCGTGTAAAAAATGTTTTATCCAATTACAGCAGGTGTCTGACCAGATAGAATACTGTAACATAGATCATGAAAATCAATATCTTTATATACTTGACAGACAAGATATATGAAGCCAGCAGTGGAACGTCTCCCTACAGTCCCACTGTAGTAGTTATAATATATAATCAGCTAAATCTTTCTTTGTTTCATTTCACATCTTCCCCCGAGAGTTTTATTGTTTAGTAGTGTATGTGATAGTGATTCGCAAACAGTAGTTATGTGTGCCTTGTGGTTATAGCATCAATCAATTGTGTAAACTAACCACATTTTACTGTTTCCTGTGTTTCTGTAGGAGTAGGACTAAAGGTGGCTTTTTGTCATTTCTAAGCATACACTGAGAATGTAAATTTGTCCTCAGCCCGGGGACCAATTCCAGTTCTTTTTGCCAGTGCCTTTTTGGTGGTGGTTGGAGGAAACGGGAGCACCCGAAGGAAACCCACGTGAACACAGTAAGAACATGAAAGGCCAGTACGCAGCAGTACTGTGAGGCGACAGTGCTAACCACTGACTTACTGGTGATAAACTAGACTAAAGTCATATATCAGGAGATACATTTTCATCCACGTCATACAAACTAAACTTTCTTGTAATAATCACAGACACCTTAGATGAAAAAAAGCTTTGCCTGTCTACCATCACCACGTTGTTTTTGTCAATTTCCTAAGGGACAAAAGGGTCTCCTGAGTATGATGATACCTTACAGTTTCTAACATAACTGTGACAACGTTATGTACTGTACATCTATTAACACATCCCTGTGCTTCACAGTTGCATTTGTTTCTCTCTCTCTGCTACCATTTTATGAGATACGGTAACACCGGTTACTAAGCAACGATGTGTCAGCTCACATGACACTTCATCCTGACTATGGAGCCAAAGGTTTTGTACCTTTTCATATTTTCACACAGTTGTTTTCTGCTTAGCACTTTGTAACCTTGTTAAGAAAAGTGCTATAGAAATAAAGTTTATTATTATTATTATTATAAGCCAATACAGCAAGTCAGAGCAGTTTTCTCTTCATTACGAACAAGATTGTGAACACTGTGAGCAGTAGACGTTCAGGCGAAAACTGCAGTCAGTGCCTTCACCGTGGAAAACCACGTGAAAAGCATTGAAAGCATTTGAAGTTTGACTTTTTTGCAGAGTAAGACCCCCCCCCCCAGGGTGAAAATATGGTGTTTTTTGAAAATTAAGCCATGTAAACCTATTCTGATATAACCTCTAAATACAATTATGAACCTGAAAATTAGCATAAAATGAGCACTTTAAATCAATTGTTGACATATTCTCTTTGCCTATTTGTACATGCTAACTTCCTAGGACTGGAGGTAAGGGACTAATGAGATTGGAATAATAGCTTTGACTGATTACCACCTTTTCACCTCAGCCCGCCCTGCCATTTAGCATCTGTGACCCCTCAGCCAATTACTACTTGTATTGTGTACTACTGTAATCTCTGGGAGGCAGCGAGGTCCCTGCCAGCCGTGGCTCAGGATGACCTGATTAGGATGACCTAATCCATCTCCTCATGCCTCATCTTTTCCTCAGACTACATGGAGCTCAAAGAGCCCAATGCTCAGTCATATTAGAGCAGTCCTTCATGGACCAGATGCAAAATGAGGAAATATTCAGATGGATTGTTTTTTTGATGTAAGTGCTGCTCGCTGTATCTCACCACATCCTTCCTGGAGAGAGAAGTTGTCACCGTATTCATGAGAATGCATGAATTCCTTCACATTAATCTTATACTATCTCGCTCCGTTTTTCTGTTTTCAGCCTCAAAAGCCAATTAGGCATGTGCTTTGAATATGTATATAAAGCAAAACCGGATATAAGGTGGGTTGTGGTGAAGGATGAAATGACCTATACTGTAATGTATCACTCATTTCCTCTGTGCTGCAGTGCCTACATGGAGACAGATCCAATATGGACTAATGTAGCATTTAGATAGAAATCAGAGAATGAAGCTCCATTTCACAACAATGTCCCCCAGGCAGCATTCAGTGAGAGCAATGGAGGCGTTTGTAAAGGTGGAAAGAGAGAGCTGTCAGTACTGTGAGAGCTGTGTCCTTGAGTTAGGCAGGGTTATAGACCTCCGGCGCCCATTACCACAGGCTGCTCTGTTTGACACTTCTCTTTGCAACGTGTTGAGATATCAACACAAACACTGACACATTCAAAAGGTAAAAATACCACTAGCATCAGAAAAACAATAACCCAACAATAATCCATAACCCAAGTTGTTTCTGTGAGATTGTATCACGATACAGTTTTTATCGTTAATGTTACAGGTTAATATCTTCTGCCGACTGTGTCTCCAAGAAATTATTATATGGGCTACTACTTGTAATACGACTTCGTTCTGATGTACAGCTGTAAGTCACAGACTAGAAAGGGATGAGTGGCACAGCAGGCTAGGTATCTCTGATTCAGCCTCTCTCTGTATCCTACTCAGGCCAAGCTGAACCCCACAGCTTTCCTAAAGCTCCACTTTGCCACGAATTAAGCCTTAATGCGACTCTTCTGTCTATTGATTTGTTAGCCATGCATTTCCTGTCCTGCTTTGATGTCATTGTGGTGTCAGTGGATGGAAGATTCCAGATAAAATTATGGAGGGTTTTAGCTTTTAAGCTTGTTATTTCAGGGGATTATTCGGCCGCAGTTGAATTAACATTTTTATTCTTTTTTTGGCCACAAACTGGATTATGTGACACTGTTCTGCAGAGGCGATATCAAATGCCCATCACTGATATGCTACTGCCATGAACCCCCACTAATGCAGAGGAGACCAGTGCTGATTGAGTCTGGAGAGAGCTCTGTGTAGAGGATTTCACCAGCTTGGCCTACAAGCTCAGCAGCACAGAGCAGTAAAAACTGGGCCGTAGAGCCAGGGATCTGAGCAAAATAATACACACGCACTAACAAAGAGATCTTTATGTATTATAGTGGAATATTCACTGATGCTGCAATTGTGCTGCTCTGTGTGTTCAATATTTCTATGCGATGGCATTCGTATTACTTACTGAATGAACAAACCCAAAATGTCCAGTTGTTTTGGCTCCCTGTTTGAGTGGAAATAAACGAGTTTTGGTTTCTTTGACAATGTCACAGCTAGCTGGAAGGAGCTAAACTTCTGCAGGAAAATAACCCCCGCCTGTGTTCAACACACAGGGTGTGGTCCACTGGTCTCTCTGCAGAACTCAACACACTGCATGAGAGAGTGAGCCACAGTGCAAAGCACCAGCATACAATACAAACAAAAGGCAGATTAATGGCCAGGATAATCCCAACGCAGAGATTTGTCCCTATTTGTGTTTGTATTTTTCTGACTCAACAATTTCTACCCAGTACTGAACTTTTCCGAAAGCTGTGAACAGCAGCTGGGCTTCAGCTTCTCATCCCTGTCCTTATATGATGCAGCAGCTGCAATTCACATTGTCATCAAAGCACCACTGAACTGCACAATTTACATTGAACACAATCATATCAGTTGAGGATTATTTTTTGGCAACATACAAGTGACTGTATGTTAATTATGGGGGGGGGGGGGGGGGGGGGGGTGTTTCTTGTCCTAGATTTATATTTTATTTTATCATTTTTGTGTGATATGAACAAGACCTGAAACAGTCTGTTAATGAAAAAACTAATTGGAAACTAACGACAGTATTTTGATAATCAATTCATTTAATTTCAAGTATTTTTTCAGAGAAAAGGAAACACATTCTTTGGTCTCAGTTGTAAAGATGTGTGGCGTTACTTCACCTCGTTTGGGTTTTGGACTGTTCACTGGACAAAATAAGAAATGTGAAGATTAAAGTGAGGGACATTTTTTTCCCATTGTCTGACCTTTTATATGAAAAGAATCATTAGTTGCAGCCCTAATATAAACATAATAGTTCTTGGCATTATGTAACACCTTTATAGCTACTAATTGTCTGCTTTAGTGCGGTGGTACAGTATGTCTGAGCGCTACAGTCATTCAATGTATATGAATAGACCCTTACTTCACTTGAAGCAGTCAATGAGCTGCCAAAAATGTTTTACGGCAAGCACATTTTCCCTTCATTACAGCAACAGAAAGCAGCCTTACTGAAATAAAACCTTATGACCTTTTATGGTACATGGGTGGAGTGATGGGCAACTGTGGTACTTAAAGGGATACTCCACCGTTTGTTGAAATAGGGCTTATCACAATCTCCCCTAGCTGTAGATAGGTGGGCCAACTCATTTTTTGTGCAAGTAATTAGGTTGTTTTTGCGTCTTTTGTTGGCTCACTTTTACTCACAACATGCTAATCGGCAACATAGGATTCCATTCACTACGCTAAGCTAACTAGCGGCGGCGCTGCTGGTGTTGCACCAGACTAAAACAATGCATGCACAAAAAATGCATTGGCCCACCTATCTACATCTAGGGGAGACTGTGATAAGCCCTATTTCAACAAACGGTGGCGTATCCCTTTAACTATGTAAAGTATTATACTTAATGACTTTTAGGATACATCATACAACTAGGAAAGCTTACAGCAGAGCTATAGACTCAATTGAAAGTGTTACTTTCATTCTTTGGAACTTGATAAATAATTGATTTTCAAATCAACCATACTCACTGGAGGCTTCTTCATTGATTATTGGTGTCCAGTTAAAACCATTTCAGCTTGAAGAAATGTTGAACTATTTGCAGTATGTATGGGAGACATATTGTAAAATGTCTCTATTTTGTGTTAGGTGTGTTTTGATATTTCAAAGTAAGAGCAAAAATCTCCACAGCTCTTTTTATGCAGGTTTTGATTTGGGTTGAAACTGGTGCTTTTGTGTATCTGCGATTTTATGTTTATCAACATTTATGCAAATTAGATATTTTTCACCATGAGTTGAATATAAAAGCTCATTGAAAACACAAAGGGGAGAACATGAAATTAAATAAAAGAAGGGAAATGAAAAACACTGATGAATGGAAAAATAATTTCCTCTGGGCAGAGCGTAGTTAATTCTACACGAGTAAAAAGAGTTCCTGCCATCACCTACAAAACAGTCACATTTTTAGCAAAGTGATAGATATTGAGACTGTCAGGTTAATTTCTCATTCTTAACAGCATGATGTTTTCAGGTACAGCCTTTAATACACATGGAAAGTTGTTCAGGTGAAAGGTAAGAGGAAGATAAAATGTTCTTGTATTTATTGGTGCATCATTTTCAGCTATGTGGCTCTAGGAATGCCAGTCTATCAGTCACAAGGTCGGTCCACCATTTTGCTCTAGACTGAAATGTACAACTTAACAACTATTAGATGGATTGCTATGCATTTTGGTACACACATTTATGATCCCCAGAGGATGAATCCTACTAATGTCGGTGATCCAATCATTCTTCTGGAAGTAGAGCCTCACAGAGTCAGTGACTCAGACATATATAGTGAGTTGTGTAAAAAAGATCAACTGATGAGCTATTGGGTCTTTGTGGCTGATTAACAATTAACAAAAAAAAAAGCTCCTTGGTGGACAAATTTTGCAATAGCATCATTGTTTTAAAACTATTTTTAAACATATCTTTGGCATTTATGTGCTGACATTTGATGTTCCCTCTCGTCAGACATATACACCTATACAATTAAGTCACGATATGCTAATGCTGGCCAATACATCAGGCTGGCCAATTTATCAGATTAGGCTCTGTTATGTGACAGAAAAGACAAACGGTTGCAGTAACTCTGTGTTTGTACCTTTGTATAAAAAGGTGTAATTAATCACACATCTGCTTGTTGGACACCGGCTGTCTTGCTTTGTTGTTGCTGTGTTAAATGCACAGTAACTTTTGTGCATGTTCACAAACAAATCTAACCAATATAATCTGCTGTTTAACAGCTCGTGTTGTTACCAGTGCAGGTATGTCTGATACTGACAACCATCATGTAATGCCCTTGGACTGAACTAAAATGCTATCATGTTTTGCCCTTGCTGTGAGAAGATTGGGTCTCCAGCTTGCGCTCCACTCTGTGTGAGATAAAAATATGAGACTGTCAAAATGACCTTTCCCTACGACTCACAGGGACTGTTCTAATTGGC
The DNA here is from genome assembly GCA_023631565.1 of Gymnocephalus cernua. Lineage (NCBI taxonomy): Eukaryota > Metazoa > Chordata > Actinopteri > Perciformes > Percidae > Gymnocephalus > Gymnocephalus cernua. Next base: position 17,150,684 of record CM042434.1, read on the forward strand.
ACTTTTTATTGTTATCAACTGAGGCAAACACAAATGTTCTCCTGGGCACTGCTATGTTGCCATTTCATAAAAAAATAAAATAAAAGGAAGATATTCTGAAATGTCTGGGTAAAGATGAAATATAATATTATAAGTTGCTCTTTATCGACCCACGTAATGTCTCACAGATACAAATACCTCATACTGGTTTATTTCACTACTTTGTCTTGAAATGATACAAGATCAATACCAAAGGAGAAAAATAAACGGTGTTCTTCATTGATATAATGTGTAGAGCTATAATCGATCTCATCATGCAACACTATAAGAAAGGTCATGCCTCGCAAACAGTGAAGCTTCTCATCAACCGTTCAATCAATACTGACATTTTATTCACAGAAATAGAGTTGGGAGACATTTGGCTTCTGCACTGTAGCTAGTTAGCCAGACATTTAACATTTACACATAAGAAAACACACTTCCAACCACAAACAAATTCAAAGCATAATCACAAAAGATAGACTTCAACTGCATATCTGCTCCCTAAACTGTGTTGAAATCAAATCTGTCACACTTCCAGCTTAGCTATTCTATTGTGTGCTTTTCTGCGCTCATCTCATGTTAGGTCATGTCGCATAATCTTGATGTTGGATTCTGCGTCCTCAATTATACGGCTGCTCTTAGCTGTGCTTTCATTCTCTGTCACACCAGATGGACCCACAGATGGACACAGCGACGTTCTGTCAGTTCGGCAGCCAGCACGTCATGCTTCAGTCTAACATATCTCTCTGTCCAAATCCCCGAATTAGATTTCTATTTGCCTGTAAATCACAGATTCGTTGTCAACTCACATATGACAAACAATAAAACTGAAAGAGGGAGAGCATGCTGTGACGCTCAGCAGATGTCTGACACCTCCAGCATAGCACACAACAGCACAAATGGATCCTATGTTGTTTTGATGGCTATGCTTCAGATGCTTGTTAGTGTAGTGAAGCTGTGCAGCATGTCTAGGGCTCTGAGAGGGTCAAGCGAATCTCTCTCTCTCGCAGCTCTTACTACTTGGAGTGATGCCAGTGTCAGATCCCCCCTCCTGCCTCCTGTGGACAGTTAGGCATCCGCCGAGAACCACTGGAGAGATAGGAGTTTTTGACCACCATTATCAGACAAATGTAGCCAGGGCTCAGTCTTGCGTTGCGGCATTTGATAGATGATTTTGCGTAGAGCCCTGTAGCGTTTATAGCTATCAGCTTAGGGCATCTCTTAGGAGCAGGGCTGTTCAACTTCCCTGAACACCTAGGGAGCAAAACAGCACCAGCGTGGCCCCGGATCTTAACCTGATAACATCCATGATTTATCTTCTTTGTGTCATGCTGCTATAATACAGTCTAAAGGGAGACAGCAGCCAGGCCATGGGCTGACAGCCCCACAGCTCCTTTGGCTTTTGTTGCTGCCTGATCAGCTCTGATTACAGGGGGAGATTCAAAGAGCATCCCAGACATGTAACCTAAACTACCGCATGGGCAAAAGAGGATAGCATGGAGTGCCACAAGTTGAGGCAGTTAAATCTAAATCTTAATCTTAGTCTATTTAAACCGTCACAATGTCCTACAAAAGAAAAATAGCAACACTACTTTGAGGTGTACACTGTAAAAGGAGTTCACCTTTGTTTCTCAGTTGGCACATACTACAAATGCAATACCCATGAGGCCATGAGTTAATGATACCATACCACAATTGTAAGCTCTGTGATTGGGTGTTTCTTGTCAAATTGCACCTTGGGAGTCATTAACATGTCCTCGGATTTTTTTAGGTACCTGTATTTTGTAACGCAGCTGTTCATATTTTGGACTGATGATTCAACCAGGTGAATTTCATGCCCATCCAAGCTGTGTAAGTCATGTAACATTATCTATGGGAAAAATGAATGGGACTTTGACTTTAGGAACCAGGGTTAAATTAGTCCCTCTCACTTTGCAACTCTGTGCCACTGCTGCTGGTGTTCAACATTTGCTAATTAGCGTAAAACACAAAATAAAACTGATGGGAATGTCATTCGTAAACCAAAGTATTTGACAGTTTAATGTCTTTACAATTTATCCTAAGGGGGACATGCATATCTGAATGGGCTGCGTTCTTTTTTCCTCTGCTCTTCTCCCTGTACACCAACAGCTGCACCTCCAGTCACCAGTCCGTCAAGCTTCTGAAGTTCGTGGGCGACACCTCCCTCATCGGACTCATCTCTGACAGAGATGAGTCCGCCTAAAGGTGGGAGGCTGACCACCTGGTGACCTGGTGCAATCAAAACAGCCTAGAGCTCAACGCTCTAAAGACAGTAGAGATGGTTGTGGACTTCAGGAAGAACCCAGCCTCACCTGCCCCCATCACCCTCTGTGGCTCCACAATTGACACTGTGGAGTCTTTCCGCTTCCTGGGAACCATCATCTCCGAGGATCTCAAGTGGGAGCTGAACATCAACTCCCTCATCAAGAAAGCACAACAGAGGATGTACTTCCTGCGGCAGCTGAAGAAATTCAACCTGCCAAAGACAATGATGGTGCACTTCTACACAGCCATCATTGAGTCCATCCTCACATCCTCCATCACCATCTGGTACGCTGCTAGCACAGCCAAGGACAAGGGCAGACTGCATCGTGTCATTTGGTCTGCTGAGAAGGTGATTGGCATCAATCTGCCGCCGCTCCAGGACCTGAAGCGTGCTGAAAAGATTGTGGCTGACCCCTTCCACCCCCGGCAACAAACTCTTTGAGTCACTCCCCTCTGGCAGGAGGCTGAGGTCCATCAGGACCAAAACCTCACGCCACATGAACACTTATTTCCCTTCTGCCACCAGCCTTATCAACAAGGCCCGGAACCCACCCTGACTCTCTCCACACTCCACCTCTGGCTCCTCATGCCACTGTAATCACTCTGCTGTACTGTTCTTTTTATTTTTATTCTCTTATTTTTAATACATACTGTGTATATATATATATGTATACTTATATTGTTTTGTTTAACCTCTTATTTTAGAGAATGTGTGACATGCACCTACAACACCAAAACAAATTCCTTGTATGTGTAAAAACATACTTTTCTGATTCTGATTCTGAACCAAATTTAATGGAGATCCATCCAATAGTTACAGTAGAAAGATAGAGAGAAAGATGAATTATGTCAAATGTCATGGTGTAAAGAGGAAAAGTCAGGGGATCAATAAAGTCAGTAGGGTTCATCCTCTAGGGATCATGATTGTCTGTAGCTACAAAATGTCACGCCAATCCATTAAGTAAATATTTCAGTCTGGGCCAAAGTGGTGGACCAACAAACAAATTATTTCAACTCCCAAACACATAGCTACTCTACCCTGTATACAAACCACAAGCAAATTCAAAAAAATATACAAAATAAAAAATAAAAAATAATAAAAGCCTTACAGAAATTCCCAGTAATAATGCTACAACAGCACAACAGCATCTACCACTTTCCCCCAGCTTCGTAAAAGCGGAAGCCTCACAAAAATTCCCTGCTTTGTTTGCCACCTTTGTGAACACTTTGACACAGATCAATAAAATATCTGGATTTCAGTATTGCATGTACGCACAGGCCCACAAATGAAGCTTAGCGTAAATTCATGCAGGAAGACTTCTCAATTTATTCCCCGTCTCTCTCTTTCTATCTAATCAGTTGCTGAAACGCCCACTTTCTTTTAGCCAATCAGAAGCGGCCACTAACTTTTCCGAGCCAATCACAGCACGACTCTCCTGTTTTAAACCCGTTCTTCTCTCTCCACTGTCAGCTGTCATTCCAGACGAGTACGACCCTCCTCCTCCCCTCCACCTCCGGTTTTCAGCACACACGGCTCCCTGGGCTTCCTTCCGGCTCTCTGCTTCTGCCGGCTCCTCAGCTCGGTATTCAGGACTTCCTCACACCACCGCCAGTGTCTAGACTCCATCGGGGGAGGTCTTCGGCTTCCTACCCCCTTCTAATATATTATTGTATTAATATATTCGTGATGGAGTCTAATCTCCAAACATCATTCATGTCATGTTATACTTGTGAATACATTTTGCATTTCTGCAACGAAGTCTCTCCTGATTGAACTGCAATTTAATGTATTACTCGTTAATACCTGCTACTTCAGTCGTGCTGCAAACTTCATGAATACCAGTTAATAACCAAACCCCCGCTGTGTATTCTGTTCAATAACAAGGTAGACTTTGATTCGTGGGCATATATTAACGACATGACTCCTTCAATTAAAGTTCAGGTCAAAACGTACGCCCAAATATTTGTACTGCTCTACCTGCTCAACACACATCAATTATTTCACAATGAATTACTCATGAATAGTTGAAAAGAGCCATTGCTGCCCCCCCCCGCCTATCCCGTAGCCTCGCTATCATAAAGGCAGAGTGCAACTGCTGTGTCTGACAGACAAGTGGGACTTTGAGTGCTTAGCTTGCTCACAGACACAAAGTTTCATTGACAATCTGAGTTGAACGACTTGCGCAGTGAACAAAGGCGTCGGCAGTGCTGGCAAGCTGATCACAGGGCTGCGGGGAGAATAAGATGGGAAGGGACACAGAGAAAGAAACAAAGACAGAAAGAGAGTGAGAGAGCGAAAGAAGGAGACTGACATGTCTGTATAATATCTTTGTTGCTCACTTGTGTCTGATCCTCTCGCTGTTGCTCTGCAGATGATGCAACAAGTAATGCAGGACTTGCCATCTTCGGAGCATCCGAGGAACACTGACACTTTGGTTATTGCCATTCCCCAGTGAGGAAAAGCATCCCCTCCATCACACTGCTGTCTCAATTATACTGCACATCACCTCTGCAAAGCTCTTGCTTAGTTCTTGTGAAGCAAAAACTGCTCAAAGTCTGACGTGTGCAGAGTCGTAACAGTTCAAGGAGTGCTGAACAAACAACCGGGCTGATAGATATAATACTGTGAAGGGGGCATGGCACAATCTTTGTTGCTGTTCTTGTGACACTGCACATGATGAAACACAAAACTGAAATTACTCCTTGTCCTCCCTATTCCTCCCTCGTTCCTCTCCAACCCGAGTAAAGCTATGGAATACACTCACACCTCATTTAATCTACTGTGGCAGCACCTTTATGACTCTTCTAGGGCAGTGCAATGTTGTTTTTTGCAGCTCAGCAGAAACTTCCCTGCATTTTACTGCTCCACTATAGGCCTTTAATCCATAGGTACCAGGGTTGTATCAGCAAAACTTAAATCGGCAACTATTTGGCTAATCAATCTGTGTGATTTAAAAAAAAAAAAAACTCCAGTTTCAGTTTTTGTAACATGACGACTTGGCGCTTTTCTCTGTTTTATATCATCGTAAAATTGATATTGAATAGTTTCCTAGACAAAAGGACAGTATTTTAATTATTATCAGACATAACAGACTTAACATGTTATAGAACATTTTATTATTACATTTATTAACATTTTATTCTGACACTGTAAAGACCAAACATTTATTTGAAATTGAATTGTCCGAAAAAAAGAAGAAACAAATGCCTGTCACAATTACTTTAAGCCCAAGACGATGTCAGTAAACAGCTTGTTTTGTCAGACCAACAGTCCAAAATCCAAAGATTCAATTCACTATGATGTGAAATACATAAAGGCAACAAATCATCATCGTTTGAGAAGCTAGGAGTAGAAGTAGAGCATTTCTTTTTTGACATTTTTGCTTAAAAAATGACATAATCGATTATCAAATTAGTTTTTAGTTTTTGATTGAGTAATTGAGTAATTGATTAATCAACTAATTGACGCAGCTCTAAATGAAAATGTTTATTAGTTGCAGCCCTTCAACACATACATAAAAAGTTGAGCAACTTAAAGTGTTTGTAGAACACAGCCCTAACTAAAATAATTTCACGGCTCACAGGAGGTGTATAAAGCTGTGTTTCCATGCACTGCATGTTTTCATTGTGAACTGTATAATAGTAAGACAAAGTGAGCTGATTTGCTGCATCGCTGTTAAACCACAGCTGGCTAGGATGTATACTGAGGCCACCAACCTATTCTAATCACGCTAAACTCAAGTAATCTGTGAGAAAATCAAAGGCTGTAATATTTCTGCAACCAGTGTGCCAGCTCTGCTACAATTCCCGAACCATGCCACAGGCACAATGTGCCACAAAGAAGCAGAGCCAAATTGTTTGTCTAAACTGTTTTCAGTAAAGAAATGGAGGTTAACAGTTAAAAGGCTGTTACATTTTGACTTCTATTCAATACTGGACCAAAGTTTTGCCAGTTAAGTGGCATATGAGGATTTGAGGACAACATCTTTACACTTTTCTCCCCTCCCTGGATTTTGCATGAAATACACTTCCAAGCACATTGAGCTTGCCTCACAGGGGAGACTTTACGGTACCTGCGTCCCAAATACTTGCGTAGGCTTATTCCTCTGACACCGTCTCAGGGAAAACACACTGGATCGGCTGCTAGTCATGACAGAAAAGCTTAGTGGAGGTAAATGGGAGAACTGCAGGGTGGGAGAACTGCCAGCTTCCAAACATGCAGTGCACTCAGAGAGGCAGATTTACCGTCTGCGCTCTTCTACAGGCCTCTGTGTTTGTCCTGTCTCCAGTGGCTGACTGAAGACCATGCTCACCCAACAAAAACACTGTCAGAGATAGCTCAGCCAGCCATGAAATTGATTTTGTATTAACAAACAAGGGGATCTGTTTCTCCCATGCTGTTAATCAAATCATTTCGAGGAATGAGGGGAAGATGAGAGTAAAATCATTAACTTCCAACAGTAAATCAGGTTCACTGCCAACCTGTTGTCCCATTAACCCTGAAACCTGTTCAATAGCTAATTAAGGCAATTACTTCAGGCATGACACACCAGTTAATCATGAATGACTAGCCCATTTATAGTGGTGGCTTCATTACCATTGGCAGCACTCCCCCCTCATTCCACACACACACACACACACACACACACACACACACACACACACACACACACACACACACACACACACACACACACACACACACACACACACACACACACACACACACACAGCAAGAAGACTGAGGATAAAAGGTGACTCTTGGTCTGTCTCCCACCCATTTACAGGACTATTATTTGAATGGATGCATCAAAAAAGAGCATGGCAAATTCTCCCATCAGGTTAAGTCTGTGATATTGAGCTTTAAAGTTTTTAATGTCAGTTGTGATCAGACACTTGATTTATTACCTTAGTAAACATTTTCTAAGGTCTCAATTGCTAGTTTTAAGTCTTCTTCAATATAGCATGATGTTTAGTAGTAAATTATGGTTCCGTTAGAGCAGGGGTCTTCAACGTTTGTTAGGCCAAGGACCCCTTAGCTGAAAGAGAGACAGAGTTTAGAAAACATGTAGGTGGATGGCACAGCAAATCCTTAACCTTAAATGTATGTGTGAATGGCTACCATAGTGGCTACCTTACCTTACTTAGTAAAGCCTAGCTTCAATGTTGTGTAAGTTAAATGTTATTTTTTTACACAAGTAGGCTGATTTGTCTTTGCTTATAATGTGTTGTATTCATGTTAATATGTAAAAAAAAAAAAAAAAAAACACTTTCAATTTGGCAGCCCCCCTGCAGTAACTCTGAGGACCCCCCAAGGGTCACGGACCCCCTGTTGATGATCTCTGCACTAGACGATAAGGCAGGGCATGCTTTACGACGTGGCTACCTTGTGATTGACAAGTCGCTACCACCGCAACCTGTCAATCAGGATAGAGGCTTAGCAATGTGTATCCACGGCACTGTGTACATTTAAATAGCTGTTTTTTGTTTTTGGGTGTCTGTGTTTTCGCCTTAGAACGTTGACCCTTTCACAGTGTGTTTTCAATTCATAAAAGATTTGTGTCACATAAAAATGTCTTGTTAAGCATTCAGTTGTAAGGAGTCGACTTTTGTTTTAAGCCTCTTTTTTGCTAGTCAAAATTAGCGTCCTAATGAATATTTTAACATGAATTATGGATGCACCTTGCTAACAGAGCTAGTTAGCTAGCGCTAACTTGTAACTTTGCGTTTAGCTTGGCACTCGTCCCCAGCTCCACCATCTCATCCAAATATGGTCATTTCTTGTTACAAAACCCCAACACGGCGATGACCAAAATACCTAAATCCACAAACCAATGGGTGACGTCACGGTGGCTACGTCTACTTCTTTTATACGGTCTATGCCTAGGGCCAACATTTTGCCTGAGTCCTTTGTCTGTCTGGAGCAGTCCATGGTGCTAAACAAGACTTTAGTCGCTCTCTAACAGTGTGATCAGTGTTCTCTGACACCTTCCTTGTCAGCAGTTCCCATCCCATCCCGCTTGAGGGACTGACTCTGACAGATAGCTGCATTGAGGAAAGGCCCTTGTAGTGAACTGTCCTGAGTGTGAGTATTGATTTTCCTGTTTATCTCCCCTGACTGCGGCAAGGCGAAGGCTAGCTGAAATGATTCCCTCAGCTCTGAGGCCCATTCCTCTCAGCTCCCCTCAGTTCCCTGTAAAGACAGGCTACAGTATACTACAGCCTGATTCTATATGTGCCAGATCATCTGCTGCAGAGGATCCAGGCTGGTCAGAGACTGCTCATCCTCTTGCTCCTAAATGTCACTCTCTCCCCTCCACTGCACATCAATAATTGGCCAAGGCACTGCAGGAGACCCCTCTTGGTTGTTCGATTTCCATTTTCAGACATGAATCCAAATTTCTGGACGACCTGCCACACTTGTCAACACAAGGGGAATTTCATTCTGCTACTGTCCCACTGAGTGGAGGCCTCCAAATGCTGGGTGACATTAAAAGAGCTACACTGTATATTTCCCTGTAGCTCTCACATAAGAAAAAAACAGCAAAAGGCTCAACTCAAATTCAAACTGCTGGCACAGCTTTGACATTGATCTACTTTCACCAGACAACAAAGCAGACACATTTATTGCTGTGATTGCAAGTGTGGTGCGTTAATTAAAAATCACCCTCGCTTAGACGTTGTTTGTCTTCTTAACGTGACAAAAAACAGCCGCTCATCAAAGCCGTGTACAAACAGCCGTCTGTTTGCTCTAACTTATCAAGCATCAGCGCTAAGGTCCTGCGGGAGTGTGGTTCTGTGCCTTCACTTTGAAACAATTACACCAGGAGTCAGACATGCAACCTCAATCGGTCACACTCTCCATTTCAATGTAAATGTCAGACTGATACATCTTGTGCAAAGACTCCCTGTGGACAAACTTGTTGTCTATAGTGCAGTTTTTCTTGTTCTGTTTAACACCACATGCAACAAATGCAACAAAACACTAGCAAAGAGAACACCAGGCATGAAGTGAAGTTAATTAACAGACTAGAGAAAATGCAATAGCCTTGGTATGGCTTCATCCGAGAGGAACCAGCAGACCCACCACCGGCTCACACAAACTGATCAAAGATGAAGCTGTAAATCAACAGAAACCTGCACGACCTCAAGGGCACCTGCAAATATACAAATCTCAAATGCTGCTGACCATTTTCCAAAAAATGTGAACATGCGTCCCAATTGAAGGCTCTTACAACAAACAGCTTACAACAATTGCAGCTTTTAGTGTACATACAAGCTTTTACTTTAGCTTTCACTCAGGACAAAAGGAGAGCCTACTGCAGGCACATTATTTCACAGCCTTTAAACACAACCCCCTACTGGGAACACCATTATCATGGCAGTTGTTAGAGGGTGTGAGTGCAGCCTGTACATGTGGATCCTGGGGGCCAGTTATCAGCTAAAATGTTATGTGGAGCTGTGGGGGAAAGATTAAAAACCCTGTGTACAGTGTGGAAAAAACTGCTTTTAAATTAACTAGGAATTAGAGCTGGACAATATATCTATAATATATCGATACTGTGATATGAGACTAGATATCGTCTTAGATTTTGAATATCGTAATATGGCATAAGTGTTATCTTTTCCTGGTTTTAAAGGCTGCATTACAGTAAAGTGATGTCATTTTCTGAACTGACCAGACTGTTGTAACTGTTCTATTATTTACCTTTACCCACTTAGTCATTATATTCACATTACTGATGACTATTTATCAAAATCATTGTGTAAATATTTTGTGAAAACACCAATAGTCAACACTACACTATCATTGCGATATCGATATCGAGGTATTTTGTCAAAAATATCATGATATTTGATTTTCTCCATATCGCCCAGCCCTACTAGGAATAGGCAAGGCAAGGCAGTTTTATTTATAAAGCACAATTCATCAGTCCCTCCAGAAAAACGCAGGTTTTTTTTGTGATTGTTGCGGGCAAAAATCCTTGATTATGCAGCACGTTTTCTTAAAAAATGCGATGGAATATGCGGGGTATTTATGCAATTTTATGCGATGAAATTGCGTGAACTTGCAAAAATTGCGGGAACTTGCAGGAACTTGCAAAAACTGCGGTTTGATGAAACAGAGAAAAAAAAGTGATTCCCCCAACACCGTGTTCTCACTAGGTGAAATTATGTCACTTCATATGTTCCCATGGCAACAGGGGAAAATGGCTGCTCTTGTGTGAAGTAAACGCAACATTTTTCAACTTTCTGCTGAGATATATGTGACTTTTTTGCAACAAAAATGCAGGGATTATGAAATCATGCAAGCCCCGCATATTTTGCACAAAAATCTGCAATTTATGTGGCGAAAGTGCGGCGTATTTGAAGAAATGTAGTCCCCGCATAAATATGCGGACTTTGGCTGATTATGCGTTTTTCTGGAGGTACCGATTCATACACAGAGGTAGATTCAAGGTGCTTTACAGAGAGGTACAGAGGATAGGGATTCATGATCATGGCCAAGAAGAAACTTTAGCAGCACCCACTGCTTGTGGGACCCTCACTGTCATCCCCCATGGAATATGATTTAAAGCGGATTTAATTATTTAGGGATTTCAACTAGGCTGTCAATTATTGTCAAATATTTAATTGTGACTATTCACATGATTGTCAATAGTTAACTAGTGATTAATTAATCGCAAATTAATCCCACATTTTCTATATGTTCTAAATGTACTTTAAAAGTAATGCTCTTATCAACATGGGAGCAGACAAATATGCTTGCTTGGATACAGTGGTGGCTCCCAAAAGCAATTCATATAGGCAGTCGTTGGATGCAATGCAAATTATTTCAAGCAGACCCTCGTCCTCTACAATGTTAATCGTCCTAAAAGCTGTAGTCACCCATTTAGCTATCGCTGTCACTCCATAACAACAAACTACCGGAAAGCCTTTTTCGCCGGCCCGTCACTGCGTTCTCGCTCAATACTGGACCAATTTCAAAGAGTTTTGGTCACATCAGTCTTAGATTAGACACAAATGCTTGGGGAAATGTGGTCCAGTTTGAAAAAAAACCCCCGAAATTACCCTTTAAAAGGGAATTTCAGCTGTAAAGCGACTTTGAGTCTATGAAAAGCGCTATATAAGTTCAATTTATTATTATTATTATTATTATTATTGTGTTAACTCGTTATTGCATTCATTTTGACAGCCCTAATTTCAACACAAATAATTTACATTTTCATCCCCATTGTTTATGTCTTGAAACAACATATCCAGACTAGAAAACTAAAAAAAATCCTTTACCTGCCAGATTCATAACATTACCTGTCAACAACCCAAGTAAGATGATATAGCCACACAGAATCAGTGAATATAAGATAAAACCAGGTCAATACTGCTGGATATTGAGCTCAGCGCAAATTCCTCCAGGAAGACTTCTAATCACCGCTCTCTCTTCCCTCCTCCTCCCCTTCCACCTCCGGTCATCGTCACCCTGAGTCCCCTTCCGGCAGACAGCTCCTTCGTTCGGTCGTTTAAAAAATTATTTTTAACGATGGAGTCTAATCTCCAAAGACTGTTCATTTCATATTATGCATATGTACAATAAATCTTTGCATATCTGGAACAAAGTCTCTCCTGATTTAAATAGCAGTAGAGAAGCCTTTAGTCATTCAGTCCAGTGTTGCTATGTAGTTCAACTATGATTTATGAACGTTATGGACAAAATTACAACATTCCTGGTAGAATACTTTGCAACATGAAAACCGTATTTCTACTGTTAACCTTTGTTGCAACAAAATATGAAATGAAAAGTATTTTGTCGTCTCACATGTGCCTAAAACAACAAGCCCCCCCCCTCCCCTCAACCATTTGTTATAACACAGGGCTGTTTTAGATGCTATGCTTGCACTCCATGATGTGACACCATCACCACACAAGGCTGTGACACTGAATGAGGATAAAACACACAAAGGGCTTCCCAAGGACTTATCCCAAAGTCTCGTCAAACCCCTCCTTTCCTCTCTGTTCTTTGCCTCCTACTTTTTCTTTGGAACATCCCCCTCTTACAGAGAAAATGGATGTGGTAGCGCTCAACAAGACTGCTTTTCGTGGACCTGGATGTATTGCATGTAAGCGATGAGATTGGTTTCAGTGTTCCCCGTGGACTGAAGCCTTTGGTGTTTGGTGATAAATGCCTCCTGTGTGGTAATACAGTGTGATTAACGGACACAGCCCAAAGCCTGATCCCTCCACTCCCTCCTCACCGCACCTGAATCAATCATCTTCATGGAAAGGCCACAGTCTTGTGCTGGAACAGCTGCTTAGAGCTCAGCTCTCTCCTTTCGCACTTCAGGAGAGCAGATATGGCTGTAGGACTCTTAGAAACACAGTGAATACAAATAGATGAAGCATACCTGCTGACGCCTACGTTGTTGAGCAGGTACGCAGTTTCAAAAGCAACAAATTAAAAACGTTGAGGTGAATCTTACTTACTGCAGTTCTACTTTAAAGGATTGATGGTACCCCTTTTTATTTCATTTCATATTGAAAGTGCTGATGAAGTTCCATGAAAAAACTGAAGTAACCTGACCACTGATATTTATGAGGAAATAATACAATGCTATCAAAAAGACTGATTGCATATCTGTTTTGTCATATTCAACCTTTTGTAATGATGCTGCGCTCCTTTAATTGTGTGGTCAAATAGATACAGTAAGACCTTGAAAAATAAAATAATGCATCCTCAGCAATCATCATATACATTATTTTATGTGCATATTTTGTAGTTTGTTAAATCTCTAAACCCACTTCCAAAACGGCCACAGAACAAATACATCCATCCAATCTTGTAACGCTGAGGTGACAAGGCAGGTTGAATTTGAAAGCGTAACTCAACACATAGCAGCCGTCATGATCAGATTTGATATTACGACCGACATAAAAAAAAGGCTGCGGCAGCAGTTTTACAAATAGCCGTGAAACCATATCATTGGAGGGGAGATTATGGCAGTGGCATAAGCAGTCAAATCAATCCCCGAGTATTTCTGTGCAAGTCGATAGAGGATCCAGGTTAGGCCCATTAGTCATGTTGGCACCACGCATTGCATTCCCAGGCCTGAAACGACCCTGCAACTTCTCTGCACATGGTTGCTAAAAGCTCTCAACACACCCAACTTGGCATTGGCAACACACTGGCTTTTATAGATGTGTAAAAATTTGGAATCAATGCTAATGTATGTCATATGGCATTAATATGCATTGGTTTATACTCCATCTTGAAATATTTAACAAAGGCATAATCTGCTTCTTGATGACAGCGAGAGGGCAAAGCCATTTGCTGATAATTTATACGTACTGTTGAAAAAGAAAAAAAAAAAGCACTCAAAGACACATATTTTTCCTCCCCCTGTAATGCCTGTTATGATTCACAGACATGCCTTGCATTGCAAGTGAAACAAATGCCTCCAGTGTTAGGACAACCACCCTCGAAGTGAAAGTATAAACAAATTCCCAGCTCAGATTCCAAACATGAGAGGGGAGGCTTACACAGAATAATGAATGAAACAAAGTCCAGTATCCATAGCAGAATGGGGACTGATGAGAAGTTAAGTGATCTCTGGATTTGCGAGTGGGATTTAAAGCTCTGTTTGGTAGCCATCCGTCTGGCACCTCGAGAGGACTCACTCCCATTGAGGGACATCAGATTCCTATGATGAGGTTGATGTGCTGTATCACAACACAAGCAGGGACATAATGCTATTTGTTCCACACCAGCACTCTGTGATGCCACAAGATGTTATTCTACTCTCTAGTGCCGTGCTGTTGTTAGGACGGATTTCCAATCCATACTTATTATTACACTGTGGCCTGGGACCCAATTTATACTGCAATATTGTAGGTGGCTGTGAACATAAATTGATCTAAAGAGGGAAATCCTTTTTCAGTGGGAAATAAAATATTGTTATATATTATACATTGACCATTAATGAAAACAAGTTTCTGCTTTTAATCATGTGCACTGCTGATCAAATATCTATAACGATTTTTCAAAATAAAACAAGACTGAGCACCTATTTATAAATGCAGAAATTTAAGAGGCAATCTGGACTGCAATCTGTTGCAGTCCGTGATATTATTCAAATATCTCTCTCATCAAGGGTGACTGATGCCGCAGCACAGGGAAGATGCAGACGACACCAGCAGTAAAGATTTTACTGATTGAATATGTTTTATGGATTACCATTTTATTACATACATACATGCCGTGACTTATTTGGTATATCTTTAACTCAATGTACCTTCTCCCTGTAGTGAAGCCATTCTAAAGTGTTTAATTTTGACATATTTCACCACATCACCGGCAGACACGGCCCAAAACCACATCAAAACATCGAGAGCTTCATCCCATCAAACGGCGTTGGGGTTGCACACTCTTGCAAGCGGAGATTAGTCCGTGTGAAGGTGACTCTACCTGTGCTTACACTTAAAGTGTGCCAGGTGCTCAGTCAACCCCTGAATCCAAATTGGGGAGTGGTGTGAAGCAGGCAGCCTTAGCAAGCCTCCCCACAGTATAGCTTAACTGTCGCCAGCTCGCCCCAGATAAGGACAGATGACCTTTCTCCAGGTTGTTATAATAAATCAACTCCAGAGGCGGTTATTCCTGGCATGGTCGGCATCAATTGAGAAATAAAGCCAGGCACCTCTGTCGGCATTTTCCACGTTACTGTTTGATATGTCAATCTGTCAAGTGCACGAGTATCAACAAAACACATGCACACACACACAGGCAAGGAAGTTCCCCTATTAATTATTGCGGAGGCTAAACCGGTCTGCCTTGTTTATATGATTGTCGAACATTTTTCTTTTCATTATTTTTTATGTTCTCTTGCAGTGATTCTTCCAAAAATACAAAGTAAGCTTTAATCATAATGCACACATTTTATTGGGTCTTGCATTTAAAAATGGGTGACACTTAAAGCTAAATTGGTAAAAAAAAAGAGCCAGCCAAATATTTTTGCAACACAGCACAAAAAGCTGTAGCAGCGGTATAAGGCCAACATCCAGTGTCTTCAAAGCAATATTCACAAACTTGCTGATAAGGCAGCTCTTGATCAGCAAACTAAAGAATTTATGGTAAAAATCTTCAAGTTTTGCACAATTGCTTTTTTTATGGACTGTTTGTAGCAGAGAACTAGCATGCTCTTTTCTCAATTAGAGGGAAAACAGAGCCAAAGTTAATTGTCCCTCTGATAATAGAAGCATTTGAGCAGCTCAGCTACCAAACAGGCCTCTTGGGGACATTAAACACAGAATCTCGGAATCACTGCACCAGCTGACTCATTCTTATCACGCTGATGACTACATTTAACTAAATCAGTTGTGAGGTGCTTTGCTTCTCTTCTTTTTTACTTCAGTCTAGGGTGTGATCTCACGCTGATCAAAAGTTGACTGGGAAGTAGGAGTTCAGCTTCACGACAGCACGTCTGGGATCTGAGACGTCATAAAGGCAGGCGATTCAGAGTTAGAGCAAGGCATTCCTCATATGTGATGGCATGGATCAAATTAAAAAAAAGAACATTTCTGACTCAGGCTCCAACATTTTAACAGCAGAATCTTCACAATGCCATTGCTTTCGGTGAGGAAATGGTGACATAAAAATAAAGCATAAATGTGCTAATTTGCTTTGATTCAACATTTCTTACCACAGGATGATCTAAGTCTACTCAAGTCTTATCGGCTTCCAGAAAACTGTGACACGAGGGTCCTTGCCAGTCAATCGACCTAATGCCACCCTTTAATCACACTATAAGAGCTGAATCAGACAATTGGAGATTCATATTTGCCAAACCAGCAAGTATTTGACAGCAGCATCAGAGAAGCTGCAAGCCTGCTCTGGCAAGCTGCATGGCTTTCATTACCTAGAGTGGCTTTTAGAGAAAGACGGTAAGCTCCATCCACACTATATCTCGAACAGTTCCAAGCCAATTGGACAATGACAAATATCCATAACAACCCAAACACATGCAAAGCTTTACATTTTCTCCAAATGCTAATATTGCAATGGTCTGTAAGGGCTCAGTTATTTAATCAATGTGCACTGAACAATAATGTGCAAAGACAACTCGGGCCTCCCTGTTTGGTGAATCATGTATCAAGCAGCAGATTTCCGGATAGAACTGGGACACTAATCCCCTTTCCAATACAAGAGACATCACATGGCAAAACAAATTATAATCTTACTAAAAGTGATTAAAAACTTCTGAAAACTTGGTACACACACAAAGTACAACACATCTTTACTAGGATAAACATTGCGTGACAAAATGAGAATTACAGAGAAGACCCTAGAGATTGTAGTCAATGGCAAAGCTTATTTTAACTCAGGGTCTAAAGTTTGTCACATAATCAAAATAACAAATAATTAAATGTTTTCTGCATTTTACTGAGTATGCAGAAAAAAAGACAAATAATTTTCTCCTAAAAATCTAACCCATATTATACTTTCAACTTCTACAATCAACTTTCTGCATTACTTTCTGCTTTATTACTTAAACTTTTTTTTTTTATAACTTTTTATTTAAGATGGTGAGCGTGATAGCAAACAGTTACACATCAAGCAGATATAAAGCAACATTTATTTGTTGTATTTGAGTTGTGTTTCTGGCCATCTGATGAATGTATGGCCAATATTCACTCTTTTTTAGCTCTGTTTTTGGTCTCCACCAAGTCCTGAGGGAAATATCTGGTTATTTAGCTTCTAAATGCTCCACTTAGTATAAATCACATTGAGCATTAATTTCTGAGCCCTAACCAACAATCTGAGGTGGTTGAGTCAAAGGTATAATGGAGGATTTTCCCGAATTTTAGAAAAGAACCGCCCACTTCACTTTTTGAAAAAATGCACATGCGCAACACATATTACATATATTTTTAATTGGATGTTAAGAATCAAAATGAGGGTGACCGGGTAGCTCAGTTGGTAGAGCGGGCGCTCACATAGAGGGTTACTCCTTGACGCAGCGGCTGCGGGTTTAACTCCGACCTGTGGCCCTTTGCTGCATGTCGTTCCCCCTCTGTCTCCCTTTCATGTCTTCAGCTGTCGTGTCAAAATAAAGGCCTAAAATGCCCCCCCCCCCCAAAAAAAAGAATGAAAATAGGTAGAATTCTGCCTGAAGGCCTTATAAAATGTTCTCATGCTAACTACATCTTTCTGTAAGGCCACTTAAAAGTTTCTATTGAAAAATAAAAAAAACTCCACATTTCCTTCTGCATAGTCGAATTTGAATCACATTTAATGACTTCCTTGATTGTTCTCATTTTCTTTGTCATGACGGTGAACAAGTGCTTGACATTATGCTGTTGCACTCTCTGTAGAGGTAATACTTAATTATAAAACCAACTGGATTACTGCTCAGGCCTGCCAGCAATGACTACTTGAATTAATGGCACATGAAAAGCAATCTCCGCACCCTGGAAGTCCAAGGCCTGCAAGGGCACCCACACCTCCGAACATAATAAACATCCGATCATTGGGATGAGCACTTTGCCTCCTACATCTAAAGATACGACCAGAACTGTAAATCTGCTCAACTTTCCTCCTTCGAGTTCATCTGTGTTTGGAGGGCATCCATTACCCTGCTGCTTTACTGTGTCTCATGGAGGTCCTGTGCTTTCTCTTTTTCACTACGCAAGAGGCGTGTTCAGAGAACACAGACAAAAAGTCTAAGTCCATAAAGTGCAGCAAAATAATGTATCAATTGACTGGTATTACTGTATTTAATTGAAGTTCCAAATGTTAGCTATTCTTTCTAGTCTTTAGAGTCTGTAAGAGTCATATTTTCTGACTGGTGTGCCAAGTAGAGCAAAAACTGAGTGAATCTTGTAATTTCATTTAGAGTAAACTTTTGAAATGAAATTACTGCATCTTAAGATTCGTTTCGCGCCAAGCTTTGCAAAAACACAGACTGTAACAGTAGTTGTAATGTGGATTACCTAATGGAGATAACATTGCCGCTACAGAGTCTTTGTTCAATACACATTAGATATCATCAGGAAACCACTAATACTTGTAATACTTTATCATGATTCTTAAACCTGCAATAATCTTTTTAGCCACCTGGGGGCAGTGGAAACAACTTGTGGTAAACACTGACATGACGTCACCTTTTAAGTTGATATGGTGTTAGTGTTAGCAAACAGTGGCTTATTTACACATCCAGCAGCAACATTATCATTCATTTGGAGTCATGTTTGTATCCACCTGATGAATATGAGTCCAATATTGACTCTCTTTTAGCTCTGTTTTTGGTCTCCACCTACTAGTAAGGTAAATATATGGGTCTTTAGCTGCTAAATGTTCCATTGGTTACTGTCCAGTAGATTTTTTTTAGAGCATTATCACTGAAAACTGCTGCCTGCTGACCTCAACTATGACAAACTAAAAACAACATAATAATCAAACTGAGAAAGTGCCCACATAGCTTATCGTGTAATAAAATGAATTTAATCAGTAATGCCAAAATGAAAAATACCACTGATGTCTGCAAGTTTAAGTTCATTAAGGTCGGGTTGGTAATGACTCCCTCCCACATGCTGTTACAGGGAGATGCCCAACACTGTCATGCGCAGGTAGTAGATAGAGTGAGACATGCACGGTTCAGTGATCTGAGCTGTAAGTGGTAACGACCATGCATTAATTGCTGCTCTCTCTGCATCACTTATTATGAATAAAATATGATGTGGGGTGTTATTCAGCAAAGGATTAAGGCATGTCATTGCCATGTAAGTAATAACAGTATATTACTGCTCCTGTAGGATTGTTGTAGAAACAAAGGGAATGTGAATGTCATTTTTATGACTGGTGGAAAAAACACACTGTAGGCGAGAGCTTTATTTGGTTTTGCATTACCCGCCCTTCATTGGTTAACCATTAATGGTAATACTGGTGACCTACAACACACTGGAACACAACCACATCAGGCCATAACGCACACAGGACCTGTCCTTCACCTTTCAGAAGATTGACAGCAATTACTGTAGGTATATGATCACTGTAAAGTAGTATTTAAATCAAATGTACAGCAACTAGGCTATACAGTATAAAAACTGTTAAAATAAACATCCATCAGTTAGCGATATCATTAAGAAAGCAAAGAATTTACAAAAAAGTTATCAATACAATCAAACAAAATACAGCAGTTGCCAATGTTTGTTCACAACTTTCAAGACAGCTTTTCAATGCACATAACATACAAACCTTGAAGACACAGTGATCTAAACATCAATATCCAGAATCACAGCAGAGGACATCCTCTGTCACTGCTACATAGGCACATTTCTCTCTCTCTCTCTCTCTCTCTCTCTCTCTCTCTCTCTCTCTGTGCTTTATCAAAGGAGAATATCGAAGAGCGTCCGTACTCGTGTTTCGGCTTTGGTCTCTTTTTACTTCTGAACTGAGCATTCATTATGCATAAGCAACAAGAAAGCTGCTAATGAAGATTTCATAAATTGATAAAAACTGCAACATCAGCATGCATAGAATTACCATGAGGCCACAGATAAAAGGGGAATAACTAACATGAACTGGACAGGAAAAAAGCTATACATACTTAATTGTATATTAAACTTATTATTTATTTATTGGTTTGAATGTTTATGGCCTATATAAATTATTGTACCTGCTAAATATGTTACAAACAGATGAGGCAAGAAACAAGGCTCAAATAAGCATATGAGCAAATTAACTGTCAGTGTTGGCTTTCGCAGCTTCATGTCTTGAAGTCAATTTTGTTGAAATTTGAATTTCTACCAACACAAAGTGGCAAGATATGTTTTTTAAATAGAGCTGAAGGCACAGAAACAAGGATGATTTGCTTTTTTTGCAACTAGAAAACTAGGTGTGCTTATTATAGTTGAATATACTGTGTACAATTGCTTTCAGGGATAACAAAGTTGTATTAAATTAAACTGAATATAATTAAGAAATCCAGGAATAACAATACTTTAAAGAACTGAATAAATTCTGAAGTGAATAAAAACGGGCTGGCTCTGGATCGTTCGTGAACTCAACACATCTGTATAACAGATGTTCCACCAAAGTGAGACATCAGAGGATAAGGAGAGAAATCAATTAAAATCAGTGCAACCCTAATTTAAGGGCTGGCCATTAAATGTTACAAACTACAATACATATGAAAGTGAAACAAACTCCATAGACAGATACTGAAAGAGATTGTCAACAGCAGCATCACATTACCAAAATAATAACTCTGCTTAATTTTATTCATTTAATATATCAACAAAACATCCAGTTTCAATCAACCACCAACGTGTATGAAGTTTTTCAGCACTAAGTCTACCACTGGTGCTCTACTGAAGGAGTATAATGTATACTTTGCTGTAGGGACATCTGGCTGTATGTTTGATAATCAAAGTTCCTCACCTTAACCTGTAGCCGTCACAATAACACTGAGTTGTTGTTTTATTAATCTCAGTAGTGACAGAGATTCTCACTGCACACGGATGGAAACTAATATCAGAGTGAGAAACCGCATGAGCTCATTTTCATTTCAATGGAAAGCAACATCAAATATGTCTCCTATACTGACCTATGACCTTAAACTACACATGCAAAACAATTCTAAAGACACAGTCCATTCTTTATGCAAGTACATTTTGAAAATTAGCCCCTTGTGTAGTCATATTGAATATATATCTAACCGAGTAACTCCAGACCAAACAGTTAGCTAATGAACGACGTGCAACAATCAGAAACAATTCTAGCAGCTGTCCTCAGTGCAGGGCCTCTGAAATCGCCTTCTCAGCAAGCCATCTTCATGCAGCAGACAAGACAATGCCATGACGCTCTCCACAGAGCAACTTAAGAGGACAGCACTTAGAGGTATGTTTCTCCAAAAAGCCCCTGAAGAGAGCCAGGCTTGCCCGCTCCACTTCTCCCCTGACTGACAGCACACTCCAGAGGAGCCACGCCGCAGGACACGCACACTGATCCAGTCTGACACGCCTGACCTTTCCTGGGCCGCACGGCTGGCTCACCGTGCAAGCGCGCCCTGCCCGGCTGAAAAGGCCAAACAATGCCACGCAGGCAGTGCCATGGCTGCCTACCTCACCCCCCCCCCCCCCCCTACTGCCATCTCAAGAGCTGGCAAGGTCAATGCCTGGGACAGCGGGAAGACAGCCACTCAATCTGAGAGGCTCTCGACCACAAAACAAGGGTATGCCAGCTGAATTTGGCTGTGATGTACGATTGGTATTTCCCATTGCACCCTTAGGTGGAGTTACATTTTTCTGTAACAAGTAGATTATATATTACAAATTACACATATTACTGTGTATATATATATATATATATATATATATATATATATATATATACACTGTATATATATGTATATATATATATATATATATACAGTATATATTATATAGTATTATATAATAGTATTAGTATAATAATAATTCTATTAGTTATCTCACTTAGTAAATGTGTGCAGTGGCTGGTTAGTGAGGGGTCTAACGTAGTGTGTCTGCCATCAGTCTTGGTCGAGGCAGAATGATCTCAGAATAGATGCTGCGGGAGCCCGCTAAAGAACAAGGGATGGGAGGACCAGTAAGTGCAGAATAGATGCTGCAGCTGTGAAATGAAGAGCCGTCACATCCAGTGAGCACTTTCCTGAGTAAAGGAAACACTTGAACGTCTGCACAGCAGAAATAAATCATGTGCTCATGTACTTAAGTGTAAGACTGTATTTTTCCAAACAGAGAAGGGAATTCTTCTGCGCTTGTGTGACACCACATTTAGTCAGTGCTTTTTCTACACGCAAAAGTATATTTGAAAATATCCTATAACTGAGTTATAGACTTTTAACGTGCCTAATACCTAAATTGTAGTGCAATTGAAAGAATCAGTGACTCCAGAAGCACTAACTGCATTGCAAAATACACACATCCACTCTGCTGTGAGTGAAAACACTCATGCACACGCACGCACACACACACACACACACACACACACACACACACACACACACACACACACACACACACACACACACACACACACACAATGGGCCCCCCTTTAGTAATTGTACTGCATCTCACATTTGTACAAGCAATTGCAAATGTCTTTTCCACTGAAATTACAACAGAAAATATTGTAGAAATAATGCATATCGAGTTCTACTTTGCTGTTTATCTCAGATAACTTCTGTGCATCATAAACCAAACATCTTGGGATAATTTAAACTCAGTCCTGAGATATAATGGCATCAAATGTAAAGACTTTGTGTAATATAACAGTAGTGCACCTGTTCTGTAAGCCAACGAGAACACCTGAAAGGGACTTATTACAAAAGACACTAAGGCCAAGGATGCAGGGGGAGTGTACTGGTGTATGGGTCAGGTATACATGTCACATCCCAACTTTGGACAACTTAATTGACATAGATGATACCCTCAGTCACAGGGAAGAAAAACAGTTACTGACCCTTTAACGTATCCTTATGGATTCAGAATGTATGCTTTCATAAACCTTTCAGTCAGTTTTCAATAGGTGCAATTGGAGCTTTGATCCAGTGACAACGAAATCACCAGAGTGTGCCAGAACATTTGGACTGCAGGCTCAGAGACACCATTACTGCAGTGAAAGGGGAGTTCTGTAAATGCTTCATAACAATTGGTTAATGGCACAAATTGGCAAAATTACAGCACTGGCACAGCTGGGCAGGAAAATGTTCATTGTGAGGGGCTGATGGTCAAGCACATTAAAAAAACAAACAAATGTTGTTATACATGTTTATGCTACATTATCTTCAGTCTAACACAGGTGTGCTTACACACCCACCTATTATAAGTGAGCTGATTGCTGGGTGATTGGTTGCAATTATTTGCCTTTTTTACAATCAGTGTTTGTTCGGTCCCATCCATCACTGCTCAGGTAACTGTCCATGGCAAAAGGCTATATGCAAATGAACACCAGGAGAAAAAAAAATGAAACCTTTAAATTGATCATGGGGCTCCAGTGCACGTGTCTTGCATCTTGTATGCATGTTTGTACACACTTGCTCTGTGATCTTGGTGGTTTGGGGGCCACGTAGCTTGTTTCAGCATACCTGCTCATTAACACAAGAAACACACACGCGCGCACACACACACACACACACACACACACACACACACACACACACACACACACACACACACACACACACACACACACACACACACACACACAAACGGTGAATTAAGCATACCTTTTATTTCTCTGGGCCTCCTTCTTATCCATAATGACAGGTACACAGTTCGAAAGCTCGGTCCAGTCTGCATGAAGTCCGCAGCTCCAGCCAGTAGAGAACCGGGAGAAGAGCCAGGACTCCTCTTTCCCTGGTCGGTGACATGTGCATTTCTTCTGTCCGGGCTTGCAGTCGCACGGCTGCTCCAAGCGAATATTCCTCACCAAGTGTCTGCCGAAAGTAGTTCCCCCGGTCTTCTGGATGTGCAAAAACACTATCACGTCGTCCCCTTTGATGTTGAACTCCACGTGTCTGTCAAGGTCTCTCTCGGTGAAGTTGAATTTTGACGGTAGTTTAGGAGGGCTGTCATCCTCCAGGTCTTGATCTCTGTAGAAATCATCGGAGTCCTGGTACGGGGTGGAAAGTAGGCTTACCCCTCTTAATTTCTCCCCAGTCTTAAAGTGGCACGAATTGCTGCCAGCGGGACATATGTACTGATAACCTATCATAACAAAAAGGACAGCTAAAATAGGAACCAAGATGAGCTTACTGGACCTATCATCCATTATATCAAGATATTGTCTTCACTCCATTACTTTGAATAATAAGTAGCACCTTGACGGGTTCTTCGGGGACCAATAGCCTAATGCTCCATGCCTCAGAAAAGACTAAAGGTGCCTGTTATTTAGGTGCCACGTGTTGATCAGATAACACCCTCCGGTAATTTGGACAAAAGGAGAAGTCCACCTTTTGGATTCTATAATAGCTACTGCCGTCTGCACTGCGCTGGGAATCTTGTCCAAAGTCAAGAGTCATGGCATTCACATTTCTGGATGTCCAACTTCTAAAGCCGGTGTAGAGCTGCATCCGTGCAGACGACTCCCATACTCCGCTATCAAGTTCAGTATAGTTTCCCCCCTTCTTTTTTTGTCTTCTTCTTTTTTCTCGTGCTGATCCCAGTCTAAATCGCAGTGCGTTTCGTTTTGGCGATAGACTTACTTCAGCAGAATCGTGTCACGGCTCGGACTGTCGGGCTGGCTCCTCCGGCAGCATCCTCGACGGGTTGGGCGGTCTGACTGACTGTGCTGAAGCAGTGCTTTTGAGAGGATGCTGCTGCTGCATCCGAGCCGACAAATACGCGTTATGCTCTCGTCGTGGTTGGGCTGGGAGAGCTCTAGCCCATTCCTCCTGTCCATCCCATAATCGTGTTAAACACTGCAAAAGCCAGAAGCCCACACGGACACTGACGACAACATGGAGATTCAAGCACATATGGGCTAAATACCACATCCGCTGTAACTTTATGAAGCGCATTCATCCGAGTGTGACCTTTGATGATAGGCTACAAGAGATGGCACTATCTCTCTCTAGTTGTAGTGTAAGGATCTAGCCATATATAGCCCAAATGAATGTCTAATATCTGCTCAAAGACAGTAGGTTATTGTTAGGAGAGCCAATTAAAAGTGAAACAGCGGGTTTCTGCAGACGCACATCCATTAACACCATATAATAGGCTATGGTGCACTGAAATGCGAGGCATTTATAGAGTTCACCTGTGCTGTGACGAAATTACATTACATGTCATTTAGCTGACGCTTTTATCCAAAGCGACCTACAATTAAGTGCTTTCAACTGTGAAGGTACAAACTCGAGACAGCAAGTATTAAGTGCAAGTACATTAGCTTTAAATAAGTAAAGCTACAAAGAGATATGAAAGTGCAAGTACATAGCTTTGAATAAGTAAAGCTACAAAGAGACATATGAAAGTGCAAGTAGATAGCTTCAAATAAGTAAAGCTACAAAGAGACATATGGAAGTGCAAGTAGATAGCTTCAAATAAGTAAAGCTACAAAGAGACATATGGAAGTGCAAGTAGCCCTAGATAAGTAAAGCTACAAAGAGACTTTTTTTTTTTTTATCCGAGGTGTAGTCGGAAGAGATGTGTTTTTAGCCTTCGGCGGAATGTGTGTAGGCTTTCGGCCATCCTGATGTCAGTGGGGAGCTCGTTCCACCATTTGGGAGCCAGGACAGTGAACAGTCGGGATTTCGTTGAGTGTTTAGTTCTCCCTCGCTGTGGAGGAGCAGCAAGCAGTTTGGCTGATGCAGAGCGAAGTGGGCGGGTTGGGGTATATGGTTTGACCATGTCCTGGATGTAAGCTGGGGCTGATCCAGTAGTGGCCCTGTATGTAAGTACCAGTGTCTTGAAGCGGATGCGGGCAGCAACTGGTAACCAGTGAAATGGTTTTGATTAATCAAGAGCAACTTGTGAACTAAACACGTTGGTCACAATACTTTTTTATGAGTTCAGTTAGGCTATTTTTTGATTAATTGATCAGTCATTTTGTCTAGTGCCCAAAGTTTCAAAACTGAGAAAGCTTTAACATGCAAAGTGATACCAAAATTGAGTTTAAAGGGTTTCTCCACCCATTTTACACACGAGGATCAGTTTACTGCAGGGGTCGTTTTTTAAGCCAAGGACCTCTTAACTGAAAGAGAGACGAGCAGGGACCCCCTACTATGAAGGCTATATTGTAGAAATTAAGTTGCATAATTAAACTTCACCTTTTGCATAGAATACTAAGCTATTGAAATAGCCTAAAAATTGTTGGCATGATTTTATAAATCATTTTAGTGTTAAACATACATGTGACACATTAAATTATTATCTTTATCTGTGGATGTATTTCTTAGTGACTACCCCACTAACACAAAACGTTTCGGGAACGTTAGATAACGTTAGTTTTTGGTTATCTAAAGGTTAGTTCGAACCAAACCAAAAACTAACGTTGAGGTAACGTTTCCTCATGGTTATAACGTTCCCGAAACCTTAGGGAAACCAACCAACTCTAACGTTATCCTGTGGTTGCGCTGTAACCTCCACACAACGTTACCGTTTAGTTGTTTTTGGTTGTTTTTGGTTGTTCTGAGTGCGATTTGAAAATGTTTATTCAAACCAGTTCAAAATGATTGGTCTTATAAAATGTAGCTAAGTAAGATAAACAGGATAGCAAGAAAATATATGTATGTTTAGGCTGATATCAATTTTGCTAAAAAAACAATAGTTTTGTGGGGTTTTTTATGCACTGTTATCTCGTGATCACAACTTATTAATTCGTTATCTATAACAAAGTTTGTTTTCTCGAGATTTTTTGTTTTTGTTTTCTCAAGATGTTTTTTTTTGCATAAGACACCCTTCCATTTAACCCGGGGAATGTGCTCCATGGGCGGATAGAGGTCTGCCGTTTCTCCCTTCTCTTCTCCAGCTGTTTTAGTGGGATTTTCCCCGAGTATTTGACCGGAGAAGAGGAGGAAGAAACGGCAGACCTATCCGCTCATGGAGCCTTTTGCTCGGTGATGTCGTGGGCCTACCTTACCTAGGCTATAGGCTAGTAAGCCTATCATCAGTGGGGATTTATATTTGTAAATAATAAGACAATAATTTGGAGGCCCCCCTGCATTGACTCTGAGGACCCCCTAAGGGTCCCCGACCCCCTGTTGAAGACCCCTGGTTTACTGGTCATGGGAATCAATAGGCTACGTAGCCTGTGAGAACAGTTGTATGATAGCACTCATTTCTGTCCCGCTATCTCTCACAAATAGCCAATAGGCTATACCAACTTTATGGAAGTCGGACAATAAAATGCTACACCCCCTTATTCTGTTGATTGACTGATAGATTGACATAGCCTATTGTTTTATCAATAACTATGATTAATGTTGCATATTGTTATATAAAATAAATACGTTATATGCTACATCTTAGCTCATCATAAAAATAATGTAACATTGTAATTATTAAATATTTATCTTTGATACTCGGGTAGCCTCCCATACAGCTGCAACTGTTTGGCTACACAGTTTCACACTGACACACATAACGTTACTCATACTCACTATGGTAGCCTACTGACTTAGTTAGTCAGTGTAGTAGTTCAGTAGGCTACACAGTGCTGTAGCTGTAGCTGCAACCGGCTGGGCTGCAACCTTTCTTCTATGTCAGTGGCTGCAACATGCTCCAGTGTTTGGTGGGTAAAGTGTTTGAGGTTCAGCCTCTGCCTTTTTAGCTGTCTATCGCCGTGCCAGATTAAATTACAACTTTACCACCAGGTTTGTTAAAACTTTACACTCACTGTCACTAATTGTGTCCATGCGAACACGGTGATAAATTGTGCCCAAAATTATTATACGCCATGATTTATTTTTCATTTAACGGTTGTTTCAGACACGGATAACGGTCAGCGCGAGTCACCACAATACGCGGCTACCCCGGCAACTTGCTGTTAGCTGCCCAAAATACCTACCCGAAGAAACCCTTTGCTTTGTATGGAAGCGGTCAGCATCACTAACGGGGTGAGGTATATAATATTGGCAACACAGTGACCAATGTAACGTTATTCATAATGTACCGCTACACTGTTACATGTTTGTAGCAAGCGACCTTTGTAGACTTCGTTCGTTAAATCAAGCTAGTGTACCGTTTTCATTCTGGGCTGTTTACTTTTATGCTACAGCTAAGTTAACTTCAGTCTGACCCGTTTAAACGTTAGTTAATTTAACCCTAATGTTAGGCACCATGTACAATAACTACGTAGTAGGCCTAGCTACTTTTAGTGTGTATATTTCTTTCTATTTATGATTGTATTGTTTTACTATTTATTTCTTGTGTTTTTAGATTTATGTTTACTGCGTGAACTGCTGCTAATAATTTCGTTGTTCATTTTTGTACAAGAAACGTGATTTCTTCATGTAACGTAGCTAGCTGGCATCTCCTGCAACGGTGTAACGTTACTCTGAATTTCTGAGGGTTGCACCGGTGTTGTGGTTTAGTTAATAACTTAGCTAGCTAGCGTTAGAGTACTAGCTAGCTAGCTACGTGGCACTGACCGCACTTTTCAAAAGGCAAAGGTACAGTACTCTAACGTTACTGACGGTGTTTGCTCTCTGCCACTGTAGGTTCATGTTACGTCTCGCCGGAGATAATGAGGAACGTTATTGTGCTGTCACTGCTGCTGCTGAATATACATCATGTCACATCGGCACCCAAAGGCGTCACTGCAAGTCTGAAAGCAAAGTGGAGCATGACGCCTTTCCTCCTTGAGACAAGGTATTTTAATGTTGAGGTCATGAGTCCAAGCCCCCCAAATTCACCCTATAATGTTCCCCCCTTCAAAAAAATGAATTTGCCACTAAACAGGAAATAGCCTATTCTTTCTTTCTTTCTTTCTTTCTTTCTTTCTTTCTTTCTTTCTTTCTTTCTTTCTTTCTTTCTTTCTTTGTCTTAGAAGTATAACAACCAAGTAGGCTACGTTTTAATGTTCCCTGATGTTCAAATGTTTAAATTCCCACTTAAAATACAGAAAACATGATAAGTGCCCTTTAGTGGATTATAACTTTAGTAATCATACATAATGGACTCATGGATCTCATTACCAGAAAATAAAAAATGATTTTGTGGACTGTAGCTTTAACTGTTGGGCAGTAAGAAAGAGGTTGCTTGGGTCCTGTGGTTACTGACTAATGCTGACTAATACTTTCATTTTCTCTTGTACAGTGAGTTTATTGGAGAAGATGGGAATGAGAAATTCTGGCAGTTTGTTGACACTGTGAAAGAGCTCACTGTATACAAGCAAGGAGGTATGTTGTTTGAATCCAAAATACATTTGAAATACGTTTACACCTCAACAGGTGTGCTTCTATTTTAAGAAACCTCAGTATTACTAATGTTGATGTGTCTCACAGAGTCTGTACGCTCGTACTACAACTTGATCCTGAAGAAGGCTGGCCAGTTCCTCACAGATCTTCAAGTTAATCTCCTCAAATTTGCTCTGGCCCTACGCTCGTACTCACCAGCTGTTGATGCATCCCAGCAGGTATGTTGTGATCAAAATAGTATAATTATTTCAAAACCCTCTCAAGAGCAACGTGGGAATATTACAATATGCAAGAGAGCCAGCCCATTTCCTATTAGAGGTTGTTGTTCTTCATTTCTTACAGTTTTTCTCAATTTCTTTAGCGCAATCTTTAAATGACAGTCATTATTCTCAAACTGTAAAATACTATACAATCAATAACAATTTTTTTCACAACAGTATTTTTATATCTCTGTGGTTTCTCACATAATTCAAATGTGTAAGGTTAATGATCTGTAATTGATCCAGTGACAAACAGAGTTGGCGTTGGTTATCAAAATCGATGAGACTGCTTTTTTTCTCTGATGCATTTATCAACATGCACATTGTACATATTCTTATATGCAAAATATTTTCATATTCTATCTGAACTTTCAGACATAAATGTTTAATACATGTCAAATCTGGCCCATACTTAACAACAGATCAATCTTTTTGAACCATTATGTTAAATCTGATGTTTTAGGTCAGCCTATCACATGTTGTCAAATGTAGATTCATTGCAATAGTGCCCTATCAGAATTTAGTGAAACATTTTACATGTAAGCATTCCTTTGCTTGAAACAAACAAATTTGGCTGCCCGTGCAGTAAGTGAGTTTCACTTGATACGATTTATTAAAGCAAGCCAGGATGTCTAGCTACCAGGAGCTTTAAAATAAGATCAAAAGGCTCATTTCAAGGCATTCTTATTGTTAATGTTGTTTATAGACAACAATAGTCCACCCAGACAAAACCTTTGTAGTCCTCCCCAGAGGGTGAATCCCAATGACTTTGGTCTCCTGACCTTTTCATCGTGCTAACTCTCCAAACTGAGATGGTAAACATGGCACTGTACATATTACCTACTAAACATCAGCATTGCCACTGTGAGCATG